>JAITYX010000073.1:0-1200000 GCA_021018815.1 Talinum fruticosum | reverse complement strand
TCCCACATTGTTGTACTATAGAGAGTACGGTTGTCGGTCTCGGGGAGTTAGGTCTCACACAAATCTAAGGTCAATGTCCTTTTGAACTAAACAAAGGAACAGTTCAATTGGTTGGTAACGTAAACACTTTAAAGAACGAAAAGAAATCGAGATGAAGGAAACCTTAGGCGAGGATTTACCAAACTAACATGTCAACAATCTTAATTACATACTTCTACACTATCCACAACTGAGATGAATTAGGGAATCAACGCAGTTCAAACCACCTAAGCCTTCTCTCAAAGGTCATTAAGCTAACTCAATTGAATTAATTGTTGTTCTCACACAATCAAAACCAACGAATTACATGATTATTGACTCTTCCCCTAATAACAACCTAAATTATTCTCATATCTAAGTTGTAATCATCCAATAAGTTGAAGTAGAACTAAGCCTCTTCTCTCGAAGTCTACTTAATTTCCAAAAACAATAAAGGCGGGATTCTCTCGAACCTCACACCAATTCAATAAGTATCAACAAGTCAAAAATTCATCAAACAATTGCAAATTAGCATCAAAGCATAAATTACGATTAAACTAGCATATTAGTGGCAAATCCCCAACCTAAGTTGGAAAATTAGCCACACATATTCATGTCATATGACAGCAAATTGAGGAATGAACACCAAAAGGAATGAAAGATAAAAGTAGAGAGAAGAATAATAATATCGTAAACTTAAATTAGCTTGCGATTAAATGAAAATAACTCTAAACTTTGATCTCTTAACAATGGAAATAAGTGCTTACAAGTAGAGAGAAAGCGGCCTAAAACTCAGCATAAAAGTCGATGCCGAAAATAACGGTTTACGGAATAAAAGAGGCTGAAAACGCAGCTCGCCGATTGGCACTGGCGATGCTAAAGCCGTACTTAACCCTTGCAAGCTCACGGCGTCAATAATTAAATTCCCGAATTCTTAACATGGCTCGTGCTGACTTTAGCATTGCTGTGCTTGACCTCTTCGGCTTTAGCACAGCCTGTCCTAGGCCTTCTTTTCCGTCTTTCCTTCAGCACGGCCAGTGCTACGGCACTGTGTTGACTTGGCTTGATCTCTTCCTTCGCTCTTCGACCTTCTATGACCTCCCGTTCTTTTTCTTAGCACTTTGAAAGATGTATTCTTTATCATAAAATGCGGGATTACTCGAAAACATAGAAATTCACACACTTTAATCATAAATGAAGAAAGTAAGCGAAATCAAATAAGAATTTAGGTGAAAAGGCCTTTGAAGTGTCGAAATTAGCCAATAAGAGAACGGAAAAGAACGTAAAATTCCGGTTTATCACACATGCTAATCTTGATCTCGAACTGGATCCGAAAGTGCGACGGTGGTGAATTGAAAGGGACCTTTTATGAAGTTTTTGTGAAGGTAAGTAGGAAGATGTGCGTGGTTGATAGAGTATTAGGATTCAAATGTGTATGGAGTAATAGGCTGAAGGGAGACCAAGAGATCGGAATAAGCAAATATTCGGTAGCTCTTAATCAAACTTCAACATCATAACGCATGGGAAAAAACCATATGAAGTTAGTATTCGATAGCGTGGCGCTTAGGAAAAAAGTTGTATACAAATGAGAGCCTAAACGCTCGATTTATATGAGAGGATTAGGTCACAAATGACCGAGGGTTAAAGCTTAAGCGGCTAGTCATCAATGACTCATATTTAGAAGATGATTGTCCTATATATTCGCATAATACTTTACCTAAATAGTTTAATATCTAAATTCATCATAAATTCAAATATATATGGTGCCGTGAAACACCATTGTATGTTCGTGTGAAGTACATGATTCCACTAGTAATAATGAAATAAATGAGATGTTACAAAATGTTTTTGATAATATCTACGAGAAAAAATGTGTAAATAGAGTTAAATAATTGTAATGTGCCAAGAGTCGATTTCCCTATAAAACACTTAGTTTTAAGTAGACTTGTAAATTCCGACGAGACAGATTAAATACGAGTCGGGTGTATTTTGGGTTTGGGTAAAATATGGGCGGTCTTATATTGGATTATATGGGGTTTCGGGTAGACCCAGTAAGTTGAGACCGCTTTTTTGTCGGTTATTTTTAAAAAAATTATAAAAATTCGGCATATTTTTTACTTAATAATTATCCATAGTTCTCCAAGAAAGCATAGTATTTATTTAAATAAAATATTTAAAAATATTCAAAACTTTCATTATAATATTTGCTTAAGGACTCCATTGAATCGAGCGACTTGACCACTTGGCTTGTTAAAATAAAGATAATGAAAGAGGTTGGGTCATAATGGGTTAGATCATGAATTATTCTATTGATGACTTGTTTAACATTCCGGTGTTTATTTTATCTTTTCTATTGTACTAATTCACATGTTACACTTAGTTAAATTTATTATTAACAATTTATAAGCAATAACGATTAATATTATAGGAGGGTTTTTTAATGCATATTTGCTCCATTTTAAAAATATATCAAGAAAAAGTTGACCCGGATCGGCTCGACTAACCCGAAGGTTCACCTAGTTGTCTCAACTAACCCATTTTATTCACTGGAAAAAATAACTCCATCTTAATCCAACCCAATATCCATCCTACATGCTATGGTTTAAATACACTTATAAGACTTTCAAATAAATGAAAATTAAATATTTACAATAAACTACAATTATTATTTTTAATTATGACATTAAAATTTTTAATTCATTATAGTAATATTATTTCTTTTAAAAAGTACATCATTAATATGTGACTAGACATATTCAATTCACCAAAAAATACAAGTATAATTTCGGTATCTTTAATATATCACACCATTTGAATCCATTTACATTTTGTTGAAATTTTACTATATATAATTTTTCATATAATGTTTTTTTTATGAGAAATAAGTTGAGAAATGAAATGATATTAGTGTTTGTTTAAAAATTACTGCGATAACTATGTAACGTTTTTCAAATGATGTGATATAATAAATTATCATTACTAAATGAGCGATAAAGTGAAAGGAAAATCATATAATAGGCATAAAATATTAAATCAACGAGGCACAAAAGCTAAAATTGTTGTTTTTATTACTTTGACCCAACGAGTTGAACAAGTTTAGGTCACATTTAATCTGCGAATTTTTTGGGTTCAAGTCGAAAAAATCGTGTTCAAAATCCAAAATTTTCTATTGAATTTTCGGGTCGGATCGGTTTTTGCCAAGTTTAACTTGATATGATTATATAATATGATATCCTTTCCTTCCCAATTGGCATAACTTATATCGGGGATCAGAGTCTATGAACCAAGCTACATGTCATTTTTGGTTGGGGAGGGGTATTTTTTGAAAGGGGGAGTTGAGGCAAAATTTTATGAAACAAAAAGGTTTTTTTTTTTTTTTCCTTGTCTCCCCTGTCCATCCATAGACCGAGGACCATAATATAGTACCAAGCGGACCTTTAATTTTTCAAACAATCCCTTCTGATTAATTCATAAAAATCATAAGATTAGATCTCCATAGCAAAACAATTTCAAGAAGATTGACAAGAGTCTGATGAAGAAATTGCATCTTTACGATTCATTTTTTTCTTCCTGTCGTTTTAGGAATTCACTCTGCAATTTTTACTCAAGATCCTGTAAATTTTATATTTCATGTAAGAGAAATTTTACATAATAATATTACAGATACATTATGGCATGCATCAGGTTCACCCTTCTGAAGAGATGCTTCAAGTTCACCATCAAATTGACTGCAAAGGTGCTCACGTTCATCATCCCGTCTTTTAATTGTTTGAACAAAGCTAACATCAGTAACCAAGTGCCAATACTCCTGCCTAACATACATTATGAAGAGGATTAGAAATGCAGAATCTCAACCTGAAGTTACAATGGCAAATGATCTTATCTCTGTAAAGCATTTTATTTTTCATTTTGTTCTGAAGGAAGCATAAAGGCCAATGCAGGTGAGATTTAAATTCAACACTCCAATAACTTCCAAATAGTTTACCAGTTGAGCTATTGATAACATTTAAGTAAAACAAGTACAAAATACACTAAAACAGGCTATGGAAGGAGTCAAGGACAATATGTATAACAGAACAAATGCGTTTTGAACACTAGGAACGGATTTATTAGGCATCAACTTGGCAGACAAAAATTTATGAGATGTTTGGTGCATCCTTTACTTTCCTCTCTCCTACACTACTGGAAATTAGGCTTCTAATGACGACACTTTAACGACGAATCATACAATTGGTCGTTAAAAGTTACTAATAATGACAGAATTAATTTTTCGTCGTCTAATTTTATCAAATAACTATTATTACACAACGAACAAAAAAGTTGGTCGTTATTACTTTTAATATGTTGGTCGTTAATACTATTAGGATTAAAAATTTAATGATTAATTAGTATTTCCTTTTTTAAAATAAATTTTTTAAAAAAATTAAATTAGAAATTTTCCTTCTAAGGTAAAATTTTAAGTTGGAAAATCAAAATTAGACCTCCTAAGGTAACATTTTTTTGTTCAAGGAAAAACCTGATCAAGTAAAAAAAAACTACCTAAAAAGAGATATGTGTGTGTTCTTTGTTCAACGCTTCCATCTTTGCTCTCTGGTCTTCGTTCGGTCTCCCCTACTCACGCTGAGTCTCAATCGCCGGCCATCGCCCTCCGCCCTCAATCGCCGGCCGTCGACTCGCACAACTCGCACCATCTCTCTCTTCGACACTAATTGCCAGCGGGCGAGTTCGTTCCCAGCAAAAACCCACACCCCTCGCTCACTCTTAGCCACCCCTCTCTCGCTCTTACCCTTTCGCACTACTCTCACACTCGGTCTCTAATCGCCGGCCGCCGAAGCCCTGCCCTCACCCAATCTGAAGTTTAAACAGGTCCTTTTAATGCATTTTTTTCTTGTTTATGTTGAATTTTTTTATGGGTTTTTTGTTTGTGTTAAGAATGGAATCAAATTCTACTACTAACACCTGGCCTGATTGTACGCCTTGGCACTACCTCCGGCCAACTGCTGCAGGCCCTGAATTGCTGGCCTCTTATTTCTCTTTGCTCATCTAAGTTTCTGCTTTGATTTGTTCTGATACTCCTTGGCATTGCATCCAGGTATGAGGGTTTATGTTCTGAAAATTATCCCCTAATTTTGTAGTTGATTTCTGCTGTGATTTGTAATCTTTAATACTTTTATATGTTGTGCAATTGTGTGCCAACGATTTTGAATACCGTTGGGTGAAATTGGAGGTTTGAAATAGCTTATCACTATTGTTTCTTAGTATTATGAATTTTGGTAGCTTATGTCAGAATTGTGTCATTTGGTGAGCCTCACATAATGGAGAGATGCAGAGAAAGAGTTGTTTAGCCATTTGTGTTTCGTTTAGCTAGTTGATGGTTTGTTTAGAGTCCGGATTCCTTTTTGTTGTGAAGATCTCAATGTCTTATCTTTTTATCTGATTTTTTGTATTACTAATGATAAAAAAGAGCTTGAGTTAGAGATATATTAGTCAATTAATAATAGCGATAATTTTGCCACTTTTTCAACTTTTAAGTACTTGAAGTGGCTTGCAGACTAAATTTGAAAAGTAATTAGAAATATTGTCATTTGATACATCTAATTAAGCCCTATATGCTTAGATAGGCTTGCAGACTAAATTTTTCCTTTCCTTTTCAGCAAGGTAAGTAGGTCTCCCACCAAAGCCTAGTACAAGGTCCAAGGTTATAGGACAGGATATTAATGGCCATTGCAGGAGGAGGGAAACTGGGGCAAAGGCCCAATGGGCGGCAGCAGCCCTCTATGCTACTATCTGGATTTGATTCTAGGTGGCTTCCATGGAAGCTGCTCCAATGGCCAACGAGCAACTAGCTCGATGTGTAGGATTTTTCCTCTCATACATGCATATGAAAAACGCTGAAAATGACTAGTGTTGCATTGGATGGCTCTCCCACATCATCCACAGTCTCCCTATGTAGCTAGGAATTCGATTTCAAAAGGATCTTCGCCTCTTTCACCCTCAATTTCTACATTTTTTGTGTTCACTTCGGAGTTGTGGATGAATGGAGTGAAGAGAAGAATTTTGATTTCACTCTCATCCCATCCATTCTCTTCACTGATTAATCTAAACAAGAGAAAAATTAATCAGCTCATTTTTTTTTTTCTTTCCCCTCGCTTTCATTGCCTTCCCTCCATTAATCTCTGCTTCCTTCACCTACATATTATCCAAACAGACTCATAATCTTATTGCCTTCCCTCCATTAATCTCTGCTTCCTTCACCTACATATTATCCAAACAGACTCATAATCTTAGTTGCACCCATCGAGATTGTTTTTGAAAAATTCTCCCCTTCTTCCTCATTTTCGGACTCTAAATATGATATAATGAACCGATTTGAAAAATTAATATGGTGTCAAGAATAAAAACATAATCAAAAGAGTTCGATATATATTCGGGTCACTGAGGACTACAGTATTGAATGCACACTTATATTCAGGTCTTTTAAGACCCATGGAGATTATTTTGCTGATTTGAGAAATTTATTACAAGTAATATTATTAAGTTATATATGATAAATCGAATGGTTAAAATGGATTTCCTTCCCTTTTCAAAATGATAGGTTGCATTTTTGTCAAATCAATTACAATTTTGAGATAATGGCACCTAATAAGGATTAAATGAACATCAAGGATCACCTTAGTGAAGATTATGAAAAAGGAGTTGAAAGCTTCTTGGATTATGCCTTTACTAAATTAGGGACAGATTTGATTCGTTGCCCATGTGTGAAATGCCTAAACATAGAGTTTGGGAATCGTGAGCTAATTCAAGGGCAACTCTTAGCTTATGGAATGATTAAAAGGTATGCATTTTGGTATCATCATGGCGAGACATTCGATGAGCCTAACACTTGAAATTGATGATAAAGATATAGATGATGAAATTGATGATGAAGATATAGATGATGAATGTGATGAAATGCATGAAATTTTGGGGGATTTTTATCATGACTTCAATGTCGAAGATTCCGTTGGTCATGACAATAGAGAAGAGGAGTCAAATAACAAGGTTAAGACATTTTATAGGCTCTTGAAGGATTCGATCGATCCTGTTTATAATGGTTGTAAGTTTTCAAAAATGTCCGCCTTAGTAAAACTCCTCCACATTAAGACTTTTGGGCGATGGAGTAATGAGTCATTTACCATGCTATTACAATTTTTGAAAGATGAGTTGCTGCCTCATGAAGCAAATTCGCCGGACTCCTACTATGAGGCAAAAAAGATGATTAAAGATCTTGGGTTTTCTTATGAGAAAATCGATGCATGTGTGAATGATTGTATGTTATATTGAAAGGAAGATGAGATGTTAGATAGTTGTAAGGTATGTGGTGTATCTAGGTGGAAGACTGATAAACATAATGGGGAGGACAAGCATGACTCAAATGGTAAAAGAATACCTCAAAAGACATTGCGCTACTTTCCATTGAAGCCAAGGCTAGAAAGGTTATATATGTCATCTAAGACCGCTTCCTTGATGAGATGGCATCATGATAAAAGAAAGAAAGATTTCATAATGGGTGATCCTGGTGATTCTCTTGCATGGAAATCATTTGATGAATTGCATCAACGATTCGCTTCGAGCCTCGTAATGTCGATTAGGCCTTACTAGTGATGCTTTTCAGCCCCTTTGCAAATTCTAAAAGTTCGTATAGTATTTAGCCTTGTCGTTCTTATTCCCTATAACGTGCCTCCTGAGTTATGCATGAAACAATCTAATAAGATTCTTCCAATGCTTATTCCTTGTCTTGATAGCCCGAGGAATGCAATTGATATATATTTGCAACCTTTAATTGAGGAGTTAAAGGAGTTATGGAAACTCGGTGTGGAGACATATGATGTGTACGCCAAGTGTCATTTTTGACTTCATGCAGCTTTATTGTAGACAATCAATGATTTTCTAGCATATGGGATGTCCGGATGGAGTACGAAGGGGAAATTAGCATGTCTATATTGCATGAAGGACACTCATTCCACGAGGTTATCTCACGGTGGTAAACAATGTTATATGGGTCATCGACACTATTTACCTATCAACCATAAATTCCGAAAACATAAAGATTTGTTTGATGGAACTATTGAATGCGGTGTAACTCCGAGCCTAGTTCGATTGGTGAAATTCTTGATCAAAGTGAAAGATCCCGAGAACCTCGTATTGACTAAGACTCCCAGTATAAAACCCAAACTATCTCATGAGAAAAGGAGGGATAATTGGAATAAGAAAAGTAAATCCTTTCAGCTCCCACCGCTCCCATATTGGAAGGACCTTCTGTTTACCCAAACAATAATATTCCGGAAGAAAATGCACCTAAGATCAAATATTTCGAGTCGAGCTTCGTAGAAAATTCGGACTTTTTTTTGCCAAAATTTGGACGTGATGCATATTGAGAAAATATATGTGATAATATTCTTGGAACAATTATGAACATCAAGGGAAAGACCAAAGATACTATCAAGACACGCCTTGATTTAGAGAAAATGGGCTTAAGACCATCCTTACACTTATTGAAAGATGGGGATAAGTTGAAAATGTCTCCTGCTCCATATACTTTCTCTTTCTAAATTACAAGTTCCCGATGGATTTTCTTCTTATATATCTTATTGTGTGAACATGAAGGAGGCAAAAATCTCTTATCTCAAGAGCCATGACTGCCATGTTATATTGAAACATCTCTTGCCACTAGCATTGCATGGTCTTCTTACAGCATCCATACGAGAGGCACTAATTGAGTTATCAATGTTCTTTTCTATATTAGATACAAAAGAATTGAAGATGGATGATTTGGACCAATTTGAGGCTCAAATCCACATGTAAGCTAGAAAAGGCTTTTCCTCCAGGCATTTTTGATGTAATGATGCATTTGTCAATCCACCTAGTTCATGAAGCTAAAGTTGGGTCCAGTCACATTTAGATGGATGTACTCAACCGAACAATTTATGTTTGCATTTAAGTCCTGTATCCGCACTAGATTTAGACCGGAGGCATCAATTGCAGAGGGCTATATTGCAAATGAGTGCATGACCTTTTTGTCAAGGTATCTACCAAACATTGTCACTAAGTTTAACGTATTCATCGAAATTATGAGAATGAAGTTGAACATGATGGAGGCTTATCTATCTTTAGTCATCCCGGCCGTATCCTAGGGTCGCAAAGAGTTCGTACTTGATATTGACAAGCATGAGCTAGACGAAGCCCATATCTATATTTCAAATAATTGTGAGGAGGTCCAACCTTTTCTAGAGTAAGCCTTACTTTCAAATTATTTTCCTTACTTTTAAATCTTGGTATACTAGATTAATTTGTTGACTTAAATAACTTTTTTTTTGGGATTTATTTAGAAGATACTTTAACATCATTCCATCCGGTGTTACACTTGTTTGAGGAGGAATGGTGTAAAATTTTAAGGAATAGCTCAAATGCGAAGTATACAATATTATACTAATAGAATTTTCTTTTATTTATAAATAAAGACACGCATTATTATTATATTGTGAATAATGTTCTTAGGTAACACGATTATCCGAGCTAGAGAAGACTAAGAAAATGGATGATCCGCTTTCATTGGCACGTGGTCCGACACAATACGTCACTTCTTTTAGTGGTTATATTGTCAATTGATATAGATTTCATACGGAAGAGCGGGAGAAGAGTTTGACAACTCAAAATAGCGAGTGTGGTTGTTATTGGAAATACGAGTCAAGGAGATGAAAACATAGATTACTTGTGGGATTTTGACCGATGTGCTTGCCAAGATAACGAGTGGTGATATTTCGGTGTAAATGGTTCGATGTATATGACAATGTCAAAGGGATTAAAAGCTGACGAATATGGCTTTGTTAGTATTAATTGCAAACGGCAATTGAAAACTAATGAGCTATTTATCTTGGCTAGTCAAGCTTTGTATGCAATCGATAATGCGAACGAGAGGATGGCATGTAGTTACGAAGTCGCAACCACATTACTCCTATGATATGTCATCGTTAGATGGTCCACATAGTGGTACTTACCGAGTGAAGCAAATCAAAGTGAAACAATGAAGGACAACGAACAAAGATGTAGAAAAGGGTGACAAAGAGACATATAATTTTACTTTACTAAGCAAACGTCAAAGAACACCAATAATATACTTATAAATCAAACATTTCTTATTTTCAATGTTTATGGTTGATATAAGGCTCTTTGCACACTAAACGCATTAATTTATATTGTATAATTATTGGAGTAATATTATTGTCTTCTTTCAATGATTGTGTTCTTTTCCTGAAGCTTCTTTCGATACCTCGATTGTGTTATTTTCTTGATTGTGTTCTTCAAGAAAATTACTTTTTCCCCTCAAAATGTTTTCTCTTTCCTTCAACTTAGCTTTCCTTTCTTCGGATAGTTCAGCTTTCCTTTCCCACAACACCATCTACTGAAGATTCTTGGAGCAAGCACGTAACGTGTAGAAGGCTCAAACAATGATTTAAAATTTAAGAGGCAAGTGTCATTATGATGCCATTGTTTGTTTAATCTTATAGTGACATGTTTGTTATGGTAAATGAATATTTCTTGTTTGCTTATGTGATATTGCAGGAAGATGATCTCTAATGAATTGGGTAATAAGTCTTCCATGCCAAGGATTGAGCGTTTACCACCTGGTATGCTTGCTAGACTTCTCTTGGGAGGGTTGATGTCTCAAAAGGTGGTTTTAGGAGTTCGTTGATCCTAGTAAATCAGCTACTACTCGATTCTTTAATGAACTCTTTAATTAGAACTAGATCTAGTGATAGAGATCCCTTAAATTCCATTGGAAACTCTACATAAGTCCTTACTTGCGCTGGTTCTAGTGATCCCGGTTTCCCTTCCGCCTCACTCGTTACATGCGGATGGTTTTGAGAGTAATAGGGATGATGTTGAGAGTGATGCTCCATCAACCTCGGAAGTTGATGTTATATCATCCTCGGAAGATGAAGATTTGCACATTCCACCACATGCTTGTCATATCAAGGAAACTTGTTACTTATACAAGCTGAGGCACCTCTATTAGGGGATAGTAATGAGACAGATTCACCTCATGTGGAGGAAGAAATGAATAGAGGTCAGCCTATTCTTTTTATGTTATATTGAAATTGTTTTTTTATTATTGTTGTTTTAATATAACATTTAAGTTTGTTTACGAGAATGTGTACTTGAGAAAAGAAAGTCAAGAACCAAGAGTGTAAAAACACCGAGGTAGAAACAAATGCAAAGACATTGTGAAGCTCAAACCTGGAGAGAAGTTTCCCATAATCGTGCTTTGTTGGAGACAATTATGGTGCCTGGGTGAGACACTTGGGAATTATAGTTCAAGATACAAATATGTGCCCCTACGAGTGCATAAATGGAAAGATATTGAGGATAGACACTTGGAAAACATGAGGCGTGTAGTAAAGGTACGAGTAATTCTTCCAAAAAGTTGTATATATCTAAATAAAGTATCTAATGCTAATGCCATCTTTATTTTATTATAGAATGTTTTCTCCAATGATGATATAGAAGTGCATCACGAACATGTTCTGAGTCATATGCATGATTTATGGAAAAATTGGAGGTCCAATTTAAAGAGATACAATATCACAAAATCGGGAAGGAGTTTACACAAGCTTTGGATCATGTGTCCGGTGGACTAAATAAAGATGAGTGAGAGTGGCTTGTGAAAGAGATATATTCGAAGGATGCCCATAAGGTTTAAATAACACAATTTATTTTTATTATATAATGTGTTTTTGTTTCATAACAGACATTCTTTTTACTAACACTTTTCATGTTACTTTGTTGAAATTGTCAACATTTAGAACGTAAGTGCTCGAAACTCTTCAAATAGAGCATACAATTTATTGAGTATGTTGTTATTATATGGGTTGTATATGCATAATTACCCAATAATCTCATTAAATGGAAGTGAATAACCATTTGGGCAACTGATAATTAGGCAAAATTAAGTCTTTCCGAGATAGAATTGACATATAGGAAGAGTAGATGAACAATAAAGAAGGGTTTTCATCCACTAGATAGAAAGGGGGCGGGGAGAGTAAAACATAACTGAAAATAGAGGAGGTGGGTGTGATAAGGAAGGAAGGGTAGAGATTTAAGGGCTCCTAACATAGAGGGTATTTGGCTTCGAGAATCATCGACACTTTGTCAATCCTTTTCCTTATTTGTTTTATTTCCTCTGGAATTTGACCTTGAGTTTCATACATGCTGGCCCATCGCCCATTAGCTCCTTGGAAAGGACCATGCTTCAAGAGTAGGTCAGTGACCATGGTGTGGGGGAAGGTCAACTATGATCTAGGAAATACTGCACTAATCTAGGCTGCAATGATTGTATTGGTCCATATTTTCCTGGCTGAAATTTGGGGGAATCTGTTAAATATGACCAACTAATTCCTTTCTTTCGTTTTCTTTCACTCTCTCATATGTCTTTGTTGAATGTCTCATCTTTTCACTTTAACCTCGTGAGTTTTCTTTTTACCATGAGTATATTTGATTTGTTAGGCATAAAGGAATCTGAGGTATCTTTTTAACAATTTTTTACTCTTGTTTCCCTCCAGGTTCAATCTGAGTTTATCAAGAATCTACTTGTGTCCAGTTCTTGTTTGTTAATCTGCTTTAAATTAAAGCAAGCTATCAAATTGGTGTGGTCTTTTTGCTGCCACCCAACCTCAAGATCACATACAATTTTAGTCATCTTGTGTGTCTCATCGGTAGCTAGAGTTGTGCATGTGCCATTTCTGATCTCTGCCACCTTCTCCCCATCTGTTTATTGCTATTTATTTGCGTCAATATTTTCTACTTCTGTTCCTCTTTTAAGGTCAGTGACCATGCTGAGGACCTGAGCCTCATTTATATTATAACTTATTTGTTTCTCAATGTGCAGGTTGTTTTCAAATCGAAATCTCGAAGTGGGGGTCTTGGTGGAGGAATAAAGGCAAAAGATGTTAAGGGTCCATATTCTACTTCAACTTGAAATTGAATTTAATGCTACTAGAAAGAAAAATGAAGTCCTTACTGATCGTTTGGCTATAGTTGAAGGAGAAAATGACAAACTTCAAAGTCGTGAGGAGGAAATGGCCAAAATCAAGGAATTTCTTTCTCATCATTTACCACATCTTTAGTGATTTTTTCAGATATTTTGTGGGGTTTCAAACACGTGTATATATATATATTTTTTTCTTTGTTTTGTTGTATATTCACGTTGATATATGTTTTTTGTTAAGAATTTTTTTAAATTTAGAATTTTTACACTTGTATCCTTTATTTTGTAGATGTTTGAAGCAACGGGATCTTACGTGCGAGTACGAGCGCTTTCATCGTTTAATTGGTTAAAGATGCGGGAACACTACTATCTACCCCCTTTTTTATATTATTTGAACATTTATACGAATAGTAACAATTTTTAGTTTTTAGAATTATTTTGTTAAGTTTTAGCATGCTTTTGATGTTATAATTTTATGCTTTGTAACGAATATTTACAAACTAATGGTTTTTATATATATTTCAAATTTGTCTTTATTATTATTGCATTTATTTTTATTAATTATATAGTCATATTGAATGACATTATTAACAATGAAAACAATTGGTTGTTAATAATGTATATAGTAGTAATTTTTAACAACGAAAATATTTCAGTCGTTAACCTTGCTTAGAAAAAGTCACGACAAACAAATGTCAGTCGTTAATGATAATAATTATGAAGTTTTAATTTTTAATTTTACAAATACACAACGAACAATTTGGTCGTTATTAATATTTTTTGGTCGTTGATAAGTTAACTTATAACGACCATATGTATTTTCGTCGTTATTGTAATAACGACAAAAATTTTCATTTCATCATTAAAACTAATAACGACGGGACTAATAATGACGGACGACAATGAACATATTTTTGGTCGTTAAGAGCTTTTGACAACCATAAATCATACTTTTAACGACCAACTTGTTCGTCGTTAGAAAGCATTTTTCCAGTAGTGCTAGTCCTTTATCTCTCTCCTTCTTGGTCTCCATTTATCATATAATAGAAAAAAAATGAATGTGGAAAACAATATTTACCTGTTTGGTAAGACTATACATCACAACGAATCACTTGTACATGAAAACTACTTTGACTTCTATAACGTGACTTGCTTCGGGTAGAGTTGCTCCTACGTAGAAACATAGAATTCATAAGAGTAGATTACTGGAAATAAATGAATTACTATTATGGAATAAGCACATTATGTATAGCCCAAGGACATTATCACATTATTATACTAGCCAAAAACCGAAATTCCTGTCAAATGTAATAGTGAGGGTGGAAGATTAGCAACCTTACTCTGCAAATATTTCCATTGGCCTAGGTTTTAAAGGTATTGATTTGTTTCTCTACAATAGAACTATAGCATGTTTTAGTGAGAGAAAACGCATTTATGCCCTACATACAATAATGCAAACCAGGACTAGTTATCCAGCGGACGACTTTTCTAACCAGCTGCCCACAAAGTGGACCAATTTCAAGAATTCTTGTAACTCTAGTTACTAAATATGAAGTCCATGCTAACTTTAGAACTCTTACACTCAAAGGTTGCCCAATTAGAAGGAGTAGAAAAATGATCCTCCCTAGACGCTCCATTATGAGCCAGCATGTCACCAGGCTTCTTATTGGCTGCATTCAGTTCATTCAACCCAGGTCCTCCATCTGATGGAAGGCTACATAGCATGCTGATCATGTCACAAGATCCCTGTTCGATAATACACATGAATATCAAAAGAAGAGTGAGACTGCAGCTGAAAACCAGGAAAAAATTCACATTTCAAGGAATATGAGTGATGAGCAGAAAAATATGGTTATATTACTCCAACTCAGCTATGAATGTCCGAAACAACTTAGTCAATAACATGTAAGATAAGTATTGTTAGGGATAATCCGGTGATGGTATATGAACTGAATTAACTGTTGATGAGGTGCTTCAACGTAGTTGTAAGCAGCTCTTTCCTTGTTTTCAGGATTATTAATAGTACTTAGTTGTGTTTACAGAGTTAATAAAGCAAGTATCTTTTCTGTTTTCTAGTTGAGAAAAATCTGAGTTAACGAGTCATGTTATCCACTTCAGTTTAATTGTATGCCTGTAAATTTGGCTCTGATTCAAAGAAAAATTGAGTGCAGCAAATTGCCTTTCTCAGTAGTCTTTCATTCCCCTTTCCTGTGTTTCTCTTATTTTTTTCCAACAAATTTTGGTATTAGAGCTGTTGAGCAGTAAAAGGCATGTGCAGCCTACTTTTCAATCAGGTTTGTACTTTTTACTCTTTACTGGGAGAAAGAGTAAAGTTAGAGAGAACCAAATTGCCCAAATTCATAAGAGAGAGTCCCAAACACAGTGAGAGAAACACAATTTGAATGAAAACCATGGAAGGCAACAGCACAAATTCATCATCTCAACCCCTAATTCTAATGTTTAAAGGAGAAAAATATCTTTGGAGTCTCAAGATGAAGACCATTTTCAAGTCTCAAGAACTATGGGATTTGGGATTTGGTGGAGAGTGGGTATACTGAGCCTACTGTGGCACCGGCTCAAACCAACCAACAACTGCGGGAGATGAGCAGGAGATGCAAAGGCTCTATTTCTCATCCAATCAGCACCGGATGATGAAATTTTTCCAAGAATTGCAACAGCTACCACTTCCAATCAGGCATGGAAGAGTCTAAAGCAAGAATTTTTGGGTGACAAGAACGTAATGACTGTGAAACTACAGACTCTTTGTTGTGAATTTGAAACTTTGGCCATGAAAGGAAAAGAGATTGTGCAAGAATTCTTGTCTGAAGTGTTTGGAATTGTTAGCCAAATGAAAATATATGGTGAAAATGTAGGTAATAAAACTATCGTGAGCAAGTTGAGAAGTTCAACCAAAAACTTTGACCATATTGTTGCTGCAATGAAGAATCTAAGGACATTTCTACTTATACTTTTGATCAACTGATGAGTTCTTTGCAAGCCCATGAAGCTAGAGTTAGTAGGTCCTCAAAAAGAATAGGAACAAGCCTTTCAGGTGAAGGGGAGAGACCAGAAAATTCAGGACATGGTCGTGGCAGAGATGGTTTCCATGGCAGAGGTCGGGGAATTAGGCCAAGTAAGAGGTCGAAGTAGAGGAAATTCTAGTGAAGAGAGGCAGAATAGAACCTTTAACTGGCACTACTGCAAAAATCAAGGTCACAAAGAAGCACATTGTTGGCAAGACCAACCAAGCCAGTTTTACAGTAAGCTTTTCATGTCAGTAAGCCTAATGATGTTTAGTTTCTAGACAATGGGTGTTCCAACCATATGTTTGGAACAAGGTCTTTATTCAGGGAGCTTGATGAGTCCAAGAAATCAGAGGTGACATTGGGAGACAGTAAGAAGATTCAAGCTGAAGGCAGAGGTACTGAAAGCATTACAACTAGCAAAGGTAATGCTAATATTTTGCAAGATGTAATGCTTGGCCCTACTCTGTCCCATAATCTCCTTAGCATAGGGCAGCTAATGATTAGTGGATATTCTATTCCGACTGATGATGGGTATAGTGTTATTAGAGATAAAACCTCTAGCCAACACAATTAAAGTTGAAGTTCCAATGGCAAACAATAAAATGTTTCTACTGGAAATTGATAGGTGTGCTATGGTTTCTAGCTATGATAGTGAGACTAAATTGTGGCATTTACGTTATGGACAGTACAATCTTAATGGGATGAAATTGTTAAGTCGAAAGGAGGTGGTTTCTGGACTATCGAAACTTGAAAATCTGGGCTTTTGAGAAGGTTATGTTTATGGGAAACAAAGTAAAAACCTTTCCGGTAGGAGAGGCTTGGAGAGCTTCTAAATATCTTGAATTAGTTCATGCAAATTTATGTGGTCCCATGAACACTAAATCTCTTGGTGGGAGTCGATATTTTTTATTGATCAAATTACATGAGCTGGGTTTATCTTTTGGACAAGCAAGTCTGAAGCTTTTGACAAGTTCAAGAAATTCAAAGCTTGTGCAGAAAAGACGAAGTGGTCATTTGTAAAGACACAACGAATAAATAGAGGAGGAGAATTTGTCTCAGCTCAGTTTTGAGTTTGAGTCTAATGCAATCTGCATGTCAAGAAAATGGAAACAGGGAACTCATAGCACCTTATACACCAGAATAGAACGATGTAGCTGAGAGTAAAAACTGAATTGTGGCCTGGAAATGGCCAGAAGCATGATGCAAGCAAAAGGACTTCCTACTTATGTTTGAGCTGAATTTGCTAGTGTACCTCAATCGTCTCCTACAAGGGTTGTTCGTAATCAAACACCATATCAAGCTTGGACAGGTACAAGACCAAACGGTGAGCCACTTAAAAATTTTTGGGTGAGCAGCTTATGCTTTGGTTAAAACTTATTCTTGGAAATTTGATGAAAAATCTCAGAAATATATTTTTGTCGGTTACTCTTTTGAACCCAAAGCATAGAAACTATATAATCCTATTCGTGGCAAGATAACCATTAGCACAGATGTAGTTTTTGATGAAGCAGCTAGTTGGGATTGGGGTGAAAAGCAAGTACAAGAAGGTATTCCTATGGAAGTGTCTTCAACTAAAAGAGATGAACCGGCTTCTGCAAGTTCCCCAAACAGAAACTCTTCACATACAACTCTTGAAGAGCCTTTGGATATGCCGCTTCAGCTAAGAAGGTCAACAAGGAACAGAACGCCTAACCCCAGTTATCCTGCTAATGTATCCACATCTGCCTTTGCATTGCTTGTTTCAGACCCTATTTACTTTGAAGAAGTGGCAAAAGTGCCTGATTGGGGCAAAGCTATGGAAGAGGAGTTGTTGGCTATTCAAAAAAATGAGACTTGGGATCTGGAAATTTACCAGAAGGTTGCTATTCGCATCAAATGGGTGTATAGCACCAAGAACAATGCTGATGGAACAATTCAAAAGTATGATACTTGGCTAGTTGCAAAAGGGTATGCTCAGCACCAAAGTGTCAACTTTGATGAAACATTCTCCATTTTTCTTGCCTTAGCTGCTTAATTTGAATGGCCTCTGTTTCAATTTGATGTGAAGTCTGCCTTCCTAAATGAGGGATTGAACGATGAAGTATTTGTTTCACAAAATAAAGGGTTTCTGATTACTGGTGAGGAGAACAAAGTCTATGACCTGAAAAGGGCTTTGTATGGAATTAAACAAGTTCCATGTGCTTGGTATAACGAAATTGATACCTTTTTTTCTGAAAATAAGTTTGAAGGAAGCGAAAATGAGCCTTCTTCATTTCAAAAGACGGGGCGACAGTGATTTCTTGTGGTATGTCTGTATGTGGATGATATGATATACATGGGGTTTGTTGCGGATTTAAGTC
This sequence comes from Talinum fruticosum, assembly GCA_021018815.1. Classification (NCBI taxonomy): domain Eukaryota; kingdom Viridiplantae; phylum Streptophyta; class Magnoliopsida; order Caryophyllales; family Talinaceae; genus Talinum; species Talinum fruticosum. The sequence goes on along the minus strand of JAITYX010000073.1, from coordinate 1,181,593 downwards.
TTACATGATGAACACATTTGAGATGACCAATTTGGGTTTATTACACTATTTCTAGGGTTCGAAGTGAAGCAAGCTAAAGATGGTATTTTTATATCCCAACATAAGTATGCAATGGACTTTCTCAAAAGACACAACACGATGGGACACAACGGACCAAGCCCTCCCATGAATGTAGATGAGTTGTTGAAGGGTCATGATGGTACTGAAAAAGCTAGTGTAAGGTATTTTCGAAGCATAGCAGGTGTGACTAAACTATCTTTCACATACCCGACCTGACATAGCACACTCTGTAAGTATGGTGTCTAAATTCATGCACAGTCCATCTGTGCATCATCTTGGGGCTGCTAAAAGGATTTTGCGCTATGTTGCTTGAACGTCATATTATGGCATTAGGTATACCAAAATTGATAATTTCCGGTGTTTTACTGATAGTGATTATTCAGTGTCTTTGGATGATCGAAAGTTCGAAAGAGAACTTTGTGTCAAAAACTTTTACTTGTGTTTGGAGTAGTTTCTTGGAGCTCAAAGAAACACGATACAGTGGCTTTATCTTCATCAGAGACCGAATATATGGCAGCAACTAGTCAACCAATTTGGCTAAGGAAGTTGCTAGCAGATTTTAGTCAAGAACAGATTGCTGCAACAGAAATGTTTTATGACAACAACTAAGCTATAGAATATCAAGGAGTCCAGATTTTCACAGCTGTACAAAGCATGTAGATATTCGCTATCATTTTATTCGAAACTTGACTATGAATGGAGAAGTTGAGCTGAAGCATTGTGGAGCAAATTAACAAGTTGCAGACATTATGACCAAATTTCTTCCTCCAACCAAGCATGAGAATTTCATATAGAAGATGGGAGTGACAAGCTTTAAAGCGAGGGGAAGTGTTGAGTAGGTGCTTGATGGAGATAAATATAGAAGGAATGAAGCCTAAAATAAGGAGATTAGGGAATAATCTTAGATATAGAAAGTTAGTGTATTTTAATGATATTTTGATATTAATTTCGTATAGGATAATATATGGTATTTTAGAGAGACAAAATAAAGATATTTTAGTAGTATTTCATCGAGATTTAGTTTCCTAATCCATTAGGATAATATTAGGTTTTATATTTCTATCCTTTTATATTCTATATCTTATGCTTTGGTTTCCTAATATTAGCTAATCTTTTAATCATATAAACCTCTTTATATAATTAGAGAATTCAGACTATGAATAAAAATTGATATTGAACTTTGAGTTTTTCTGTGTGAGATTGACTGGTTCTATGTGAGTCATCCCTTCCCGTAGGAATTGCTCTCAGAGCATCCTACATCTACATCTATCCTTTTGTAGGAATTGCTCTCAGAGCGTCCCACCTCAAATTGATATCAGAGCTTTCTAATCCAAGCCGATGTCACTTTCCTTTTCTTCCCATTTATTCCCAAATCTCCCCACACACAATGCCCAATTTGCTACCGTCCATATCATATCTTTTGCTGTTGCTCATAAATCCTAATTCCGCCCTTCCTAATTTTAAGTTTTGATTTCTAAGCCAAAGTTTTGGTTCCTAAGCCAATTCTAGTTTCGCTGCCCACATAGATCTTAAAGTTTTGAATTTTTCCCAAAAACCAAAAAGAAAAAAAAAGGTTTTGTCCCGTCACTTTTGACTTATGTGTTGCTGCCATTAGGTGCAGTGCAGTTGCTGTTTCACAACATGTTCACTGTTCCCATATGTCTCTACGTTCTCCACCTTGCTTGTTAATTTGTTGTCATGGTGACACTCAAACCAGCATGATTACTAAAGAAAGAACTTCCCTATCAACTTTTCAAAGTTGGCACACAATTACTTACTCCTCTGTCATCTTCTAATGATCTCTTTGAATTGTTGGATAAACTGGGAGACCTTTTGTCTCAAGTACAACAATCACTCTCAAAGACCATAGAAGATGTACTAGTAACAGGAGTATTAATCTCCGAAGCCTTCTTAAGTTATGCTGACATTCTTGCTTCCTGCTTATCAGAGCTTATTCGAATGACTGACTGCACTTAATCCTCCTTTTGATGACCGGTCTATGAAGAAGGTCTTTAAACTAATCATATTATCTTTTCAGAACATAGATGACATGGCTAGCCGCTCATACAATAAGAGACTCCATATACTTGAGATTATGGCTAAGGTTAAGTCTTATCTTGTGGTGTTAGATCTTGAATGTGATGCTCGTGTCTTGGATATTTTTCATTATCTTCTTGCATCCATTAAAGACTGTCATACATCATCCATACTTTCCCATATACAATCTATCTTGACCGGTCTTCTCGAAGAAGTTGATGACTTCCTAGTGGAATTTATGGTTTCAATTCTATCTCGTACACCACATGTTGGCATGCTGCTCAAGTTGTCAGTAAACATGTTTTGGAGGCATGTGCACTGCAAGTTAGACTACTTACTCCATCAACTAATGAGGTTTTTCAAATGGAGGAGAATCAAAATAACAATAGGCAACATGAACCACAAGGATATGTGGTAACATGGAATCAGAAGTTGAAGTTGATAATTCTATTGATATTGACCAAGATAAAGAAGAGCACCATGGTTATCATCAGGTACAAGGTGTTGAGTTTAGGATCGCTAAAATGGACGAGGAAGATAATGAGATAGCCACCTATCAATATGTGAGTCTCCCTATTCCAAGGAATTTTCAGTTTTGGTGTAGAGAATTTCAGCATGTGCCGGTGCCGGTGCCAATAGGAAAATTTGAGCATGCTAGTTTATTCATCCCCAAAGAATTTCTAGTTGCCACGGAACTACACCCATTGCTAAAATTGCTACTTTTCTTGGAGAATTTGAAAGCATCGAGTTTTTTCATATATGCATTGGAGTAAAGGTGTTGTTTCTTTGCTGGATTATCATCTTTCTATCACATTATAAAACTCGAGGACGAGATTTTTCCAACCAGGGGAGAATGATGGAGATAAAGATAAAAGGAACGAAGCCTAAAATAGGGAGATTAGGGAATAATCTTGGATATGGAAAGTTAGTGTATTTTAATGATATTTTTATGTTAATTTCGTATAGGATAATATATTGTATTTTAGAAGAGTCAAAATAAAGATATTTAGTAGTATTTCATCGAGATTTAGGCCCTGTTTGGCAACAACGTTTGGAATAGCTTTTACCGCTTTCACCAAGTCAAAACACTAATCAACCAAATATTAGTGTTTGGCAAGCTAGTGTTTTAACTAGCGTTTGCAGTAGCTTAAAGCGTTTCAAGTAGTGTGTCCGAAAAGCTAAGAATATTAGTTTTTCACATTTAAATGTAGCGTTTCATATTTTTTTGACAAAAGTATCCCTTCATTAATTTATATTTGGCAAATTATCTATATCCTTTTACGTCAATTTATAATAATCAGCTAACTCAACCACTAAATTTATCGAACACATTTATTCAACCCCTCAATTGAACAGCCTATCCGCTAACGACTAAAATTTAAGCGTTATCAGCTACCCAAACAGCTCATTTTGTAATGAGCCGAACAAGGCCTTAGTTTCCTAGTCCATTAGGATAATATTAAGTTTTATATTTCTATCCTTTTATATTCTATATCTTATGTTTAGGTTTCCTACTATTAACTAATCTCTTAATTATATAGACCCCTTTATGCAATTGGAGAATTCAAACTATGAATAAGAATTGATACTGAATGTTGAGTTTTTCTATGTGAGATTGATTGGTTCACATCCCTTCTCGTAGGAATTGCTCTCAGAGCGTCCTACATCTATCCTATTGTAGGAATTGCTCTCGGAGCGTCCTACATCGGTGCTTCAAAAATAGTTGTGAGTTGTGTCCTTATTTTCAGGATTATTAATAGTGTTTATCATGTTTACAGAGTCAATAAAGCAAGTATCTTTTCTGTTGACTAGTTGAGAAAAATCTGGGTTAGTTGAGTCATGTTATCGGCTTCAGTCGTTGGTCGCTAATTTTTAGGAAGTTCAGTTTAATTTTATGCCTATAAATTGGGCTCTGATTCAATGAAAAACTGAGTGCAGCAAATTGCCTCCTCATTCGCCTTTCCTGTGTTTCTACTATTTTTTTCCCAACATTAACTACTATACACTGACCTATAAACTAGCTAAGCAGGTATAATTGAGTAGTCAGATAAATGCAGCTGTTTAGTAACTCCAGTACATAAATTAAGTTGGGTGCTATGGACGTAGGAGTTAGGATCAAATCCGACCAACAGTGACTTTTACGCCTCCTTTCAAACTTAAAAAAATTAAAATAAAAGCAAATACAGGTTCCATTAAATTTGGGTCATGTCTATTGGGTCAAATTGGCTGCCATGTTCAGGTTGGTCAGTTAATGCAGTGTCAAGTCAAAGTTGTGTACCAGGGACAGAGAGAGGGAGGAGATTTTGTATTTGTATCAAAAACAGGATTGTCATTCTGCTGAAGTAGTCATCTCCGATGTGGCAAAAGCAGGGTTTTTCCAGATTTCAAACAATGGATTCAAAATGAGGCCGTTCAATGATGAAATAAGTTGAGCGATTACGTTTTCAAGCTGCGATAACCACAATGTGTTACATGATTGCCGATTAGAGTGATTTTGCGACTCCACAACCAAGACCACAACGACGACCCAAACCACATTTTGAATCTTTGCTTCAAACTACAATGCTGAAGCAAAATACCTCTCGATCTGAAGTAAAATGTCATATTTAATGCATAAACAGCTATAATCAATATAGCGTTAAACTAACTGAGCAGGGGAAAAACCCCTTAGATATCTCACGAAATTTAGAAGGGCCACATGGAGTTATCCATGGTTTGCATCTTGTTAAAGAGAACATTATCAAAAGTAGAGATAAGGCAAAGAAAATGAAAGTAGTACAAGATATTACCGTGCGCATCCTCAAAGTTGGAGGTGGTGCAATTTTTTCGACATGCCTTTGGAAGGTTGCTTCATCCAGTGACAATCTATTAACTCTCTTTGGGGTGCTTTTACTGGAAGAGCAATCATCAAATTCAAAAGACCTTGAGTTTCTTTCAGCTGGTATTAGAATTGGTTTTACACCTGTTTTCGAAACCCATCTTTTATCTACATACCTGAGAAGGCCCTACATTTGATCAATACAAGACCACTTCAAACGAAAAATCAATTACTCTTATCACGTAATTAAATTCATGCAGAAATTTTTATAAGAAAATTTACTTGGAGCGAATAAATCTCTCAATATCAGCCTTCTCATAATTTGGCGGCAGTTCTGCTTCCCAGAAATCATTAGCCTTAGCATTACCAACAGCTAGCGACAAAAAAGAGAAAAGAAAAACGAGTGAGGCAGACAGATTATCCTTTCCCTAAACAAGAGAAGATCAAGCTCTTATGAGTAGTAATGACACAGCAAGCTAATATATAGAATAGATTGCATTCATAGCCATATTTTGATTAATATTTTATCAGACTTGAAAAAAAAATCTATCAAAAGGTCCATGTCAAAGTCCGTTGATAAATATCCGATCATATTACAATCAGAGTCATTATTCTGGTCTTGGTCTGCAGTCAATTTGTCCAGCAATAAGCTTGTCAAGAAATGCAAATCAGACAAATGTCAGGTCTTTTTGATTTGGAACAGATCAATTCAGGTACCAGACAAATCATATTTTTGGTTGGACTAGGTCGGATTTCTGGTCATTTAGGTTGGGTAATTCTGTGCTGGTCATTTTTGCTAGCTCATCTCAATTCATTATGCTAAGGATAGTAAAGCCAGATAATGTTCTTACACTGCATAAACACAACTTGATCTGGCAGCCAAGTATCCAGTGTAATGGACCGCACCTAAAATATTAGCACAAAGGAAATCATTGGTTCATTTTGGAACAATTGAAAATACAGAAAGAAACAAAGGTGAGCCATGACCAAAATTCCAAAACCAAAATTTCTAACAGAAGGTAGAGTGCTTTCTAAGAGCATTTGAACACTATCAACAGTATATAAAGCCATATTTGTTGATAGATCTTTCGTTAAGATATGTCAAGTACTTGAATTAGTCTGTTTACTACTGTTAATTCCCTGCTCCAAAATGCAACTTTTGGAGGTTTCGTTCCACTTTGTCCCCATTTTATTTTTATTTTTTTTTTTTTGGGGGGTGGGAGGAGAGAGGGGGTCGAAAGATTCCCTTCTACACCATAAGCAGGGGATACGGATACCTAAACTGTACTACACTACCTTATTACAAAGCAAATGACCTTCAAATCTATGGTTCAAAGGAAACAGTATCCACATTTCAACTGAACAGGTAAGGCTACATATATATTACTTTTGGACAGCTCCATAAATCCAACTATTCAACCCCATCAGTAAAAACATATTCCGGACAGAATTGGGTTTAGTCTTTTAGAGTTCTTCAAGGCCATATTGAAATAGCTACTACTCATGGACAAAGCTTCTACAGTTGAAAGATTCCCTTCTACACCATAAGCAGGGGATACGGATACCTAAACTGTACTACACTACCTTATTACAAAGCAAATGACCTTCAAATCTATGGTTCAAAGGGAACAGTATCCACATTTCAACTGAACAGGTAAGGCTACATATATATTACTTTTGGACAGCTCCATAAATCCAACTATTCAACCCCATCGGTAAAAACATATTCCGGACAGAATTGGGTTTAGTCTTTTAGAGTTCTTCAAGGCCATATTGAAATAGCTACTACTCATGGACAAAGCTTCTAGATTTGAACAATACCCCTTCCCCCCACCCCCAACACACACACACAAAATCTGAGTGAAAATTCAAGGCATGAACTTGGATTTTTCAATCAACCATGTAGATATTCAAAAAGTGAGTTGCCTACAAAGTACAATCGAACCATTAAAATGTCACTCCCTCCATCCCATATCCGTTGTTAAAAACATCCATTGCTCTAGTCCCATATTATTAAAAGTTTGCGTTTCCAAAAATTTACATTGTTTTTTTGGTTAAAAACCTCTTTCACAATGTAAATGCATTTAATGCTTATTTTTGCATACTCCCTAAAAACGAATATGGATATGAGACAGAGGGATCATTACTCTTACATGACAAGGTTATCCAAGTAATGCTCGGAGCTGGAGCAAAAATTCCATGCTCTACCACTTTAGATGAGTTCCCATTTGTCTTGGCCAAAAGCAAACTACAAGGGTTTTTGCAGAATTTCAATGCACTCGAATTTGTGCGTTTGGACAATTTTGCCCATCTTTTTGCATCTTCAATATGGGGTATCATATAACTCATTTCAATAATCAATAACCAATGTGAAAACTGAAGCCCACCCTCATGATTTCAAGCAGAAATCACTGAAATTGGGTTATGTGGAAAGCACATTCCATCGTAAAGAATCTGTAAGGTGTGGGAGTAGTCATTTCCCAAACCTCAAGTCATAGAGAGGCTGAAATGAATGCATTAGTGGCATGTTGAGAATGTAAACGAATTCGGACAGGTTGTAATATTCCCCATCATTCCGAGCCTCAACTTATTTTTTTCATTCTTTGATTAGATACTCCCAAAGTCAGCCTAGAGCGGACCTTTAAAGGACAGCTTGAAAAATTAGGTCCAAGGTGAGAAATAAGATGCAACAAAAAGATTTCTATTTTAGTGGAATTTCAAGATGTTAGCAGCTTAGCATCATAATGTGGAGCGTCCCGCTCTTGCCTCAATTCCAAGTAATTTATTAAACTAGCCTAGTATGTGCTCGAAGACTCGTACACCGCACGACACTTTCCGAGTTGTATGAATAGAATCGAGTATAACAATTTGTTACTTATAGAGTTTTGATTCCAAGGCATTCTCTCGAACCTTAGAAACTTTTCCGAGTGATATGATATCTTATCTAAGTGATACAAAGATTTACTTCATGTATTTCTTGTTTATTCTTGAATGACTCGAAAACGGATTTGAGTGTCACACTCCGAGTCCCTCATTGCTTAGATTTATCGCATACCGATTAGACTAGTTCTCCGCTCGGATCCGACTTCATGTTATTTGTTCTATCTTGCTGAAGTCGATGCTTCTAGTCCGATTCATGTTTAGTCTATATCAAGTTATTTCACTCTGTTATTCTTTACGTTACTTGATACTCCGCTTAGACTAACTTAGATGGAATTCTGAGTTATATCGATATTAGACTCGTAAAATTCCATTCTCTTTTCCGACTCGGATAATTACCAACTTAATTATCTTAATTATTTTATTATCTCGTGTCTAATCTTGGACCAAAGTATTTTATACTTTGAGAACCAAAATTGATTTACTTTTGTAGGTTATTCAAACGAGAATACACTTTTCAAACTACAAAAGTAACCGGCTTCAAAACGTCAAATCACCAGCGAGATATGGCTTTTCCTCTTCTCTCGTCTCGGCTCCGTAAGATTGTGCCGGAGCCGTCTGTTTCCAAATCTGGAAAATTGGAACGCCAAGCTTAACGGTAGTTTCCACCTTTTCTTTCAAGACACCGCCAATGGTTTTGGGACTTCCAAGAAAGTTAAACAGTTGTCCAACGTTCATATCACAACGGATACTTTCCGAGTGACTCGTAAAGCTTTTGTCAACGGTCACAAAGGACTCTCGGACAGTAGATGAAGATAACGGCTACTCGCTCGGTTATCTATAAATAGAAGCCAACTAACAAGACTTGAAGATTGCCGAACATATTGTTAATACACGAACTTGAGAAAAGTCATTGTATTTATTCTCAATCTTCTACTTACAACTCCCACTCTGTAATTCATTACTTTCGAGTTGTAAGGGCTTGTACTTAGTTACAAACACTTTCTTACTTTCTCTGTAAGGTCCCTTGGCTAAGCTCGTAAGGGTTAACTCAGCTTAGTTGTCCCTAGCTGTAAGGGTTATCTCAGCTAGGAAGTACTAGATCGGATAAGGGAATTTCTGAGTCTAGGAAAACTTGTAAAGAGTTGTCTAAGGGAGCAACTCAGGTTCGATCGGTTCACGGTATTTTGTGGACTCAAAATAGTGAATTTGACTTCGTGCTTGGATTAGCACAGTCCGTAGTTTTCCGCCCCAGGAAGGTTTCCACGTAATCTCTAAGTGTTTACTTTCCGAGTTCATTCTAGACTCGGACTGTCTCAAAGCCTTTGGTTAACTTGTCACTTTACTCTAAGCAAGCATTTCGAGTCCATACTTTTCCGACTCGATTTTGACTCGAAACCATCTCCGTATGTTATTTGGCAAAAGAGTTTGAATTTCTACGAAAATCCTCCTTCACCCTATTCACCCCCTCTAAGGTGACTCGGACTCTCCCCGAGCAAACCTTCAATGCCTAATGTTTTTTAATGAACGAATGAAAAAGTACAATGATTTGAAATAATCTAGTTTTGCGCCTATCCGAATCAGCTCAAGCCAACTAAGCTAGAACTAACTAAAGACCCACTATTTGATACATGAATAAACACCACACAAAAATGTTAACATTTAGGGAGGGCTTAAAATTCCTTGAGAAGAACAGATTCCATTCTAACAGGCATAAACACTTGAGCATTCCCACATTTTCGTAAAAGAAAGGGAGGAAAACAACTACAAGAAGGGAAAAACTCTATGAGATCTTCATTAAAAAGGTTGACTGAAAGGTATGAAGTACTACATACCTGTGAAATATGTACCCCAAGACCCCTATGTAGTCCTGAACATTGCATGCATATAAATATTCCAAGGTTTACACTTGCCCATCTTGGAGCCCTGAAACAAATGCATCCAAAGGCAAAAACAAAGATCAGGAAATCCTCGAATGAGCCTTCAGCAGTTGCATTACTCCGTAAGATACACAAGTATTGCCTCGCCAATTGAGAAAGGAACATTTCAACAAAAACATAAGCTAAAGTTGCTGGAGTAATGAAACCCATGCTTTATAAGAAGACATGTATACTGGTGGAAGAAGCTCAACTGAGCTTCATATTAACTTGAACCCAATTATTATCACATGCTTATTCTTCTATAATCCACCCATCCCCACCCCCCTTCCCCGTGGGGAAAGAAAAAAACTTCATATACCAATAATCCAGGATACCAAAAGGAAATGAATAAAAGAGCTAAACACACATGTTACTCTAGTTATTGAAGAATATACGATCACACTACTGCCAAAGCCTATAGGAATGACTAAAGTGATAAACATCACAATCCTCTCAATTTCCCAAAAGCTCATACTGTTGGGGTAGCAGGGGTGGGGGAGAAAGAAAGAGAATGTTACAATAAGAGGCATCTGCATACCTTGGCCTAGAAAAGGGTGTTCACATTGGGCTACTTTCAGATTAGGTTAGCATAGGTTGATCGAATTCCGGATCAGGCAAAATTCAGGTTTAAAATCAATTTATCCAATAAGTTTATCGAAAAGAAAATATATTGGTTAAAGGTCAGTTTCAGAGTCCATCATATTGTCATGTGAGATGACAAACTTAAAAAAATGACAGATTACGGTGAACATGAAATATATTTTACTATTTAAGTAATGAAGGGGACTCTTCTCTCAATCTTATTATATTCTTTGGTTTTGAGTCCCACTGACATTATTTTGACAATATTCAAAGTACATACTTTGATCGACAATCTGCACAATGCCTATTCTCTGGCAGCTTAAGAAGACCCTCCAATATCTGTATGTGATACAGTCAGAACTAATCAGAAACACACTAACATTTAAAATATCAGCTAAAAATTAGGATAACAGGTTACAAGATGTCCTAAATCATAATAGTAATAACAGTAATTAAAGCAAATGCACCAGTGAAATAAAAAAATAAAAAATAAAAACAAAAACAAAACACAATGGTCCCTAAACTCTTCATAAACCAGGATATTGAGATCTTTAGAATTCACAATATGAATACAGCGTGCTCATCAAGTTAGACTTAGGTGAACAGGGAGCTCTCCATAAGTCTGTGATGATTCTCGATCTGCACAGTGCATCCACAGTTGACAATGACGTCTGTTATTTAAATACTTCTGCACAGAAGCATATCTTTAGCAGAAGAAGATTTTTAAGCATGACAAGGGCCGTCCCTCAGAAAAATAAAAACTACGAGAAATTACGCAAGGGGCTTCATACGAAAAAATGAAACTGATCCCACAAATCAAACAAATCCTAGAACCCACCCGAGGTGTAGATCAGATGGACAAAGGCATAGCATGCAACAGAATTGCATAAAAGTTGAATCCACAAGAATCTGGATTTGAAAAGCATGGACCCTATACATTTCAAACAAAAAGAAAAACAATTGAATGCCTTGCTCTGGTGGATTACAATCCAAAGACGAAAAATTTTGGCCAAAGCAGATGGATTTAGCCAACAGAATATAACAAACTATAATTGAAAGATCAACAAACAGTAATGAACAAGTAATAAAACCAAAGGTTTAGAATTTCTACACACTACTCAGTTAGATCCTGAATAGACGAAGTGCATATTGGAACATCTTTGGGATTGCAGGGAAAAAATTTTGAATCAGTAGACAAAATTTTACTTCATGTCCAAATTAAGATCCTATTCTGGAAGCCCAAATGCTTTTGGTATAGAGAAACCACTTGAATAACTTTGCAAGTGGCAATAAGATTGACATGCAAAGGATATCAATTTGAGTTGAAGTACAAATCACCATTTTAATAATTTTTCCCTGCATAATTCGAAGTATGATGAGCTGAATAAGTTAATGGTTGTTGAAGTTAGATTTTATTTCCCTAAAATAGGAGTATCATTTGGGCCATTTAGGATCACCAAGGAATTGCATTTGGGATCAAAGATAAAGGATAAGTTGGGAAACTATGTTCTTAACCAAAGACAGAACACCAACAATGGATTATAGAATTCAATCCTTCCATAAAAGTACCAAATAATACAGCCTGGACTTGCCATGACGATAGATGCTGCAAAATATTTCAGCCCTTTCCTTGGCAACTAATAGACAGAAAATAGGCGTAATTTCTGACAAACTTATTAGGCTAGATCCTCTAGTAATGGCACCACCATTCTATGAACAGTACTAATCTAGGCAGAATTCATAATTGACCTATCAAAAAGAAGACTCTGTCCTCCAAAATAAACCAAAAGAGCTAATGTAATGAAAACAAGTGGAAACCTAGTTGCGCAAAGTGAAAGAATTTACAAAATATTTGCTTAGACTCTTCACAATATAGCAAGGACTAGACAGAAGTGAGAGCTGGGGAAAAAAAAAAAAAAGATCTCATCCAGTTTCTTGCTCTGGAAACTCTGCAAGAAATGAATGGTCCAATATACAATAGAAGCTAAAAGCTGTTACTTTATGAATATACTTAGAAAATTGTGTCTTCGCGCATTTTCTTGCCATGATCTGAAAGCACACATTCATTGACAACGAATTAAAAAACAAAGAAAATGCATTTCCTAAGACTCCTATGACACTTGACACCAATTTTGGTACTCCCAAGATTTCTCTTACAAGAAAAAATCACTCTGCATTACTGTAAGAAAAGGAAATCAAGACACTAGAGAAACCATCAAATTCATTCCCCATAAAGGGAAAGCTTTTTAGACATTACATTGGGCCACAACTAGCCTTCACTTGAAGCCTCGTGCACAAGATGTCCCAAATTGGAAGGACAATGAACTATTAGAATTCAGAGCACTTATAATTCTGTTACTAATTTTCATGATTTTTATAAGCTTATCAGAATACTGAATAAGAGGAAATCTCTCGAAGTCTCATTTTCAATTAAAAATCTGGACTATTAAAAAACACTAACAATCAACATACTGAATTGGTCTTCTTTATTTTGAAAGTAATAGAACCGAACTGTTGAACACTAACGCCAAGCTAGCATAAAGGAAGGCCTAGTAAGTAACATTTAAATAAGCTGATTCAAAAATACATACACTAACCTCAAAAGGATCTCATGACATACAATTCCAACCAATTGTTTTTCCACTAATTGCATCCTTCATTGCTCTATGGTCAAAACTAGATTGAGCAGACAATGTATAAAAGAAATCAGTGATATGTCAAAAGAACAACAAAGACTTTTAGTTTAGCCGTTTAGGCTTTTCTACTGTCCTCGCCAACCTCCAAAGCTTGATCTACAATTATTGGCCTTGCAACTGGCTCTAATGCACTAAATACTAAGGCTCTCATGACATACCCCTAGACCCAATCAATGAAGTCATTTCCCCTCAGACCTAAGGGCAAAACGTACTTTATATAATATGAGGGAATGGATTACCATAATAGAGGAACATAACAGCATTGTACATTCAAACTATAAGTCCAACAGAAAAGGCAGACAACAAAAGGAGGAGGGATGAACAGGAACTAACAATATCCGGATTCTAAATTCAACCAAAAATCAATTTCCTAGAAATTCAACTTGTTCTCATTAACATCGATATAGAGGCTGCAAATCATTGATATAGAGGTTGAATTAAATTGCCATCTAGTTCTCTATGTTGCAAAATTATAACTCCCGTCTGACATTACTCATTAAGGGTCAACCCCAAATAATCTCTTGCCGATTTTTTAAAATTAAGGTCAGAATCATGGAGAGTTCTTAGAAGACGAAATTGAGAAACCCAAAATGAACCTTAGCATGCTTGGCATTGAGTTCTCTGGAAACAGACGCCTTTCCACTCATATTCACGTCCTTGGCAGCTTCAAAGAATTCAGGAAACTGAGGGGCAAACAGGGGAAGGAGGAGAGCGAAGGGGATGGAGAGGAAAGGGAAGGGGAGAAGGAGAGAGAGAATTGGAAGAGGACCTCTTCCACCCTCACCTTCCTCCCTCACCCTTCGGTTTGTTTTTCTCCCCTTCTCTCCTCCACTCCTCCAAGTAAGCTAGGCCATGAAGAAATTAGAAAGTTATAATTTTCGAAAAAATATAAAGAGGAATATACAACTACAAATATTATTCCTAGCGTCTATTATAACATACTATAAAATGCACATAAATAAAAATATGAATATAAATAAACATTAATGAATATAAAAGAACATAAAAAGTATAAACAAATAAAAACGAACATAAATGATACGAAAAATAAATATAAACGAATAAAAATGAGTTATTAAGCGTATGTTCATTTTTACATGAAAAACATTATCTATTTATATTTTATATTCATTTATATTTGTTATGTTCTTTAGAAGTATTTTGTTAAAAACATAGCGTTCTAATTTTTGTGAGAAAAGCATTCTATGGATAGTTACTAGAAAAAGTGACGAAAAGTCTTTATAGTTTGACAACCCAATTAATAACCTAATGATCAAAAAAAAAAAAAAAACCTGATGTCAAATATACTTGCATCCTCGAACTACAGATAAATAATTCATAGTTTTTTCTTCTTGTTTTTCAATAAGCAAGTGATAATTGTGTCATACATTATGCCAAAACAAAGGTATTTATTTGGAAATTACTATAACATAGTGTTTTTCTCAATTATACGGACATTGTTAGAAGGAGGATTTCAACTTGATTTTATCTATTCAAAATTGTTTTATTGTTTTGTAAAAAATATATTTTAAACTATTTTTGCAAAAATCACTTTTGATGGATAGTTGATTCTTCACGAACCTTATATGATAATATTAGGAATGTCAATTATTTGTTGAATAATTATAAGAAATCAAACTTTTAAAAAATGACAGTAGTAGCACTCGGAAATATAGTAGCTCTTGTATCATGGATACAAAACTTATAATCACATATCTCGTGTCATTAGATAGAAGAGGGAGAAGAAATTAGGGGATTTTAGGGATTAAAAAAAATTAATTATTATTTTTTTGTCTTTTACACGGATCATATACTTAAATTTAGAAAGATAGAAATAGAACTGTAGTAGGAATGGATTTTTCTTAAAATGCACTACGTACTTTAAATCAAGCCAAAAGGTTTAGTTTTTCACTTTAAATTATAATTGGGTTTTAGATTTCTAAAGCAACCTTCTTTTATAAAAATAGAAAAACAAAGATGAATACAATATAAATAATTTAAACACAATGAAGTCAATAACTTTAACACAGGAGCCGTACCAAACATTTACATGACCTCAATTTTAATTACTAAAACCAAATACCTAGGTACTCGTTATTTTTTATTTATAATATGTCTATTTCAATAGTTAATTTACAATATATTAGTTTTTATCATCGAACTAATTTCTTTTAAATTTATCATTAGTCATTTAAAAATATGCAAAATTTGTCATTAAAATCCACAACTCATCGGTTGTAGCCGATTTCTAACTTTTTTCCTTTCCTTTTTGCTATAGGTTCTAGGGGTATAAATAGGCTACAACTAGTAATTAGGTGACCCCAATGATAGATTTAAATATCTTCAAAAGAGTGATGACACATTTAAACACTCTTTTTGAATGGTAAGTGGACCCACCCACTAGGTCGCCTCTATAGGATGTAAGCTTAGTAGGCTTGCGGATAGGGGAAAGGGGTCCACAATCATTGGACGAGAACCCAACGGTTGTGTTAAGAGAACCGGACTGCACCAACCGGTCGACCGCAAGCCGATCTCTTTAACGGACAGTGTTCATATATTGACTCATTTAGACAATTGAACCGGAAAAACCCGACCTAAACGGTCAACTCGGTCAAATCGTGTGACCTCGCTTTGATCGTGGTTGGACAGAGTGATTTTGCACGTTTAAAGCATCATTTGTCTACCCCTCTCTCTTTCCCCTCACCCGAGCCATCTATCTCTCACCCGCCGCTTGCTCATCACACTCTCTCTAGCCGATGGCCAGCCCGCCGGTCGTTGGTGCTAGTTTGCCTACCCTCTCCTTTCTCGAGCTAGGCTTTGGTAAAGCCGATTAAGATGCTATCCACCACTCCCTCAATTAGCTTTGTCTCTTAACATAGGTCCTCTCCTTTCCTCATTAGCAATGGCTGCTTTTAAGGAGAGAGAGAATTGCTACTTTAGAGGAGAGATAGAAAGACAATGGCTGATGTAGAGGAAAAGGGGAGAGAGAGAGAAAGAGTAGAGGCGTGGAGGCTTTAATTGGGCCTATTCGAAGTTACATGAAAAAGGGAATCTCGTGTTTATGTTCGTTTATATTCGTTTATGTTATTTTATGTTCGTTTATATTCGTTCGTTTCTTATTTTTAACAAATCATTTATGTTCGTTTATGTTCTTTTATGTTCATTTATATATAGAGAGAGAGAGTAGCGGCGTGGAGGCTATGATCGGGCCTGTTCGAGTTACATGAAAAAAGAGAATCTCATGTTTATGTTCGTTTATATTCGTTTATGTTATTTTATGTTCGCTTATGTTCGTTTATATTCGTTTATGTTATTTTATGTTCACTTATGTTCGTTTATATTCGTTCGTTTCTTATTTTTAACAAATCATTTCGTTCGTTTATGTTCTTTTATGTTCATTTATATTCGTTTCGCTTTTTTATATTCGTTTATGTTATTTTGTATTCGTTTATGTTTATGTTTATGTGCGTTTTGTATGTAACTTCGAACGGGATAGAAGAGGAGGGGATTAAAAACAATTAGGGTTTTTATTTCAAAGAGATAAAAAGGTTAAAAATATTAGGATTTGTATGGAATTTTTTTTATAAATATGGATTAAGCTAGGTTTTTTTAATTTAAATATATACCGAGTTTGACCGATTCAACTCGATTCAACTATCAAACATGCCGACCGGTCTAGTTCTAGCTACACAGTCCGACCAATCGAACCATTGAAATTCCACCAATTCCATTCTCATATCAATTGAGCTACAAGCTCTTGGTAGATTTAAACAAAAAATTAATTTAGTGAAAAAAGTGAATATTTAGCAAAGTTTTAAGGCACTTTAATATAAGAATCAAGTAACAATTAATGGTAAATAACAATAAGCATCAATGTCGATGAGGAGAAATGAACACTTATAAATACATGCGCAAAAGAGTTGCAAAGATCAATCCTATAACTCTAATTATTATTGGATTGACTGAAGATTTGGAATTGAAGAGTAGCTCGCAGCAGTACAATAATGATGATCACCTCGGTTGCAAATCTCATAAAAATTAGCCAAGAGAAAAGCTCCACAAATTCAAGCCATCAGACAAGTATAGTAAGCAAACTCCAACTTAATGGGATTCATCGCAGTATGTTTTTATGGTACACATTGTAAGATACAGAGAAAAGAAGACAAAGCCAGTTCCATTCCTGTCTCTGTGATCCTAACCCTACTAGACTACTACAGTTATTACAGTACAAATCAAGAAATTCAAAAATTCTGAAATTTAGCCTTTAAATGCTAGACTAATACCCAAAAAGGAGGGGAAAAAGGCGAAATTTTGAAATGGAAGGAACAACATTCCTGCTCTTTGGAGCATCAGCACATAAATTCTCGTGCTTACCCATAGGCAATCACTGGTAAGTTGATCACGGTTCATCACTATTTCTTGCTCCAGATAAGCTAATTAAGGACATACTTTTGCTCCACAAGTCCACCGTACAAAACTTTTCTAACCATCTCTACTTTCTTCGCATTTTGCTTTTCACTTTCACAATTCTGCGGTTGGCTTTGTCACCGCCACCAGATCCTAGAGAAAAGCTCCCAGCACTGCCAGCATGGAATTCCACGCTACTCGAAGTCTGAAATGGAGATGGGTTCTGAGGCGGCATCTGATTTGGCTGGCTGCCAAATTGAAAAGGATTTGCTGAGGATGGAGCACCCATAAAACCAGGTGCTGGTGCAGGTGAAGGAGGAGAAGGGGCTGCACCAAATACAAAACCACTTGTTGGAGGAGCCGACATTGGTGACTGGCCAAACACGGGTTCTGGTGTTGCTGTTGGAGCTTGCATAGAATCCTCAGCCATGCTATCTTCCATGCTCATCTGATCATTATTTCCTGAGGGGTTGGAGTTGAACCAAATGCAAATGCTGGAGTGCTGGTACTATTATTACCAAACACGGGCTGAGATGGAGGCGGCAATGGAGATGGAGCACCTGAAGAAGTGGTTGTGGAAATGGAAGATGAGAATGAGAAGACGGGGTTGGTGATGATGAGCTTGAAGATCCGAACACAAAAGGTGAGCTGCTGGTTGAAGAGCCAGAGGATGAAGAGGCGGCAGCTCCAAATATGAATGAAGTGCTGCTGGGTGATGAAGAGCAAGAGGACGAAGGAGTTGAAGATCCAAATACAAATGGGGCGCTGCCCGATGACGACGAGTTGGAGGTTGATGATCCAAATGTAACGGATGACTTATTACCATCAGATGAAGATCCACTGGCAGCTGCTCCAAAAGAAAATCCAGTTGACGGGGATGTTGTGCCAAATGTGGTAGGGAAGGTAGACTTCGAAGGCTGCCAGCTGGAACCAAATATGCTTGATGTGGGTCCACTGCCTGAGCTGACCGAAGAACTCATGGAAGAAAGACCAGAGGAACTCGATGCTGAACTGAAAGGACTCGTAGTAGGGCTGACAGAACCAAATACAGAAGCCCCGGAACTCAAGTTTGTGGCCGTACCCAACTCAAATGCAGGGGCTGAGGCTGATGAAGTTGACTGACTAGGAAAACTCAGGGTTGATGTTGAGATTGGAGGGGCAGCTGATGTTGAGATTGGAGGGGCAGCTGATGTTGCTTGAAAACCGAATAAGGACCCAGTACCCGCAGGAGCAGTAGCCTGAGCCTCTCCATCGGCAGCTTTGAAGGAAGAAGCGTTAAATCCAGAAATGGCAGTTCCTCCACTGGCAGTTTCAGGAGATTTGGCACTGTAAAAACTGCTCGTTGTGTTGCTAGAAGTTGTCTCAACAGACTTGGGTCCTGAATTTTCTGCAGATAATGAGGCAGGAGTGCCGAACGTTGCAGAAGTTGAAGACCCGAACGGAAAAGTGGGTCCAGCAGAAACTGACGTAATTGTTGCAGAGTTTGAAATTTGGCTAGTGCTGGCGGAAAAGGTGGGCATACTGCAGGCTGCAGTAGTGCCTACCATGGTTCCAGCAGGAGTACCTGAGGTTGAGGCAGGCGCAGCAAAGCCATTAGACAGACTAGAACTACCTGAGAATAGAGGTGGAGACGAGGTCAAGCTGACAGGAGCTGCACTTTGATTACCCGAAATGCTAGAAAATAGACCTGGAGATGATGTACTAGATGTAGGAATTGCACTGGATAATGCACTAGTTGAAGTTGCATTATTTGCAGAGAATCCAAAGTTAAAAATGCCTTTAGCTGAGCTAAGTGCAGGAGATGGGGTATCTTCTGGCTTCTTGAGTCCATTAACAACATCCTGAGTGCTCTTCTTATCAGTTTCTGCTGGCCCATTTGCTTTGGCCACAGTAACATCCACACTGGCAACAGTAAAAGATGTCAGGATAAGTATCTAAAGAGAAGCCTCACCATGAACACTAAAAATTGTATTGATCAAACAAGTCAGACAGGCACATAAAGGAATTGCAAAACCATGCTGGATCAGTCTGCATCATAAGAATAGGTAACTTTAGGTAAATTTTCCAGTTTCAGAAGATGGATAACAGTAAATACCTACTTATTCTTTTATTGTGTAGTACTCAATCAACATCTACCAAATCTATGGTCCCACAGAAGGAGCTCTCTCAGTAAATCAGCAAGCCAATATGCACACCCCCCCAACACACACACACACACAGTGTTACTGTCTGGGCAGAACTCCAAGGTACTGCATTGATTCGGTTCGGTATCAAGCCATGCTACAAAGTGTTCCAGATATTGCAAATATTAACACGTGTGTATTCCTCGTCATTTCTCCAATCAGGTTAAAATATGAGATGATGACATCATCCCAGCAATCATCCCTTCAGCCGGGGAACATTAAAGCCAAACTGCCCACAGAGTTCAAAGACATCCTCACCACATGCATTTGCAGCTTCATTTGCTTCTTTCAAGACACAATCATTCAATACAACAGGCGTATCAATTGATATCATCATGGAAGTCACGCTCTTGCAGCTTACTAAAATTGCAGAATGTTATGCACAGAAGCTAAGCATAGTTTATATGCTCAAATGCATTGTCATTTTCATTGTGTACCCCATTAGATTGAATTCAGCTTTATGCCATTCCTTCATTGAGTTGGTCAGCAACCTAGCATTATGTCCTGCTAACTCAACCTCAGGCACTCACTGGAGATTCCAAATGAACTACATAATTGGGCAACTATGCAAGAAATCTGTGCAGAGAGCTCTCCTTCAAATAAAAAAAAAGGATTTAATAATGAATACCTGTTAGGCAACTCCGGCTTAGTGTCCTTCGGCACTGCTGATTCAACAGCAGATGATGAGGTAGAAAATGCAAAGGGAGACAATTTGTCAGACTTGGCCTTGAACGGAGGAACAGTATTATTCTTTTCATCTCGGGGTGCAACTTTTTCAGAATCCACTGCCTTAGACACAGTTAGTGCAGCTGTCCCCATGCTATTTGAAGGTGAAGTTGATGGTGCGACAGGGAAGGTAAAACCAACACTTTTGATAGTTGTGACAGGCCCATCTGCTAATGACTGTGGTTCCTTCTTGTCCAACAACGAATCTGAGGGCTTTGGTTCAAGTGCTTCTTTCGGTGCGAGGCCATCAGGGACCTTCAATAATTCACTACTTCCTGCCCCTTCACCCAATGGTGTTGATGCAACTCCATTCAAATGTAAATCATCATCCAGCTCAAGATAATCCTTCCACAGAATGAAAAGACGTCAAAAGGGAGCCAAGTTTGTCAAAATTCATTAGAATCAATCCACAGAACACGGTATTCGAGCTCCAAGTCGTATTTTTATAGCTTATCATCATCCAGAATCCATTTATATTGAAACTGAGACGTAAATGAACACCAAAAAATAGAGACATAATTTTGCAGTAAACAATTAAAGCCAACAATGTAATGGTCATTTTGCAAAACCATTTTAATAATAATACAGCAATTCATCTGTACAACATAAAACAGAAACTCTTTACATAAATTTTATCCATGAAAATGCTATTTGGTACCATACAAACAATTATACAGTATCTGCACCAAAAAAAAACAATTATACAGTATAAAAAAACTATATCATCATAATGGATCCTTAAGCAATTTATGCATGTATGGCTAAGAGAAAAGTATCATCATTGCTCACTATAGACAACTGTAGAGACTGAAATGGCAGCATGATTTCTCTATATATCATGAATTTTCCATATTTGAAATGCATAAAGCATTTGCAAAGTGCAAACTGCAACAAATACCCTGCAGCAGTCTCTATACATCCAGCGGCCACCTTCATTGTTAAAAGCTGCCGCCAACAGTGTTGTGGTGGAAAAACTTGCTGGCAGCCACCTTACCAGCGTCAAAACAACAAGACCAGGCTTCCTTTTTGTTTTTTAACCTGGAAAAAAAGTGTACTACAACTCGTTTTAAAGGGTCAATTGGAGTAGATCCCTTGGCTTGGGAAAATCCTGCATTACACATGAATTGCCCATGACCCCTATCATGGATGGACCAACCGGATGGTGGTGGGTTTTTTTTGGGAGAGGGGGCGGTTGCTTCAACTAGTAGGCTAACCACTTCAAGGAGGAGCAACGCAGAGAGGGAAGGAGGGTACTACAAAGCCCACCTATGGCAAGTCGAGGTGGCTGGGTGGGAAAAAGTGGCTTGCATGAATGACAGCTCCATGGTGTGAATCTTGAAAAGGAGAGACAGACAGCAAAGAAAGTTGCAGAAGATGCTAAGTTGAGCTTGCAAATGGCTGTAGCTTTGGAAGCAAATCACTGAGCATATGAGGCAAAAATTTCGGGTTAGGGTCAAATTCGGGTAGGACAAATCGATCAATGTCTAAAATTTGGACAAAATATTGTCCAATACCATACCTAATTTTTTCCGGGATGGACAAATCGGACAAACCTAAATTCAGGTCAAGATCGGGTAAGGCAACAGAAATAGAAAAATCTTGGGTCTAAATTTAAAATTTGGAAGAATAATTGATGACAGTACCCTGTTTTCTGTGGGTCGGACAAATTCAGGTATTTGGGTTGGACGAAATTTTTCCAGTAATATATGCGATTATCCCTAACCTATGTCAAACTAGAGACATTTACATAAATGCCATCGAGGATATTAAATACTCAACCTCATTTTTAAAATTTTTTTGATTGAAATCTAAGACTTGTTCTCATTTTTTTTATTTTTTTTTTGGAGGGGGTTGGGGGAGGTTCACATGAGAATTCACCCTCATATGAACTCATTAATCAATTTTAATGTAAAGAAACTAAAGATTCAGAGGTCTACCTCATGAGCACTCATCTGAAATGCCCGTTTCTTTTGTGGATAATCAAATCCAGAACGTGAAACAACAGTGCCTTTGGTATCATGTGATGAATATGAAGCTGGAACTCTAACCTCAGCACCATTTTGGGAAGCCAAATTGTCAGTGCTGACCACAAAACTTTTCAGGCTTGCTTCTTCCACTGTCTTTGGGGTCGTCAACAAAGGAGCACGTGCATCAGAGTCCATTCGACCATTTTCTTTCTCGTTACCTTGAATGTTCTGCAAAATCTTCAAAGAATCTACAATCCCTGTGCTTCGATGAGTTGATCCACCTTGCAAAGCAGGTGTCATCTTAGAGGGTGAATGTCCTCCGCCAATGTCAATCGTCAAGTCCGAAGACTTTCCCTTTGGGGTCGGGGTGAATTTGTCAAGCTGCTGAAAGATCTTTTGAGCCATCTCAATGGATTGTGAAGGAACATAGCCACTACTGGTGCTAGGCTTGTTATTATCTGCAGTTGATTTTGACAAAGAATGGGTATGAGAACTCCACCCTGATGAAGAGGCCAATTCAGTAACATCTAAAAGTGGTCCTGATCCATGCGCTGCGCGAGGAGCACCAGGAGCAGGCAGGGTCAATGTTTTAGGATGCAGAAGATTAGGTTTTTGACGTATCCTACGAATGGGACCAACAGAGCCAATATCATTTTCAAGGACAGAACTCCTGCGTTTGAGAGCCTGCAAAACAGAGAGACATTAGAAATAAAAAGCAAACGTGCATCACAATTTCTCAAAGTTCCCCATACAGTACCTGCTTCTGGGATTCATTAAACTGCTTGTTCTCATTAATGGACAATGGCAATCCACCATGGGTATCAGGAGCAGTTTCAGAAGCCTGCATTATTTACAAGACAGGAATGAACCATGAGGTTAAGTTCCTTTCAGACTTTCATCATATTGTGGCCACAAAAGTGAACCACGTTATAGGCCCTAAAAGATAAGTGGTCGATTGAAGGCATCCCTTTACAGTAAAGGCTAGTCAGCTTCAAGAAAGTACTGTCGTCACAAAAAGAATCCAATGGCACCAACCTTAGATGCAGTAGTCAGATGCATCCTAGAGTATGGAGTGCGAGCCATGCTGTATATTGCTGATCTTCCTCGAAATCTTGGGGTCACAAAACCATTTTCAGAGGTTCGAATATCATTGACAGGCTTTTGAAGAAGAGACGTAGCTGGGGACTTCAGTTTAAATGGTGGATTATAAGGAGTAGAGGACTCTTCCCTGGGTATTTGATTTTGCAAACCAAGACATGTTGGCGACACTTTTGCAGACCTGCTACCCATATACGCTTTAGCAAGTTCAGCAGGAGAAGCAACGTCCTCCTCAAGAACCTGCAGGTACATCAGCATATGTGAGTTAGAAAATCCAATAGTATGTGGTTATATTAGAAGACACAAAGACATCATCAAAAGAAAAGAGAAACTATACGACAAAAGAAGAGTATAATTCTACTTTTGATCTTATTGCAGGAGTTGCGATTGCTCCAGGAACTGCACACTCTATTCCATTTTCTTGAATTGGGGGAATAGAAAGCTTTTCATGTCTACCATCAAAAACAGCCTGCAAATCTGAAATTTTTGGTTCAGACCTTCCCCTCACTGCACCAACTGAATTATCCTCTGTCCTTGAATGCAGTAGCATAGTTAAATGATCTATCTCAGACCTGGGGGAAAAATCAATTCCATAACAACAGGTTAGTCCACTGGGAAACACACACATAAAGCTGCAGTAAAAAACCTCAAACTTTTGTATTTTACATCCTCACTTTTATAACTCTGGATGGAATAATCCACTGGACAAGCCCAATGATGAATCATTTAGATTGTAGTCATTAGTCCAAGACTCCAAGGTAGGGCATTTTCCATTATTATAGAAACTCCACGCCTATTATGCACACCAGATTTCAGATTCTTCAGAGATTCACAGCCATCAAATCCATCAATTCTTATTTTACAAATTTTCTCCACATTTCAAAACTTGAATGCTCAGATGTACGTCACAATCAATTAGATGTCCACAAAATTCCAAGTGAATAAACCAATCAAGTACCCAGTAAAATCCTACAGTCAAGTTTCGTCAATTGTTTCCCCCTACAGCACCTTTTTCAGGCCGTAAAAATCCAACAATAAGTGTGTGTGTGTGTGTGTGTACATAACTAGAACCTTCGTTCGTGAGAGCATTGCTCATTGTTTGGAATTCACATTATTCACTTGCTCATGTTGCTAACGATAGGTCAGGTCCTCACTCCCCACATGTAGTTTGATACTAAGCACTACTTAATAGCTTCTAGTCATCGAAGACAACATACATTCCACCATAGTGTTAAAAGAAGATACATAGTGGGTCCTGGTAACTAAAATGTGCTAACAGCACAATATCATTCGTTATGACACGACCCTTCGAGAGCGTGGTGTGCCAGAACATTGCAATAGGAAACATGAACCAGAAAAATTATATAGAACTTGCCTGGTAAACGTCTTCTTCTTCAATATAGCCTCAAGTTCAGCAACTCCACTGCTATCAGCAATTTTACTTGCACCATTATCCCCAGATGTGGCTGGTTCCTTGGTGTCAGATGGGATCACCTAGAAAATATACACAAGTTAGCAGTTGCATTCAACCATAGAAGTATACTCCACAAAAGCTAAATTACAATGTCAAAGACATTTATAATCTGGGAATTACCCCCCCACCAAAGAAAAAATCATCTTTTAATTTCATACAACCCCTTCTTATTAAGCATGAATCGTAAGCTCAGATCTCCATTACAAATTTATTTTAAGAAGATACATAAACAGTAGTTTAACTATGGCAATGGAGATAGTATCTGTTAATAGAGTACTTATGAAGTGATCTCTGGAAATGATCTCCAGTTATATTTTCATTTCATTAATGCATGAAATATCACCATTGAAGTTAGATCTTCATGCAAAAATTATTTCAAGAACCAAGACTGCATGCAGTAATTTTATAAGGGAAATGTAAATAGCAGCCTTTCAATGAATACCTACAAGGATAATTCAATCAGATAATAACACTGCCCTTGTTATCATATAAAACATACTTGAGAAGGCACAAATGCTTGTGCTAAAGGTTTTTGAGATCAATAATGAAACAACAACAAGCCAAATAGCAATGAAATACTTTGAAAGGAAACAAGGTTATTCCCAAACAAAGGCAGGTTCGTGATCAGAAAACCACAGCATGCACTATGTGAATAAAGAGGTCAGTATACCTAGATGCAAATTTTATACATAAACATCGAAAAGCACCTTTGAGTCACTAAACCGATGCAACAAACAACCAAATGTAAGAATCAGGACTTACAGCTGTTCTTCCATCTGGTTGCACATCCCTCGTCTCCGTATTGTCATCTAAAAAGATTATAGAAAGAAGCATGAAAAATTGCTCAGTTTCATAACGACAAATGGTTGGAGGCAGCAGGAAAAAAATAGCAATGAAAAAGGTATAGCTAATGAAATGTATCCATGCTATGAATAAATACATTAAGAATATATCATAACAGCAGGACACGGCAGGAGGCGGATGCAAAAGAATGGCGACAGACAGAATATCTAAACACATCAAACTCCATAGAAAGGAGGTTTAAAGACAGTTGCATTGAACTAGACCTGGATTAAGGTCAGGTGATCATGCCTATGGATACAAATTTAGCCATTACTCTCTGTATGGATAGAACTTGCCACTAAATTACCAGTAAAAGTACAAAGAACAAAACTGAAACTCCTAACAGTAAGTGAATATAGACAATATATGACCGAAAAGCATGCCAACCGCGAGAAACCCAAAAGAAAACACAAATTAAACCTGAAATGGGAAGGCATAGGAATATTATTGGAAAAATTAACTAAAGAAAGAAAGTGTTCCCAAGACCAAACAAATATCTTCACATTTTACTGGAATCTAAGCTGATAAGTAGCTCAACTCATCACTAAAACTCTTAATTTAAGTAAAACAAGGCACACAAACAACCACTTCTAAAGCTACTATAAATCCCCCCCACACTCCAAAGTTCAAACAGAATATTCTGCATGATAGTTTTATAATCTACTTCCAAGGCCAATTAAGTAATTGGAATGGTTCATTCTGGTAGTTCACTCATGAAACCATAAGAAATCTTTCTCCCTTTTATTTTCCCGCTTCTAAAATCGGGAGCATTTTCCATAACATAGCACCAAATCATCAACTAACTAGTCATTCCAAACACATAAAAGCACATCAGCACAAAACCGACAATAATCACATAACTCAACGGTGAAGCATTTAGCCCAAATTTTAAGCAAATTGATACCTAAAACCTAGTTCCCAACCTCTAACCCAAACAAAAACTCCCAAAACAGAAACACCCCCCTCTCAAGCAACATCAAAATTGACAATAACCCCATAAAAGACTCAAATTTCCGAGACTAAACAGCTCAAAAACAGAGTTATCGAATCGAACAAAACACCTTTCGGAGGCTGTGGAGGAGGAAGAAGGCGTTTCCGGAACACAGAAGAGAAAAGCTTGTGAGCTCCAAAAGTGATAAGCTTCGAAGCTGGATCGACCAATTTCGACAACCACCCACTCTTCTCCGCCGCCTGAGAAGGCCGTAGAGCAGTCGGCGGCCGATCATAGGGCGTAGTTTGGGTCTTCCGAAATGGCCGCTTCCGGAACTTTCCGCCGGCTCCGGCGCCTCCTTCGTAGCCCGCCGCCGACATCGATTTGAGGAGAGAGAGCGAATGCGAGGGAAGGAAAGGGGAAGGGAGGGAGGGAGAGAGAGAGAGCACTGAAATTAGGGTTTTATTGGGTAGAGAGAGAGAGAGGGAGAGAGAGAGAAGGGGGTGGTGACGAAAATTGAAAATTGGATACGGACGGAGAGAGAAAAAAAGAGAGAAGGGAAGGCGGGCGCTAATTTTTTTTTCGATGGTAAGTTACAAAAAAAAAAAAAGGTTTTGTTAAGTGTGTTATATAATTAAGGGGTTTACTATAGTCATTGGGAGGTGATGAAGAGTTAAGAAACCGACTCGTTTGGAACTGTTGATCATTTATCAGAACTCAAGGAACCATTGATTTGCTCCCTCCATTCACCCGCACTGGGGGAAACAAACAATTAATTTCTTTTTTTTTTTGGAGAATAACAATCAATTTTACTTTATTTTCCTTGGACATGGAATCTTGAGAAATTCCATTTGGAAACGTGAAATGATATAATGAAAAAATAGTGATAAATCCATAAAATAAATGGCAATTTTATGAGTATATCACACTCAGATCCACCTAGTATGAGATAATTTTCTCATTATTGAGGATGAGATTCTTTTTTTTTTTTCGTTTCTTGAAAATAAAGGATAGTTTTTTGCCCCTCCTCTTTTGAACTTTTATTTTTTCATTTAACTTAAATTAAATTTTAGTAGTAACCCATAAAAAGTAGAACTCTCTCAATGTAAATTTTCATCATTTAACTCACACAAATTTGACACTTGTCTAAAGGTTGTTGTTGTTCTCGATCTACATGAATTAAATCTTTAATAATAGAGATGCTTGTAGGGACAATGCCGCCTACATCCGAAGAACCTTTTCAATTTCCGCTAAAGTAACTCTTATTATAAGGTGGTGGTAGTATTGTACACGACTAATAGCATACTTTTCTTAAGGAAAATAAGTATCAAACTACTTATTTACACTATCGGACATTAAAGATCACAATAAAAATATATACTTGTCCATCCACATAACACATTTGTTTAAAGTTATAGTCGCACAATTAGTAATCATAGGTAGAAAAATAGTTAGAAAAAATAATTAAGAGACTTGTTAGATTATCTCTAATGAGTTATTTTTTGGGATACAACTCGCTACCCACATCAGCAAAATAGAATATTAGTATCATATCAAGCTACATTTGTGTCCTACAATAATAGATTATGATTGAGATTGTTTTTCAATAATTAACAAATTTAGTGTAACGTATCGAATTATATTTTATCATTTGCATACCTATATTTTCATTTAATAGTTGTAATTGATAATTTAATAAAAGTATTTAATATTTAGAATTTAATTAATTAGTTTAGGTGTAATCAATACTCAAATATAAACTATCAAGTAAATCATTTAATTCATATTTTTGTATTGTTAATCAATAACTTATTTAAGTTTTTTTTAAGAAATAAGGGGGAAATTTTTATTAGACTAAATTGAGTTAGCCTAAAGTTTGGACTCCAGTGAAAAAATTCTCATAAATAATTGTTCATTCCCTTAACTAGGGATTAATCTAATTATTAAGTGTGCAACCGTACCTCCCCGCTCCCCCTTCTCCCCAGGTGACTCGCAAGAAGCGCTTTGCATTAATAGATAAGTGACCAATAAAAGTTAATTTGGAGAGAATAATCACCTTAGAGGGGATTGAATAAAGTGATGAAAGAAAATTGTGGAAAATTGAAGTTAAAAACTAAGATATCAACTCGGACAGAGAAACTTAGTCCGTAATGACTCGTAAATAAGAAAGAATGAAGACAGCTTGATTTGACGAGGAAACCATTTTAGGGCAAAAACCTTGGATTGTGCTAATTCAAATACAAAGTCAAACTCTAACATTTAAATCCTCAAATATAGAGATAATGACAACCTAATTTGCTCCCTTGGATAAATTTCTTACAATTTTCCTAGGCCCATAAGTTTCTTTATTTCTCCTACTATTTCCAAGTTGAGAACATTTTTACAACTTGGGACAAGTGAGTTGAAGTTATGTTATCAACTCAGTCAAGGGATAACTTAGAAAGTGTTTGAAGAGAGAGAGTGATTACAAGACTTTTCTTACAAAAGTTTACAACTTAGAAAGATAAAGAGTATACAATTGAGAGTTTTAAGCTAGAAGTATGAATGAGTAATTGAGCACTTAGTTCAAGCAATCTTATAAGTCTTGTATCAAGGCTTCTATTTATAGGCTACTTGGGAGAAAGTCGTCGAGTCTTCAGCTGGAAAGACTGGGTCAACCAAGCTGTTGCAATGGATAATCTTAGTATTCAGTTTCGAATCATATTTGAATTATCTCGTTGCGCGTAGATCCTACCTTCCAAAAGTTATTCTACCAACTCCAAATATCCGGAAGACCAAGTAGAAATACATTAGACTCAAAAGTGAGAAATTACCTAAAACGACAACAAACAAGCTTGTCACCTTAGTCCGAGTCGTCCATAATTTCCACCATTGTTGTATGCGATCATTCATCGATAAAGAATTTCTTGTTGACTTTAATGACATTAACCTTGACTGCACTTGGCCTCCAAATCATCCAAAGTCTACACCTAGCTTGCTAAGTAGCATTGGTAATTGCTTCCATGCCATGTCCTAAACAACTCTTTATTTCATCCTCTTTATTAGCCACTATTTTGGTATCGTAAATACCCATCAGGCTACATTTATTTCTTTTAGACAAGCTTTATACTATGACTTGTTTATTAGGACCATTAAGGCCCTTTATATTCCAAAAGCAAATGCTATCCATGGTCAAGTGCTAGGGATCCAAAACTATTCCGTAATATAATCACATTAGAAGGAGTAGAGCATTAAGCAACTCCGTATAGTTGTTACAGGTTGCTTAGTCATAATATGCTCAAGTATAACCGGTGCTTCAATAGCTTGCTCTTATGTGTTCTGTTTAGGGTTGTTTACTCTTCAATTGTTTTGGGATTCTCCTCTACTACGGTGTTTTCCAAGTGTTACTTTTTTCCTCATCCACACATCGATAAACCTTTTCATGTATTGTTTATCTTTATGTCCATACAATTTACAAAAGTTACACTTCAATCGCCTCCATTCATACTCAATTGGTTGGTACACAAGCCCTCCTTTCTCATCCATAAACGCAATCTCATCTAATCACAAGTGGTTTTTTTTTTTTTTATCAAAAAAGATGAAATTGTTCTTAAGAAATTAATCTTGTTCCATAATAGTGTGAAATCGGGCTATAAGTACACCTCCTTGTTTAACAATAGTCATATCAAATCCCTTATTACCTTATATATGATTGAAGAAATCTACCATGATTGAGAGGGGAGGATTAGCCCTGTGTACAAAGAAAATAATAGAGGATGTCTATAATTCTACCTCGGCTTCAATACATGTATCCTTAATACATTGAATGTGCATTCTATTATGCCATAAAGGGGTTATATATGTTAGCTTGTGCCTAATGTTGGGCCTTCAACATTTCTAACAGTAGATTCTTCCTCATCCACATGATTAGCCCATGATTGTGAATGTAGCTTCCACCTCCAAGCATCAATCCATCACGAGAAGCTAGTCCTCAAGTCCTTATATAGAGTTGGGGTTGTGTCCGATTTCCTGTTGAAATCTCTCCTCTAGTCGATATTGTTTCACTACAACAGAACCACTTTTAACTACGGTTAAAAATGACTTTTAACAACGGTTAACCGGCATCGTGTATGTGGCCGTCGTTGTATGTAGCATATTTTACTACGGTTAAAAACCGTAGCAATAGGTCACTCTATGACGACGATTTTCATATTAGAACCATCGTCATAGGTCTCGTAACGCCCCAATCACCATTACTTAATAATTCCCTAATTCGAGAATATTAGATATGGTCATAGCGGAAGTTAACAATTGAAGGCGTTACCGCTGCCATAATAATAGAACCGAGGCTAAAATAAAATACTATAACAACCTCGTTATGCTTAAGTCTTGAAAACACTAATGTTACGTTGCGAGGAGTCGAGCCCGACAACATGAATAAACCAATCCCAAAGCACAGTCTTGCTACATCTATATATATTAAACAAGCCAATACAACAGTCTACGATAGGAAAATACGTAATATTTAATTACATTCCAAGTCAAACCCAAAATTTAATGAGGAGGAGAATCACTGTGAGCATCTAACTCATCATAGAACAATGGTAACGAAGTATCCAGCTAAGTCTTGCTTCCGTCGAGCTTCTTAGGCAAGGGATCTGTTCACATATGCTTTTCCTAAAAACAAAAACAAGTAAAATAATTCAAAGAATGAGTCAAAACTCAATACGAACATTCCTATACAATCAAATAATTTTGAAACACCTTGATTGAGCGCGCGCATTTCAATTCATTTTAGTTCGAAATTAGGGGAGAGAATATGAGTCAAACTTGTTTGCTGGTTATTATCTCGTATGTGGAACCCATTGTATAATTGATGCGATCTTTGAATAAGGTGCACACCTCTCGAGCCGACCGAGAACCAGGTATAAATGAAGGGCGTAAGCCCCGATAATTGATAATTGATTGGGGACCACTTTATTAGGTGACAAAACTTGATTTGCAAATAATTCATTATTAGTTATATATAAGAGACATTGAGATTTGTTGAAAACATGTGAATTTTCGAAAGGTACAGTGCAATGAACGTACTTGAACCGAAAACCCTTGTTTCTCCCCTTTACATAAATTTAAGTTACCGACTAATCGGCAATGGAAGTGGCCTCAATTCTGTTTCAATAGATTTTTGTTGTTAATAATGTTTCTCTTAAGTTTCAATAATTGAATTTGTATAAGCGTTGACAATTTATTTCATTTTCTATATTTATTATGTAATCAGTTAAACTACGTTTTTCTTACACAACTTTATCGCATTAATTCCATTTCAAATATTGACTACAATGCATATTAATTAAAGAAGTTGATTAGGCTAATCGATGATATTTATGTAATTCAATTCATTAGTCGACTTGGATTGAAAATGTATAAATATATATATATATAATCAAACCCTTATCTTGGTTATTGTATCCATAAAAACGTGAAATATGCTCCAAATAATTCTTGTTATTGTTAACCACATTGTTGTTGTCATTATTATTATTATTATTATTATTATTATTATTATTATTATTATTATTATTATTATTATTATTATTATTATTATTATTATTATTATTATTAGCTACAACTAATTCGATTAGTTTGCCAAGCCGAACTTATTTTTCAACCCTTATCCTTAGCTTAACTTCTTTACTCCTCAACTCATCGCATTCAAAACCCATAGTTAAGTAATTAATCAATCCATCAAATGTCTTTCAATAGGAAGGTTTCACAATTTACCGAATTGCTCAAAATTCATACATACACTACTTTAAGGTCATGAGCATTATTCTCTCAACAAAAATTCACATTCACAACCATAATTAGGTATACTTGACGCTAAATTTTTCTCATGCCTCTACACTTGCCCATTATCTAATTCCAATTTCCATATACATGTTCACTTTCCTTTGGTCAATATGTCTTATTTTCAAAATACAATGAAATCCATCAAATTACTCAATTCTATATCAAAACATCCCCAATTTAATTCACTATATCATAAACTCCCCAAAAGAAATCACATTCATTCACATTCATACACAATCACCCCACCAAAATACAAAACCTCAATCATTCATACCAATTCAATTTTTCCCAATTCAATCTTTGAATTCACTCCACAAACATATTTCTAAATCATATGATTCAATTACAACTACAATCACTAAGTAAATAACAAAGTGTGCAAATCTAGGGTTTAGGGTTTTACCTTCAAAACCCAAGAGATGGAAGCCAAGAGGAAGGTGGAGTGGTGGTGGTACACCGGGCTCGGGCGGACTCGGGCAAGCACCGGAGATGAGCCTCGACAGCTGCCGTGGCTAGTGGCTGGCCCCTAGTTGGGCCGTGGCAGGGAGCAGAGCAGGGGAACAAGGGAACAGGGCCACGCAGAAGAGAGAGGGAGAGCGCGATAGAGAGAGAGAGAGAGAGAGGAAGGAAGGTCGGCGCCGGTCTTCCAGCTGGCGTCGGTCGTGGCTGATGGCCGGAGGTGGTGACGGCAGTGAGGAGGGAGAAGCAGGGGAACAGGCAGCGCAGGCACGGGAGCAAAGATGAGAGAAATGGAAACCGAAAATTTCCCGACTACTTTTTATCTCCAAATTTATTTATTTTCTTTTTTTTTGTAAAAATTCCGGATAAATCCATTTCTGAATTTTTCTTTCAAAAAATCTGATTAGATTATTATTTTTTTAATTTTATTTTTATGTTTAGTTTTATTTATTTATAAATTATTATTATTATTTTATTTTATTATTTTTTTTGTTTTCTTTTATTTTTACTTTTTAATTTTACTTTAATAATGCTATTTACAAATTATAATTGTAACGGTTTGCTTGAAATATAACATTAACGACCTTATAATCATATACCATCTCATGTAAATTTTTAAATTTTCTCTTTTAAACATATACGTAAATTATAATCATTATTATGAAATTTTTATTAAGGCCACTTCGTCTAGCTTAGTTGCATAACACATATATAAAAATAATTTAAATATAAAATATCGAATTGAAGTGCACGCGCTCAATTATATAAATCTTGTAATTAATAAAATAAATAATGTGGTTTAGGGTCGGGTTGTTACAGGTCCTACTACAGGACCTATGACGACAGCTTCTTACATTAGAATCGTCGTCGTGTGCACTACACAAAAAATGAAAATTTTTTTCTAGCCAAGGCATATGACGACTGGTTCTATTGTAAGAACCCTCGTCATACGTTAGATTTTTTTTGTTTTTTTGTACCCCTATACAAAATACAATACAATATACATCACAATTTAATATATATCACAACTTACGCAACAACAACCACCAACCGCAATTTTCCAAATATATACAAAAATTTCTCACTTACTACAACCGTAACAAGTTCCATCGAACAAGTTCGAGAACATAATTCAATAAATTTTCACGAGTAAGTTACAACAATGAATATAAATTACAATGATGAGAAATTATAATACAAAGAGTAATCATCCATTATTTATGTGAAACCGTTCATCCTCGTTTACCCAAAGTGATGCTTTTATAGTAAATTTAGTTATATTATTGTTTTTATGACGATATTGCTTGCTTGGAGTTGTTGCAGAGGTAGCCTGAACAATATATATATATATACATCATATTTGCAGCTTACGCTACCTTTGCATGAACTCCAAGCAAGCAATATAGTCATAAAGAAAAACACGTAACTCAATCTACCAAAAACATCTCTTCAGGAAAATAGAGATGAACCTTTTGGCATAAATATTGAAATCATTTCAACCACAAAGTTTCAAGAAAAAGAAATACATAAAGAGGTGGACAACATAAAAACTCAATGACCTCGCCCATGAACATGTCAAGAGTGAGCTCATTACTCCTCCAATGCAAACTGTCTCGGTTGTCGGAAAATGAAATGAGAAAATGATGGACGAAGGTAACATTCAAGAGCTTAGTTCTTTTGACCAGCGTCGATCTAGGCCGCCATTGGAGAGCTTAAGCCTTTGTTTTCTTTCTTGGAGTTCGTGTAGGGGTAGAGGTGGACAACCTCACTTCTTCTTAAGAAGGTTCCTTTTTTTTTCCTTAGGGAGGTTTCTCTTCTTTTCCTTAGGGAGGTTCCTTCCCTTCTCCTTCGGTGAATTCCTTCGGACCGGAGAAAAACGAGAGAAAGGGTCCTCCAATAATTCACTACTTTCAAGGGTGGGACCAAACGGTGATCCCATGCTTGAAGTGTCATATTCGCTCACTACGTCACTTGCTCGTTGAGTGCGAATTACTTGCCCGAATTTCTACAAGTTGGTCAAAGTGGCGCTCTACCCGGGCTTCAAGGAGGTCCCGACTCAAATGCAATACAACTTGTTTTAGAGCATGAGCTTTATCAAAGTCTACAAAATCTAGCTCTATAGCATCATCAATCAAAAGGTTGTAGAATGTCTTTGCAACAAGGAACGGGCAACAATTGACAACAACGACTCGCTTGGCACAGATCCTTGTTGAAGCGTAGGCACAATTTCTCGTACCCAGTAGGAAGTGCTCTTTAACTCATTTTCAGCTATGATCAAATGAGATAATTAAGTCAAAGAATTATTCTTACCAACTCCTTCAATAAAGCCTCTTCCCATTCAAATAAGAATTTTTCGCTTCGAATTGTTTACGTGTGTGTGTGTGTGTGTGTGTGTGTGTGTGTGTGTGTGTGTGTGTGTGTGTGTGTGTGTGTGTGTGTGTGTGTATATATATATATATATATATATATATATATATCTTTTTGCTTCAAATTTTGATGTATTATACATTATCATAAACTAGACATGATTTTATTTGAAATTTTAAATAATGCATATGACAAATTAATATGAATAAAATGTTGAGCTCATCCCTTTAATTCCCTTTAACGATTCCACGATATAACTAGAACTGGAGTTCCCACAATACTTGTTGTCTTTAACAATGATGTCGGATTCACTAAGTAAGACATAGAGTCTATGTGCAGTGTGGGTTAGTACACGAAGAAATGAAAAAGAGATAAAGGCTTTATTAGAGAAAAATGTAATAAACAATCGGGAATTAGTACTAGTTTTGTGATTTTTACCACCTTTATCTCCAATAAAGCCTTTATCCCTTCCCTTTTTCGCGTACTAACCCATGCTACACATAGACTCTATGTCTTGCCTAATGAATCCGACCTCATTACTAAAGTCAACAAAGATTATCGAATCTGCGGTTCTATAATTATGTCTTGGGTTGTTAAAGCAAACTAAATGGACGACCTTAACATTTCATTGATATTCAATATTGTCTTATACATTACATAAACTTAAAAAACTCATGTACTATAGTTTATGATCATGCATAATACAACAAAACTTGCACCCAAAAAGGAAATCGGAAATTTATGTTATTAGATAAATTAGTCGACCCCCAACTTTAACTCATCAAAATAAATAATTTCACAACAAATTTATCTTTATGACAAGTATTTGTGGAGATCACTATATCCAAATATCTTTCTAATTTTTTACATTTTCACATTTATATATATATATATATATATATATATATATATATATATATATATATATATATATACACAACTCTTTCGCTCTATTCGTTGTGTAAGAGAATTGTTTACGTATATATTATACTAGTTTAAAATCTGTGCGTTGCATGGACTCGTTTAGTATTAATGTATTTATTCATATTTTATTAATTAAATTACTTTAAGAATTCAAGAGCTGGATAGATGACTAAAAATAGCTTACATTGAAGCATATTTGTCAATTTTTTTGTTAATTTTGGAGGATATTTGTCACCGCTGCACTCGATAATATTTCACTAATATAGTCAATAGATAAATATTTCATTAACATAGTCATCTTTTATTATTTGACAATTTTTTGATTCTTTTGCAACTAATAGGAACCGACAAAATAAAATGTATAAAAATTCATTCATATATAATATTAAAAATTAAACATTGATCATATGAATATAGCAAATAAAAGGCATGAAACTACATAGTTATTACATTAAAAATTAAACCTAGGTGATTATATAATATTGAATTATTGAACCTTAGTATATACAATTATATAATATATACTAAGATACGTAAAAAAAATTTCGAAGTAGCATGATTAAAACATGGCAAAACACTTTATTTAAACCGAATGCATACAATGATAAGATATTGATAATGCAATCATCCACTAAAATCTAACAATACTTGATCCTTTTGAAATATATGATGTGAATTTTTAGACAATAAATCATCTTATTACTGAACCTTATATTTAAAATAGCACATCTAAAGTCTAAACTAATAACTAAATATATGAATCATCAAAAAATATATAAAAAGTGAATTTTTTTTTAATCAAGAGCAAGTTATAAACGAGAATGTAATCTCTTCCGAGTCCTTTCGCTCTTCCAATCACAACTTAGTTACATGAGTTGGTTTATAGGACGTGAAGATTGAATCATTTCATGAAGAAAGCAAACTCGTCATTTTCTCCCACCATATTTTAGAATTAAGACATATCAATTCCACTTTGTTAGCGCCAAACTCCTTTAAATATATGTTTTTATTGTTGGATGTTATTTGTAAAAGTGTCTCACAGGGTTCTATTCGATTAATCTAGAATTTAAACATATTATAAATATATGGTTACTCACTATACATAAAATAATCACATTTGATTATATATATAATAGCAAAAATTAAACATCAAAATAATAAAAGACGCAATCATTAATTTCTTTTGAAAATTGTCCTACATTTGCCTACCTTCTTTACCTTCTCGATGTTATATTGTTGTAAAATTCCTAGGTTGACGATAGAGATGAAGAGCGTTATTAGGGATTCATCATTCAATTGAGTAGTAGCTGATTGCTTCTTGTAAATGAAATTTTTGGTGAAAAAAACACAATATTAATTCCCTTTACAAGAAGAAATTTTTGAGAAATTAAATTTTATAAATGTTAGTAATGAAATAATCCTTCAAAAAAAATACATGTAATAAGATAAAATATTGATTATGATTATAATCAAAATTTTTAGGTAATAAAGTGTAATTGATGATCATAGTCATTTAAGAGTAGTAAAGGGACTTCATTTTAAAATTAAGATTTATAGGTAATAAAGTGGGTGTTACAAAAATGCTTTGATAAAATAAAAAAAGGAACCAATGATGATGTGTTAAATGTTTAACCCACAAAGAAACACTCGCTTTTAAGTATATATATAAAATGATTATATGTGGTTTCCTTTTGCTTCCGATTTCTCAAAATCTCAAACATTTCACGAATTTCCAATTTAATATACTAAACAAATGTTACCCACATTTTCAATATTCAACATTTCAACAATCTCAAACATTACCCACATTCTCAGCATTCACATAATTATCACAAATACATTCAACATTTAACTGGAATACATTTTTTAAATAACTTAAAGCGAAAAATAAGAGAGGATAGAGATTCATATCTAAGAACCGATAACGGCGAGGGTGAGGAGATGCTTCACAACGAGAATTTGAGGAGATCAACACTTAAAAGAGATGAGAGGAAACTATAAAGAAATGAAAGATTAAGAGAGAGGAGATCTAGACGACGAGATTGAGGAGAAGCTTACCAATTCAAGTCGACCAGCGAGGAACGAATTACAAATCGATGAGGGTTACATGAAGGAGAGGAAACTCGTAGAAATCGATAAGACCGAGAGTAGTGTAAATGGGCGTGGAAACAACAGATCGTGTTTTTTAAGTTGATCCGAAAGACATATGACGACAGTTCTGTCACGTAACCATTGTTATATGTCACATTTAAACGACAGCTATATTAAAAGAACCGTAGTTAAATGTTTCGTAAAACGTATGACGACGATTCTTACATTAAAACTGTTGTCATAGGTGTTAAAAAGTGTCTCATTATTTACAAAAATGTCACCGGTCCAGCTTTTCATGACGTGTTGGCTTTCTAATCATCGTTAAAGACCCATCGTTAAAAGTGACTCTCGTAATAGTGTTTGATTATATTCTTATTAATCTTTTGTTCCATTTCAATAGAAAGGTTCCTAACGGATCTTATGGCGCTTATCGAGGCCTGGGGTGCAAATGCTAAAGGTCTTGTTTCAATTAAGTGAGGTTTTTTTTGCCTTCTTGCCATTATAACAGAAAGCAAGCCCCCCTCTCTATCTCTATCTCTCTCACATCCTTAAAAGTTCTTGGATGAGGGGTGGTGTTATTGCATATCTTCTCTCTCCTTTTCCCCTTATTTTTACTTTCTGTCTTTATGTTTATTATTTTTGTACTCTATTGTGACATCCTTCAAGCCCATATTGAGATAGTTTTCACATAATATAATCTAAAATAAAAATCGAGATTCAACACATTAATATTACAGACTAAGCATGACTTGACCTATTGCAAATGATATATCTTAAATAGGTGGCTAGAAGCCTAATTTCTTTATATACTTCAAGGCTTTTTAGTGCACTCGATTTGCATAACTCTATGTTTAAGCAATTGTCCACAGCCATAAAAAAAAGAAGGCAACAAATCAACTTTCTAAATCATGCACCGCAGCCTTCTATGGTAATGCATTTATGTTTTATAGAAACATTTGTATCTATATTTACTTTAAACATATCTACACCAAAAAAAAAAAAAATACCATGGAGAAGTTTCCTCTCTTTGAACCTTAATATATTGTAATACATGAAAAGCAAGCTTATATACTTTTTGTATTTTTATCCATCCAAAAACTAACAACTAGTTGTCCACTTCAAAATTAGCAACTATGGGCCCATTGCTTTTTTATCGTCCCATATTCATTTCATTCCACAAAAACCATGATTTCCAAATGTGTAGAATTTACTTTACACTATCCTCGTCCAGCTTAAGAACAAAAAAACATCAAATCACTTTGCAAAGTTAAAGAAATTGTTTGCATTTAGAAAGTTAGTACAAATCATAGCTACTCAATTTTTTTCTCGATGTCAATAACAAAGATATTTTATTGAAATTTTACTTATATTATCCTTGACATCTCCTATTCTATCTAAGAATGTTTAAAAATATATAGTTATTTTCACATTTGGTTTTGTATATATATTGCAATTTTAGCTTCATTAACTTCCAATTTTCATTAAGGTTTACTATTTAATGTATTATACATTTATACCTAGATAAGACTCTCTTTAAACTCAACGAAATGAAGAGAGAATTTAGTTTTTTTGTAATGTTCCTTACAACTTGCAAGTCATAGTTTAGAATATAATTTAAGGATTCATTACCAATCCGAAAAAGTGTTACAAGCATTTTTAACATGGTTTATCATTATACACTATTTGGAAAATTTTCAAGGTCACCCATTTTGAGAGTTCTCCAATCCAACTACACTTAATTGTGGAGTTTTTAAACATAAAGTCCTTAAAATACAAGTGTACTTTAAACTTGCTTTTTAATCACATATTAGGATACTCCATATCCCCCCTAAAAATAAAAAACCTAACATTCCCGTGGTTAATAAAAACTAAAGATATAACATCCTCGTTGGAAGTTAAATCTAATAAACCGGCATGTCACTTTGAACAACAATCAAATCCTAAAACTTTCCCGCTACAACTACCTAAGGCTTTCTTGTTCAACAGTCCAACCAATATCTACGATTTCACTTCAATACTTTTCTAAAATATCCTAATCACTTATTATTTAAGAGTAAACTCCAAAGACCAATAAGAAGTCCCTAAATTACCATATGTCCTTGCAGCATATTGTTATCTTCATTTCCACACTACTTAAGAAGAGCGTTTGGCTTGAAGTTCTTTAGACCAAACACCCCCAAAAGATGCACATTTAGCAATAAAGTTACATCATATCAAATATCAAATTCATCTAAGCCTTTCTTTTAAGTTTCATCCAAAATTATTATTCATTAGCTTGTGGAGTGCACTTAGGTTATGAGTCAGATTGCTCAAGTCTAAACACTTCCAATGTTAGCCTAATACATCGGTCAAAAACATTGTCTCAATCTTCATGTTTTATTTATTGATCTCAACAATAGATTTTTATGCTCAAACTATTATTTTTTGGTAAATCGATCAAAGCTAGTTGAATGAGATGGTATACGAGGGTAACAGGTCTCGTGTAAGAGTGTATAACTGTCAACATTGATCTTCAATCAACCAACAATTACACTTCCATAACAAAGCTGAAACTAGAACCTCTTTCAGCTCGCCCAAAGACTCAAAATAAGCGAGCCAAAACATAACAATTAAACAACCTGAATCATTAAAACAATGATCTGAAACCTAGTCATACCAAAACTTTGGAGCTGAAAGAGCTCGAAATTTCTTCTTAAAAAGAGAGATTGAATCAGGGGAAGCATATAGATACAAATTCTCTCCAACTATCTTTGCAATTCATAATATAACGGGGCAAAACTGGAGCCATTTTAAAAAGCGATTGGCATCCTACAACGTTAGATTGAAAGATTGCAATACAACTCCATTTC
Organism: Talinum fruticosum; assembly: GCA_021018815.1. Classification (NCBI taxonomy): domain Eukaryota; kingdom Viridiplantae; phylum Streptophyta; class Magnoliopsida; order Caryophyllales; family Talinaceae; genus Talinum; species Talinum fruticosum. The sequence continues at coordinate 1,140,453 of JAITYX010000073.1, read as the reverse complement.
TAGCTGAAGGAATACGTCCCCACCTTCCCAGACGTGGTTCCTGCAATGAAACAATGCTGTTAGGCCAGAATAAAAGGAAGGGCACGGATCAAAACTTAATATATGCAGTTAAACTTCAGCTGTATATAAACCCAAGTCAGTTTCATCCCAATTCTTAAAACTAATTGGTAATTGGTAGAATAACTCACGTATATGCATGCTCAAGGCCCCCTTAATTTATCAAACACACATTTTTTTACTCCTACATAGGCATTATCGGCAATGGAAGTGCAAAATGTTCACTACCATCAATCTTATCAAACATAATGAGGACATCAAAGTATAACCCTGATGGGTAGCTCAGTTGACAAGGCATTGGGTTTGTATCCCAATGGCCACAACTTCAGGACCCCAGGGATTTAATCAAGGTGCGTGTAATCATATCGAAAAAAAAAAAATGTGGACAATCACAGAGGCTTCTAAAACAATATCTACACTGCTGAGCACAAACTCGTATTCATGTACACTCTCATAAGTCATATGCTGCTTACATCAGATGGTTACCATAAAGATATATCATCAGAGAACAGTGGGAGTTGATGCAATTTGGATAAAGTTGACCAGTTAAAACTTAAAGCATACATGAAAGGAGTGGGGAGGATTTGGGCCTCTTAACTCTCACTTATATGCTTCATCCGAACAAAAGAAGAGCATAGGATAACACAAATGGTTATACTAGCCAAATTCTATAAATGAGCTGTACTGACACTGGTAGGAAAATTTCAATGTGCTAAGAGAAATTTATGTTTCATATTTGTTTTTAAATTTAAAACAGCATATTTTGGTGCATTCGGATATAAAACTAGTGCGTCCATTCCGTGAGTACAATAAATGGTATAACACCAATAGCCTATACAGATTGATAGGGAAAAAGAACCCTCGGAATTGTTTATTGGCATATCCATCATCAGACTCATCACTGATCAGTCATTTCCTATGAACAAGGGAACTACCAAACAGAACACACAAACAAGACAAGGTCACATGTGTCAGCACATGATAAGAAAGGAGGAACTTAAGCCAATTTAAGCGGATGCAAAAGGGATTTAGTTTCAGAATTACCACCTTCTCACAGTTGGCTTTTATTCTCAAAGCTTTGTATTTAAGAAGTTTCATATACTATTTAAAATAAAAACACAAGACAGCAAACTATTGTAAATAAGCTTTTCCATCAAAGTGAAGAAAGTGCGGCTGTCCGCTCGAACAGCTGAAGTCTTTGAGAGTTGTTACCAGATACCTACGTTTAAATTCCACCTACATCCGCCCTTACACCTCATATGCGCCAAACACAAAACATAAACAAAAAAAAAAAAAAAAAGAAGAAAGTTTGTGAAACAGTTGGCAGATTTTTACCAATTACTCATGATTACTAGTATTTTACTTGCTCACCATTAAACTGGCAAACATGACAACACGATATACTTGGAACCATACATACGTAAAAGCTCTTCTTATCACCATGTCCTTCTTTCTTCCTTTTTTTTTTTGCTCCGGTTGTTGGGGGAGTTACAACCCAAACAGCCAAGATGCGTGCACCGTTCTATGAGATTCCCGCCTAATTTAATGTTATCAATCCAGCTTCCATTTTACTTCTCTTACCCCCGGTCTCTGTCTTTCTGTTTGCATTGTTTACATAAGGTCACAACAGTAACAAGACCAAATTTATATGAATTAAGGTGCTTAGCCAATTTTGATAGCAGAGAAATACGCTACCAAAAGCAAAAATTGTTCTGACATCTTCCTCAATCTCAGCCCAAACTCGTAAAATAGGATCCTTGGGGATGGGAAAAACATATTAGGGGTTTCCAGCTCTTCCTCATTCCCATCACTTCCCACAAACTAGCAACACAAGTTAACAGCCTTTGCTTTCAGAACCAACTTACCCAACTGTCACATTCATATGTGCAGGGGTTAGATTCATGGACAGACCCATGTGCCACGTATGTGCAAAGAGGGGGAACAGCCACACAGATGCACTTGTGCAAATTGAGGGGGAGGGAGCAGCACAATAGATGATAATATATAAAGAGCCTCACCTGCCCAACTCCAGCAAGAAGAAACTTTCCAGATTTCGCAATAGCCAAGGAGTTCACATATCCCGTCTGTACCAAAAGTGGAAACAATAAGAAATCAATCAAGAAAATTCCTTCAAAGTCTAAGAAATAATAAGTGAACATGAATTATCGAAAGACAATAACAGAGCACGAACTGCAAACAGCAATAGCTAAAAAGCCTAAAAATACCCCTTTATACATATATAATGTAGGGGAAGCCCAGGGGAACCGAACTAAGAAGGTTGCTGCAGTGATGTACAAGTGTGTCCAAACAGTGCTGATATCAGTCAAAGTAATCCCAGGTATTTCTGTCCACAGAAAAGCTAGCCCATCAAATGCACAACCAGAAGCTTTATTTAGGAAGATCCCATCTTTTCTTTACAGCCCTAACACGCAAAAACTCACCAAAAAGGCACATCACTGCAAGACTGTCATAGAAATCCTCCAAAATTGCAGCTGGGCAAGCTCCAGGACTCCCATTCTTTCTGTCCATCTCACCAAACAGTCACCTAATATTGAGTTATGACTTAGATCTACAGTCCTAGAGGTTTTTGTAATAAGAATGCTGCACATATGAGGAAACTTGGGACAGCATAATGCTCTAAGGAAGAGAATCTACTAGGAATAGAGGAATTTTCGAAATTATAATATTATGCATGATTGCTTGAAAGTAGCTCAGCATGAACTCTCAAAAAGTCACTGGGCTGCAATACAGCAATGTCATTCATGAACTAATGCAACCTACTATTAAGTAATGACATGAAAGGAAAAGGGACAAGATTTGAAAGGAAAAGGGACAAGATTTCCTTATAGCCCAACTTTCTCAAGAGTGTAGCCAACTCACAAGTACAACACACAAGCAGCCAATTAACGAAGACAACACTGCACGATCAACTACTTGAATCAAGCCCTATTTCCTTAGGCAATGCCCTTCCATCATGGGCCTTCTCAAAATTCATTTCAAGACCTCTTCACTATCTTCCTAGAATGCCGCAGAATATAAAAAACCCTATTCAATATCAAATTGCCAAAATCTAGAAAAAGATAGTACAAGACATAACATAGTTCTAGAACCTCTGATTTTAATTAAGAACTTCACCAGGGCAATGATAGTCAAATACATGCTCTCACCAGCTATGTAGAAGATGAATAAGACCCATCTCATGTCAGTGTAGAAGTATCAATAAGTGATGCCAATCATCATTACTTGTCAATAATATCATTACAAGATACCTAATACAAATTAAGGTGCAAGTTACCTCTGGTGATCAACACCAAATACCATCAAACCTTGGCGAAAAAGTTTATAACTTCAGTTTTCTATCCCCCTGCTCTTTGAGGTGGTTTCACTTTTTCCTCTTTTTTTTTTGTTTTTTGGGGGCGGTGTTAGATGATCTCCTTTGAAGTATAACATGTTACAACTAAAGTTGTAATATTTTTTAAGCTGTGACCTAAAATATAACTATCACATAAATTTGCCCGTACATATCAATTTCCCTTGTTTGCAAATATTCAGAAAGAGGACTTAGCTGAATAGTACTATGATTGAACGGAATATAATATAAGAAAATCAAAAATGAAAATTTCAAACCTAGATATTGGAAATCAGGAGCATTAAGCATTCAAGTATGCCATTATATTAATAATCGCTAATTTCGTTCTTAGTAAAATATCATTTATTTTTCAATTCAAGCTTCTACAAGTAGGTAGAAGGAAATACTCTGGTCCACTATTAACAGAGAGCATAAATTAAAGACAGGGACACCAAAGGAGAGACAATAAAGCAGAGGAAGTTTACTATAGACAACTGAGAGGACAAGATAAAGGACTATACCAATTAACAATATTTCCACTTTACCATTCAGAATAGCAAAAGGATATAAAGCAAATAATACATGCTTTGTCTATAAACAGTATTACCAATTCACAGAAATCTACTAAATGGTGAAAAGCTCTGCTGCCCTTCGCTTCTTGATTTAAGGAATCATGTCCCTCAGCCCTCACAAAAGATCATTAGGAACTAATCCGACAATGCTCAAAATATCTTACCCATTCTCCTTGCTTTCTAGTAGGCCCTGGCATTTGTCATTGATAACATAACACAGGGCCCCTTTTTCATCACTAAACGGCACACAATACCCCATTCATATCAACAAATGGACTATACCACATACTAAGACGGTGCCAAGTCAAGAACTTCATGCATTATTCTCATCATTCCACACTATGGTAGTCTGATGGCTTAATGGAATCATCTATGCAGTAACTAAACTACCTAAACATAACATAAGAAGCAAGATAAACTGTTCTCAAGGCAAACGAACAAAGTCAATTCTTTCATCCTAACTATTTGACCCTCACTGTAACTAAGTCAAATACAAGCAACCTACTTCCCATTCTAGTCATGTGAAGAAAACATTGTTTAACCTGATTTTAGCGAAGAGGATGGAAGAACTCTGATAAAATTCAACTGAGTAAAGCCACAATACAACAAGAAGAAAATCAACAGTGTCCAACGTTAAAGAGAGGTTGACTAACCAGTGGAACATCAAACAAAGGCCTAATGCTTCTGTTCTCAGTTTCAATAGCCCACAGTCGAACACAACCACTGCCAGCCCCTGATGCAGCAAGGTCACTGTTCCTGCATACAGCAATGGAACTCACCCAGGAATGTGCCGTTGAACAAGGATAACCCACCTTGTGCCCACCATTTTCTGCATAATTGGGAAACACATTTCGTAGGAAAGGGATCCAAAACAAACATTACCGAAAAGCACTAAATGATTTAGCAATTTGAGTTAGTAGTTGAATTGAAAATAGACCAAGTTCATCCAATACAATTACCCTACTAGACCAATTGAAAAATATATAAAGTTCAGTTATACCTATTTTACATCACAATTGCTCAAAACTATGGAGTCAAGAAATCAAATAAAACACCATATGACTCATATTTCCCGTAATTCATTTTTGCATTCACTAAGTTTGCATCGTTGGTACTCCCCCACACCCTTTTCCAGCAGAAAAAATTTGGCCCTCTATCACCTATTTTGAATAGCATCCAATAGCTTGCCTCTCAGCACCTTTCACTCTCCGATCTTTTTTAAAACTTTTTTGCCTTTTTTTGGGGGGGTGTTCCCACTGACACCTGGTTCAGATCTCTAAATTAAACAAAAGCGAACACAAGCACCAAGTAAACAATAGCATTACCTGCATCACCGTTTGCCATTCTTCCGTTATCACTGTGTCCTGCTTGATTCTCTGTAGATAGCAGAGCATGTGCATTTCTAACAATGGAAACAGGCTTTTACGCAAAACACACCACAGCTCAACGCTACCGTCATCCGATCCCGACAGGAATTCATCATTACTAATAAAACAGCAGCACTCAAGAGATGACGCAGGAGCACGAAAAATTAGACGTGACTCCTCCGGGACCTTTTGCGATGAAAAATAGGGAAGTATTAAAAGAAAATATTGAGAAAGACAAACAAATGCAGTTAATAATATATATACAAATTTTACACTCTGGAACAATTGAAGGAACATGTCACAGGATTTCATCACTACGACACGTTAAGATCTCCAACCAACCACATCACTGTGACACAGCATGATGAAAATAAAATAAACTCATTCTGGAACACTTTATCTTTTAAATTTCTTTGTATTCAAAATGGAAATAAAAATACATTATCACAACTGGAAATAAGAATAGAACGTGAGGAAAAAATTAAGGAACTCTTTCAACTTTACCATTTACTTATCCAAATTGGAAAAGCTTAAGAAAGGAGGATGCAGGAACAGTTGCAAAAATTTTGTTGCATTAACTAACAATGGATTCAGCAACATGGTACCAGCTAACGAAACAGGAAGTTCCTCAACCTTGAATAAGCTATTCTCTTCACCAAAAGCAACCAAGATCTTGCTTCAATATTCACAATGCAGCTTAAGCTTACGGAGTAAAACTACAAGAACCAAAAAGTTGAATGCTTTGCCCATCACCATGTTCAAAAGATGAATCAAAATTTTCAGCTCTCTCTCTCTCTCTCTCTGTTCTTCTTACGCCTTGAGGAGGGTAGGGAAATTTTAGACTAAACCTTCATGCAAAGATAATTGCATAAAATTGACACTTAGCGTAAAGTTTCTTCCTCCCATATTAGCATGGATCCATAACTGCAACATTATGTCCAATTATCTGATATAACTATGTTGCACAACAGGTCTCATACGGGTTCAACCAAGTTACATCAAATTCAAACTAAGATGAAAGAGAAACCTTCAGACCTAAGTGCAACACAAAAGGGAAAGGAAAAAAAACATAAAGACAGTCCTAGGCATCAATTAAAGAAGCTATTATCAAAAACACCTCCACATGCATCTCAACAACCTAGCAAGTAAGAGTATAGTAGTAGTGGAAATCTTCATGTAAATTCCTGCTCCCGAAAAGGGAGCCATCACAAATTTCACTATTTGAGTTACTGATATCAACCCCTTCCATTTTTCTGGGGGACGCGGCAGATGCAAAATTTCTTCCATACATTGATTGATCCATCATTCCATCCCCATGTGGAGCCACCTTTGGGTGGATGGTTCACAGCTATAGCTAGTTAAGGTAGTTAGTAAAGAAGCATGGATTGTTTAGACATAAAACCATCAGATAGCAGCACTAGACACTTCATCAATCCAAAAAATGCACATCAAGTAAACGGCTAAACACCCCAGTGTTGAGGAAGAGCAAAGAAACACACAGCAAAGTGCAAAGTACCTTCCACAAATGCATAGTTCGATCACGTCCAACAGTCAACACCCGTTCTCTTCTCAGACAATCAATAGTCAAAACCTCACTTTGATGACCAAATAATGTCGTTATGTATGACCTATCTTCAGCATTCCAAATCTTAATTGTTCGATCATATGAGCCAGAAAAAGTTCTGCAGTTCCTTGTCTAAACGTCAAGCAAGACACAGGTCCTCTGTGGCCTGGGAAAGCCTGTCAGTTAAACAATAGAGCTGCATGAATAAAATGCATAATTATAGATCTAATCACAAAAGGCAACATATTGCTTCACTGCAACAGTCACAACAGAGTAGATAAAATAAAACAAAGAAAAAAATACAATGAAGATTGATGAAGAGTAAAGAGCACATAACCCAGGGAAAAATGTGGAAGCACCAAAACATATATAGGAATCCACAGGACAAGGAGTCAATGACAAATGAGCAAATAAAAGATTTGGACCGGATAGATAAGAGACAAATTCCCTTTCTGTTGGAGCAGCAAGCTAGACCTGACAACATAATCAAGTTGTTCTGGATGGGTCAATTTTTAATTGGATGTAGTAGTGACTCTCCGAATACATTTGTCTAAACACGAATCCAATCGATATTGGCCAGATAAATTTGGTTACACTTGGTTTCAATCAGGTATATGCATGTTTGCAGCAAATCCTAAGCCAAGTAGCCTAATTCCAGGTATGGATCAGATTAGCTTATTAGACATGGATAAGATTTGCTAGGTTGAGCCAAAACAAGGGACTCTACATGACTTGCTATTTTTGTTTTTTTGAAGGGGAGGGGGGTCGCAACACATAGAGAGCCGGTAGCTAATGTGCCCTTTCATACTAGTAAAAGTTGACAAAATCTACCTGAATGTACCCCGTGTACGCATATCCCATAAGTGAACATGACGATCCAAACCGGCCGTTGCCAAATAACGGCCATCGGAGCTGATAGCCAATGCTAAGACATGTTTGCTATGCTTTTTTGCTCGACCTTGTGGATCTTTGACACCATGGGACTTCAAAAATTCCTCATTAGGCCACAAATATTTTTCAGCTTTCCCAGTTTCTACATCCCAATGGCACACAGAACCATCCTTAGAAGCTGAAAATCCTCTCACATCATCATCAGATATAGCTACAGCAGTAACAGATTGCCGATGCTTGACTAACACCTTTGCCTCTTCATCTGTTTCTGGCTTCTGTAACCTAGCCATTTATGAGAATGAAAATCAGAATTTCAACAGGTTTGCCACTTTACAATTTTATCATTTCAACCATGAAAATTCACAAAATAACATCAGCCATTCCAAATTTTTTGGAATGGACAAGATCATAGCTACTCAATTCATGGTTCCTATGATAGCACCCATGAATTTGATTGAAAGACATCAAAGTTAACTTACAAAAGCAACAAATGGCAGATATTATGACAGCAAACCAAAAAAATTCACCAACATTTCAAAATCAAAATCAGGCAATTCATTATAAACCCAAAAATACCAAGGACTTACTTTGAAGCGATTAATCTTCGGACTCGGCCACTCTCTTCGAGCTGCTCCTGCTGCAAAATCTTGGCAACAAGTGAATCTCTGTGCCCTTCCCTCTCCTCCCTATCGCTAACCTGTTCATCCTCCTCATCCTTATGCTGCTGCTCACCCTTCCTCACTTTCTCCACAAACTCCCATGCCAACCTCCGCCTTCTCTCCTCAACCGTCTCTTTCTCCAGCTCATCCCCCTCCTTCTTTTCTCCCTCCTCACCATCCTCCATGAAAAATCATCATCCCCTGCATCTGACACCTCGCTCTCAATCTCCCCATCTTCATCCTCAAACCTATCACCATTGTTTCCTTCACGCCGCCTCTTTGACTTCTGACTGAAGAATGAACCCTCGTTAGCTAGAAACCTCTTGCCCTTAATGGAGGGCTTCTTCTTCTGCACCTTGCCCTTCATCTTGGAGAGAGAGAGCAGGGGTGAGTTCATAGGCAGATCCCAAAAAAAAAAAAAAAAAAAAAAACAACGGGGCTGGGAATAAAACACATAAGGTTGAAAATTTTAAAACTAGTCAAATTAATAAAATTACACAATTAACACATTACAATTCTCCTCCACAAGTTCTCATGGTTTGCAAGCGAAGCATGATATCATTGCTGGACGACTTTTCAAAAACATCATCCTTAAAGTAAGAAATTACACGTTTATCTTGGAGAGAGAGAAAATTCAAAAATAAATCACACTGATTACAAGTCAATTGATTTTTTTCAATCGGTCACAACAGAAACACAAAAATGAGATAATTTTACACATATTACTCACAAAACAAATAAAATACATTCGCGGATTTTCCATTTGCATACTCCTCACAATTTATCAAATTAAACCTAATAAAGCTAATACCTTCACATGATCTCTAAGCGGAAAATTCGACATCTATACATATACTCCACTCAATTCTTCAACCAAACACGTAAAATTGGAATTAAACGAATCAAAATCTAACCAAGTACTTCATTCAAAGTCCAAACAACAAATACACAAAGTAGAGATCTTCCATTTTGTAACACCCCTAGACCCACCCTAGGAGTATTACATGCCGTGGCTCCCGAGAGGAACCCCTAAGGCTGCTTAAGATCTCAACTTGGGGTTAATAACCCTTTCTTAGATTGGCGGAAGCGTGTTTTTAGGTTTTCAAAGGTTTTTCGGAAATTTCGGCAGAGTTTCCTATGCAATATGGCTAATCCCATAAGCTTAAAGCCTCGACCCTACACGAAACACAATCTTAAACTCAATGAGCCATACGCTCGGAGTAACACAACACGGACTCAACGAGCCACACGCTGGGAGTATTCACATAAGCTTTTACATTCATAATCAAAACTTAAGTTCACATACACCGATCTTTACAAGCATGAAAAACATAAAGTACATAATAAGTCCGGAGATGTCCTATCCATTGGTTCGCTTCTTCTAACGACCAAAAGCAACTTCAGGGAGTATTAACTTCGTACTCGAAATTTTGGTGAGGTCATGAGCTCCACGAGCCCAGTGAATAATCCAAACCCAACCCCGGTTTCACTTTGCGCATTAATTCATTAACAAACACACGTAAGTTCACAATTCATTCATAACATGCGATTCGGATCATACATGCTTAAGACATGTGAGATTCTAACTTACCAACTTACCGAGAAGCACAATGACATCAATTACTCATGAATTCAATCAAACATACTTCATTCGTCTTTCTACGCAAGTAAGTCATAGAATCATTCATCATGTAAGGCACTCATCACATAAATCATATCTTGTTTCTTATCGTATTAATTTCTTATGGAGTCAAGATTCGTTCTTCTTCTTATTCTTCTTCTTGAGTTCAATCGTGCATTTCATAAATCATTGATTCTTTCTTTCTTGTTTGTTATGCACAATCATTCGCTTCTTCATATCGTAATTCTTAAGTATTCTTAATTTCAAATGGAACGCAGATTTATGTTCCGCTCTAAAGACCCAGTTCTTGGAGCCAAAATAATTCGTGGGCTCGGTTCTTGAAGGCAAAATAATTCATGGCCTCGAGGCTTGCCTCACTCGAAGGACGCATACTCGTCAATAATTCGTAGAAGCAAAATAATTCGTGGCTTCGAGTTGACAGACACTTCTATGGCCATAGCTCCAAAGGGTTCTTTAATTCGTGGGGTCTTAGATCAATAACACAATCCTTTCTTTATGTTCCTTATCTTCTTATTACTTATATACAAGATACGCATAACTCATATAATTCATGCTCAATACATTCATACGCAACTTCTTCAAATCAAGCAATTCACGTAAGCAAGTTCCAACTCAAATATAATCAACCCGACTCAAATAGGCATGCTTATTTCACTTATAATCCATATACCTTAAGATAAACACATCATCACATAAACATGCCAACTAGGATTTCTAATCAACGAACTTATCGTTTTCATGATTGCGTAATAACGCGCATAGGTGGTTTATGGTTTCATAACTTTGCTTAAACATTACATATCTCTTAGTTTAGCTATATAACCTCTCAAATTCCAGTTCTTAGCCTCATTTGCTCCATTAGTTCTGATTTTGCCCAAACAGGACATTTTCACTTAAAATCATATCTCCCAATCTACTCATCCAATGCATACCAAAATTTACAGGAAATTTCCATAAATTGCCACGAAGTTGGAGTAAAATTTTCAGGAAATTTGGGCTACACACGAATTCACAAAAATTCGGACAGCATGCATAATTACCGAAAATCTGCACATAAGTCATGAACTTAACTTTCTGAATTTTCCCCTAATTCTGTTCAAGCTAATCTCATCCAATTCTCAATAATCATGCTCAACAATATTTAAACCTCACAAATTCAGAACTAGATATCACATAATCACAACATGCTCTTTGATTCGTGAGTTGCTAATTTAGTGAATTTAAGCCTTTAACTTCTTCAATTAGCTTAAGGTTTCCCATTTCATGCTTCAATTTCAAGCTTAATCCACCTAATTCATTTTATTTTAGAGGATGAATTCAGATTGCTCACCTTGAATTCTTAGAGGTTCTAAGAGTTTCAGTTTTGGAAGGTTTCGAATTGGGTTTCAATTTCTGTTTCCTCTTTCCCAATCTTCCTCTCGGTTCCCCCTTCCTTCTTCCCAGCGCCCACTTCTTCTACCTTCGCTCAAACTCTCGCTGTCTCCCTCTGCACTGTTGTTTTCGGGTTCTCAAACCCCTGGCCTCGGTTCTGTTCGGTCTCGCCGGCTCCTCTTCGCGCTCGCCGGCCGTGCAGGCACGCCGTGCTCCTCTTCCTCTCTGTCCCTGCGCTGGCTCTCGTCCTCCTCTCGCTTTCCTCTGCTTTTTCGTTCCCCTTTCTTCTTTTGCTCTGCTCGGCCTCCCGAGCCCTCGCTCTCCCTTCGCCCCACCGGCGGCAGCGTCCTCGCCGTTGCAGGCGGCCACGGGCCAAGCGCTCTCTCCCTTTCTTGCTCTGTTCTTCCTTGCCCGATCCCCCTCTTGTTTCCGTTGCTCTGCTTTTGCTTCCTTCGTTCCCTTTTCTTCTTTGTTCTCAGTCACTCTCTCTCTCTCTGCACTTAATTTCTACACCTAATGGACTTGCTGCCCAGTTTTAATTGGACCTCAACACTTCTTTTACCTAATCACTTGCCTGCTTCTCCTTAAAGCCAGCCAGTCTTCTTTCCCAATTTTCTTTTCCTTTCTTTTTCTTTTGATTTTTCTGCTTTGAACTTTGACAAATTAGGCCCAACTTCAATTTCAATAAGCCCAATAAGCTAACCCATGCTCAACTTCAGTTCTCGGGTTTCAAATTTCGACTCGAAAAAAATTCTAATTCACTTAATTTAATAATTTTGATTTTTCACTTAACTTTTAGTAACTTAACTCATTACCGAGCAAGCACTCGAATTTCCGGTATTACACATTTCACCCAATTCAAATTGAATCAAAATCCAACCAATTATCGAAATTCAATAAAGATGAGGAAGAAATTACGTTACATACCTCGGTGGCGGCGTCGACCGGCGATGGGCGACCGGGCGGTGGTCAAGGCTGCCCGGATCGGCGGATTGGAGGGAGAGAGTCCGGAGGGAGGCGGCTTAGCCGCTTACTCACTTAGGGTTTGGGAATGAGGAGAGAAAGGAAGGACAAGAGTGTTTGAGTTGCATCGAGAACTTGCGTAAGCCAATTACTCACCATGAGAGTTTCAAAAGAAACAAGAAGGGGGTTTTGCTAGGGTTTAGCGGGGTTAACTCTAACTTCATACGGACATCGATGCCGACGCAGAGCCGGAGTGGAGAGAGAGAATTGGTTCCTCATAAGTCCGTAATTTTTCTTAAAAACTTTTTTTCATCAAAAAAGAGAATTTTTCTTACTTTTTTAATGAAGAAACAACAACAAATTTCTGTATTGCCTAACAATATCAGCTTTTTCGAGCTTAGTCTTAAGCCCGTTTATATAGTCCAAAAAAATAACTATTTGCTTTTGCATTTTTATTTTTGTAGCAAAGGCTAAAGATTTATTAAAATAAACTAAAGGTTCATGCCAACAAGTAACAAGTAATGTGGTTGTCATTATATGGCAACCATAGTAACCATAATAACTCCTCAATATGAACTTTATATTTGTCGTGATTTAATCTCATCCGTTAATTTATTTACATTTAATTTAAATTTAAATTTTATTTTAAATAATTTATAAAATATAATAAATGAATAAAAAGTATTTTTTTGATGGCATGTTTGGATCTCCAAGTATTGCATTCATTCGATTCAAACCAAAAAACAAAGCAGCCCAAATAAGGAAATCAAATCACTTTCATCGGGCCCCCCAAATGGTTTTCGGGTGACCTCCATTGTTTCCGCCAATTGATGATCGACCCAATTGTCAAGATTATTGATTTGTAATCGCTTGTCTTCAATCTTCGTTGATCTTCTTGTCCATGAAATAGTTATTTTTACTTTTTCTTTGATTTAAGTTTGGGTTTTGTTATTGGCTTGATATTGGAGAAGAAAATAGGTGCTTTTTGGATGGAACTATATACATCAAAAGTTAATTAGTAGAAGAAGAATTTGATCGTTTTCCATCGTAATCGGTTGGGTTTGCTTCGGTTGAGGTTTGGTTGCTTGAATGAATCTCAATTGTTATATGTTCTTGATTTTTATTTTTTGTCTATTAATGCTCTAACAATAGGTTCTCAAATTGAACAAGTACTAGCGTGCGAAGGAGGAAGGAGGAAGGAGAGGACGAGGGAAAATGGCCCGAAGAGAATTGATGTTCCGGGAAAAATAGTGCTTGCCGGAAGAAATGAGGTAACCGATAGGAATGCGATAACTTAGACGAACAATGTGAAGGAAGGGGAAGGGATGGCGATGGCAATTATTAATTGTGTTTGTAGTTTGTGTTGAGTTTGAAGGATAATTTTGTATAGTCAAAAACTAATTAATAAAAGAAAATTTCTCCTCATTTATTAAAATTTTATAATTTTATAAGAAAAGCTTTTTAATTAAATCACAAATTATAAATTTCAACGGTTGAAATTAAATCATGACATATGTACGTACATAATTGCGGGAATTATGGTGTTTCCGTGGTTGTCGTTTTGTGACAACCACTATGCCCGCACTCAAAGGTTCATTATTTAAGCCTTAAATATTAATGATTTAAACAACCGTAATTTGTTAACTAAATATTGTAATGATCTCTTAGAAAAATTATAACATCATTTGAATATAACATGTTTCTTAGAAAATTATAACATTATTGAATATAGTATGCTTGTTAAATTATGGCATTATTAGCATAGAATATGCTTACTGTTGTGATATTAATATTAATTTTTTAGCTATTAATTTTGTGACTTTATTGATTTCTTAACTTAAATAAAAACCCTTTCTAACATATTACTCAATTCACATATAATTTTTTTGGGTAAAATGTGAGTTTTCATTTCACTTCATGATCAACCACATTACAACTTCTATGGGGCATACCCCAAGCAATGAGATCAAATAGTAACTATAATAATCTACTTAATATGGTTATTCTATACTTTTTACCGATACTAAAGTAATTCCGCTTAGTATCTTGGAAAATTTTGAAGTTTCTTTCCCTTCAACTCATATAAATCACCACCTCAAAATATAAACAAAGCCTATGTCTAATTTTCTCACAGACTCATAAATTGTAGTACATATTCTTGCCATTTTCTCTATTCAACATCAGGTATATCTATCTAGAGTATCTCCTTGACTATATTCTATATAATGCTCTATGTATATTTTCAGTAAAAAAAAATAAAGTATTGTTAAGTCTCCTATACTTCCTCACACATCATACATGTGCCTTCAATTGTGATGCCAAAGTGCACAAACCTATCCCTGGTTAGCATCTGCTACAACAACATCCAAGTTACAAAGTTCCACTTCGAAATCCTTGATTTATTCCATATTAATTTGTACCGGGAAACTAAAGTTGTTTTATTCCTCAACCTTTCATAACCGGTATGTTAGTAAGACACTTTATCTCGACCGATCAAACGGGTATGCTTAGATATTTTATTTGATTCCTCTTTTGGTATTACGAATTTTGATCTTAAGGCAAATATTCGATAATTGAAAATAGGCTAAAAATCTCACCGATTTTGTTATCCTCAAATTAAGTTTATCCGATTTAATTCTAAGATATTGTTTCCTTATTTGGCGAAGTTTAAATTCATACTTTTTAAGGAAAGATCTTGACAGATACTAATCCCGATATTGATGGACATAATCTAATTATGTTAAGCATGATTTTATTCTGTAAAATTGTAATATTTCCACATATTATATTGTGTTTATTTTTTAAAAGAAATCGGTAAGGCCATGCTATTTAGGGTTACAAGAAGTAGAAGTGGCAACCACGGAAGTTAAGCATTGATTGAAGGGTGTCAAGGTTGGAAATGAATTAGTAGTAGACAAGCAACTCGGAAAGAAGCTCATTTTGGAAAGAATCAACATTCCGAACATCGGATCGGATTATATGAAGATACATTTACCCAGACCAAACAAAGAGAATCAAATTAAAACCGTAACTTCGTCAATTACAATGGTCTTGGACATGAAAAGAAAGTTATAAAAGACAAAGATCAAGACCAGAAGAAATAGAGCAAAAGAGCATATATTCAAGTCTATTATACTCATCTCTTGTAATCTCAAATACATTGTTTAATCTTGTAGCAAAGTATCATAGGTAAGATCACTTTGTGAGTTGTTGTAGCAAAGTGTCTTAGGGAAGATTGCTTTGTGAGTTGTAGCAAAGAGTCTTGGGGAAGACTCATTTGTGAGTGGTAGCACTTGAGTGTGAAACTCGGGTATAATTTTATCTCTCATTATGGTTTTGAATTCAAGTGATTCACACACTCGTAGGAAGTTCATCTTTAAGTTTTCATTTTTGTCCGACCCACTCATTGAGTGAAACGCTTATCTCCGGGTTTCGATCTACTCGGATACAACTCGGACAAACATTTTGCCTAAATAATTTCATGTACTTATTACTCGACTCATTGTAAAAGTTGAAATGGAATTACTGCGTTAATTCAAACTTTAAGTAAAATCTATCTCGTTAAGAGAAATTATTTATTGGCAAATTAATGCACTCGTGTCTATATATCTTCAAATTCTTCATTCACTTGAAAGATAGACACCAAAATGTAATTAGAACATATTAAAATATTGGACTCGAGAAAATTTCATTTATTTAGGTTAAGAATAATTAACTACTTAATTATATGAATTAATTTTTATCCTTGACTAATCTTGGACCAAAGTATTTTTATACTTTGAATACCACTTTGATTTGTTTTTACATGATGATTAAAGTGATTTAATCTCAATTTGAAATGCAAAAGTAACCGACTTCTAACCTTTAAACACCAACAGTACGTAAAAGCCTTATTTTCGGGATCGCTTAGACACCATGGGTTGTTTGTTTCCATTTCCAATAAACTTCAATTTTGAGCCTAACGGTTGTTTCACCCCATATTTCAATTACAACAAGTAGGATGGATCACCTTTTGAGCTGAGGATTGATGCACAATGTTAATCTTTACAACGATTCTCTTTCCGAGGGACTCATACTATCCGTTACAACGGCTAGTGAAACTTCCCGATCCGAGTTTAGTCAATACTAGGGGTGTACCTGAGCCGAGCCGGCTCTTATAAAAGTGTGCCAAGTCGAGCTTGCGACGGGCCTAAGCCGAGCCGAGCTCGAGCTTGCAATGTTGGAGCTCGTAAGCTCGCCGAACCTACACGAGCCAATTACAAACGAGTCGAACGAATGAACGAGTTGACGAGCTTAACGAGCCTAAACAAGCTGAGCTCGTCGAGCTTACACAAGCTAATTACAAACGAGTTGAATGAACGAGTTGACGAGCCGAGCAAATGAGCTGAACGAGTCGAGTAAAACGAGCCTAAACAAGCTAAGCAAGTGGGATAATCAAATGAGCCTAAACAAATTGAAACAAATGAACTAAAATTAGTAGAGATTAGTATGTGAAGAACTTTTATTTTTTTTAAATCAACAATCTAGCAAATAATTTAAAATTTTTAATTTATCATAGTTATTTTGATTTAAATTTCTTAGGCAAAGCATACCTAATCTATTAAAACTTTTGTTTACCAATTAATAATATTTACATAGATGAAAATTAAAAATCAAGATATATAAAATGTTGATAATGAATATATGATTCATATTAATCTAGTTTACGTTTCGTTCAAATAAGAAAAATATACAATAAATGTAATAGATGTAAATTTAAGAATTACGGATTTTAATAATTAATAAATTAAAATTTTTTAAAAGAATTTTCAACTGGTTATGCTTGATAATACGAGCAATTGAACATAAACAAGTAATAATTCATTTTCGAATGACTTAACTTGAAAATAAATGATAATTTATTTATGGATAATTTTAATAGAAATCATGCTAGATTGAATTATTAGCCACCCTTACAATAGCTAAAAGACATCATGAATGTGTACGTTTTATAATATTTGTTGAACAATATGGTCTAATAAAAACAATTATATGTAAAATATAGCGAAAGTGTTTTCAAGTGATCCATAAGGCTTTAGGCGAATTTTTAGCTACTTTTACTTTTGAGTTCGACGCTTAACCTAAGATGAAAATATTATTGTCATCACCCCTGATTTCAACTATGCCTTTTGTCTTTCATTTGTTGGTATTTTTGAGATTGGACTCAAATGGTTTGTATTACTCGTATAGCATATAATGTAGAGCTTTACCAATGAGGTCTCGATCTATTGGTCAAGAACGAGGTCCCGGGTACATTAGGTCCCATGTTCAATTTTTCTCTTCTCCCATTGTATTACATTTTCCTTTATAACTCATCTGGATAAAAAAAAAAATATAGCATAAAGACCTTAGATAAATCCTAATAAGAATAGAGTTGGCTTTCTTTGCCAAATTAAAAAGTTCAATTAAGATCTCTATTATTCAAAAATTCACTTCTCCTTTACGTTTAAATTGGCACCACTGTCTATTCGAATAAAACCAATATAAGTTTTAAAAGGCTTTCTCGGCTACTTTTGAGGTCTTAGACGTAAAAATAAGTTGGAATAAGGTATGAGTTGGAAGAAATTTTATAATTGTATAATTTGATCGTTTTAATTTTAAAGTATAATTGTAATATTTTTATTTTATTAATGTTGATAAATGACTACATATGTATATAAAAAAATATTATGTACGTAAGACTTTTTTTATTTCATATTTGCTTTTGAATCAAAATTTAAATATTTTTTTATCCTAATATAAATTATGTGAATAATAAATCATTAGCGATCATTGAAAATAATTGATGATTCATAGACTAACATTAATGAACAAATGATACGGGTTTTGGACATTAAATTGTTCCATTTTAGAGCATGTGCTTTCGTGACCACTCGGTGGTTATAAGCCTTAAAATTTGTTATAGCCTTGTAATTTTTTTCTCCTCCTTCAATGAATTTATTATATATTCATATTTTTTAAAAACTCTAATGAAATAAAATCGTTGCATTTAATCATAACAAATATATATATATATATATATATATATATATATATATATATATATATATATATATATATATATATATATATATATATATATATATAATCGATGTGTATATCTTTTAAAAAACCAAGTACGTATTTCGCTCTCCTTCCTCTCTCTCCCTGCTGCCGCACATCGTGCGCCCGTGTCCTACCGCCCGACGTCACTGGGGCTCTATCGCCCTGCCCTACCACCGCCGCCCACCTCTTATCCCCTCTTGCCTCTCTTACTTATTCTGTTGGTGAGTTGCTCTTATACAATTAGAGTTTTTTCTAAATTTTAAAAAACTTAATTTAAAAGAATTTTAATCTCTTCTTGCTACACTTTAGAAACCTCTTAACTTATTTTTATGATTAAATTTTTAGATCTTGATTAGTGAAAAGAGAAGTATTACTTTTTAATTTTCTTTTTTGGAGGTAAAAACCTTAAAAGCTCATATCTTTTATTATTTTTCTTATGATTGGTTAATTTAATGAACTTTAGAGGGTAAAAATTATTGTTATGGCTGATTTATGAAAGATTTTCGTGGGTTTTATGATTGAAAGGGGTTGATTCATGCATTATTTATAAATTCTAGGAGAACCAGAAAATTGCCCCGAACTTCTCTAACTTAAAAAATTCGCCAAAATTTATATGCTCGTCTAAAAATTTTAAAAAATATGATAGATAGATATATAGTTTCTCTACATGTTAGTTTTTTAATTGATTAATTTGGACTTAAATTGGGAGAGTTATTAATTTTCTCCTAGACTCGCATAATTTATGATCGAAATTGACCTATGTGATAAACTTGAGTTTTTATGATACTTATGGTTTTTGGTTGCTATTGATCATAAAGTAAGAATTGTCGGAAACACTTATATCTTTCTATATTATGCTCATTAATTGAAATCTAATGTCAAAATTAAAAGTTATGCCCTCTAAAAGTTGAGGTTAAATTCTGTCCGTAAATTGAAAATTGAAAAATATGTGGTTTAGTGTTAAATTATTCTTTATAAATTAGGAAATAATTATTAAAAATTCTTTTGGTTCTGTAAGATCATATATTAGGATGATTAGCGTGTTTTTTATCAATTTAAAATTTAAATTAAATAAAATTATATTAGTGATTTAGTTGTAATTTTTATTTGCCCCCTCGGGTATCAAAAGAAGATGATCAATGTAAAGAGTTAATATTACCAATGTTTAATGAAGGATCGATGTGCCCACTTTGATAAACATTTTTCTATATTGAAATGTTAAATAAAGAGCCTAATTTTTTTAGTGAATGGTAGATGTTGTTGTTACAAGGACTTTAAATTGGGTTGTGAGGTTTTAAAACTTAGAATTTTTAGTAATTTGTGTTCGATTATCCAAGCGTTAAATGTTTTATTTATGTTTTATACTCTTTTTTTAAGTGTGTATATTGTGATTGTTGAGAAAAAAAGCGTCTAAGTTAAATTCAAGTTTATGTTTTTATAATAAGTATATAAAGTGTGAAGTCTGAATATAAAAATAGAAGTTTAATAGAAGCATAGCAAACTACGAGTTGAGCTTAGGATCGAGCTTTTGACGAGCTGAGCTCGGGCTTGATTTTGCCAAGCTCGGCAAGCCTCGAGCCGAGCTCGTGCTATAAACAATACTCACGAGCTGAGCTCCGAATCCGACAAGTTCGGCTCAGCTCAACTCGAATACACCCGTGGTTACAACGACTATCCGCCCTACTAATTATAAATAGAAGGCACTTTACAAGATTTAAAAGATTGTTGGAACTAAACTCTAATCTCATACACTCAATCTTTTCTAGTTTTCAACTTTGTAATTTGTCTTCTCAACGTTTGATTTTAAAATAGAAGAAGTCTTGCAATTTTTCAATTTTTAGTTCTTCATATTTTCGTTTTGCAATTTTTAGTTGTCAAAATTTTCAGTTTAGTTTCAGTTTTAGATTTTAGTTTAGATTAGTTCAATTTCTTTGGAAGTTCGAATTCGAATTGTTGGGTTGATGTTGGTGTTGAATTGTTGCGAAATTGTGGACTTTGAGTTTGTGAATTGACATTGCTCAAATTTGTACTCGAATTGCCGATATTCTTCTAATTCTTTCATGCTTATTTTCGATTTTGCACTTTGAATGCTGTTAGTTTTATTTTGATTTAGTTATTGTTGCTAGTATTTGCTAGTATTTGCAATTATCACATATTCTAATTTAGGTTATTATTTACTATCGTCGAAATTGATGCTTTTATATTCAGTTTAATTTATGGGTAATGTGTTATTGAGTTAATGTTAGTTTAGGTTAGTTTAAGTTTTGATTTTAGATTGTTGGATTTGATTTAGATCAGCAGTTTATGAGTTTATGTTTATATATAGTTTCTGATTTTAGTAATTAAGTTTTGAATTTAGTTTATTCGGTTAGTTTCAAGTCTTAAGCCTTCTATTCGCATTAGCAATCTGATTTTAATTTAGTCCATTTCTATGATTCGATAAATCTCGTGCTTTTCCTAAAATCACTCCAACAAACAAAAAGTAATATATGAACTATTTGCTCTATGTATGGCATCTTTAAGCAGTTAGGTCATGCCATGAGTTTATATTGTATTAATCAACAAAACATATTTCACCAACTAGGCAGACAAATTTTAAGATAAAGCCACGTAAATCTTTTTTAAGATTGTCTTGCACAATAAATTGTACCAAATAATAATAAGAAAAATAATATTGGTTGGACATAAATAAATAAAACTAATGAAAAGAGCTTGATTTTACAAAATAATGTATGAAGTGGTTCATTAAAAGTTGGTGACTTATAAAAGTCAATGTTACATAAAAATCAAACTTATGAAGAAGAAGAGAAATTTGTTGCCTATCAACAAGCATACTCAAAAGATGCAACAAGAGCAATCAATCCAACCCAAATCAACAATCTTCATACCTAGATTGGAGATTTGCCTGATATGTGAATTAATGTTTAATTATTTCATTTGGCTATTCACTAAGACGAGAATGCTACTAGTGATACTTCTAGAATTTCAATAAGTCGGAGATAGAGAATCCAATAACTTTCAACATGAAACATAACGAGACGCATATCACCAATTTTAGCACAAGTAAAATTAACTTTATAAAATTGGTAGGGCCTAATGCTCTCGTACATACTCCTCATGCACCCTTAGTTTGTTAGCGGAATCACAATACTCCCGGACCAACCTTACTGCCCTTGCACGCGAACAACTTTGATCCATAAGAGTAACTTGTTATGACAATTTCAAATCTCACATGCTATATAGTAGCAAAATTCGCCCCATTTCTCTACCTCGAACACCTCTTGAGCATGAATGAATAAATTCCAACAGTCAACAAAGAGTTATATTAAACAAACAACATGAACTTGCTCCTGACCTAGATTGATCACACAAACAAACACTCAATTGCATGCAGACTTAATCGATAGTTCTCTATATGACGAAAAGTGCTAAATGAATTTATCAGGTGACCAATTCATAATTAGTGGAATGTGCCTCAAGATATCAATGTCTACGGGTAACAAGACCTCTTTCGGCATCATTTCATTCCACGCACCTTTATCCGTGTTAGTGAAATCACCAACTCGAAGCAAAAAGAAGTGAAGGTTAAAGGAGGTTATGACCTTTAAAGAAGACTAGTACTTAAACCCGCGCTATGCATATGTTGTAGTTAAATCTCACGTTTTAATGTTCTATTTTGTTAACTAGTGAACTTTTTTATTTTTGTCTTTTGGTAATGATTTTTTATGGATATTGTTTTGTACATGTAGAGAGATAAGCGAAGTGAGTTAGAGATATACTATTGCATTAATTGAATAACAAACTGACATAAGTGTCCTACTCATTCACGGTGATGGTAAACATACTTAAAAGAACATATATAGTAATCTATTTGTATTCAACATATGCAGAACATTGAAAAAATGAACTCACAGGTATTTTGAACAAATTATTTGATCTTTGCCTTCCTAATAGTCGTTGGATAGTTTGCTTTTGTGATTGCATTAAGAATAATAAGTCTCTCTCACATTCACATTAAGTCATGCCAGATGTTTGGTATCATTTTCTGATCCACAAATGAATTTATATATCCACATGGTATTTTTTAATGTGTATGTGAGTTTCAACTTCATAGGTCCCACCATTGTAATACATGGTAATTTAATATATATAAATCCACAATTAAATTTTGAGCTCGAGCACACAACATGACAACAAATCATAATAATTGGTCTTTACTTAGCGATATTTGCACAATTTTTATTTATTTATTTTCAATTCAAATGAGCTACAAAAAGTTGTGTATATTTGCACAATTTATAAGTAAATGTAGTTATTTACATTTTATTTGTGATGGTAGTTTTAAAGTTGTAACTTAAAAGAATGATGACGTTAAATATAAAGATTATATTAAATAGTTTTTAATTAAATATAAACTGTTATAATAATATGGAGATTAGGAAAATATATTAGTTACGAAACCTTGTAGTTATGAATTATTGTAACCAACCAAATAAATTCAAACAACTTTCAGACCAAAAAAAAAAAAATCAAAGAATTTAAAATGTTTAACCTATATTGTAATAATATTGGAGAAAAGGTATGTCAAAGAATAATTATTTAAAAATTTAAAAAATTTTAGTATTTCAATAGTCATTGCAGAATTGTAAAAGGGAAAATTATCGTTCACCTTTAAACTGGCATTATTAACATATAAAAACAAAAGTAAAAACTCCCCATTTCTCTCCAAGATGCACTAATTTAGTATTCTTATTTCATCTCCTCAGGAAAATATTTGAAGTTCTCAGAAATTTTTGGTTATACAAAAATAAAATGAAGTTAATGACGCTAATACAAAAATAAAATGAAATTAAAAATGCATACAAAGATTATATAAGAATGTTATTATTCTATAATATAAGTGATTGTTACATACTTGACTTTATTTCTTTTATTAGTATAATAATAATTAACGTTTTTAATTTTATGCTCAAGGTCCTCCTACTTCGACTAATTTTCTGCATTGTTTTTCATATTATTAGTATCCAATCTACAAAAGGTAAAAATATTCATGTAAATAATCTTTTTTTTCTCCCATGTGAGATTGAATTTTTATAACTTAATTTTACTGTTACAATTTCACAATTTAATAAACATTAATCTAGTAAATATTATAATTTTAAACTGTTTAATTTGTCTAAATAACAATGAAGAGACCTAAATGGTTGATTGCTCTTCAACTCCTATGGAGATAGTGTTTAGTGAATTTGATACATTTATAATCCTTCCCATTAATTACAAACTCAAAATGGACCAATGGTGGCTTGCCAACTCAACTTAAATGCCACATAGAATGACATGTGTTGCGATCATAGCAATCGCACTCATATATATATATATATACACACGCCAAATTAAAAAAAAGATCCCATGTGTTATTTTAATTTTAAATTTGTTTAAATTTGATTTTTATTATAAATGTCGTATTACATTCAATTAATAAAACTAACTTTGATTTACATACATATATATATATATATATATATATATATATATATATATATATATATATATATATATATATATAGCAATAGGAGACAGGACCTTTTAATAGTTGAATAATTTTTTTGTGTTAGATTCCAGATTCTCGAATGGTATCTAATTAATTGAGTCTCGTTTAGAAGTTGTAGACATTTTTTGTTTTAATATACCACCATATCCTAATTCGGATGCGTCTGTTTCAACTATCATAAATGCATCCGGATGTGGAATACCTAGACATGGTAAAGATTTAACTTTCTGTTTGAGAAGGCGTACTATTTGAGTATGTTCATCCGACCATGGTGGTGGGTTTTTGCGTAATCTTTTATAAAGAGGCTGACTGATTTGTCTTAACTTTGGAAAGAAATCGGCCACATAATTAAGACATCCTAAAAACCTCTGTAGTTGAGTTTTATTAATTAATTTATCCGGAAATTTGTCTCGCAAATTCAATGGCCCTAGTAATTGGTTTAATAGTTCCTTGATAAATATCATGTCCTAAAAATCTTATTTTAGTTTGGAATAGTTTGATTTTAGGTGCAGAAACAACTAAACCATTTTTCTTGATTATATGTAAAAAGTTTGCGAGATGTTTGAAATGTTGTTCAATATTATTTGAATAAACTAGAACATCATCAATATAAACTATTGTAAATTGAGTGTAAGGATTAAAAATATTATTCATAATATGTTGAAATTCCGAAGGAGCATTTTTAAGCCAAAAGGCATTACGTTCCATTCATAATGCCCGAAAGGAACAAGTAAAGGCTGTTTTATAACGATCTTGATTAGCTATTTGGACTTGCCAAAAGCCACTTTTCATATCGAATTTCGAAAATATTTTTGCTTCGTAAAGTCTATTGAGTAAATCTCGTTTATTAGGAATGGGATACCTAATCCATTGTAAGACTTTATTTAAAGGTTTATAATTAATAACTAGGCGAGGAACTCCTCGTTCCTTTTCTGCTTGATTATTGACATAGAAGGCCGCACAGCCTCCAAGGAGACTTAGAAGGCCTTATTAAGTTTTTATCTAAAAGTGATTGAATTTCTTTTTACGGAATTCTAAAAGTTCTTTATTCATTTGAATAGGTCGAGCTTTAGTAGGGATTTTATTTTCTCGAAAATTCTTTTTCATAAGGAAGCGTGACAACATGCCTTTTTCTTTCCCAAAAGCATTGGGGAGATCGGAGCATACTTCCTTATAGAAAAGATTTTGTAATTCTTTAATTTTGTTTTGGATAGAAGGATTTTGTAATCTTTCCTCAATTTGTCTATAAGTGATTTCTTTTTGAAGGAAACCAATTTGTCTGCTTTTTTCTTTCAATAAAATTTATTTGTTTAATTATAGTAGACTCCTGGAGTAAGGATAGATCTTTTTCACGAATAGGAGAGATGAATTTGAAAGAAATAATTTTTCCTAAAATTTCGTATGTATACCCATTTGGTCAACTTTGAAAGGATATATTTGAGTAATAAAAGGGGTACCTAAGATAACTTCTTGACCTATATCTTTAACAAGGATAAAAGTATTTTTAAAACAATATCCTTGATTACAAATAAATTCATTTGATAATTTATATTTTATTTGTAATGCCGTTCCATTGGCACTATGGAGTCGCTTCTTTAGTTTTTTCATAATAAATTGACGGAATTAAACCTTCTTTAATGCAATTTTGATCTCGCTCCACTATCAAGTAAAGCAATAGTATTGAACTCGTAATTATCATTGATTTTTAAAGTAATATGAATATACCATTTTTGATAATTTATATGATTGATAGTTGAAATAAATAATTGATTAGAAGTACCGGGGTATCTTCATTAGTAATAGGACTACTTGATTTATTTTCTATTATTGATAATCTAGTTTCTAACTTTAAATCTTTAGTCCGAAGTGAACATAAATTTTGATTAATCTCTTTAATCTGTTCTTTAAGATTATTTATTTCCATTTTTAAATCTTGAATATTAACAACCTTTAAAATATTTGGAGTGTCATATTTTTCAAATATTTTATTGATACTTAATCCTGGAGGAGGAGCTTTTAATAAATCTTCTTTAATTAGAATACCTTTGAGTTTTTCTAAATATTCCTTTTTAATTCGGGATCTTGAATTTGTTCTATTAAATCAATTAAAAATTCTTTTTCATTTTTAGTAGTATTGATCATATTAATACATTTATAACAAATTCTTGAAGATTCATTTCCTGATGAATAGTCACTTGAATTACTTTCTAACTCATAAAGATTATTATCTTCGAGTCGGAGGAATTATCTCGAATTGATTGGAGTATCTTTAAGTTCGAATAAAGAAATAATTTTTTCTTTAATCTCTTGATTATCTTCACAAATCTCATTGAGTTTTTCTTTGATTCTTTTAATTAATGGATTATTGGGAATTTCTAAATTTTTGTTCTTGTTAAATTTGATGAGAGGAGAAGAAATATCATTAAGGAATAAGGGTTTCTTTGAATCTCTATTTAAGTCTAAATTTTCTAATCTTCTGGATAATTGGTCAATATCTTCTTTTTTAGATATTGCCTCAATTTGAGTTGAAACCATATTGACCTGTTGGGAGACAAGTATGCAATACCTCATTAGTATAATTATTTTGATGATAAATTTTTTAATGTCATCCAACTCTACTTGAGAGTTTTCTGGATTATTTCTTCCTATTTTAAAGGGAGAGGCTGGAATATGACCTTGATCCGTAGGGATCAAAATCTCTTGCTTAGGAGGAGTTATTGCTACAACAATTTCTCCATTCTTTAATGTCCATTTCTTGCTAAGATCAATATTAGTATTGATTTCTTTAATACCTAGTGGATCCGGTAATTTATGTTCTTGAGCAAAGATGGTCCACCATGTAAAGAATCGGATATTGCATCCTAATCTTTCCATTAGTGAATACCATTCTTGCTCGATGAACGCTTGAGCTTGAAGATCAAAATGAGATAAAAACCATTGTTTTTTATCTCTATTTTCTATGGAATCAAAGTCTTCTCTTAAAAAGTTTTTATTTATTGTAAAGGGTTCCGTAATAACATTAATAGAAGAGTAAGAAGGAGGTTGCATAACTCGAATGAGTAGGGGAACCTATTGATGAACTACTTTCATCAACTGGCTCGGCTATTGGGGATTTGTAATAAATCTTTGAGGAAGAAGGAGTTGAATCATCAACTTGATTATCCCTAAGATAATCATAATTAGTGGCTCTTGAAGGCATAGAGAAAGAAGATCCGGGAAGATCTCTTTTCTCCGAAAGTCTTGAAGAAAAGATCTTTCATTAATAGAGTTGAATCTTATTAATACTCTACCGTCAGGTTCTTCTATAACCTCGTTGAATATTCTTTTGAGCGATATTTCTAGGAGGCCTAATGTTTTGAATAATAAATTCTTGGGGAATGGTTATTTCATTCCATTTTAATAACTTAGGAGTAAAACTTGAAGTATTATCTCGATTCAATCTTTAATAATATTGTTTCATCCAGAGATGGCTTTAATAAGCATTTTGGATTTAAATGAGAAGATAATAACTTGAAATATACTCTATAAGTAATAGCAAAATTTCTTGATAATTCTCTAAATAAAACCTTTGAATTACTTTGCATATGAATATCTAATATTAAGGTGTCCATGATCCGAGGATCATTTAGATCTACCGAAAAGTTTGGACAACCATTGAAATATATTGGACCATTACAAGTATTAGTTTGAATCATAGCTAATAAAGAGTCTTGATATCTAATTAATCTATTATCTCTAAGTGCCATAAAGATAGGACAATCTAATCCTAATCTTGTTAATGGCTTAAGAGCTATTTGAATCATACCAAAATGAATATATCTATATTTCTCTTTATATTTATTAATAGAAATATTGGATAATAACTTGATGGTTTGAAACTCTTCATCTAAGCTGAAGGTTTCCTCATGGTCTTTAATGGAAAAAGCTGTATTGAAATCAAACTTGCCTATTTGATAGATAGTTTCTATCTTTTGTTTTGGAATAGACCAATTTGAGAAATCAACTTGACAGCTAACTTCTCTCGCTATTGACCACATTAGTACTCTTGCTAGTTCCTAAACCTAGATGATCTCGTAACCAAGAGGCCATCACAGCTTAAGCTTGACTACTTTGTCGATAATTACGCACACACACTACCGGGACCACCGGGACCACCCTCTACCGGGACCACCTTACACGGCTGACCAACGGATAACATGGGGCCGACCAACGGCCGACCAACGCTAGGCCTTACGGTGCAACAACAAAATAGACAGACTTGGCTCCGATACCAATAGGAGACAGGACCGGACTAGAGCTTGGGGACGAAGCTCTGGGTACTGTTGTGGTTGAGTAGCAGGGGAGACAGGGGACAAATTAATTTAACAAATTGAACTTTCGAAAACAAAAGATTGAAATCAAGAAACCGAAAACAATTGAAATATAGAACAAGATAATGAATCAAAACTTACTTTGATTGATGTTTGAAAATTGATACAAGATTTGGATAGTGCTCTCTCGAGAGAGGTTGGATACAAAGGGTAAGGGATAGAAGGCAAGTGTTTGTAAGCAAATGATATTGCGATTACAAGTGATTATGCGATGCCTTCCTAATGAGAAATGAATACATATTTATAGTGGAACAAAATGAATAAACGTCGCACACTTGGACGGTTGAGAAGCTTGATAGAAATGGAATCTTGATCTTGAAAATATCTTCCGACAATGTTGAATTATTGGAACAGATCTTGATTAGACCAAAAGTATGAATAGTAGATGATAAATCATCTTATCTTGAACAGCTTCTTGCCGGGTAGAAAGTTTGAACAGGAACAAAGATTCTTCCGACAAAAATCCATGAGTGAGTAGTGGATGAATAGTAAAATCCATTCACATGGATTTTTACTATTTCTCTTTTGACAAATTTTGCTGCTCTTGATGTCCTTGCATAATTGTTGCCTTTTGACCAAATGGCACTTATGTCAAAATCATGGCATAAGTATCCATTAAAACATTATCTTCTTGATACAAGTATTTCGAATAGTGACCCCGAACAGTAAGTGAATAGTACCATCCACTTCCTTCCCGGGGCATTTTGAGAGGTGAAATGGGAAGTTTCACCGAAACAAAATACTGAAATATCTCGCACAAAAACGTTAGTAAAAATAATTTTTTTTTTTTTTTTTGAATCATTCCTTACGAATCATATATCGTAAGGATCTTGAGCGCATGGCCCATCAAAAGGGTCATAATCGGATTGAATTTCCTCATCGAACCAATACTTGGTTCTTTAAGGAGTAATTGCTGATGTTGTTTTTTGAGTAGCATAATCTCTTTCTTGAGTAGTCGAATCTCTTCTTCTTGAATTTTCTCTTTTCCTTTTGGAGCGGTTTCTTTCTTCCGTGGAGTAGATGGTGCTGGTTGAGTAGGTGGAGCTGTCTTTATTCCTAAAGCAGACTTTGAAATTAAATTTCTCCCACCATTTGAGCTTGAATTCACGAACTAATGAATAGGATGCTGGAGGTTTGTAATGCTCGGGTAATTGAAAATGACCAACAAAGGATCCACTGAAATCCATATTTTTTGTGGAATAGGATTTCGTTAAGATCCGGACTCGCTGGTTGAAGTGTTTGAATAACCGATGAAGTGTTTTTGCACTTCTTCCGGCCAAATGTCTTGAAGTGATCCCATGGTTATCCACCATTCGTAAAACCAAATGGGAAATTGAATGTCTGTTTTTGTATCGAAGCATATGAACCATGAATGGTTGAATGGTCTCGTAGAAAATGTGTAATACCGGGCTTTTTCGTAATCAACATAATTATATCCTGGTGGGTTGAATGGTTGAGAAAATGGTTTGATAGTAAACTTGTTACTAAATTCTTTAATGGTAAGAATCTTGAGAATTCGTAACTTGGAATAGGCAATCTGGTTTGTATTTGTTTTGTCCGGAATGTGTTCAATAAGGGCGGATTTTGAATCAACAAGAATAAACTCATAAAAAGTTCTTGTTTTGAGAGGATTATCATGAATAAAGAAGCACTCTGGTAAGAATGTGGCTTTGACTAATTCATTGAGTGTGGAAAGATTTTGAGGCTGCCTATACTTTGTATAGACAATATGTTCTTTAATTGTTTTTGTAAAATACTTTGAATCAAAAGAAGAATTCAAAACCGACGGTTTTTGATATTTTGTAGAAACTTGAGAATAAGAAAGAGGAGGAAAGTCATGTTTTTGTAAGACTTGAAATGTGTTAGTAGTCGGTATTGAAATTTGAGAAGGGGTGATTGGCTTGATTGCATAATGAAGGGGAGTTTGAATCTTTCGTTCCTTATCTTGACTCATAGCTGAAAAGAAAGAATCTTTATTAATTAGCATATTGATAAAACAATGTTTTTTAAAGATAAATTTTTTGAAAGAATAGAAGATATAAATTTGAATGAGATGCATTTTTCATGAATCAGGTATGAATACCGATTTGATCAACTTGAAAAGGATAAATCTGGGTAATGAATGGGGTTCCTAATATAACTTCTTGTCCTATGTCCCGGACTAAGACAAAAGTGTTTTTGAAATTATAACCTTGATTACGTACATAAACATTCGATAATTTGTATTTTATTTGTAATGCCGTTCCATTGGCACTATGGAGTCGTTCTTTAGTTTTTTCATAATAAATTGATGGAATTAAACCTTCTTTAATACAATTTTGATCTGCTCCACTATCAAGTAAAGCAATAGTATTGAACTCATAATTATCATTGATTTTCAAAGTAATATGGATATACCATTTTTGATAATTTATATGATTGATTGTTGAAATAAATAATTGATTAGAAGAACTCGGAGTGTCTTCATTAATAATTGGACCTTTTGATTTATCTTCTATTATTGATAATCTAGTTTCTAATTCTAAGTCTTTAGTCTGTAGTAAACATAAATTTTGATTAATTTCTTTAATCTGTTCTTTAAGATTATTTATTTCCATTTTTAAATCTTGAATATTAACAACTTTTAAAATATTTGGAGTGTCATATTTTTCAAATATTTTATTGATACTTAATCCTGGAGGAGGAGCTTTTAATAAATCTTCTTTAATTAGAATACCTTTGAGTTTTTCTAAATATTCCTTTTTTAATTCGGGATCTTGAATTTGTTCTATTAAATCAATTAAAAATTCTTTTTCATTTTTAGTAGTATTGATCATATTAATACATTTATAACAAATTCTTGAAGATTCATTTCCCGATGAATAGTCACTTGAATTACTTTCTAACTCATAAAGATTATTATCTTCGGAGTCGAGGAATTATCCGAATTGACTGGAGTGTCTTTTAATTCAAATAATGAAATAATTTTTTCTTTAATCTCTTGATTGTCTTCACAAATCTCATTGAGTTTTTCTTTAACTTTGCAATTTTTTGCATAATGACCTTGTTTTCCACATTTGAAACAAGTGGGTTTATTAGTGGTTTTTTTATTTGGAATATTTTTCTTAGGAATAGTATTTGTTTTATTATTAGTATTACGATTGAATTGTTTTCTTTTATTAACTTGATTAGCTTTTCTCTTTTGAACAGAAGGAGCAATGGGTTGTGGAATACAAAAAGCTTCACAAAAAGAACCTAACTCCTTTCTTGTAGTCGCTTTATCTCGTTGAATATCTTGCTTGTAATTTTAATTCATTGCATAGAGAAATACCTTCTTTTTAATGAATCCTAATAACTCGACCAAATGTAATTTGATCATATGGAATTGGATCTTGTCCAAGTAACATCTTTCAATTTATTGAATATTCTTTGAGAAAATAAATTCGGTAATCCCGAAATAAATTTCTCTTTCCAATATGGTTGACGACAGTCTTGTCTTTTTAATAGATATGAAAAATATGTATCTTTATACCAATTGTAATCCTCTAATCTGGAGCATCTAAGATTAGTTAAGAGGATTTCTTGACCACTTAACATGTCTTTTGGAGTCCCTAGAAGATTAACAACTATAGTATGGACTAATGTATAAACAGACTTCTTTATGATTTTTAATGCTCGGACGTTCTTCGTCTGTCATATAATTTTTCCACCAAGACTTTAAAGACCCGGTGAATCCTGAAATTAATAAATCAAAGGCTTGAATTTCTGGAGCTCCTTTGGATGTATAGGCAGCATATGCCATCATCATCCTATGAAGAATAATTAATGCCTCATGTTCGATTTCCCATCTAGATTCCATTCATAGATGGAGCCACCATCGAAGGCTTCGTAACTATTGTTTTTATTGATTCCAGTTGAAGATCCGGAGGGGTACTTCTGGAATAATAAGGAAATTCTTTTTGTTTGAAATTTTATTAATATCAAATGTTTCATAATCTTCTTGAGAGTTATCTAAAACATTAAGAGTGTTATTTGAACTGGAAGCTTGATTGAGTTTTTCATCGATTCTTTTAATTAATGGATTAATGGGAATTTCTAAATTTTTGTTCTTGTTAAATTTGATGAGAGGAGAAGAAATATCATTAAGGAATAAGGGTTTCTTTGAATCTCTATTTAAGTCTAAATTTTCTAATCTTCCGGATAATTGGTCAATATCTTCTTTTTTAGATATTGCCTCAATTTGAGTTGAAACCATATTGACTTGTTGGGAGACAAGTATGCAATACCTCATTAGTATAATTATTTTGATGATAAATTTTTTAATGTCATCCAACTCTACTTGAGAGTTTTCTGGATTATTTCTTCCTATTTTAAAGGGAGAGGCTGGAATATGACCTTGATCCGTAGGGATCAAAATCTCTTGCTTAGGAGGAGTTATTGCTACAACAATTTCTCCATTCTTTAATGTCCATTTCTTGCTAAGATCAATATTAGTATTGATTTCTTTAATACCTAGTGGATCTAGTAATTTATGTTCTTGAGCAAAGATGGTCCACCATGTAAAGAATCGGATATTGCATCCTAATCTTTCCATTAGTGAATACCATTCTTGCTCGATGAACGCTTGAGCTTGAAGATCAAAATGAGATAAAAACCATTGTTTTTTATCTCTATTTTCTATGGAATCAAAGTCTTCTCTTAAAAAGTTTTTATTTATTGTAAAGGGTTCCGTAATAACATTAATAGAAGAGTAAGAAGGAGGTTGCATAACTGAATGAGTAGGGGAACCTATTGATGAACTACTTTCATCAACTGGCTCGGCTATTGGGGATTTGTAATAAATCTTTGAGGAAGAAGGAGTTGAATCATCAACTTGATTATCCCTAAGATAATCATAATTAGTGGCTCTTGAAGGCATAGAGAAAGAAGATCCGGGAAGATCTCTTTTCTCCGAAAGTCTTGAAGAAAAGATCTTTCATTAATAGAGTTGAATCTTATTAATACTCTACCGTCGAGTTCTTCTATAACCTCGTTGAATATTCTTTTGAGCGATATTTCTAGGAGGCCTAATGTTTTGAATAATAAATTCTTGGGGAATGGTTATTTCATTCCATTTTAATAACTTAGGAGTAAAACTTGAAGTATTATCTCGATTCAATCTTTAATAATATTGTTTCATCCAGAGATGGCTTTAATAAGCATTTTGGATTTAAATGAGAAGATAATAACTTGAAATATACTCTATAAGTAATAGCAAAATTTCTTGATAATTCTCTAAATAAAACCTTTGAATTACTTTGCATATGAATATCTAATATTAAGGTGTCCATGATCCAGGGATCATTTAGATCTACTGAAAAGTTTGGACAACCATTGAAATATATTGGACCATTACAAGTATTAGTTTGAATCATAGCTAATAAAGAGTCTTGATATCTAATTAATCTATTATCTCTAAGTGCCATAAAGATAGGACAATCTAATCCTAATCTTGTTAATGGCTTAAGAGCTATTTGAATCATACCAAAATGAATATATCTATATTTCTCTTTATATTTATTAATAGAAATATTGGATAATAACTTGATGGTTTGAAACTCTTCATCTAAGCTGAAGGTTTCCTCATGGTCTTTAATGGAAAAAGCTGTATTGAAATCAAACTTGCCTATTTGATAGATAGTTTCTATCTTTTGTTTTGGAATAGACCAATTTGAGAAATCAACTTGACAGCTAACTTCTCTGCTATTGACCACATTAGTACTCTTGCTAGTTCCTAAACCTAGATGATCTCGTAACCAAGAGGCCATCACAGCTTAAGCTTGACTACTTTGTCGATAATTACGCACACACACTACCGGGACCACCGGGACCACCCTCTACCGGGACCACCTTACACGGCTGACCAACGGATAACATGGGGCCGACCAACGGCTGACCAACGCTAGGCCTTACGGTGCAACAACAAAATAGACAGACTTGGCTCCGATACCAATAGGAGACAGGACCGGACTAGAGCTTGGGGACGAAGCTCGGGGTACTGTTGTGGTTGAGTAGCAGGGGAGACAGGGGACAAATTAATTTAACAAATTGAACTTTCGAAAACAAAAGATTGAAATCAAGAAACCGAAAACAATTGAAATATAGAACAAGATAATGAATCAAAACTTACTTTGATTGATGTTTGAAAATTGATACAAGATTTGGATAGTGCTCTCTGAGAGAGGTTGGATACAAAGGGTAAGGGATAGAAGGCAAGTGTTTGTAAGCAAATGATATTGCGATTACAAGTGATTATGCGATGCCTTCCTAATGAGAAATGAATACATATTTATAGTGGAACAAAATGAATAAACGTCGCACACTTGGACGGTTGAGAAGCTTGATAGAAATGGAATCTTGATCTTGAAAATATCTTCCGACAATGTTGAATTATTGGAACAGTCTTGATTAGACCAAAAGTATGAATAGTAGATGATAAATCATCTTATCTTGAACAGCTTCTTGCCGGGTAGAAAGTTTGAACAGGAACAAAGATTCTTCCGACAAAAATCCATGAGTGAGTAGTGGATGAATAGTAAAATCCATTCACATGGATTTTTACTATTTCTCTTTTGACAAATTTTGCTCGCTCTTGATGTCCTTGCATAATTGTTGCCTTTTGACCAAATGGCACTTATGTCAAAATCATGGCATAAGTATCCATTAAAACATTATCTTCTTGATACGAGTATTTCGAATAGTGACCCCGAACAGTAAGTGAATAGTACCATCCACTTCCTTCCCGGGGCATTTTGAGAGGTGAAATGGGAAGTTTCACCGAAACAAAATACTGAAATATCTCGCACAAAAACGTTAGTAAAAATAATTTTTTTTTTTTTTTTTTTGAATCATTCCTTACGAATCATATATCGTAAGGATCTTGAGCGCATGGCCCATCAAAAGGGTCATAATCGGATTGAATTTCCTCATCGAACCAATACTTGGTTCTTTAAGGAGTAATTGCCGATGTTGTTTTTTGAGTAGCATAATCTCTTTCTTGAGTAGCTGAATCTCTTCTTCTTGAATTTTCTCTTTTCCTTTTGGAGCGGTTTCTTTCTTCCGTGGAGTAGATGGTGCTGGTTGAGTAGGTGGAGCTGTCTTTATTCCTAAAGCAGACTTTGAAATTAAATTTCTCCCACCATTTGAGCTTGAATTCACGAACTAATGAATAGGATGCTCGGAGGTTTGTAATGCTCGGGTAATTGAAAATGACCAACAAAGGATCCACTGAAATCCATATTTTTTGTGGAATAGGATTTCGTTAAGATCCGGACTCGCTGGTTGAAGTGTTTGAATAACCGATGAAGTGTTTTTGCACTTCTTCCGGCCAAATGTCTTGAAGTGATCCCATGGTTATCCACCATTCGTAAAACCAAATGGGAAATTGAATGTCTGTTTTTGTATCGAAGCATATGAACCATGAATGGTTGAATGGTCTCGTAGAAAATGTGTAATACCGGGCTTTTTCGTAATCAACATAATTATATCCCGGTGGGTTGAATGGTTGAGAAAATGGTTTGATAGTAAACTTGTTACTAAATTCTTTAATGGTAAGAATCTTGAGAATTCGTAACTTGGAATAGGCAATCTGGTTTGTATTTGTTTTGTCCGGAATGTGTTCAATAAGGGCGGATTTTGAATCAACAAGAATAAACTCATAAAAAGTTCTTGTTTTGAGAGGATTATCATGAATAAAGAAGCACTCTGGTAAGAATGTGGCTTTGACTAATTCATTGAGTGTGGAAAGATTTTGAGGCTGCCTATACTTTGTATAGACAATATGTTCTTTAATTGTTTTTGTAAAATACTTTGAATCAAAAGAAGAATTCAAAACTGACGGTTTTTGATATTTTGTAGAAACTTGAGAATAAGAAAGAGGAGGAAAGTCATGTTTTTGTAAGACTTGAAATGTGTTAGTAGTCGGTATTGAAATTTGAGAAGGGGTGATTGGCTTGATTGCATAATGAAGGGGAGTTTGAATCTTTCGTTCCTTATCTTGACTCATAGCTGAAAAGAAAGAATCTTTATTAATTAGCATATTGATAAAACAATGTTTTTTTAAAGATAAATTTTTTGAAAGAATAGAAGATATAAATTTGAATGAGATGCATTTTTCATGAATCTGGTATGAATACCGATTTGATCAACTTGAAAAGGATAAATCTGGGTAATGAATGGGGTTCCTAATATAACTTCTTGTCCTATGTCCCGGACTAAGACAAAAGTGTTTTTGAAATTATAACCTTGATTACGGACATAAACATTCGATAATTTGTATTTTATTTGTAATGCCGTTCCATTGGCACTATGGAGTCGTTCTTTAGTTTTTTCATAATAAATTGATGGAATTAAACCTTCTTTAATACAATTTTGATCTGTTCCACTATCAAGTAAAGCAATAGTATTGAACTCATAATTATCATTGATTTTCAAAGTAATATGGATATACCATTTTTGATAATTTATATGATTGATTGTTGAAATAAATAATTGATTAGAAGAACTCGGAGTGTCTTCATTAATAATTGGACCTTTTGATTTATCTTCTATTATTGATAATCTAGTTTCTAATTCTAAGTCTTTAGTCTGTAGTAAACATAAATTTTGATTAATTTCTTTAATCTGTTCTTTAAGATTATTTATTTCCATTTTTAAATCTTGAATATTAACAACTTTTAAAATATTTGGAGTGTCATATTTTTCAAATATTTTATTGATACTTAATCCTGGAGGAGGAGCTTTTAATAAATCTTCTTTAATTAGAATACCTTTGAGTTTTTCTAAATATTCCTTTTTAATTCGGGATCTTGAATTTGTTCTATTAAATCAATTAAAAATTCTTTTTCATTTTTAGTAGTATTGATCATATTAATACATTTATAACAAATTCTTGAAGATTCATTTCCTGATGAATAGTCACTTGAATTACTTTCTAACTCATAAAGATTATTATCTTCGGAGTCGAGGAATTATCCGAATTGACTGGAGTGTCTTTTAATTCAAATAATGAAATAATTTTTTCTTTAATCTCTTGATTGTCTTCACAAATCTCATTGAGTTTTTCTTTAACTTTGCAATTTTTTGCATAATGACCTTGTTTTCCACATTTGAAACAAGTGGGTTTATTAGTGGTTTTTTTATTTGGAATATTTTTCTTAGGAATAGTATTTGTTTTATTATTAGTATTACGATTGAATTGTTTTCTTTTATTAACTTGATTAGCTTTTCTCTTTTGAACAGAAGGAGCAATGGGTTGTGGAATACAAAAAGCTTCACAAAAAGAACCTAACTCCTTTCTTGTAGTCGCTTTATCTCGTTGAATATCTTGCTTGTAATTTTAATTCATTGCATAGAGAAATACCTTCTTTTTAATGAATCCTAATAACTCGACCAAATGTAATTTGATCATATGGAATTGGATCTTGTCCAAGTAACATCTTTCAATTTATTGAATATTCTTTGAGAAAATAAATTCGGTAATCCCGAAATAAATTTCTCTTTCCAATATGGTTGACGACAGTCTTGTCTTTTTAATAGATATGAAAAATATGTATCTTTATACCAATTGTAATCCTCTAATCTGGAGCATCTAAGATTAGTTAAGAGGATTTCTTGACCACTTAACATGTCTTTTGGAGTCCCTAGAAGATTAACAACTATAGTATGGACTAATGTATAAACAGACTTCTTTATGATTTTTAATGCTCGGACGTTCTTCGTCTGTCATATAATTTTTCCACCAAGACTTTAAAGACCCGGTGAATCCTGAAATTAATAAATCAAAGGCTTGAATTTCTGGAGCTCCTTTGGATGTATAGGCAGCATATGCCATCATCATCCTATGAAGAATAATTAATGCCTCATGTTCGATTTCCCATCTAGATTCCATTCATAGATGGAGCCACCATCGAAGGCTTCGTAACTATTGTTTTTATTGATTCCAGTTGAAGATCCGGAGGGGTACTTCTGGAATAATAAGGAAATTCTTTTTGTTTGAAATTTTATTAATATCAAATGTTTCATAATCTTCTTGAGAGTTATCTAAAACATTAAGAGTGTTATTTGAACTCGGAAGCTTGATTGAGTTTTTCATCGATTCTTTTAATTAATGGATTAATGGGAATTTCTAAATTTTTGTTCTTGTTAAATTTGATGAGAGGAGAAGAAATATCATTAAGGAATAAGGGTTTCTTTGAATCTCTATTTAAGTCTAAATTTTCTAATCTTCCGGATAATTGGTCAATATCTTCTTTTTTAGATATTGCCTCAATTTGAGTTGAAACCATATTGACTTGTTGGGAGACAAGTATGCAATACCTCATTAGTATAATTATTTTGATGATAAATTTTTTTAATGTCATCCAACTCTACTTGAGAGTTTTCTGGATTATTTCTTCCTATTTTAAAGGGAGAGGTTGGAATATGACCTTGATCCGTAGGGATCAAAATCTCTTGCTTAGGAGGAGTTATTGCTACAACAATTTCTCCATTCTTTAATGTCCATTTCTTGCTAAGATCAATATTAGTATTGATTTCTTTAATACCTAGTGGATCTAGTAATTTATGTTCTTGAGCAAAGATGGTCCACCATGTAAAGAATCGGATATTGCATCCTAATCTTTCCATTAGTGAATACCATTCTTGCTCGATGAACGCTTGAGCTTGAAGATCAAAATGAGATAAAAACCATTGTTTTTTATCTCTATTTTCTATGGAATCAAAGTCTTCTCTTAAAAAGTTTTTATTTATTGTAAAGGGTTCCGTAATAACATTAATAGAAGAGTAAGAAGGAGGTTGCATAACTGAATGAGTAGGGGAACCTATTGATGAACTACTTTCATCAACTGGCTCAGCTATTGGGGATTTGTAATAAATCTTTGAGGAAGAAGGAGTTGAATCATCAACTTGATTATCCCTAAGATAATCATAATTAGTGGCTCTTGAAGGCATAGAGAAAGAAGATCCGGGAAGATCTCTTTTCTCCGAAAGTCTTGAAGAAAAGATCTTTCATTAATAGAGTTGAATCTTATTAATACTCTACCGTCGAGTTCTTCTATAACCTCGTTGAATATTCTTTTGAGCGATATTTCTAGGAGGCCTAATGTTTTGAATAATAAATTCTTGGGGAATGGTTATTTCATTCCATTTTAATAACTTAGGAGTAAAACTTGAAGTATTATCTCGATTCAATCTTTAATAATATTGTTTCATCCAGAGATGGCTTTAATAAGCATTTTGGATTTAAATGAGAAGATAATAACTTAAAATATACTCTATAAGTAATAGCAAAATTTCTTGATAATTCTCTAAATAAAACCTTTGAATTACTTTGCATATGAATATCTAATATTAAGGTGTCCATGATCCAGGGATCATTTAGATCTACTGAAAAGTTTGGACAACCATTGAAATATATTGGACCATTACAAGTATTAGTTTGAATCATAGCTAATAAAGAGTCTTGATATCTAATTAATCTATTATCTCTAAGTGCCATAAAGATAGGACAATCTAATCCTAATCTTGTTAATGGCTTAAGAGCTATTTGAATCATACCAAAATGAATATATCTATATTTCTCTTTATATTTATTAATAGAAATATTGGATAATAACTTGATGGTTTGAAACTCTTCATCTAAGCTGAAGGTTTCCTCATGGTCTTTAATGGAAAAAGCTGTATTGAAATCAAACTTGCCTATTTGATAGATAGTTTCTATCTTTTGTTTTGGAATAGACCAATTTGAGAAATCAA
This sequence comes from Talinum fruticosum, assembly GCA_021018815.1. Taxonomy (NCBI): domain Eukaryota; kingdom Viridiplantae; phylum Streptophyta; class Magnoliopsida; order Caryophyllales; family Talinaceae; genus Talinum; species Talinum fruticosum. The sequence goes on along the minus strand of JAITYX010000073.1, from coordinate 1,100,241 downwards.
CTTGACAGACTAACTTCTCTGCTATTGACCACATTAGTACTCTTGCTAGTTCCTAAACCTAGATGATCTCGTAACCAAGAGGCCATCACAGCTTAAGCTTGACTACTTTGTCGATAGTTACGCACACACACTACCGGGACCACCGGGACCACCCTCTACCGGGACCACCTTACACGGCTGACCAACGGATAACATGGGGCTGACCAACGGCTGACCAACGCTAGGCCTTACGGTGCAACAACAAAATAGACAGACTTGGCTCGATACCAATAGGAGACAGGACCGGACTAGAGCTTGGGGACGAAGCTCGGGGTACTGTTGTGGTTGAGTAGCAGGGGAGACAGGGGACAAATTAATTTAACAAATTGAACTTTCGAAAACAAAAGATTGAAATCAAGAAACTGAAAACAATTGAAATATAGAACAAGATAATGAATCAAAACTTACTTTGATTGATGTTTGAAAATTGATACAAGATTTGGATAGTGCTCTCTGAGAGAGGTTGGATACAAAGGGTAAGGGATAGAAGGCAAGTGTTTGTAAGCAAATGATATTGCGATTACAAGTGATTATGCGATGCCTTCCTAATGAGAAATGAATACATATTTATAGTGGAACAAAATGAATAAACGTCGCACACTTGGACGGTTGAGAAGCTTGATAGAAATGGAATCTTGATCTTGAAAATATCTTCCGACAATGTTGAATTATTGGAACAGTCTTGATTAGACCAAAAGTATGAATAGTAGATGATAAATCATCTTATCTTGAACAGCTTCTTGCCAGGTAGAAAGTTTGAACAGGAACAAAGATTCTTCCGACAAAAATCCATGAGTGAGTAGTGGATGAATAGTAAAATCCATTCACATGGATTTTTACTATTTCTCTTTTGACAAATTTTGCTGCTCTTGATGTCCTTGCATAATTGTTGCCTTTTGACCAAATGGCACTTATGTCAAAATCATGGCACAAGTATCCATTAAAACATTATCTTCTTGATACAAGTATTTCGAATAGTGACCCTGAACAGTAAGTGAATAGTACTATCCACTTCCTTCCCGGGGCATTTTGAGAGGTGAAATGGGAAGTTTCACCGAAACAAAATACTTGAAATATCTCGCAAAAGAAAAAAACGTTAGTAAAATTTTTTTTTTTTTTTTTTTTTTTGAATCATTCCTTACGAATCATATATCGTAAGGATCTTGAGCGCATGGCCCATCAAAAGGGTCATAATTGGATTGAATTTCCTCATCGGAACCAATACTTGGTTCTTTAAGGAGTAATTGCTCGATGTTGTTTTTTTGAGTAACATAATCTCTTTTTTTGAGTAGTTGAATTTCTTCCTCTTGAATCTTCTCTTTTCCTTTTGAAGTTGTTTCTTTCTTCCGTGGAGTAGATGGTGCTGGTTGAGTAGGTGGAGCTGTCTTTATTCCTAAAGCGGCTTTGAAATTAAATTTCTCCCACCATTTGAGCTTGAATTCACGAACTAATGAATAGGATCGTTGAAGGTTTGTAATGTTGGATAATTGAAAATGACCAACAAAGGATCCATGGGAATCCATATTTTGTATGGGATAAGGTGTGAAGATGGAATTGGCTAAATTATTCTTGAGAGCTGGAAGAGCCTTGAAGAAATTCTCTTGTTAAAAAATCGGGTAGAGAATTATTTTCTCCTTTAATAAATTCTATATCAAAATCAAAACAGGATAAAATTGCTTGCCAACGAGCAAATATTTGTTTAGAAACAAGATTTTGAACATCTTTGGTAATAATTTCTTTTGCTGATTTACAATCAATGCGAAGAAGGAATTTTTTATTAAATAAATCATCCCGAAATTTTGAAACGCATAAAACAATTGATAAAACTTCCTTTTTAATAGTTGAATAATTTTTTTGTGTTAGATTCCAGATTCCCGAATGGTATCTAATTAATTGAGTCTGTTTAGAAGTTGTAGACATTTTTTGTTTTAATATACCACCATATCCTAATTCGGATGCGTCTGTTTCAACTATCATAAATGCATCCGGATGTGGAATACCTAGACATGGTAAAGATTTAACTTTCTGTTTGAGAAGGCGTACTATTTGAGTATGTTCATCCGACCATGGTGGTGGGTTTTTGCGTAATCTTTTATAAAGAGGCCGATGATTTGTCTTAACTTTGGAAAGAAATCGGCCACATAATTAAGACATCCTAAAAACCTCTCGTAGTTGAGTTTTATTAATTAATTTATCTCGGAAATTTGTCCGCAAATTCAATGGCCCTAGTAATTGGTTTAATAGTTCCTTGATAAATATCATGTCCTAAAAATCTTATTTTAGTTTGGAATAGTTTGATTTTAGGTGCGAAACAACTAAACCATTTTTCTTGATTATATGTAAAAAGTTTGCGAGATGTTTGAAATGTTGTTCAATATTATTTGAATAAACTAGAACATCATCAATATAAACTATTGTAAATTGAGTGTAAGGATTAAAAATATTATTCATAATATGTTGAAATTCCGAAGGAGCATTTTTTAAGCCAAAAGGCATTACGTTCCATTCATAATGCCCGAAAGGAACAAGTAAAGGCTGTTTTATAACGATCTTGATTAGCTATTTGGACTTGCCAAAAGCCACTTTTCATATCGAATTTCGAAAATATTTTTGCTTCGTAAAGTCTATTGAGTAAATCTCGTTTATTAGGAATGGGATACCTAATCCATTGTAAGACTTTATTTAAAGGTTTATAATTAATAACTAGGCGAGGAACTCCTCGTTCCTTTTCTGCTTGATTATTGACATAGAAGGTCGCACGACTCCAAGGAGACTTAGAAGGCCTTATTAAGTTTTTATCTAAAAGTGATTGAATTTCTTTTTACGGAATTCTAAAAGTTCTTTATTCATTTGAATAGGTCGAGCTTTAGTAGGGATTTTATTTTCTGAAAATTCTTTTTCATAAGGAAGCGTGACAACATGCCTTTTTCTTTCCCAAAAAGCATTGGGGAGATCGGAGCATACTTCCTTATAGAAAAGATTTTGTAATTCTTTAATTTTGTTTTGGATAGAAGGATTTTGTAATCTTTCCTCAATTTGTCTATAAGTGATTTCTTTTTGAAGGAAACCAATTTGCTGCTTTTTTCTTTCAATAAAATTTATTTGTTTAATTATAGTAGACTCCTGGAGTAAGGATAGATCTTTTCACGAATAGGAGAGATGAATTTGAAAGAAATAATTTTTCCTAAAATTTCGTATGTATACCCATTTGGTCAACTTTGAAAGGATATATTTGAGTAATAAAAGGGGTACCTAAGATAACTTCTTGACCTATATCTTTAACAAGGATAAAAGTATTTTTAAAACAATATCCTTGATTACAAATATAAGCATTTGATAATTTATATTTTATTTGTAATGCCGTTCCATTGGCACTATGGAGTCGCTCTTTAGTTTTTTCATAATAAATTGACGGAATTAAACCTTCTTTAATGCAATTTTGATCTGCTCCACTATCAAGTAAAGCAATAGTATTGAACTCGTAATTATCATTGATTTTTAAAGTAATATGAATATACCATTTTTGATAATTTATATGATTGATAGTTGAAATAAATAATTGATTAGAAGTACCTGGGGTATCTTCATTAGTAATAGGACTACTTGATTTATTTTCTATTATTGATAATCTAGTTTCTAACTTTAAATCTTTAGTCCGAAGTGAACATAAATTTTGATTAATCTCTTTAATCTGTTCTTTAAGATTATTTATTTCCATTTTTAAATCTTGAATATTAACAACCTTTAAAATATTTGGAGTGTCATATTTTTCAAATATTTTATTGATACTTAATCCTGGAGGAGGAGCTTTTAATAAATCTTCTTTAATTAGAATACCTTTGAGTTTTTCTAAATATTCCTTTTTTAATTCGGGATCTTGAATTTGTTCTATTAAATCAATTAAAAATTCTTTTTCATTTTTAGTAGTATTGATCATATTAATACATTTATAACAAATTCTTGAAGATTCATTTCCTGATGAATAGTCACTTGAATTACTTTCTAACTCATAAAGATTATTATCTTCGAGTCGGAGGAATTATCCGAATTGATCTGGAGTATCTTTAAGTTCGAATAAAGAAATAATTTTTTCTTTAATCTCTTGATTATCTTCACAAATCTCATTGAGTTTTTCTTTGATTCTTTTAATTAATGGATTATTGGGAATTTCTAAATTTTTGTTCTTGTTAAATTTGATGAGAGGAGAAGAAATATCATTAAGGAATAAGGGTTTCTTTGAATCTCTATTTAAGTCTAAATTTTCTAATCTTCTGGATAATTGGTCAATATCTTCTTTTTTAGATATTGCCTCAATTTGAGTTGAAACCATATTGACCTGTTGGGAGACAAGTATGCAATACCTCATTAGTATAATTATTTTGATGATAAATTTTTTAATGTCATCCAACTCTACTTGAGAGTTTTCTGGATTATTTCTTCCTATTTTAAAGGGAGAGGCTGGAATATGACCTTGATCCGTAGGGATCAAAATCTCTTGCTTAGGAGGAGTTATTGCTACAACAATTTCTCCATTCTTTAATGTCCATTTCTTGCTAAGATCAATATTAGTATTGATTTCTTTAATACCTAGTGGATCCGGTAATTTATGTTCTTGAGCAAAGATGGTCCACCATGTAAAGAATCGGATATTGCATCCTAATCTTTCCATTAGTGAATACCATTCTTGCCTCGATGAACGCTTGAGCTTGAAGATCAAAATGAGATAAAAACCATTGTTTTTTATCTCTATTTTCTATGGAATCAAAGTCTTCTCTTAAAAAGTTTTTATTTATTGTAAAGGGTTCTGTAATAACATTAATAGAAGAGTAAGAAGGAGGTTGCATAACTGAATGAGTAGGGGAACCTATTGATGAACTACTTTCATCAACTGGCTCGGCTATTGGGGATTTGTAATAAATCTTTGAGGAAGAAGGAGTTGAATCATCAACTTGATTATCCCTAAGATAATCATAATTAGTGGCTCTTGAAGGCATAGAGAAAGAAGATCCGGGAAGATCTCTTTTCTCCGAAAGTCTTGAAGAAAAGATCTTTCATTAATAGAGTTGAATCTTATTAATACTCTACCGTCGGGTTCTTCTATAACCTCGTTGAATATTCTTTTGAGCGATATTTCTAGGAGGCCTAATGTTTTGAATAATAAATTCTTGGGGAATGGTTATTTCATTCCATTTTAATAACTTAGGAGTAAAACTTGAAGTATTATCTCGATTCAATCTTTAATAATATTGTTTCATCCAGAGATGGCTTTAATAAGCATTTTGGATTTAAATGAGAAGATAATAACTTGAAATATACTCTATAAGTAATAGCAAAATTTCTTGATAATTCTCTAAATAAAACCTTTGAATTACTTTGCATATGAATATCTAATATTAAGGTGTCCATGATCCGAGGATCATTTAGATCTACTGAAAAGTTTGGACAACCATTGAAATATATTGGACCATTACAAGTATTAGTTTGAATCATAGCTAATAAAGAGTCTTGATATCTAATTAATCTATTATCTCTAAGTGCCATAAAGATAGGACAATCTAATCCTAATCTTGTTAATGGCTTAAGAGCTATTTGAATCATACCAAAATGAATATATCTATATTTCTCTTTATATTTATTAATAGAAATATTGGATAATAACTTGATGGTTTGAAACTCTTCATCTAAGCTGAAGGTTTCCTCATGGTCTTTAATGGAAAAAGCTGTATTGAAATCAAACTTGCCTATTTGATAGATAGTTTCTATCTTTTGTTTTGGAATAGACCAATTTGAGAAATCAACTTGACAGCTAACTTCTCTGCTATTGACCACATTAGTACTCTTGCTAGTTCCTAAACCTAGATGATCTCGTAACCAAGAGGCCATCACAGCTTAAGCTTGACTACTTTGTCGATAGTTACGCACACACACTACCGGGACCACCGGGACCACCCTCTACCGGGACCACCTTACACGGCTGACCAACGGATAACATGGGGCTGACCAACGGCTGACCAACGCTAGGCCTTACGGTGCAACAACAAAATAGACAGACTTGGCTCGATACCAATAGGAGACAGGACCGGACTAGAGCTTGGGGACGAAGCTCGGGGTACTGTTGTGGTTGAGTAGCAGGGGAGACAGGGGACAAATTAATTTAACAAATTGAACTTTCGAAAACAAAAGATTGAAATCAAGAAACCGAAAACAATTGAAATATAGAACAAGATAATGAATCAAAACTTACTTTGATTGATGTTTGAAAATTGATACAAGATTTGGATAGTGCTCTCTCGAGAGAGGTTGGATACAAAGGGTAAGGGATAGAAGGCAAGTGTTTGTAAGCAAATGATATTGCGATTACAAGTGATTATGCGATGCCTTCCTAATGAGAAATGAATACATATTTATAGTGGAACAAAATGAATAAACGTCGCACACTTGGACGGTTGAGAAGCTTGATAGAAATGGAATCTTGATCTTGAAAATATCTTCCGACAATGTTGAATTATTGGAACAGTCTTGATTAGACCAAAAGTATGAATAGTAGATGATAAATCATCTTATCTTGAACAGCTTCTTGCCAGGTAGAAAGTTTGAACAGGAACAAAGATTCTTCCGACAAAAATCCATGAGTGAGTAGTGGATGAATAGTAAAATCCATTCACATGGATTTTTACTATTTCTCTTTTGACAAATTTTGCTGCTCTTGATGTCCTTGCATAATTGTTGCCTTTTGACCAAATGGCACTTATGTCAAAATCATGGCATAAGTATCCATTAAAACATTATCTTCTTGATACGATATTTCGAATAGTGACCCCGAACAGTAAGTGAATAGTACCATCCACTTCCTTCCCGGGGCATTTTGAGAGGTGAAATGGGAAGTTTCACCGAAACAAAATACTCGAAATATCTGCACAAAAACGTTAGTAAAAATAATTTTTTTTTTTTTTTTTTTGAATCATTCCTTACGAATCATATATCGTAAGGATCTTGAGCGCATGGCCCATCAAAAGGGTCATAATCGGATTGAATTTCCTCATCGAACCAATACTTGGTTCTTTAAGGAGTAATTGCTGATGTTGTTTTTTGAGTAGCATAATCTCTTTCTTGAGTAGCTGAATCTCTTCTTCTTGAATTTTCTCTTTTCCTTTTGGAGCGGTTTCTTTCTTCCGTGGAGTAGATGGTGCTGGTTGAGTAGGTGGAGCTGTCTTTATTCCTAAAACAGACTTTGAAATTAAATTTCTCCCACCATTTGAGCTTGAATTCACGAACTAATGAATAGGATGCTGGAGGTTTGTAATGCTTGGGTAATTGAAAATGACCAACAAAGGATCCACTGAAATCCATATTTTTGTGGAATAGGATTTCGTTAAGATCCGGACTGCTGGTTGAAGTGTTTGAATAACCGATGAAGTGTTTTTGCACTTCTTCCGGCCAAATGTCTTGAAGTGATCCCATGGTTATCCACCATTCGTAAAACCAAATGGGAAATTGAATGTCTGTTTTTGTATCGAAGCATATGAACCATGAATGGTTGAATGGTCTCGTAGAAAAATGTGTAATACCAGGCTTTTTCGTAATCAACATAATTATATCCTGGTGGGTTGAATGGTTGAGAAAATGGTTTGATAGTAAACTTGTTACTAAATTCTTTAATGGTAAGAATCTTGAGAATTCGTAACTTGGAATAGGCAATCTGGTTTGTATTTGTTTTGTCCGGAATGTGTTCAATAAGGGCGGATTTTGAATCAACAAGAATAAACTCATAAAAAGTTCTTGTTTTGAGAGGATTATCATGAATAAAGAAGCACTCTGGTAAGAATGTGGCTTTGACTAATTCATTGAGTGTGGAAAGATTTTGAGGCTGCCTATACTTTGTATAGACAATATGTTCTTTAATTGTTTTTGTAAAATACTTTGAATCAAAAGAAGAATTCAAAACCGACGGTTTTTGATATTTTGTAGAAACTTGAGAATAAGAAAGAGGAGGAAAGTCATGTTTTTGTAAGACTTGAAATGTGTTAGTAGTCGGTATTGAAATTTGAGAAGGGGTGATTGGCTTGATTGCATAATGAAGGGGAGTTTGAATCTTTCGTTCCTTATCTTGACTCATAGCTGAAAAGAAAGAATCTTTATTAATTAGCATATTGATAAAACAATGTTTTTTAAAGATAAATTTTTGAAAGAATAGAAGATATAAATTTGAATGAGATGCATTTTTCATGAATGCGGGTATGAATACCGATTTGATCAACTTGAAAAGGATAAATCGGGTAATGAATGGGGTTCCTAATATAACTTCTTGTCCTATGTCCCGGACTAAGACAAAAGTGTTTTTGAAATTATAACCTTGATTACGGACATAAACATTCGATAATTTGTATTTTATTTGTAATGCCGTGGAAGTGGATGGTACTATTCACTTATCGTTCGGAGTCACTATTCGAAATACTGTATCAAGAAGATAATGTTTTAATGGATAATTGTTGCCTTTTGACCAAATGGCACTTATGTCAAAATCATGGCACAAGTATCCATTAAAACATTATCTTCTTGATACGATATTTCGAATAGTGACCCCAACGATAAGTGAATAGTACCATCCACTTCCTTCTTTTTAATGAATCCTAATAACCGACCAAATGTAATTTGATCATATGGAATTGGATCTTGTCCGAGTAACATCTTTCAATTTATTGAATATTCTTTGAGAAAATAAATTCGGTAATCCCGAAATAAATTTCTCTTTCCAATATGGGGTCGACCAACTAGTGACCAAATAAAAAACAGATCCCATGTGTTATTATAATTTTAAATTTGTTTAAGTTTGATTTTTATTATAAATGTTGTATTACATTCAATTAATAAAACTAGCTTTGATTTACACGTACTACATGCAAGGATACAAAGAGTTTGAGTTTTGAAATTATTTCATGATGATGTTTTTGAAATTATGTCATACAATAATAATAATATGGAATTCATCATGCGATCTTGAATATGATATGTTTTATTATTAAATATGTAATAATGCATCTTATATATGGAGTGTCTTTTTTAAGTGACATTGTCTTCATAAACTGGTTGTTATTTTATTTTATTTTTGTCATACATAAACAATATAAAATCTAAAATTATAAAATTTTAACTTATAAAATACGTCACAAACCCCAATATTTCAATCATTTATGTTTTGGAATTTGAATCATCCATTTAAAAAAGTTAACATATTTGATAAATATTAAGAAACTAAATGATGATCAATTAAATATAGCATAGACATATAAATAGATAATAGATAGACAGATATAATTTATGTTGTACGGAGGAAGATTGATTAAATAAGAAAACAAAATTGGTAGAATATATGACTGAAAAATTCTCAACAAGTTGTAAAAATTATAAAAAAAATAGTAAATGAGATTTAGTAGGATAGTGAAAAGTAAATTGGGATCAATTAAATAAGATAAATAAATTAACAGAATGATATATAAAAAATGTAAACATTCCAAACAATCGAGGGGAAAAGTGAACAAATTAGTTAAAAAAATTTATTATCCAAATAAAAGTAGAGAAAACATTTATGAAGAAAATTAGGAAAGGTACAATTTACAAAGAGGCATATAGGTGAAAATTAAATAACGACTTATGGTAGTGAAAAAGATTATTCGAGATGGAAATTAGAGGTGAACGAGACATATATTTTATGAAAACACTATTATAGAAATTACTTTTAATGACGGGTCTTGAATGACGGTTAAAAAGACAAACCGTCATGAAAAATGGACCAGTGGCACCTTTATAAATAACCGGCATTGTATCACACATATGACGACGGTTCTTTCATATGAATCTGTCATCATATGTATTATCAAGACATTTAACGACGGTTCTTTAACGAACCAGTCATGAAATGTCGTATATGACGACAGTTCTATTGTCTTTCATATAAAATAACCGTCGTCATATGTCTTTCGGATCGAGGTTAAAAAATGCAAGAACATACATGCTGTTTCCACGCCCATCTACTCTTGGTCTTATTGTTTTCTACGGTTTTCTCTCCTCCACATACCGGATCTTGAATTCGTAACTTCCTCACCGGTTTAGATCTCCTTCGGTCGACTTGAATTAGTAAACCTCTCCTTACCCTCGCCATTTAGATCTCCTCTCTCTTAATATTTCATTTGTTCATAGTTTCTTCTCGTCTCTTTGAAGTATCGATTTCGTCAAACTAATTCTCGCTGTCAAACCTCTCCTCACCTTCGCCGTTGTCGGTTCTTAGGTATAAATCTCTATCCTCTCTTATTTTTCGCTTTAAGTTATTTAGAAAATGTATTATAGTTAAAATGTTGAATGTATTTTGTGGTAATTATATGAATGTTGAGGATGTGGGTAATATTTGAGATTGTTGAAATGTTGAATATTGAGAATGTGGGTAACATTTGTTTAGTTTATTAAGTTGGAAATTCATGAAATGTTTGAGACTGTGAGAAATTGGTTTAGGAGTTTAGGATTTGTGGTAATTAAAGCGAAATATGATAGTTAAAGGATGGTAGATCGAAAGAATGCATCTAAATTTGTTTAGAGTTGTAGAGAAATAGAAAGATAATTTGGATATAGGTCATTCACAAAAACTTTCTCATAAAGATAAATTTGTATCCAAATTTGTTTATTTTGATGAGGTGATGTTGGGTTGAACTTATTTATCCAATTATCAAAATTGGTATCCAAATATAGTTACGAGTTAGGGAAATAAAAATATTTATGCTTTAGGGTTTGAGGAAATAAAAAAATTTGTGGTTATATGTTTAAGGATCAATAGGGAGAAAATATAAATGTAAAAATGTAAAAATTAGAAAGGTATTTGGATATAGGGATCTCTCCAAATACTTGTCATAAAGATAAATTTGTTATGAATTTTATTTATTTTGATGAGTTGAAGTTGAGGGTGACTAATTTATCTAATTATCTAAATTTCCGGTTTCCTTTTTGTTTGCAAGTTTGTTGTATTATACATGATCGTAAACTAGAGTTCATGATTTTTTGAAATTTACGTAATTCATAAGACAATAATGAAATATAAATGAAATATTGAGGTCATCCATTTAGTTTGCTTTAACGATCGAAGACATAACAGGAACCGGAATTCCTTTGTTGTGATTAACAATTAAGTTGGGTTTACAATACAAAACATGAAGTGTACATTCAACATAGATCGATCGACGAAGAAGGGAAGAAGGATCGAGGAGTCAAATGGGCTTTTGTTTACATTTGACTCCTCGATCCTTCTGCCCTTCTTCGTCGATCGACTTATGTTGCATGTACACTCTATATTTTGTCTTGTAAACCCAACTTTATTGTTAATCACAACAAGGGAATTCCGATTCCTGTTATATCTTGCTTCGTCAAAGGAAATTAAAGTACCTCAACATTTCATTGATAATTTCATTATTGTCTTATGAATTACGTAAACTTAAAAATAAATCATGTCTAGTTTAAGATTAATGTATAATACATCAAAATTAGAAGTAAAAGGAAACTATATATATATATATATATATATATATATATATATATATATATATATATATATATATATATATATATATTGTCTTATGAATTACGTAAACTTAAAAAATAAATCATGTCTAGTTTAAGATTAATGTATAATACATCAAAATTAGAAATAAAGGGAAACTATATATATATATATATATATATATATAGTTTAAGGATGAAAAGGGAGAAAATATAAATGTGAAAACGTAAAAAATTAAAAAGGTATTTGGATAGAAGGATCTCCCCAAATACTTATCATAAAGATAAATTTATGTATTTATTTTGATGAGTTGAAGTTGGGGGTGGACTAATTTATCCAACTACCTAAATTTTCGGTTTCCTTTTTGGGTGCAAGTTTGTTATATTTTACATGATCGAAAACTAGAGTACATGATTTTTTGAAATTTACGTAATGCATAAGACAATAATGAATATCGATGAAATATTCAAGTCATCCATTTAGTTTGCTTTAAAAACCCAAGACATAACTAGAATCGGAGTTCCCATAACTCTTATTGACTTTAGCAATGAGGTTAGATTCACTAGGCAAGACATAGAGTCTATGTGCGGCGTAGGTCGAGTATACGAAGAAAAGGAAGGGATAAAGGCTTTATTGGAGAAAAGGTGGTAAACAATCACAAAACTAATAATAATTTCCAATTGTTTATCACCTTTTTCTCTAATAAAGCCTTTATCCCTTTTCCCTTTTTCGTGTATCGACTTATGCTTGCTTATAGACTCTATGTATTACCTAGTGAATCCGACCTCATTGTTAAAAACAACAAGGATTATGGGAACTACGGTTTTAGTTATGTTGTGGGGTCGTTAAAGCGAATTAAAGGGATGAGCTCAACATTTTATTCATATTAATTTGTCCTATGCATTATGTAAAATTTCAAATAAAATCATGTCCAGTTTATGATAATGTATAATACATCATAATTGGAAGTAAAAAGGAAACTATATATATATATATATATATATATATATATATATATATATATATATATAATATAATATAATATAATATAATATAATATATACGTAAACCATTGGAAGCAAAAAAATTCTTATTTGAATGGGAAGAGGGGTAAAGGCTTTATTAAGGGAGTTTGTAAGAATAATTCTTTGACTTAACTATCTCATTTGATCATAACCGAAAATGAGTTACGAGCACTTCCTGCTGGGTACAAGAAATTATGCCCATACTTCAATAAGGACCGTGCCGAGCAAACTGTTGTTGCCAATTGTTGCCCGTCCGTCATTGCGAAGACATTTTACAACCTTCGATTGATGATGTTATGGAGTTGGATTTTGTACACTTTGACGAAACTCATGCTATCAAACAAGTTGTGTTGCGTTTCGACCGGGGCCTCCTTGAAGCATGGGTAGAGCGCCACTTTGACCAACTTGTAGAAATCCGGGTAAGCAATTCGCACTCAATAGTAAATGAAACGGCAGGCGGAGGCGCCGCTTCAATTTGGGCTCATCGTCCGGCCCCCTAGAGAGTAGTGAATCGGTGGAGGGTCCTTTCTCTCGTTTTTCTCCGGTTCGAAGGAACTTATCGAAGGAGAAGGGGAGGAACCTCCCAAAGGAAAAGAAGAGGAACCTCCCTAAGAAGAAGTGAGGTTGTCCACCTCTACCTCTCGCACGAACTCCAAGGATGAGAACAAAAGACTAAGCTCTCCAATGGCGGGTTATCATTCAATGAGGTCAAAAGAACTAAGCTCTTGAATGTTACCTTCGTCCTTGATTTTCTCATTGCATTTTCCGACGGTTGAGACAGCTTTTCCTTAGAGGAGTAATGAGTTCACTCTTGACGGGTTCGTGGGCGAGATAATTGAGTTTTTATGTTGTCCACCTTTTTGTGTATTTCTTTTTCTTGAAACTTTGTGGTTTAAATGATTTTAATATTTATACTAAAAGATTCATCTCTATTTTCCTTAAGAGATACTTTTTATTAAATTGAGTTACGTATTTGTCTTTATGACTATATTGCTTGCTTGGAGTTCGTGCAGAGGTAGATTGGACTGCAAATATGATGTATATATATGTTGTCCAAGCTACTTTTGCAACAACTCCAAATAAGTAATATCGTAATAAAGACAATGACATAATTAAATCTACTACATAAGTATCACTTTGGGTAAATAGAGATGAACTTTTCACATAAATAATGAATGAGTACTCTTTGTATTATAATTTCACATCATTGTATTAACTTACTGTGAAAATTTATGGAATTGTGTTCTCGAACTTGTTCAATGGAACTTGTTGTGGTTGTAGTAAGTGGAAAATTTTTGTGTATATTTGGAAAATTGTGGTTGTTAGTTGTTGTTGTGTAAGTTGTGATGTATTGTAAGTTGTGATCTATTTTGAATTGTACTTTGTACACGGGTACGGAAAAAAATTATAAAAAATTTCGGACATATCACGACGGTTCTTACATTAGAACCATCGTCATATGCCCCTGCCTAAACAATTTTTGTGCGGGACGTATGACGACGGTTTTAGTATAAGAACCATCATCACAGTTAATATATGACGACGATTCTTACATCTGAACCGTCGTCATAAGTTATCTTTAACTACGGTTTTTGAACCTTAGTAAAAGATGCTACATACAATGACGACCACATACACGACGGCGGTTAACCGTAGTTAAAAGTGGTTCCTTTAGTAGTGAGATACTGAAGGTTTTATACATCAAGTGGGTATGTATGATTGGAAGTAATATGTTACAAAAGTTTCCTCAAAAGTTGAAGCGAGTTATTGCATCATTTGTTGTGGGAGGGATTTTATTTTTGAAGTTTTTTTCCTTCAAAAACAAATGCAATAATTTGATAAAATAACTAACTAATCCTATAAGTTTATGCAAAGGTTATAATTGGCAAATCAAAAGTTATACATTCATAAAAGGGTGTTAGCTTTATATATAACATATATAACATAGATTAATCATGTATTGTTAAAAAATATTTTTGACAATTTTTATAAGAGATGGTATTTATTTAAAAGAAAACATAAAATTTGCTTATGTCGGTGTCGTACTTGTACTTGGGCCCTGGAGCTTTCCGGAACGACTATTGCTAACTGTAATTTAATTTATGGCAACATGTTTTTGACAATGTTTACAGTTTGATCTTGACCCACTTATAAATTCAACATGTTTTTGGCAATGTTTTTACAGTTTGATCAAATTGAAGATTCCTTCTTTTTGTTGCCGGGGGAGAGGGTTGGTTCCTAAAAGTATTGGGGTACCCGTGCAGGTGGAGTTATCTTGTTCATATGAGTCATTCCTTGCAATGTGACACCCAACATTTTTTTTAGTTGCGAGATGTTGTGGTTATTGTTTCAATCACTCTAGTTGCATTGTTTAGCATATAGAGATTTGGGACAAACAAAGTTGGCTTTTCATTTGCTCCTGCCCTTGCTTTGTTGTTTTTTTGTTTTGTTTGGCAACTATTGGAATCTATAACCCTATTAAATCATGGTTTTATTGTGCTTGAGGGCTCTTAATCCATTTTATATCTACCTTTCTTTTTGAAGAATGGTAAGCTGGCATGGGCAGCTCTTGATGGTTGTGTTTTGTGCATCACAGGAGCAATCTCACCATCTTTCCACATCTCGTAGCTATCCGGGATTTTGTACAAGTCTTAATCCTATCAAGGTAGTATGGTTTCTAGTAGTAATCTCATCATTCATAAGCATCTATAGATGAACAAAAGATGTCGGAAACGCGATGACCATAATCTTTAGATCCAGTTCACATCTACCCCTCAGCTTCACTAGCTACACTAAACCTACCAAAATAGGGACAATGAAAGATGGAAGTACTAACCCAACCATTGAAAGAGGATGCCTTATTGTTAGCCCATTCAAGAACTCAACTCTATATTGAAAAGCAAAATTACTGTAGCCCATTGAGATACCCCTCCTCGTCCTAAAAGGAAACCAATGCACCCATCCTCGTAAACCAATGGCTATTGAGATACCCACTCGGATGTAACATGGTTGAACTATGTGCGATTAACAAATATAGCATCCTTTATAATGGCCCTCCTTATTAGCTATCACTGGCATCCAACATTTAAGTAACAAGTCACTAATTCACTGACACCTATTAGATATAATAAGTTGCAACTTATTACCGATTAACTTAGGAGGCTTTAAAACAATAATGCGCAGGAGTCATCCAAACATACCAACCAAGTTGCATAATTATCGATCAAGAAATTTTAAAAATGAACTGACAATAGTTTATGATATTTGTAAGACAACACCAATTGGATAGAAAGGACGCAAGGAATTTGAATAGAAGGATGAAAAAAACGAGTAAGCTGTACTAAAGCACAGAAAAGTTGATGTTGACACCATACCGAGGACTTTGTGTGGAACACGTAACATCCAACCTTGCCCTTCTTAGATATGCTTGAATCTGCATAAGATTTTCAGGAAATGATTATTAAGGAAATGGTGTGTCCATCTTGTCATCATTATTGTTTATCATTGTAGCTCCATCGACAGGCGAATTGTGTAAGAAAAAGCTAATTTTGGTTTATTGGGAATTCTTAAAAAACAATATGCGTGGAAGCTTAAAAAACTAATCACAAGTTCCACGAGCCAGAAATGACAACATTTTACAAACCAATGACTAATGAATGAAAGGTTGTCCTTGACTCTTCAATAAAGCCATACTTTTTGATAGTGGCTTTGGAGAATGCGGGAATTAGAAAAACAATGCAAATATACACTCTTTAATCTTTTAGCTGGTGACAATATTTATTAGGTTAATTTCAAATCTGAAACAATATTTTAAAAATTAAGTTTGTAACACGAGCAAAATCCATAATATCTCACAATAAAATAACAATAACACAACAAAATCCATAAAATAATTAACCCAAAAAATCCATAATTTTTAATTAACATAATCAAACAAACAGCACTGTATGTAAATGTCTTTGGAGTTCATTGCTTCCTCACTCCACAAAACCAAACAAACATTCGGACATTCATAATGCAAAAGAATACGATATTAATGCAAAAGCGAGCAATTATATCAAGAAAAAGTATCGAAGTTTGAGCTCTCCAAGTAAATTCTCAGCATTCTAGATGATCTCCGATCAACTTTTCTCTCGTGTATGAATATCTTAGGAAATCCCTGTATTAAGAATGTAGAATTTCAAAGTTAAATTAACCACAAATTCAATTAAACTTCCAAGTAAACGCAATTTCTTGGACTAAATATTGCGACTCAATGCTCAACACTCGAAATGGTTGACTTTCGAATGTTAATGTTAGAGTAGAACTAGAATTTGCAAAGATGCTTTCGGCGGGTTGTACGAGACAGACATCTTTGTCCCGCTCGTAAGAGAGTAAGGTTGCATATATAAATATATGTATCTCTCAAACCTTATTATAGAGGGATTCATGTGAGTTGGGTTGGCTGGTTGCTTGATGTTCTAGTTCAAATCATATGGATTATCTAAAGCACACTTCGAAGGTTCTAAGTTCTAACTAAGAGGAAATCCCGAAATCCACGAACACACTCCTGGTTCTAAGTGGCGACTTCGAGTTTCTTAGGATAGATGGAGTACTGATTAATTTTTTGGATGTCGTTTTTAAAAATTTTAAGGATTTTCATGTAGAGTTCGAACATATCCAACTATGTTGCCTGGTACCATCCCCATAAATATAGGTCCCTTACGTTATGACGATTACTAGAAATTAAAAGTTTGAGCTCTCCAAGTGGATTTCTCAGCATTTTAAATGATATCCCATCAACTTTTCTCTGTGTATGAATATCTTAGGAAACCCCTATATTAAGAATATAGAATTTCAAAGTTAAATTAACCACAATGTCAATTAAACTTCCAAGTAAATGCAATTTCTTGGACTAAATATTGTGATTTATAGCTGAACACCGATATGGTTGATTGTTGAATGTCAACATTAGAGTAGAACAAGAATTTGCAAAGATGCTTTCGGCGGGTTGTACAAACGAGCACCTTTGTCCTGCTCACGGGAGAGTAAGGTTGCATATATACGTATATGTATCTCTTAAACCTTATTATCGCAGGATTCATGTGAGTTGGGTTGGCTGGTTGATGATGTTCTAGTTCAAACCATATGAATGATCTAAAGCACACTTTTGAGGGTTCTAAGTTCTAACTAAGAGGAAATCCCGAAACCATGGACACACCCCTATTCTAAGTGGCGGTGATGGCTATAGCTTCCTTGCAGCAGCGAGATATTGCAATACTGCACAAAGGTGTGCTTGACTTCGAAGTTTTTAGGATTGATGGATACCAATTTATGGATGTTCTCTTTAGAAATCCTAAAGATTTTCATATAGAGTTATGAGCATATCTAACTATGATCGCTCGGTAGCATCCCCGGAAATATAGGTCCCTTAGTGCAAGTTGTGCAAGCAACAAACGAGTCTAGCCTCTCTGTGTGTGTTGGTCAAGTCAAGCTCTCTTTCGTGTCACAAGGTGTATTCCCCTACTGGGTTTTTCTTTCTTATTACTTTCGGGCCAATGGCAAGCGAACCTCATTGATCAAGCTGTAGTCGGTTGACTAAGAAATGAATTCAAGTGAATGTAGTTTTTCAAAAACCTTACGCATTCTAATATGCCGAAATAGACTATCATATCGGGCCATTGGTTAGTTATAGTCGAGTGACGAAGAAATGAATTCAAATACGAGTGGCTAGTATATAAAAACTCAACAAGATAGGACTCAAGGAATTCTATGAATGAATGGTTAATTATTCTTTACTTTTGTCTCTATTCAAAGAAATGAGTTATAAAATCACAAGTTATTTGGCTAATTACTTCAATAAATTGTGATTTTGAGCTTCCTGTAACTTCCTATAACTAAATAAGCGTCCTGTAACATTACTTTGGAAAGGAGACGAGAAAAATTACACAGGTCTCAACAACTCAAATTGGGAGCTGGAAGCATTCACGACAACAATTAATATGAAGTAATAAATAAAAAAGAAACTAACATCACGGAGATGCTGCTATAAAATACAGCAAAATACTACGATAAATGTCATAACTTTTTTTTAGTAAAAAGGAATAATGTCAATATATTAAAATGTTACACATTATCATTTAAATCAGTAAAATATTAGTTAACTAAGAGTTCACTTAAAATTTAACGATGATGGAGATAGGAGAATCCATCCAAGATCTAACATCATCGAGATGAGATTTCACTTAGCTTCCCTAAAAAATAAAAATCCAACTACACATCACAAAGTTCAATAATAACCGTTGACGAACCATAGTTTATTAGCTTTGAAGCCAATAACTTTTGAAGTAATTATAAGCCCAACATAATACGTCTTTTAAAGATTTTAAAAATTTATATATAATAATTGATTAATGAAGACAAGTACCTTTAAAGCAATTATAAACAAGCCCAACCTTCTACAATGATTTGCTTTTTTAAAAATTTTAAAAATTTATATGTAATCATTGATCCCGAAAATAATACCATTAAAGAAAGTCATAAAATAATAAGAAATAAACCAACCAACCAAGATGTGTATATACTTGCTGTGAAAATAGAAAATAGAACATACCCGCAACTTGGAGCAAGATTGAACATAGAACATCTGCTGCCAACTTTTTCTTCATCTGTTGCAACTGAAAATATTGTCCTATCCTAACACAAGGCCAAGTAAACCTTGCTCCTCTGCTCGTAACCTAGAAAGAGAGACAAGTAAAATTGTTTCAACGATGAAAATTGATGTTAGGAGTACGACGCAAAAGATACTTCTTTGTAGGATCACAAAAGCCAAAGGAGTAGTACGAAACCAAATAGAGGGAGGGAGGTGGGAGAAAAAGAGAACATTGCGGCAGAGTCGAGCCCAAGAAGCCGACATGGGAAGTGAGGGCTTCATTCAAAATGGGAAAAGATTTGCGGAAGAGATCTACTGCTCAAAACTCACGATTCCTTGGAGGTCTGGAGCATGGAAGACAATTGCCTTGATTGCATCAATTAAGTGAATCCTATTGAAAAAATTTACAAAAACATGTTAGTATATCAAAGCAATGTGTTGACGAAGAACCAAGATAAATAGTAACGGTTGTGCTTTAATAGTGACTTTGGACAGCTTGTATGTATATATACTTGTACGTGGACCATCGGATAATCGTTACGCTTGGAACTCGAAGATATTAGCTAATAGGCAGGGCAAGAAGATAACCTTACAAACTTGCTCAAGTACTTCCTCATCGAGGTTCCAAGAACTTTCATGCCAACATAGTAAAAAAAATGCTCCAAGTTATCCCATAATTCGGAAATGAAGCAACTGAAAATAGAGAAAGAGGGGAGAAGGGAGGGCACCACCTTGGTAAAGCACGGGGCAGGAGTACACTTGATGGATACAAATTTGTAGCAACTATTCCTTGATGAAATTTGGCGATGTCCGGGAGAAACTTGTAGCAAGACGAAAGTAGAGAGAATAATGTTAGGAATAGGGCCCACACCTTGTAGATCCTTCTGGAAAAAAAAAAGAAAAAAGAAAAGAGGCACTCGAGTCAAAGTTATATTAACACACATCAATTGGTTGCAATGACATACCAAACAGATTTCCACCAATATACAACCACAATGTTACTCTAAATATTATCATGTGTTTCAAAATTTTGGTGTTTCAAGTACACATTTAAGCATATATAATAAATACTACATCTATGAAATTATGAGTGTTTCTCGTTGTAGCCAATAATAAACATAGAGACACAAAGTTTTTTAAACATACTGGTCATGCTAAGAAATATTCCAAAGGTGCAACATTTAAAGGTGTAATTCATAAGCTGAAAAATAGACATAACCATACATACAACATTACATCGGAACAAGGGCACATATCTTTATAATATTAAATCAACACAAAAAACATATCTTTTCTTTTCTATGTGTGTATGTGAGTTGGGGGGCACATGAAGTCATCCATATACAAAAATGTGAGGATTACATTCCAATGATGCTTGATCAGTCATAGAAAGAATAAGCGTGAATCCAGGAACAATATTTATATTCAAAGTTTAGAACCAAACCACCATACACCATAACTAAAATAGGGAATGCATGTCAAAGGCATTCCATCGGGAGAAAAAGCTCAACCAAAAGCCTATCCGGAAATTGGTCAACCTAATTAAAGAGTGGAGACTAAAATAATAAGCCATCCACAATGAAAATAAAGCACGTTGAGTAGACAAGCCAAAGAAAATAAGCAACCAAAACCAATGAATGGAAGAAAAAGTTGAAAAGGTAAGACATACATCACTGGCTTTCATAAATGTACAACTAAAAAGGCACCTCAGTCAAACCAATTTCGAGTTTACCAACAAGATGTAACAAGGGTAAACAAACACAAAAAGATACTCTAAAAAAATTTAAAAAATCTAACAATTAATGATAATTCAACTTCTTGAATTTAAAAAAACTCGAATATTTATTAAGTTCAAGTTTCAAAAAGAAATCCAAATGCATCAAAGGACATTTCGTCAACCACCATTTTACGACTCATGATTTGCACATCAATTGAATCAAACCGAGCTAATCCATCAACAAATGCCAAATATAACAAAACCGAATGACTCATTTCATTATATATCAATTTTGTCCGAACAAGTGTGATATTGACATCCGACAAGATGGTGACAAATAAGAAAAGAAAAAGCATTTCAATGCCTAGAAAAAATGTAACATCTTCATAGTAATATGCTCCCAATTGAACATTAACATGCTCTTCTCTAACTTATTCGAGAATCGGGGCTTATGACTCAGTAGGTCCCGCATACTTGAATGAAGAAGTATTAAATGTGATAATATACTTGGAAAGAAATAATATATACTAACTTCACAAATTAGACAGGATGCAATGCGCCGAACAAATAGTTGAAATGTATAAAAGCCCAAACTTCACCAAATCCCTTCATGAAACAAATGTAGCAAGCGAATTCTCACCAAGATAAAATCACCATGAACCAAATCACTAGTACAAAATCTCAAATATCTTGGAGAATAAAAATGCGTCAAAATTACAACCTAGACTAGGTGATTGCAAACAACAAACTCAAAATTATCTTGCAGAGACAAGATTTGAACCCGTGACCTCAAGGTTATGAGCCTTACGAGCTACCAAGCTACTCTACCCCGCGTTGGAGAAATGGATTGGGAACATAACATATAACAAGAGGCCCGAAAATTACAGGAAAGAGATAAATCACATATTAATGTAAACCGATCAAATAAAACAATTGGAACTCGAACGTAGTAAACCACCCACATTAGTCAATAAAGTGTTCTTATTCAACTCCATCGATTCACAACACTCAATCCTATTCCCGTTACACCTTAAAAAAAGATTCATGATATTGGTTGGAAATGCTTACTTTTTCACCAATGGAAATCGAGAACTCCTGCCTCGGACATGCAAAAGACTCAAGAACAAATTGATTAAGCAAGCATTTAAAAATATGGTGACTCCTGTCATCCCTTTTGTTAGAGTCCGAAATAAACACCTAAATCATCAATAGATAGTTTTATCACATAAATGTTAAATATAGTATTGAAAATGAACTTCACAAAGATATACATAATTAAAATTGTATAGAAGGTATGAATGTAATTTTATATATCACATAATTCTTAATTAATTTTGAGAAGAAACATGAATATAGAAGAAAAACAATTATAATGTATAAAATAATTAATGAAATTGAGTTATGGGCATAAATGGAATTTCACCAAATAACTTTGTTTGAAACAAGTAATTTTACCAAACACATTTTCCTCCAAAAACTAATGCAAACAATTAACTTAAACAACTAATACAAACATCTAACAGTTAACGGTTAATACAAATAGCTAACAGTTAACCGCTAATACAAATAACTAACAGTTAACAGTTAATACAAACAACTACCAGTTAATACAAATAGCTAACAACAAACAGTTATGAGCTAACAATTCATTGCTAAACTAGACCAAAATTAAAAACAAAACAAATTTAGGAGAAAAAAGGGCCAAATTGGTGCGAAACAAAAATATATGATATGAAACAAACTGCACACTCCCTTGTACTTAAAGATTATATGATATGATATGAAAATACCCAAGTAACTCAGGAGTACAACCATCCATGGTCATCCTTGTTCATTACTCCCGCCTCCTCTCCTCCTCTCTTCACCCCATCACAAGTAGCAAAACCCCTGAACCCTCAGTGAAGAAGAGGGAGATTGAGATAAGAGTATGCACCAACCGGACTTGCCGGCGTCAGGGCTCGCTTCAGACCCTCGAGACTCTTCTGAGTCTCTCTCCTCCCTACGTTGCCGTCAAACCCTGCGGTTGTCTCGGTCGCTGTGGCAGCGGACCCAATCTCGTGGCTTTGCCTGGCGCTGTCTTCTTCTCCCACTGCGGGACCCCCACTCAAGCCGCTCGAGTCATGGCTCATTTCTGCGGTGAAGGTGGAGATGATGGTGATGCGGTTGTTAGGACGAGCTTAGATGCACTTGCTTTGAGGAAGAGGGCAGAAATTGAACTCGAAAAGGGGAATTTCTCTGAGGCTGAGGCTTTGTTTTCTCAGGTAATTTGAATCTTTAGAGTGTATGGTTTGCTATTTTTATTTGATAAATTCGAGAATTTTTGTGGATATGTAATATACTGCTTGTTGGCATTGCGGTGATGCCAGCGAGGTGTTTTCATTTCTGTAAATTGAATTTTTGTGGGTTTGTGCTGTTTGTTGGTGTTGTGGTGAGAAACTTTGGATATGTAATGCGGAATCCTGAAGCTTTGAAATTGTTAACTTCGTAATTGGAGTTGAGGTAAAAAAAAGGAGGGAAAAAGGGCAAAGAGAAGGTAGCTTTATTCGAAAGGTATTTAGAGGACTAATCTCTTGGTGGAGAGGTGCCTTATTTGAACATTTGATTGAGTTAGCTGGGTTTCTTGCGTAATGCTTCTGGACTGCAGGTACAAGTTCCTAGTATTCCTAGATGTCATACTCGCAGCACTAGACTTTGCTATTTTAAGGAATATGCGAGTTTTTGCGTAGTTGGAGTTCCAAGTGTTGCATCTACGTATGAGTACGGAGTCCGGCTAACTTAGAAGCTTCTCCTTCCTGATTTAGATGTTTCACTTCTATAATTACTTAAGTTAGGAACTAATCTTGGAAGAAAGAGAGGAGAAAGCTTCATGCAGTCATCTTTACTGAAGGACATGATGAAGTTGTATTATGTGTACAATGTTTCTACTGGGGAAAATTCGGTTGTTTTTGGATATCACCGGATATAACAAAAATCTATTTTGGGAGATAGCCATTCTACTCTAATTTGATAATTATAAGAAGATATTGGTTAATCTTCTAGAAGATATTGGGAAGATGATTAGAATTTTGGCAGTCAACTTGACTTAGTAATTTTAGTTTGTTATCACACATAGAAACTCCTATTTCGAATGTGAAGTTTCGTACTCTTTCGGGAGTTTAAAAAAACAAATAGCACCATACAGGATGTGGTTATCTTAAATAGTATTGATAGTCTGGCTGAAATCTCCATCTTCGAAGGCTCTTCAATGATAGAGCTCTCTACAAGCCCTTTTATAAATGTTACGCTAGCATTAGGTGATGAGAAAAACCTAAATACAATTGCACTACCGGAGGATGGGGAGAACATTTCTCAAAGCATAAAACTCATTATTTTTTGATATATTTCTTACAACATAACATCTTCCCTATGCTTACCTACACAAACCCGTTTGTAAGCATTGGTGTAGTTTAGAGTCTGGGCAAGGTCGGGTCGTGTTCGTGTTCGTGTTCGTGTCGAACTTAAACGAGTTGAAAATAGCCAAACTTGTACCTAACCTATTTAATAATCGGGTCCAAAATTATCGACCTAACCCGTTTATCAACTAAACGGGTTGACCTGAATTTGACCTATTTAACTAAGTTGATGAAAATATAAATTTAACATAATTCAATGAAAAAAATATCATAAAAAAAAAACACATTTCCAAACTTGTTTCCTGTTCAAGCATTAAGCATTGTAGTTAAAAAAAAAAAAAGGTACGAGCATTAGCATATTACAAACCAACTAAATAAGTCTAAATTCAAATTACAACCAATTTGAAATTGTCACATTGAAAACTCGACCCAAAATTTCAATTCTCCCTAATTTTTAAAATTAAAATTTTAGTTGCCCTGAAAAATCAATACTAAACAAATAAACGGTAAACGGTAAAAGGTCGACCTATTTAACCTAATTAATTAATCGTGTTAAATAGGTATTTTTTGTGTCAAGATTCTCAACCTTAACCTAACACATTTATTTAAACGGTTTGTTCGTGTCAACCCATTTACATAAACGTGTTGAAAATTTGTACCCGGACCCGCTTAACTTCGTGTCGGGTTCGGGTCGGTAATCGTGTCGTGTCGATTTTCCCAGCTCTAGTGTAGTTACTGTTTCTAGTCCAGCCAATGGTGTTTATTTTCTTCGTAAGTGATCATTTTCTTTGAGTTTCAACTTTTATACATTCTTTTAATGCTGATTTTCCTCTTTACTTGCATGTTCATTCTTGAGTCGGAACCATGTGAAGATCTTCAATTTTTTCCATTTAGTGTCAACACTTCCTATAAAAGAGGATCCTTTTTACTTTTTGGGTACTTAAGTTGACATATTGAGTAATACAATTACTCAATGGGATGACATATTGGAGGAGGGCTTGGGAGGAAAGAGGAGGATAAAGAGGGGGTTGGAGTTGGAGGGGAGCCCCCTCTTTAGTGCTCTTAATGGGACTTAAATCCCAGACCTCCTTGGTGGAACATCTTCCAATGCCACCAGACCAACCCATTAGTGTTTAATTTATTTGCATGTTTGTTGGTTTATTTTCTTTCAATGGTTTTAGTGTATGAGGTACTACTACATTTGTGGAACACATGATATGAGAAAGCAATCAGCTCAATCAACACTTAAGATCTAGTTGCATCATCTGCTTTTTCTTGCACGTCTGTTTTCATTTCAGTCATTGCTGGAGAGGCTCGCAATATAATGCTGTATCTGGAAATAATTGGTTGATGTAGCAAATTTAGACAGTTGAAATCATTCTATTTACTTATTTTTACAAGTATCATGTGCCCCATGCCATATTCTTTGAGAAAACAGCAGATTTATGGTTGTGATATTTGTATTTCAGGCAATAGAAGCTAATCCAATTGGAGGAATCCAAGTTGCATACAAGGGCAGGTTCGTTACAAGTTATCAACATAAGATCCATTATTTTGTTTTCAGAGAAGTCCAGTCTAGCTCTAAGCAAAAGGGTATTAGATGGAGAGAGAAAATTTGACTGCAAACATGTTTAAGATTATAAGTTGCAAGGTATTGCATCGTTGGAACATTTATTTGTTGCTCCGCATTGTTTCTGGTGTGAATGTGTGACATATCGTTGTTCTTAGGATGCTCCTTTTCTTCCTCTTTTGCAAATTGACTTCTACCATGATAGAATACTCATGTTCCTCTCAGTTTGCCGGCTCCTTTTCTTGAATAAGTAGAGTTCTCTCTACAATTCAGGTCTTATGCAAGGTTGGCATCAGGGAACTATGTTGGGGCCCTTGAAGATGCAAAGGAAGCTTTAGTGTGGCATCCGCAGTATGCAGGGGTGAGTAGTGGTTTTAGCTGCAGAAAATTGGAAGCCAAGTTATTGAATTACTTATGGTTTAAAAACATCTAGCGGCACTGAGAATCAATTAAGAAACTGGATTTGTGCTTTATCAACTCATTTCATATCATGGTTTAGGTGCTACTTATCTTTTGTTTTATCCTTTTTGTCCTTGTGAGCTGAAAACTGAGCTGCACAGTGCACACTTGCTTGAATCCCCCAATTTTCTGGTTGTTTATGTATTTATGAATGTGTCCTTTTGAGTTTAGTCTTCTTCTTTTTGTGTGTGTGCATGATAAGGAGCTTCTTGTTTAGATGTTTATGATTAGGTAATTGTGAATTTGTAAGGATCACAACCTTGCACCCCTCAAAGAGGGTGTGTTAGGCGCTGTCCCTCGATCTCAAGGAGGAGTGTGCTTATTAAGAATTATGATTTTATTTTCGGATTATACTTGCTAGCTATTTAACAAACATGTTTATGTTCGAAAGCTTGAAATGAATTTTTCTTTTGATAAGCAATCACAAAATATGTATTAAAAGACACCAAGGGGTGGCACACCCATGTACAAAAAATGGCAAAAACAAAATAATCAAGTGTTCAAGCTTTGACAGTAATCATATCAACAAAATCCCAAAAAGTAAACTTTGTACCATAATCGAGAACTCAACTCCAACTCCAACTGTGCAAAGTTCTAAAAGTAAAGCTTAAAATCATCAGAGGACCTTGCCTTGCCCTCAAAAATTCCAGCAATTCCTCTCCTTCCGTGTGCTCTGCCAAATACCAAATAACTAACGACATCAACTTCAAAACACCTAGAACCCAACTCTTCTTCAACTCTTCTCCACGCCACCAAAATGTCTTTTACTATTAAAAGCTATACCCAACTAACCCACATCAAAGAAAAAAGACAAGTGCCATCTGAAAAATTCCAACTCTTGTTCCATGTGCTCTGCCAAACATCAACTTCAAAACACCTGGAATCCAACTCTTCTTCAACTCTTCTCCACGCCACCAAAATGTCTTTTACTGTTAAAGGCTACACCCAACTAACCCACGTCAAAGAAAAAGACAAGTGCCATAAAGCAGAAAAAGTCCAACTCTTCTTCCATGTGCTCTGCCAAATAGCTAATGGCATCAACTTCAAAACACCTAGAACCCAACTCTTCTTCAACCCTTTTCTCCGCGCCACCAAAATGTCTTTTCTCGTTAAAGGCTACACCCAACTAACCCGCATCAAAGAAAAAGACAAGTGCCATAAAGCAACGGCCCACCAACAATAAACAAAAAGGTTGTTAGTCGCCGGACACATGCACACCTACTAGCCAACTTGAAATTTCTCTTTTTAAGCATGTCTTACGTTGGAATCTTCACTAAAGTGGCCGCCCAAGCAAGAAAACATGCTTTGGTGGGAGCTTTAGACTTCCAAATTGCCTCATCCGGAAAGCAAGAATGATTTGACCCTTCAAAAACCTTTTTACAAAAACTCTTAACGGACATTTGGCCAAGTAATCTCATCATCACCCTCCAACTCTGTATTTGCGAGCAACGCTAGCAAACTCAACACACTCTGTTCTTCCTAATCATCGGGGCTTCTCAAGAAAGTTAAATTCGATGTTTTTGGGTGCCATTCCAAGAAACTACTTCTTGCTTATGTTGAATGAGTCATCCTAAAAGATGTGGGAATTGAATCTTGAGAGATTGATCTCCACACCACGCATAATGCCAAAACAAATTCTTAGACCCATTTTTCACCTTAAAACGCACAAGAGAACTAAAGCTGATCCAGCACCACTTGAAAATAGATTTCTATTAGCCAACCCCATGAGCATGAGGACTCTTTTTGCTCCACCAACCATAATTATGGACTCCATATTTTGTAGCAATCACATATTTCCATAAATTATTCTCTCCCTTAGCAAACGTCCGAGCCACTGTGCCTTGAGAGCTTCGTGCATTGAGCGGAGAGGTTTAACACCAATGCCACCCCTATGTTTTGGACGACAAACATCATCCCAACTAATCCAATGAAAACTCCCATTTTCATCATTAATAGACCAAAGGAAGTCTCATGATTTTCTCTAATTGAGTGGCGATAGTGGCGGGAATGGTAAACAAAGACCTGAAATAAGCGGGGAGACTCCATAAGGCGGTTTATAGTAAAGTAAGTTTACCCCTTTTAGACAACAACTCACCTTTACACTAGGCAATCTCGTTTGAAACCTTTCTACTATTGGTTTCCATACTCCTTTACATTTATAAGAAGCTCCAAGAGGGAGGCCAAGATAGGAAGATGGAAGAAACTCAACCTCACAACCAAAGAATTGTGCAAGGTAATGAAGGTTTGGCACATGTCCAATAGGAATGAGAACACTTTTTGATAAGTTGACTCTCAAACTAGACAAATCCTCAAATATAGCAGAGTGCAAATAACCCATATTGGTCTCCTCGGGTTTGCGAGAAAAGCAAGTGGGAAATCGATATACTTTTTGACCAAGAATTCGTTATGTGAAACCCTTCCAAGATGTCAACCTGCATTGCTCTGTTCACCAATGTCTCTTTCACCAAAGTAAATGAAAGGGGAGATAATGGGTCACCTTGATGTAGCCCCTTCGAGCTAGAGAAAACCCGAGTAGCTTCACCATCGACTAAGACCGAAAGCGAATGGTGTATATACAAAAGTACATCCATCTCCGCCATGTGCTAGGGAAGCCCATTTTTTCAAGAGTATCCATAAGGAAGTCCCAAGAGACATATTCGTAAGCCTTTTTAGTGTCAAGCTTGGAAAGGACTCCGATTGGTTGGATTTGAGGGAAGAATCAATTGCACTCATTAGCAATCAAAACTACATCCGAATTTGATGACCATGAATGAAAGCATGTTGATTTGCACTAAAAGTTTTTCCAGCAACCTTCCCTAGCCTTGAAGCAAGGTCTTTAGCTCCCCACCAGGCTAATATGCCTAAACTTCTTAATGTCATCTGCCTAGCCGCTTTAGGGAGCAAGATAATGAACGTTGCATTCAGGCTGTTTTCAAAAACACCCCTCTCATAAAACTCAGCAAAGAAACCCATAATGTCCCCTTTGACAATTCTCCAACAATGCTGAAAAAATCAATATTGGAGCCTTCTCTTTCCCATAAATCCATGATTGCATTCCACACTTCCTCTACTCGAATTCCAATTCAAGATCCAAATCATCATCAGCACCAACAAGATCATAAGAAATCCCATGAAGTAAAGGCCTTAACGGATGATCTTCATGATAAAGGTTTTTGTAGAAACGAACAATAGCATCTTTCGAGCATACTCCTCCTCATAAACCTGCCCATCCATTTTAATTCCGCTCGTTAGTGGCCACTATGAAAAAATTTGGTTTTACGATGTTGCTTAGCTCTGTGCCTCCAAAAGATGTCATTCCAATTACACAACAAAGATAGCTCTTTCTTCACCTCAAGTCTTTGAATTCTATCCGCATGAGTAAGGGCAAGCTCGTCCCCTTTCTCATCCAAAAGCTTAATCTTCTCCACCAAAATAGTCATCTTACGGTCCAAATGGTCGAAAACATCCCTATTCTAGTCCTTCAACTTTATTTTCAAAAGATTCTACTTTTTTTCCAAAATGAAGCTAGAAGAGCCACTAACATTAAACTCATTCCACCAAGCTTTGACAATGTCGGAAAACTCTTGACCTCAAGCCACACTTTTTCGAATTTGGATGGCCTTTTAGCGACAAGAACATTAGGAACATTACCAACACGAGACGAGTCGAAGGTTTGCTCTTGGAGAGTCTAAGTCGCCTTAGAAGGGGAGTGAATAGGGTGATGAGGAAATTTGAACAAACTTAGAATCTTTTTGCTTGAAAAGATAAACAAGCGATTCCGAGTCTAGATTGGACTCGTAAAAGTATACACTCGAAATACGTGGAAACCCTCCTAATAGAAAACCAGTGCTAATCCAAGCACCAAGTCAAATCTACTATTTTGAATCCTCAAAATACAACGGATCGACTCTACCGAATTGCTCCCTAGACAATTCCTTACATTGTTTTCCTAGACTCGAAGTTCCCTTATCCGATCGAGTACTTCCTAACCGAGGTAACCTTTATAGTTAGGGACAAGTGAGTCGAGTTAAACCCTTACGGCTCGGTCAAGGGACCATACTCGAAAGTAAAAGAAGTATGTAATTGATTACAAGATTTTACAACTCGATGAAATGTTATGTACGGACTTGGAGTTGTAAGTAGAAGATTGAATGAGAAATGCACTAAGAGAATTAGGCAATGTATTGATCAATAGTTTCAAGAATCTTCAAGTCTTGTGAAGTGGCTTCTATTTATAGATGACCAAGCGAGTAGCTTTTGAGTCCGAGGATTGAAGTCTTCACTAGCCGTTAAAAGGGCTTTTCCGAGTCACTCGAAAAGATCCGTTGGAGTGTAAACGTTGGGCAACGGCTATTTGCTCCAAAAGGTGTTCCAATCCACTGGCGTTGATCGAAAAGTAAGGCGGAGACCATCGTTGAGCCTAGCGTTGGGTTTTTCCAATTTTGGAAACACCGACACGGTGTGTGAGTCCGGTCTAGAATTGGCTAAAACCGTCTGCTGGTGTTTAACAGCTAGAAGCCGGTTGCTTTTGAAATTCAAAAAGATGTATTAGCTTCATTTGAATAACCTACAAAAGCAAACCACATTGGCTTTCAAAGTATAAAATACTTTGGTCCAAGGTTAGGCACGAGATAATAATTAAATTAGGATAATTAAATGTTTAATTATCTTTGACCTAGAAGAGTGGAATATTCTTAGTCTAATATCAAATAGGTTCAAGCTCGGTTCAAAATAATTCCTAAAAAGGTCAAGTAAAAGAATATTCAAATATAGAAAGTGACCTAATCTATCAAATAATCATTTGAGGAATAAAGCTGACTTAGACGAACTTAGTAGAGAAGACTCTGTCTCAAACAGAGTCGATACTACAAGAAAATGCGTTAAAAGAATTATTTGATCATGCGATGATTTAAGTATATTCCGAGTAGGTCGAATACCTCAGTAGAGAAGATATAGAACACATAGAACACGAGTGATATCCGAGCTACTCGTAACAAAGATGAAAACTTAGATATGTGTTTTTATGAAGCTCGGAATGACTTGCAATCAAAACCCAAGAGAGATAGAAGTATATATCCGAATCTTCCATAAGATATTTAGAGTTAAAATCTAAGTCTTCGAGGAGCATTGGAACATGATCATATCTTAGTTTTAAAAAGCTCGAGACGCACAAAAGCGCAAACGGTCTTGGGCTGGTGGCGGGTTTCGAGGCGAAGAAACGGGCTTTTTGGAACGAGGCTTACTTGCTAAAAAATGCTTGAAAATCATTACCAAGCAATATTTTTGGCGAATATGCTAGGTGATGACATCAAATAAGTAATTAAATATCATTGTAACTACGAAAAATACCACAAGAGTATTAGATTATGATAGCACAATGAATTCACTATGATTTTCACCAAAAAAAGCAAGCAGAAAAAAGAAAGAAATAGCATAGATTGAAAAATGGGGCAACTTACCCACTTAAAAAAGACAGAGACAAGAGAAAGAGGAGGGGAGACAGAAAAACAGAGAAAAGCCCCGTGAGGCACACGAAGTGCAACCTGTGCTGGCTTAGGCGGAGATTGAGGCGAGTGCCTTAAATGGATTTTTGGAGGAGCTGGGCGTGACCCTTTGCAAGGCGCAAGGGGGTGGGCTTGAGGCTAGAAGCCTGGTCGTGCTTGTCTAAACCGAGGATCGGATGTAATTTTTGGAAGGACAACTTCATGAACCCCCGAAAATGGTCTTCCTAGGAAGCGAAAAAGAGGAATATGTCAAGCGAGACAAAATTGGAATCTCCTTATGGCTAGACCTCGTGAAATGAGTGCCTTCCAATGGTGGATCAATCACATTGCAAAAATTAATAAAATTAGAAAAACTACTCATAGCTGCGGTTAGTCTACCCACGTTGAAGTCCCCTCCTAAACACCAAGGGATATCCCATATAGACATGAATGCAATCAACTCCTCTAATGAACCAACTCACAAACTATCATCATTTGCACCATAGATCCCACACAAACCCCAAACAAAATTATCATGAATAGACTTGAACTTGAGACACACAAAAATTCCAGCCTTAGAGTCAATAACCTCCAAAGTCCGAGAATCCCATATGACTAAAATCCCCGCGGAGAGAATGATGGTAACGCCAATCCAAAGAACGTCGGCCCCAAAGGCCTCAACTGGCTGATTGACCTCTTCAAACTTGGACTCAAGAAGAATGGCAACATCACAAGAAAACCTATGAAGCACCGATTTCACACTCCCTCTCTTAACCAGGCACTTAAGTCCCCTCACATCCCAAGACATTATCTTTATGGACGTCCTCATTAGACATTCCTTCCCCCTACTTCCTCCTCCTGTCCACCTCCAAGAGTCCCCTTTTGCTTGTTAGTTTCCAAAGAAGAAAAAATGCCAGCAACTCCACTTCTCGGTCTTCAATGACTAACTCTGAAGACTTACAAAAAGGAATTATGTGCCCCAACACCCAAGATTACCCCGTGTCAAAGATTTTGTACTATCAATGGTGAGGAGATGGATTTTCGTCCGAGACATGCTCTTTGTCTTGTCTAGCTAACTCCTCTCCCTGTAAACAAGCCCCAACACTATCAATCCTCAAGCTTGTATTATATCCTTCTTCACACATGGCCCTATCCTTCCCATTATTCTTCCTTTGAGAGTAACAATCGTATCCCTAGCTTTCTTGTCAGGAGGCAAACCATTGGACTTATCAACTCCAACTGGAGATTCCATTACAAAGGATGGAGAGATAGAAGAACCAGAGAAAAAGAACTGTACTCAGAGTCGGGGTAATTCCCTAATAAATCTCTAAACTGAAGCTGATTTGCCTCAGGAGATGGAGCATCCCCTTTGTAGAGAAACATGGAGATTCTTCGTCCGTTCTAGCCTAGAAACAAAAGCTTTCGTTGACCAACCACCTGAGAACACATGCTAGGACGCTGCCCTCTAGAAACAAAAGTTTTCTTCGACCAACCACGACCTGAGATCACATGCTGGCACGCCGCCTTGTTCAGACCTGAATAAATGTCCTCCCTCACCACATAATGTGACCCTTCTCTCTGCCCCTTCTTCTCTACACCCCCAGAACTACCCACTTGTAACTCTTCTAACAGGCTGCATAAATATCCCCAGAACTACACACGGAATAGGAAGATTGTCTATGTACAGACGACCTCCTAACAGCAGTAGAAGACTTAGGTAAAGCATGACCTTCTTTGTTCCCCGAGATCAACATCTGTTTCAATAATTTAGACGCCCAAACCAGCAATCAACATTATGACTGTCAGGGAAGATGATGGTCCTCGACTTAGTGTAAGTCAACTGTCAAAAGACAATGAATCTTCCTTTGTTGTTTTTTCTTAACTCCAGCAATATAAAACTACTTCCCCTTTATACGTCCTTATCCATATAGGGTCTCCTTTGGAGTAGCAGAAGCACACCAATTCCCTGGCCACCATCTAAAATCATGAATTCCTAACCTGATGACATAATGCAACTCACTTCAATCACCGAGAAAGGAATAGCCCCTCCTTCACCCCCATTAAACTCGGACAACCTTCCATCCACCCTCAACTTTGCCCCCTTGAGTAACTGGGCAAAGCCTGGAGAAAAAGAGGAGAATAGCAGAGTTGCCTAGGCGAGAATAAGCACCAAAACAGTGACAGAATAGTCAGAGCAAAAACCCAGAAAAAGGAGAAGCACCCAGCCTTCAAACTGTGAACTGGCAAGCAGGAGACCCAACACAGACCAAATGGGTAGCCTAGTTGGCACTTTCTGAATGAGAAATGATCAGAAAAATTTTCAGGCAGGTTTTCTGGAGGCAGGAAAACATGCCAGCGACGATAGCAGCGCCGATGACAGAAAATGCCGGTCAACCAGAATGCCCCAAAAGAAACCCTAAAAACCCACCCACAACGAAGATATCGAAGATATCTGAAAAAACCAGCTAGAGAGAGAAACACCACCTCGGGAGAGAGAAAACCGCCGGTCAAGGGACGTCGACGGCTCCCGAAGACCCAAGGTCAGAGACCGTAAGTGGTGCCCGAAGCTCGACCAACCAAAGGGAACCGAAAACTCTCTCTCTCTCTCTCTCTCTCTAGAATTTCGAAATTCATACTTTCTTTCTGAAAGATTGAAAATGAATTCCCGCATAAGCAAACTGAATGGTTCGTTTCAGAAACTGAATTGTAGCAAGGCTCACCGTGCCAAACACCTAGCAGAGCATGGAGGTTGGTGGTTGGTAACTAGAACAACATTCTTGGCCAGAGAACCCCGGTTGCCAATTGTGTTCGAAAACCTTCTTTTCTGTTAAAAATCAAGATGCATTTATTGGAGAAAAAGAGAGGAAAAATGAGTAGCCAGTCAATTTTGCATAAAATTAACAAAATATGTTTACTTTCTTAATTGAGCTTAAACCAAAGGGACAACCGAAAAGAGACAAAATAAGTTCAATATAAGAGATATTTTAGAATAGGACTCCATTGGCCTACACCAGTCTTCCGATGTTTGGGGACGAAGGTACGGAATGAAGAGGTGTGCTCCTCACTCGTCTCGTTAGCAAATGACCTATACCAATTAGAAAATGAAAAGCTGAAGTTGTGTTAGAGAAAATGAAGCATGCATCATGATAATTGCGCATAAATAAACATAGAAATCATGCATAAAGAGAACAATAAATCTAGATTAAACTATTACATCGGGTGGGGATGCAAATTAAATAAAATTACATGGCTTCAAAACCAAATGAAATCGAAACTAAATCAATAAGCATAAGCATAAGCAAAATGTGGAAGAATGGAACCGAGAATCCTAGAACTCAACTTGATCGGATTTCGATAGAGTAACGGTAGGAAGGCTAAAGTTTTGGGATGGTATGAGGTTTTTTTTTTTTTTTTCCTTTTTTTAGAGATGAGAACGGGAAGAGTGAAAGCATTCATAGTGGAATATAGAAGCGAATGAAGGGTGTTTAGAGCTTGGACATGACCCCTATTTATAGGGATAGGTAGTGTTAGAGTTACTCTTGAGTTGGATTAAACAATAATCAGAAAATGGGATGGATAATGGGCAGCTTTTGCAGCAGGCTGGAATGGGTCAAAAAGGCTGTCAGGAACGGAACCTGGGCCAGTTCCATGTCAGGCTTGGAGCCTGAACCTAGCTTGGTTTGGTTCTGAGCCTAGGTAGGGAATCCAGGACGGTTTTCCCTCAAGGATGGAGGTGAATCTTGGGCCGACTTTGAGATGTGGGTTGCTGTTATTGAGCTGGAATGAGAAAACTCAGTCCAATTTTATCCTGAGTGTTCAAACAAGGCTTGGGTTTTCATCAATGGGCCATTACAAAAAAAAAAAAAAAGATGAATAAATAAAAACGAGACACCATGTTTAGGTGTCTACAGAATTAGTCCTTGTTTCTTGTTTACGCAAAAGGCAAGCCAAGTAATGGTGTTCTGACAGTGATAACTGCAGAGCGTTGCAATTGAAAGAAAAGTACGGAAAGCTCATGTAGTTGTGTTAATGCTTGCATTTAATATGCAGTGACCTGGTGATTAATATGCCAATTCAGTAGCGACAGAAACATGTCTCTTGGAATTAACAGTTTTATCACACCCTTCTCCCGCAACAATAGAGAAATAAAAGCAGTGGTTGCCATCAACCTTACTTAATTCTACTACTAATGTGTTTAAGTGCTAGTTAATTGTATTCTATCATTGTATATGCCAATAATTGACAAGGGAAGTCTCATTAATAATAATAGTTGGTGTGTACACTATACTAAACTCATGTCGAGTTCATTTGACAATCATACCTTATGGAACTAAGTGAAAGTGCATAGACTTTCTCCATACCTCTTAAAAACCTACAAACCCGATGGAAAAGGGGCAGGAAAGGATTACTACGTAGGTCATATAGACCTGCCTTGTGGAGCAAACCCTAATTATCACATTGGTGTAATGTCATACTGTTTGTGAATTGTGATTGCTTCCTGAACTCAATAAGACTTAAGGTAACTTTGATGCTCATTTGAGTACTTGCACATTTTTTAAGGGCGTCTTCATACTTTGCTGGCACTTTCGTGTCCAATATGCTCTTTTGAGTAGTTGTAGCTAACCTTGGATCTGAAAATGTGAGCACTTCGAAGTTTATCATGGTTGTCCTGCATGGGCATGATATCCTGGATACAGAGGATTTAAAAAGATGTCAAATTTCATAAGATTTAGCATGTCATAAATGTGCTATATCATGATTTAGCTTTTAGAGTTAACCACAAAACTAATGTCTTTCTTTTGGCTAAAGCACTCCTCATACTACAAATGGATGGTTCAGTCTGCGGTTTCACGTTAGCTAGGGAGGTGAAGTACTGAAATGGATCCGTTTCTGTATTATGCAAATGCTTAGGCTTGACAGAACCTGGATATGCTATCGGACATAATGCAGTTGAAAGTTGATATTTGTTTTCATGAGATTGTGGTGATAGAATCAGAAGAGGCATGACTGTTACATTTCTCAATTTCCTTCCTGTTTTTGTACTTAGCTAGTTCAGACCTCATAACTTATTATTTACTTATGTGATACCAGCCGACCACCAGCATATTTCGCAAGAAAGTTCACTGAAAGTTTTCATTTTTAGACCAATACTCGTACATGATTGTATTTGTAGGTCCATTTTCTCTTGCGCATTTCTTAATGTCTTTGTTCCTTATTTTCCTTATGACCTTTTCTACTTAGATTTCACTAATTCATAGTTAATACAGGTGGAATAGTCAACCAGGAAAAGTTCTTGATGGAATTCTAAGTGGGTTGTTAACCCACATTGATAAAATTAATGGCCTTGATCAAATACATAAGCAATTTAGTCATGCCATCTATTGCTAATTCATTTTGAGATGTACCCTCACTCGCAATTATGAGTGCACAATTTATTACGTGTCATCCCTCTATAAAATTTTGATTCCAAATATTTGAACTTTCATAATGTCGATGGTAGCCACTTACACAGCTATACAGAGATTTCAATGGAATAGGATGGTGATTTTTAGCATCCCACCCCTATCCCAATTATAATAATGATGCTTGAGGGGTTGGGCCATTGAGGGTTTTCCATGCCAAGGGACTGTGATCATTATTCTGGTCATAGTAGCTGGCAGTTCTCCAGTCAGCATGTGCTCACTTGCTCTTATCTGCTAGTGTCTGAAAATTTGATGAGTTTTGAATAATTTCCTGTAGCTCTAAGATGTTCATTAGGGCTCAAAAACTTATAGGAGTGCTGAAACTTGTGGAGGAGCCTTGAAGTTTTAAGAAGAAAATTTGAAATTTTTAGGTCTCGAGTCTCAAATTTGTAGAGGGGAAGAAGTTTGTAGGATTTGAAACAAGCACTAAAATTAGCAATGTAGATTCCATAAAAGATGCAAAAACTTCATAAAAGATGAAGTGAACATCGCTATTAGCACTGTTAGCATTATGTGGTGTGCATTGAACTTTTGGGCTTATCAGTTATGACGTTGAACATATTCCTTTTCCTGATCATGAAACATCGCTCTTTAGCATTTTTTAAATAATGTTAATAGTCCGCACAAATACTTCAACCTTGATCGAAAAGACCCAGTTGTCAGAAGTACTTACCTTAAATTTATATTTCATCGGTCCTTTCTCGAAAATTTCCCGCAAATAGTACTCATTTATCAATTTGTATCATTTTCCCTGTATTTCAGTTAGCGCAGCACATATATACCAATGTGACTAGCACATACGTAAAAGATTGCAAGTGACTTGACATTTTATTGGCACTGGTGAAATATCTTAGAGTTTCAAACTAAAGTTACATTTCTAGACATGCAAGTAGTTCCTCTATGCAGTGTAACTGGAAAGAGTGTTTCCCAATTTTGTGCTTGTGCCACGTGTCACGGAGCGACCCGGAGTATTCTAGAATTTTCTAGATCTCTCCCTACTATTTTATAATGTTCCATAATTTTCCCTAATGTTCTACAATTGTATGGAAACTTAGATATTAGTGAAGAAGGTTCTAGAGGATAGATCTAGGCCGTAGGATTAAAGAGATCTCCACCGTCCATTGAGAAGGTGGACAAGTATAAAT
This sequence comes from Talinum fruticosum, assembly GCA_021018815.1. NCBI lineage: Eukaryota > Viridiplantae > Streptophyta > Magnoliopsida > Caryophyllales > Talinaceae > Talinum > Talinum fruticosum. Next base: position 1,061,776 of record JAITYX010000073.1, on the reverse strand, counting down.
ATCCCTAAGGGGCTCATTTGTAATTAACTCATCCAACCATCAATTCCAAGAGTTCAATACAAAGCATTCTCCCAAACTCCTCTCTCTCTAAGTGTCTTTGCTTACTTAGCTCTCTTAAGCTCAAGTCAAGCATCTTTAAGGCTTACTAGCAAGCTTACAAAAGGGTCTCGGGTCTAGTTTGCTAGCGCCGAACGGGTCCTAAATTCGAGTGAATTATCGTCCCGTGACACATGGTTGAGAGATACCATGTTCCAAAGACAATTGTTGTTAATATGGACACAGCACAACAATCCTTTACTGTCTTCTTTGTTTTTGTGGTGAGATATCTTATAATATTCTTTAAATTTTAGGCTTATATATGTCAAGGTGATGCTTTTCTAGTAATGGATCAACTGGAAGCTGCGGAGGAATCATATAACATGGCCCTAGAGTGCGATCCTTCTCTCCGCCGTTCTAAATCATTCAAGGTATTTCCTTTTTTTTCGACACTGTACACTCTGAAAGCTTAAGGCATCATTTGTTCATTCTTGGTGGAAAATGAGGCTTGAAAAGGCAATTACCTAAGAGTGAGATGACTACAGTTGCTACTGGCAGAATTTTAACATGTGAAGTATAACCCAGCAATTTGCTGGGGCACCTGATATTTAGGGGTCAACAGAAAAAAAAAGAAAAAGGGAAGTGGGAACAGTTGAGCCATTGTTATTAGGTAATGACACTAATTTCCATTCAGATCATCTTCTGTATTATTATCTGTTCCATAAGAGAAGCCAAGAGGGTGAAAAATGTCGATATGCAATCTCCTCTGACAGACTGCTTTGTTTGCTTTAATTTTGTTTATGGGAGTGGAAACAAGTATGATGTTTTGCTGAAAATATCACCCTGTCAGATCTCAGAAGTAAGCCACCCACTGAGGCTTGCATAATACTCTAGTCTTTTTGTGGGTTTGCTTAGAATTGGTGCAACATGACAGAGCAAGGGTATCACTTCTGGGATTTCAACTATGACTGGGGTTGTAGATTTTGGAACTTTCTTTTTCCTTCTTCATGTAGACATCTGTGCCTGCCATCCACCATCCACACTTGTTTATGGTCTCTTGTGATACTGTAGCAAAAATTACATTTGGGTTCATTGTGGTTTGGTATATTAATTTATGGAACCCACAATTTTAAATAAATAATTCTGGAACATATGAGGTTAATTTAAAGATTATGGGGACGAATTCCGGGGACGAACTTTATTTTTTAGTTAATTTCCAGTAAAAAGCTAGCTGCCACGTCAGTTTTTTTACTGGATTATAAAGTTTGTTTCCATAATTGATGCCCCATAATATTTAACCAAACCTCATATGTTACATAATTATTTATCTAAAATTGTGGGTTCCATAAATTAATATACCGAACCACAATGGACCCAAATGTAAATTTTTCTACCGGCAATGAACTTTGAAACATTTATCTGACTGCCATATGCAAACATGGCATATATAAACATTTGACAATGAAGTAATGAAATCCATGATTTTTTGGCTTTGCTTGTGATTTATATCTTCCCTTATTTTATTTCTTTTTCTATCTGGAGAGAGGGGGGATAGAACACTAGTGTTTGGTGATTCTACAATATGATACATTGCCATGTGATTTGAATCACAGCCTTGCTTCAATTTTTTAAGTTTCTTCAGATTTACTTCCGTAGCTGCTAATATATTCTTGTGGATGATCTTTATGTTGCGTGAATGCATGGGTGTTTCTTTTTGATGTGTCACACATGTTCCTTGTGCAGACTCGAGTTGATAGGCTTCATGAAAAGATGACTTCTGTAGCAATGTCTTGACTTGTTGAGCATATTGCTGAAGCAGCCGAGGATGGAGGTCCCAAATGTTCAGGTTTGATTCTTCTCAGAATCAACATGGGTAGATCTCACTGGCTATAGTATATCTTCTGTACCTATTCTTCTTAAGCTCGACCCAATATCAAGTGAATAGAGAAGTTGATTTTGCTTCAAGTCTAATTACGGTACTTGTTTCATTCATTTTTCTCTTGCTTTTTACATCAGAATTTATATTCTGGAACATTTTCTGCCAGTGTCTTGTTTCCCCCTATAATTATGTCATTTCTTTCATTGCTTTTGCATCATATTGTCTTTAGCTCCTAATTAAGACAGCTGTGCTTCTCTGATAAGTTGCTTCAAGGTCCCGGAACCTGTATATTTTCTTGCCCCAACTGATGGGGTTGTAGGTTGATATACACTGTGTATATGGCCTTTTAAGAAAAGGTGCTGGCAAAGTAATTATGTTACTTAAGTTGTCTTGTACAATATTCATGACAAATATTTTTTGTAGGTTTCTCAGAGAGCGTATCTGACAACCCACCTCATCTTTGTGTTGAGATTGCATACACCTAAATCCCCCGGAGTTGATTTGTGGTTGGGATGTTATTATTTATCATCGCCGTTGTAGCAAACATGTACATCGATTACCTCTCACCGCACTTTGTGATCCATTTTTCACTTAAATTCAGTAATGGCATTTCGGAATGTTTTGAGTTATAAGCAAGAGTTTGGGCATGTAGTATGCTACTTAGAAAGGATCTGGATAGAAGGGAGTATTGTTATGCCATTAAGGATTGGAATTTTTGTGAGAACTAGTTTGGATGATCACACTAAATCTTTTCTCCATGCCCAAATACATCCTCAGTTTTGGAAGCTCACGTGTTTGCGTTAATAACAATTCAATTACATAACCTTTCAAGTAATGACAACATGGTTTTTTGAAGAATGGTTATCTTTATCTAAGTAATGTCAAAATGGATGTGTGAATAATGGTTATCTTGATCACCTTTTCTGATTAAGTCTTCCCTTCTACAAATTTAAGGAGGATCACTACTCATTACTTTGATGGAATTGGAACATGATCCAAAGTGTTTTGGATCATGAACCCCTTGTGTCTAGGATCAAGAAATTTGGATTGTGGGTTTTGGCCGGCCTTTTGGGGGGTTTAAGGGAATTGGGCAACTTTGTTAACTGAACATGTCAAAATGCTGTTTTTCCCAGTGGCTGCATCAATGCTAGAAAAATGAGGTGACTATGCCAAAATGATATGTCTTGTACTCAATTTATTGGTATCTTATGAATAAGGTTGGAGATTTAATGTTTGTGACAATGTTGTGATTTCTTGTCCTCCGTGGCAAATCTAGAAACTTGTGTTGTTGATGGTGTCCCTGAATAAGAGATCATTAATCATCATTCAACATATGCAAAAGTTTTAATCAGTTCCTATATGGAAGTCAATTGAGGAAAGTAGATGTGTGCAATTTGTGTGTATGAAGATTGGTTGATAATTTTCCGAAGTGTAAGAATAAAGAATACAACTGTTTTTTCTTTCAAAAAAATTATAAATAATATTTTTTTACCCATTACGTAAAGAGATACATTGATCATTACATTATTGGAACATTGGGCCCAAATTGTTCAAATTTTGCAGCTAAATTTTCTTTATTTTTCAGTTTTGTAGTTTGTATTGTCACATATTGACAAAAACAGAGGGGTAGAAAAAACAAAGGTAGGAAAAGAAAGACTAGGATGGGGAGTTTTTGGGTCAAATACAAGTCTTCTTTTTTCCGTTGAGAATCGAGATAATAGTAATACTTTCATAAAAAATAAAATTTGGTACAAAAGAACGAAATGTGTTAGATATTGAGCTGCTCAGGTTTCCACTATCATAAATCAATAGACAATAATAAGTAAAAAGCATAAAAAGTAAAACATAGTGTCAAGTGCTAACGGTTCGGTTTGGATCGGATTTTTAAAACCGGTTAACTAGATTAAACGGTTCGTGAAAATGGGAACCAGAATTGGATAAAGCGGTTAACCGGTTATCAGTAACCGGATTATTCAGTTCGGCTCATTGGTTAACCGGAATCAGATGTGAAAAAATTTACGTTATGATATTAGGGATTTTACTGGGCCAGCTGGAGCCACTGACCCAGCAACAGCAGCATCAGCAGCCCAGTGAGAGGGAGGCAGACAGTGAGCGTCAGCGGCTGAGTGAGAGATATCATGAGATGAGAGGGAGTTGAAGATGAGATGAGTGAATAGTGTAGAGGTAGTGGCACCGGCGCAAATCTTGAATTTTTTTTTCAAATAAAATAAATTTTCATATAATATTTTTTATTTTCTTTGAAGAAAACTTATCGGTTCGGTTCCGGTTAACCGCTGGTTTCAAAATTCTGAACCGGAGCCGAACTGGATAGGTTATCGGTTCACCGGTTCGAGTTAACCGAAAAAATTAACCGGTTCGGTTAACTGGAAAACGGTTCGGTTTGACTGGTTAGGCGGTTTCGGCTTTTTTACACAGCCCTCAAGTTTTAGGACTCTAAACTACAATAAAATTGAAGACAACTATAAACAAAATGACTAGTTTGATTAACAATTGAATATTACAATACACAATTTATGAGCAGCATACTGTGCCATACATACGAGACTTTAAAAATAAGAAATAAAAAAATTGGGGTCATCCGCCACTGCATATCCTAAGTATATTCGCGCTCGCATCTGGAGGAGGCAAACCTTTGCTAGGTTATGCTAATGGACAATCACCCCATGGATTCAAAATGTGGCAACACATTGGAAAGGTTTTCCAGACAAGAGAACTGTGTTATTACCCTGCGACAATTACAAAATGAAGCGCCACTACCCTATTACAGTGGGTTTTTTTCTGTATTGTGACCCCAACCACTATGATGACTGAAACCACATTTTAAATCCATTTGTCACCCATCTTCAAAGTTGACTGTGTAGCATTATACTGTAAGGAGTAGCTGTAGATGGCACTCCCTGGAGTATACTCCCAGGCTACATGTTAATAAATAGTTGGACAAAATGGGAAAATAGAGGGGGATGGAGAATAAAAGAAAACAAAAAAATGGTTGTAGTTCATGGTAAGGTAGTCCAGAAGATAGCTTCATAATTTTCATGCTAGGATGAGTACTTTGTGTGGCACTTTTCCAGTGAACCCATTACTAATGCATAAACTGAGTAGTCTGCGCTTACAGAGCCTTTCTCCTCTTTAAACGTGATCATCTTTCGATGCTCACTTCCATGGTTTCTGCCTACTTTCATTATGATTGTCTGTGCTGTATATGTACGAACCTTCTCTAGCCATTGCTAATTACACCAATTAACCGCTTCTGTCAAAGTATATCGTAGTTGTCCGCTTGCAAGCCATAGGGTGGATTTATCTGCATTATATTGTGCAGGCTTAGGCTTGGCATGAGTAATTTGAGGTTGGGCTTTTTGTATTAGATCAGAACAAATGGTGGAATATTAGAGTTCACTAGGGTTTAGATCGAGCCATTTTGGGTTTGATTTGATGTCTGTTAGCCAATGAGCAATATAAGAAAATGTAATCGGTGTTGGTTATAGTGGTTGGGCTCAACAAATATGAGCTCAGCTTCAATTCAAATTTTTTCATTTCAAGTCTGGGTTTAAGTCTGATGTTCGAATTTCCTTTTGCATATTTTGACCCCTTTTTAGATGTCCAGCTTGCCTTTAGCTGTTTTTCCCCAATTCCAAGTCATTTTATAATCCGTCTTACCTTATATATAAATTTTCTTTTAAAAATGAAAATGTAATGTAGGTCTTTCTGAAAAGCTACTCTACTTGTAGACAAGCCTGTCCACATGTTGCAGCTTCCTAGTAGGATCCACATTAGGTGTGCTGTTGTAGGTCTACTAACCAGGACATTGTCCATCTTACCAAGTCCACTGTACCACTCAACACTCGTTAAAAGACTCAAAGACTCAATATACTCCCAAGTATTCCGTGTAATTCTTGAAGATGTCATCCAAATGTGAATGTCGTTGCCTGTGTTTTGTGTGTTAAAATAAAAGAAGAGAAAAATCATTACCCACTTTTTAGAATAAAGACATCAAAATAATCTCTAGAATTTTCTATATAGGAAAAATCTAGAGCGTAGAAATATCTAGATAATTATTGAATTATCTTAGTAAATATCTAGATACTATTGTATTCTAGAATTATCTTAGGAGTATTAGGATTTTGACACTTGCCAAATCTCCACCATACATGAAGCGAGTGGAACTAGTATAAATAGCGGAATGGCCAACCTATGTAAGCATCCACAAAAAGAGTGAGAGCATCCGCCACAAGAGAGAGTAAGGCCTCCTAAGAGAGCAAGTGAGGTATCCCACATACTCTTGAGTGTCTATCAAAAGTCTTGTAAGTTTGCTCTCCCAATTTATAATAAAAGTGTCTATTCTAGCATACCACTTGATCTCCTAATTTCTCAACATTGTGCACGAGTGTGTGTGAATGATTTCGGTTTTAATGCATATTTCCAAATATCGGGTGTAATCAAATTGTGTCTGTCAAGTTCTATTCTCGTATCACATGAAACATTCCTTCTTTACATACATCTTATTGGTGGTTGGTGAAAGAGCTTCTCACTATGTCTTTTCTATTTTTTGGTTACTCGGAGAACTTACATAATGTATCATCCGACATGGGATTCCTTTCCATTCCTCAAGTTTGTTGAGAGTCAATGAAAGATCCCGTATGTTGCATTTTTAACATTGTCAATCATGCCATTTGCGTTCGATTGGTAACAATTCTATACGTACGAGAGAAGGGACAGCAAGTTATTTTGGAAATACTCGGTGGTCACTTTCCGATGTGTCTTCTAAAGCATTCCGTTTTGGTGTTACAGATGAGAATGTGGGAAATTAATTTTTAGTACCCTAACATATGTGACATTCATTTTTGAGAGTCTCACCTTTTTTACCTAATTTTAAAGTACCCTCACCGTTGGAAGTGTTGACATTAGAGGGATTAAGATTTAAAATTCTAATGAGCGAACAATTTAGGCAACAAATGGCGGTTGAATTACCACTAATACCCTTAAATGAATTGCGGTTAAAATAAAAAAGGTAAAGCTCTCCTCTCCCCTTCATTTCCACCATTATTGAAGTTTGAAGCTCCGAATTCCTTCATCTCCTTCCTCTCTCTCTCCCTCTCTCTCAACCAAGCTCGGAATTCGCTCCAAAGGAAGAGGTGGAGACTCCTCCATTATTGAAGTTCGAAAATTAGACTCGATTTTCTCCTCCATTGTCTATTTCTTCACGAAGAGCCTCCAAAGGAAGAGGTGGAGAGGCCGATAATTGAAGTGTGCCTCCATAGAGTTGCATCGATTCACAAAGTGAAGAAGGAAGCACCAAAATATGAGAAGATGGAGACGGAGGCGGTGAATGGAGAGAGAAAAGACCATCGCATATACCGGATGGGTGCCGAGGCCATTGGAAGAGATAGAGGAAGAGGAGAAGGCAAGAATGTCGATTCTCCCTTTACTAGGCTGCTTATGTTTAGGGGAAGCACCTTGCTTATACTCCCCTCCTCGGATAATCAAATTGATTGATTTAATCATTTTTAACTAAGGCTCTATTTGATTCTCGAGAAAATAAGTTGAAAAGAAAATTTAAATGGAAAAAAAGTGATGAGGAAAAAAACTTAAGAGAAATTATTTTTTTTCCTTATGTTTGGTTCAAGAAAAATAGACGGAAAAAAAATTATAATCATTACATTGTCATGAGAGCATTGAGAAAATATTCAATAGCATTGATTAATTGAGATGAGAGAGAAAATTTTTAATGGCATTTCTTAATAGAATTCTCTCTCTTTGTGAAATTTTTCTTCCATTTTCCTCTCAATTTTGGAAGGAAAACATCATTGACCAAATTGACAAAATTTTCCATGAGTTTTTCCATCAAACTTTTTTCTCTCATTTTTCTCCAATTCAAACAAAGGAAAGAAATTCATTTTCCACATTTTTTTCTTTCCTTCTAATTTTCTTAGAATCAAATAGAGACTAACCGATGATGCTGTGAAGTTGCAAATTGCCTTCCAATGTAAATTTGTGGATTTAGGTGTAGTAATATGTTCTTCTTCTTCTTCAACTCCTTTATCTTCCTCATTTTATCTCTCCTCCTTTTGTTCCGATTTGGTCTGCCTTTTCCTCGTCCTCCTCCTCCTCCTCATCATCTTCATCTTCTTCTTCTCTTGGAGAGCTTGGTTAAGAGTGAGGGAGGGAGACAGAGAGCTTCAATTAAAATAAAAATTTCAGTTGCTAAACATTTAAAAATGGTATAATCGTCTAATTACTTATTAAATATTCATTTATCGGACGGTGAGTCCTACTTTATACAAGTTTAAATGGTGAGGGTACTTTAAAATTAGGTAAAAAATATGAGACCCTAAAAATAAATGTCACATACGTCAGAGTACTAAAAACTATGCATTACCTAACACCACTCTCTAGGTATAATCAAAATTATTCATGTTGTATTGGTGAAAGTACTAGTTTCTACCAGAGTGGAACATATTGGTTTCCTGTGTCGGCAATATTGATACTTGTATCATTCTAGAGCTTAAATATAACGTACAAATTTTATTTTCAATAATATGCTGACATCCTATGTAATATGATATGTTGAGATGAGACGTTAATTAAACACTTCCAATAGTTTTTGCATATTTCTCACTTGTGTGTTAGTATTATATATATTCCTCTCTAATTTATTAGTATTTTTATTTAAACTTATTTTACCTTTTAAAATCTTTGCAATATTGGAAATATAATAAGCAAATATTGAAAAAAGTTTTAAAAAGGTAGAATATAATTTTTTTAAAAACGTTTTTGAGGTTAAATCATCATTTTTCTAATTTTAGTGTATATTAGAGCTCTATTTAATGGAGCGAAATAGAGTTTAGTACTCAACTTTAAATCATTGTGGTTTTAGTATTATATATTTCTTTCTAATTTTTAATTTTTTAATTTAACTTTTACTTTTTAAAATGTTTGCAATACTGCAAATCTAATAAGAAAATTTTTTATAAAATTTTAAAAATAGGAAGATACACTATTTTTTTAAAAATAGTGTTGCAATTTATAGTCAACATTATTTTCGTATTGATTTTTAAGTTTTAGTGTACATTATAGTATTAGTGTATAATAGAACTAAATTTAGTATTGAGCTTTAAATAATCAGTATTAAAATTTTAGTTTTAGTGTATATATATTAGAATACTACTTAGTGTATGATATATCAACATTTGGTATTGAATTTTTGATCAGCAGTATTGTGATTATTAGTTTTTTTTTTTATCAGCAGTATTGTGATTATTAGTTTTTTTATCAGCAGTATTGTGATTATTAGTTTTTAGTATATAGTAAAACATTATTTAGTATATTATAGATTATTGTTTAGTATTTTGGATAAAAATGTTAGAGTGCTTTGTCTAACTTGAAATTATTTTTCGTAAATAATAGATCATTATTTAATGTACATTTCTTTTTGTAATAAAATAATAGACAATCAAACTTTGACTAATATGATATATTTAAAAACAAAGCAAATGTTACAAACGAAAAGAATTAAATAAAGAGAAGTAAAAGTTTTGTAAACATAAAAAGTTCAGCAACTAGTATTTAGCTATCATTCAACATTGGACCTCAAAAACCACTACTCAATTTATTGACCATTGTTCTAACTTATAGCAATTTATTCAAATAAGCCCAATAAAAATGTATATTACTTATATACCTGGCAATCGGGTCATTTGGTTCGGGTTAGTTCGGTTTGGGTTAACTTCGGTCGATCTTGTTCGGGTCCGGTTCGGTTTCGGGTAAACTTCGGTTCGGGTAAACTTCGAGGTTGATCTCGTTCAAGTTCGTTCGGTTTCGGTTCGAGTCAAATTCGGTTCGATTCAACTTTGGGTCAATCTCATTCGGGTTAATTTTGGATCGGGTCGTAATCGGGTCACTTTTTGGATCAAAATCGATTTAAAATTGTACCACTATAGGCACAAAAGTCCATCCTAAAAAAAATGTGGGTTGAGTCACTTTTATTTGGGTTAAATCGATTAGGGTCTGATTCGGTTCGGGTCATTTTCGATTTGGTTCGGTTTCGGTTCGGGTCATTTCAATTCGAGTTGGAATTGGGTTCATTAGATTTCGGGGTCGGTTCGCTTCGGGTCGGTTCATTTCGATTTTCGGGTTAAAATCAGTTCAACTGTTTAGGATGTAGGTTCGGTTTGAATTTCGGGTCGTTCGGGTTGACCCGTTTGGTTCAGGTAAGTTTTGTCGCGTCTAATTACTTAGTATACATGTAGATGCACTTGGGCCTATTTAGGCATGGTTTTCGGAGTGTACCATACTCATGTGCCCGAGTACACCGTATAACAAGTGCATACATTCCTTCAACAGAATGAATATAATCTTATGCGTAACTTATAGACTAATTTAATACAGAACAGTTGAGATGTGAATTTGAAACTATACTTAAGGAAAACTTTAACATTATGTCAAAGTAAAATATTACAAGTAAATAAAATGTTTAAATTAATAACTAAATACATCTAAAAAGTTTTATACTCTTAACAATAATGATGGATAAGAGTAGCTATTTCTTCAAAACCAAAAGGTATGATTTCCAAATTAAATAAACATCAAATTAACATACTAAGAAGATTTTCCATCATGAATCTAAAAAGGAAATTACACTAGGAACTTAGAACTATGTTTATTTTGGTCTCAACCTCGCCTTTTCCTGTGATTGTTTGCACCATCTTAAGTTCCATCTTCATCACATTAGTATACCCTTCTCACAATCTAAAGCTGCACAAAAATAAATGTAATGTTGTTATCAGCGTTTTTTTTGTTTTGGTAGTGAAATAAGGAGCAAAGGTTGGTGACGACGGAATTCAAATCCAAATATCTGGTAATAATTTTTAGAAATATTTCTGATTGAATTAATTGGAACCCACTTAGAAACAAAAAAAAAGTTAGCTGGGTAGTCTTACATTGAGAGATCATGTTGGAATTGTAGAATCGAATTGAGAATTATAAGAGTTAATTGATTGTTTGTAATAGTAAATTTTTTTATAAGAATAAAAATTTTAGTAAAATTTTAAAAAATTTGTAGAAATTTAATTCAATTATACTTTGTTGAATATTTTGATACAAAAGTATATGTTGTAATAAATTATTGAATATAATTATATATGAGCACTTTACAAAATTTACTTACAATCATGGATTAGATTGTAGGATCGTGGAATTATATTACGATCATACTATAAATTTTTGGAATAAAATTAGAATCGAAATATTTTAATGAGAGTTGGATCGACGAAAAGTGTTTGAATCTTAAAATTGTAGGATTGTAAGATAAGGGAGCTCATGCAAATATATTGGTCATATAACACCCTTAACTTTAAAATTTTGAATTTAACGTAAACTTTTTTTCTTACAGCAACGAACTGATAACGTAAGACATAGAAACAAAGTACATAAATTAAAAAAGTAAGACAGAGAACTAAGAAGATAAATCTAAAGGAAAGTGGAAGTTAAATAGTTTGTGTTTGATTGTAAGAAAAATATTTTCTTGGAAAATTAAGATTCTATTTTTTGGTGTTTGCCAATATAAAAGTTTGAAAATAATTTTCTACGGAAAAATATTTTCCTTTGTTTAGGAGAAAATAATTTCTTTGATTTTAGGAGGGAAATTAATTTTCCTTGCTCAAGTCCATCCTCGACTCTTGCTCGACTAATCCGGAAAGCCTCTTGCTCATGTTGCTTTCTCTATCCTCTTGATTGCTCGAACAATGGCGGAGATATTAGAGACCTACACTTGCATCCCCTCGCCGAAGCGTGGTTGGGGAATCCTCATCTCCGGAGATGCCAAATCAAACAGTGACGATTCGTAACCTCGACAATCCTTAGAAGGTGGAGGTCTATGGCGAAAAGGCATACCCTGTCACCATCACGCGTTTCTCACCCAACGTTGAGTGGATTGCCTCCGCCAATGTCTCCGGCATCGTTCAAAATTGGGGCGTGCATGAGTTTGTCCTCAAGAACGAGTTCAAGGTCCTCTCTAGTTGTATCAATGATCGAGTGGTCACCAGATATGCTTGGATCGTTGCCTCCGATGATAGCAAGGGAAAGTCTTTAGTTCGCACTTTCATGTGGATTTTTTTTGCTGTTGTTTCTTTGATTTTGCTTTTAAGTTTTCTGAATTTATTGTTTTTGGTTAACATGGTTGATGTTTTGAATTCAAGGGTTTGGTTTTGATGTGTGATTTTGCAGTGGTGAACTAGTGATTGTCCTTGCAATAGAAAATGATTTTTTAGAAAATTATTTTTCCTTCTACCAAACAAAGAAAAATGTGGGTGGAAAATAATTTTCCTTGAAAATTTATTTTCTCATGGAAAATGATTTCTTGGGAAAATATTTTTCCCCAAACCAAACACGAGCGTTTATGAGGTGAAATCGCAGTTTGAGCATAGCAGGAGTCCTACATAAGAAAAGCATCATACATTTTAAGAATTAAGTGCTATTATGTGCATAATAAGATAAGGTATACATGACAAGAATATTGAAGTTCAATGTTGATTTTATTGAGTGAAAGGTGGAGAAATTTAGATACAAACAACCTTATTTTTCGAAAAAGAGAGACCGATTTTATTAGGGGTCTTTGGTTGACAACCTTTTCGAAGAAAAGATAGTTGTTTGAAGGGGTTTAACTGTTTTAACCAAGTCAAACAGCTTAAATGAGCGTTTGGTAAATAACTATTTGCCCTTCCAAACAGACTCTTTCTCAAATAACTTTTCCCATTAACTTTTTGTGAATAGATGTTTGTGAAAATGACACATTTATCCAAAAATTTGGAGAAATTATGCCATACACCACCAACCCTAATTATTATTATTATTATTATTATTATTATTATTATTATTATTATTATTATTATTATTATTATTATTATTATTATTATTATTATTATTGATTCGGGTATTTCCTGACAATACCAGCTCACCCGCCACGTCACTAGCCACATGGGCCTAATCAGTCGGATAAGGGAGGTATCGGCCCAAGCCAACCCTTAACGGGTCGGTAAAGCCCAAAGCCCATTAGGGCTGGGGTTTCCTCCTAAACCATGGTAAAGTACCGTTTTACCCCTTTAAAATCTCCTATAAATACTCATCATTTCCCAATCCCAAGGCATGTTGTGTTCACTTGACAAGAAATCCCATTTGGAGGGTAATCACTTAAGCTTCCAAGCTCTCAAGCTCCTAAGCTCTCAACACTCATCCATAATCATCAAATGTTCATCAATGTTCATCCACACTCATCCCCGGAACTTCCATCTTTGGAAATCTTCTCGTCTCTCAAGGAATCCCTCCACGCACATCGAGGAAGATCTCCTCGATCCTTTCAATCAAATCAGATACTAACTTGAGCGTCGGAGGGGCGTTCTCGGGATCCACCACTCGAGGCTTCGCCTTTTGCAGGTTCAAGCAGTCGCCACTCGGACTCGGATCGATCGTGCCACGTCCACGGAACCGGAGCGATAAATCCTTGCTCTCTCCGAATCATCATCCACATCATCAACTCAGCTTTCTCCGGAAACAGCTTTGGCGCCGTCTGTGGGGAGGAAGGTAGCATATGGTCGCCAGTGGCACTCGGTCTCGATCCAAGATGACTCGCGACACGAAAAACCCACTAGTCCCTCACCCTCATCGCTCAATGCCTACGGGGCCCAATCCCGCGACGCTCCTCAAGCCGAGGATGCGGAATCATCTTAGCGGTCTGCCGGCAACCGCCATACCCAACCTGGAGGGGTATGTCACCCTAGGGGATCTTTAAAACTTAATAGAGACCCTTAAAACGACCGTCGCACAGCAAGTGCAAGAATAGGTGCGAGCCACCATGGAGCAAGTGCATGCCTATCATGCCCTTCCACTACGCCCGACTCATGGGTACAACACAACCCCCAGGGAGGTCGGCTTGTTGGCTACTTCTCGGGCGGGATACCTTCCCATGCAGCCCCGTAACAACCAACCGAGGCACCAACCGCGCTTGCTCCCGAGCAGCCAAGTGTCCTCCGGACGAGGCGCCACGAAGAAGGCGATGCCCGAGGGATTATCGATGCAAAGAAAGCTCTTCACAAAGCCAACAAGAAGATTGCCACTTCGCACACGGCCTCAACCCCTATGCCACCCACAGTAGGCGTTCCGCATGGTTCGAGGATCATGGCAATGCCCTTGCCCCAAAAACGGAGCGAGGGCCCCATGGGAGCAGTAAGGTCCGCCAGTCCCGCACGTTCAGCTACACGTAGCCGCAATTCTCGCCGAGCCCGCAATGCCCCAAGGCACGACCAAGAGCAGTCTACCGCCCGAGAGCGGGAACGATCAAGAGAAATGCGTCATGAGCAATCAAATCCGAAGGGTCCCGAGAAGTCGGAGAGGACCAAGCGCACTCCTCCTCGATCCGAGAGGAGGAAGAGTCCCTCCCTAGTGGAAGTTCCATGCCACCAACCCCGCGATGTTCCCATCTCTCGGCTCCAATTCAAGGCCAACCCGAATACTTTCAACACTCCATTTTCGAAGAAGATTATGAATGCTCCCTGAATGAAAAAGATAAAGGTTCCAAACATTGATCCATACAATGGCATAACCGATCCCGAAGATCACTTGGCGTACTACAAGTCCCACATGTACGTTCGGGACGGGGACGATGCAACCTACCGCCGATTCTTCCCTGCTACACTAAAGGGAGTCGCGCGAAATGGTTCAACAATCTTCCCTCAGGGAGCATCTCTTCCTTTGAAGAGCTATGCGAGAAGTTCATCGCACAATTCATCGCGAGTTGCAAGCGAAGAAGACTAGCATCCACCTCTCCAAGATTAAGCAAGGGAGAAAAGAGACCCTTAAGGACTATGTCCGAAGGTTTCACGGAGATGTCGTCCTTATCTCTAACTCCGCAAGACGGAGTTGCCTACACCGCCTTCCTTAACGGACTCGTAAGCGTAAGATTTAAATTTTCCCTCGTTGAACAAAATGTGTCCACCTTGGCGAAGCACTCCGAAAGGCGGCCGACTTTATTCGAGCCACAGAGATCTCGCGCAGAGGAAGGAGATGAGGTCGAAAGAAAGAAGGAGATGGAAAATGTAATCCTCGAAATGAAGTTGACCACCGCTTCAACACCGACCCCCGCAGTATTCTCGATGGAGATCAAAGGGCACCCCATTCTCAAGAAACCACCTCCCATGTCGACTCTGCGAAAGCGCGAGCTTCCAACAAATATTGCGAATTTCATGAACAAACCTGACACAACACTACCGAGTGTCGCGCGTTAAAGAAGGCGCTTGGGAGTTGGCGGATAATGGGCAAATTGATCGCTTCCTCAAAAAAGATACTCATGGAGCACAAGGAGGTTCTTCAAGGCAAGGATATGAGCACTATGATGATGACGATGCTACTAAGATTATAGCCACCATCGCTGGGGATTTGCAGGGGCACGACCCTCTCTTCCCTGGAAGGCTCACCTCAGGAGTGCTCAACAAGTCCCGATCACCGGCCAGCCTCCACCTCTAAAGGTGCCCACAAGTGACCTTCGGAGAACAAGATTTGAAAAGCATGGCCGCCCCACATGAGGATCCTTTGGTCATCACACTCAAGATTTTGGACGCTATAGTCCGCGAGGTTCTTATCGACACAGGGAGCTCTGTAGACGTCATCACCATGGAATGCCTAAGACAACTGAAGTATGCCCTCGTAATCTCGTTTCCCTCGTCAATCCTCGTCGTCGGATTCGGAGGGCGACGATACACCCCATAGGCATGATCCGCCTACCAGTCGGGGTTGGAGAGAAGGTCGAGGCCGAAACATCGAAGTCAAATTCCTAGTGATCGACATCCCTCTCGCCTACAATGTCATCATTGGACGTCCCACCCTTAACCATATCAAAGCGGTCATCGCCCCATACCTTCTCCTCGTGAAGTATGAGCTTGATGATGGATCCGTAGGTGAGACCTATGGAGACCAAAAGACCGCACGTGAATGCTATGTAGTAAGCCTTCGACCTTTGATGGAGAAGCGTAAAGAGGAGGGGAAGTCTCATGATGATCCTAAGGGTAAGAAGCTAAAGCTGAGCCCCAACCAAAGTCTCCGAGACTATGATGGTGTACCTCACTACCACGTAAGATTATGTCAAGGTCCGGCTTGCGCCTCCCGAAGATATCGAACTCAGGAGATAATGGTGCTTATGTAAATAGTGCGAGCTCATTGATCGGAGTGGGGGCCTTTCTTTAAAGACCCACCCAGCCAAGTCCCAAAGATTTTGTAAAGGAATCACCCACGATTGACGCGACTCTTCCGAGAGCGCTCAACGGGGCACACATTCCTCTCTTTTGTACGGACTTCGATCTTTTATCAATACAACAAGCAAGCTTTCTGCATATTTATGTCTCATACTTTACTTTAAGACGATCCTGGGGGCATGAATAGGGGCTAATACAATCCCCTAGAACACCCAAGTCCCTGATTCCTTTCATTGTATTTTCTTAACTTTGTCAAAGTTAGAAGAAAAAGTAGGGGCTAATATGAACCCCTAAAGCGGCTATGCTGCTAGTTTCTTTCGTTATATGTTTTTCATTGTGTTGATTTTGGGGGCAACACCGAGGGCTAATACAATCCCCTAAGACAGCCAAGTTGTAAAACTCAAAGAAGATCCCACAATGATCATGTACCCCAAGCGGCAAGAAAGCAAAAATCGGCAACAATAAAAAGAAGCAACGAGGCAAGTAAGCATCCAACAAGCATCAAAGCAAAGATTAGTCAAAGATAAAAGTTCAAGCAAAACGAAAGAGTATTAAGTCATAATGGCACGCAGGATGTCAAAAATAACTCATATTCCACGAAGAGTCATGGAAAGGGAGCCAATCCTCGGAGCTATCTTTGGCATCTTCACCAACGCCATCATCCTCGGGGATCTCCCCTCCTTTGGCGCTTCCTCCTAAGGGATTGATACGGCCAAAGAGCTTGACTCCAAAGTGAGATCTTCGAGTAAGATCCAAGCATAACACAAGTAAATGCCAAGCATGAAGAGAACGACTATGGTCTTAAAATGCATACATTCGTCAAAAGAAGGCCTCTTGGACGAAAAAATTACGAGCGTACGCGACTCGACAAGCGAAGATCACATAAGATCATAGAGGATCTCTAAGAGACATCACTCAAGCCTTAAGTCACCGGAAAAAGGCACAAGGTCAACGCCCTTGAAGAACACTTTTGTTCAACAAGAAACCGCTCCAACGCTACAAGGTTCAATCTACGACGGCTTAGCTCCGGATTCCGAGCAAAGGATAATCGGGTGCCCACATTTTTCTCAAAAATCAAATGAGCGATGGTTCGTAAATTGAAGACGAAGAAGATTTTTGGCCGTCAAGGCGCACGGTCGTTATTATAGCCCAACCCTAAACGTCGTTTGACGACATCAAGTTCGGAGGCAAACGAGAAGCTAACAAAGACCTCCAACGTAAAATTGCGACTTGGGCACAATCAAAGGCACCCTACGAAGGCCCACACTAAAGAGTTGATATATTTAAGCTCAACGTGGAATCAACACGAGTTCATCGAAAATGGGTTTTGATTTTTCTCAATCATAAAACACCCAATATGTTTCGACTAACAAAGCCAGGCCATCGTATTTCCGCTATGAGTTGGGTTGATATTTTCCGTTTGAAGGCGCCTGCAATCTATTCGCTCTAAAATCGAGGTCGGTATTTTTCCGTCCCTTCGAAAATTTTTACGCATAAAATTGGTCGGGAATGTTTCCCCTAAAAATATGCCAACATTAGGGGTGAGCGGGACCGGGTACCGGTCGTTTTGGCTGGACCCGGTCCAGGTCCCGGTTGCAACCGGGTCTCGATTTTGGACCCGGTCCCGGTCCCGGTTCGACCGGGTCCAAAATCGGAACCGATCCCGAACCTCGTTGGAGCAGGTCCGGACCGGTACCGATTGCTTGTCCCCTCTTTTTTTTTTTTTTTAGTTTTTCAATTGATTTTTGGACCCGGAAGAAACGACCACCAACAACAACAACCGGGGGCACGAGCTACCTACAATCGCACGAAAAATTGAGCAAATCAACAACTTGTTTGTTTTTTAACATATAAAATCAACAAAAACTAAATACTCACGACTTGGGTTCCCGGAAAATAGCCGGAGGAAAAGAGCGAGGGCAGGGTAAGAACCGCCGG
Source organism: Talinum fruticosum (assembly GCA_021018815.1). NCBI lineage: Eukaryota > Viridiplantae > Streptophyta > Magnoliopsida > Caryophyllales > Talinaceae > Talinum > Talinum fruticosum. The sequence continues at coordinate 1,043,665 of JAITYX010000073.1, read as the reverse complement.
CGAGAGCACCGAGGTACTGCAGCAGCGGAAGCGAGTCGGTGAGAGAGCGAGAGCAGCCGCAATAACCGAGTGAGTGAGAGAGAGCAGCGAGCGAGGGCGGGCAAGAACCGCCGGCGAGAGCACCGAGGTATCGTAGCAGCTGCAAGCGAGTCGGGGAGAGAGCGAGAGCAGCCGCAACAACCGAGTGAGTGAGAGAGAGTAGCACGCCGGCAATGGCGAACTTTGGAGCGGACACCGGCGACGGCGACGGATCGAGAAGAGAGAAAGAGAAGGGAGCGAGAAGAGAGCGGACTCGGGCGTAACGCTCGGGAAAGAAGGCAAACAAAGCCTCAAGGCAATTAGTTAGGGTTTGATTTTCTTTTCTTTTTTTTTTTTTTTATAAAGCTGGGTAACCGGGTCCGAGTCCGGGTCCAAGATATTACTACCTGGTCCCGGACCGGTTATAACCGGGTCCTACAATTTGGACCCGGTCCTGGCTCTGGACCCGTCGGGTCCAGACCGGTTCCGGTCCGGAACCGGGTACCGGAATTTTTGCTCACCCCTAGCCAACATAATAAAAATAAAAATTAAATTTTCTAGGGTTAGGGTTAGGGTTAGGGTTTGGGTATTTTTAGGTGTGTGCTTCGGTAGGGCTAGCGTGGGGGCGAGGGGTCGGTATTAGGGGTCGGGGAGGGGTCGGGCTCGGGGTCGAGGGAGGGGCGGGGTGGGGGTCGGTTCGGGAAGATCGAGCCTAAGCGGAGAGCCGGCGAAAGAGAGAGTCGGTGCGAGCGCGAGTGAGAGGGTCGAGAGTGATGGGGAGGGGTCGGTCCTAGGGGTCGGTCCGAGGGGTCGGTCCGGGGGTCGGTGCTTCGGGAGAATCGAGTCCAAGGGGAGAGAGAGTCAGCGAGAGAGAGAGAGTTAGCGAGCGAGAGAGCGAGGCCGAGAGGGTGCAAGCGAGGGTCGGTCTTAGGGGTCTGGGGAGGGGTCGGGATGAGGGGTCGGGGTGGGGGTCGGTCCGGGAGCAGCAGGGTCCGCACGGAGAGGCCGAGAGAGAGAGTGTGTGAGCAAGAGAGCGAGAGAGTGGAGAGGAGGGGTTGGTCCTAGAACTCGGGGCTAGGGGTCGGCTTGAGGGGTCGGTGATCGGGGGTCGGGAGCAGCTGGGTAGGGGGCCCGGAGGTACGGCCGAGCGACCGAGAGTAGAGCATGGGTGAGGGAGAGAGGATGCACAAGAGAGAGCAGAGGTGAGCGAGAGGGAGGATGTCTGGGAGGGGGTCGGGCGGGAGTTGGTCCGAGAGGCGGTGAGAGTTGCGGCAGCAGGGGCGCAGCGAGGCGAGCACGACGGGGAGGGAGCCGCAGCAAGCTAGGGCAAGCGGGGAGAGAGAGGCGGGAGGGAATGAGTTTGAAAGAGAGGTGGGCCAAAGGGGGCAGGCCCAGCGTGAGGAAGAGAGTGAGAGCCGGGAGGAAGAGAACTGGCCCGAGGGAGTGAGAGTGAACAGTCATGGTTAGAGGTCGATGAGAGGAGTCGGGTTTAGGGGTCTTTCAAAATAAATAAATAAAATTTTGCGTAACTTCGGAAAAAAATCTTCGCAACGAAGCATATGATTTCGAAGCCGAAACGTCTCTCGACATCAAACAACGACTTAGCCTCCGGTAGCTAATAAGTCACATTTCCACCTCCACAGGGTGACATCCTTCGAACTACTCTTAGCGATAACTTAGCCTCCGGAGCTAAAAATCGCACTCCCAACTCCATAAAAGGAACACCCCTTAGAGGACACACAATCATGCACTTCTAAGCCTACGGGAGCTGGAAGGTCGCGTAAAGACCCATGTCCGCATGGGCACTCGCACTCCTAACTTAAGGATATGAGGTCGCGCTCTCAGTGGGATGTTCCCCGGTGAGAATCATGCACTTCTAAGCCTACGGGAGCTGGAAGGTTGCGTAAAGACCCATGTCCGCATGGGCACTCGCACTCCTAACTTAAGGATAGGAGGTCGCGTTCTCCGTGGGATGTTCCCTAGCGAGAATCATGCACTTCTAAGTCTACTGGAGCTGGAAGGTCGCGTAAAGACCCATGTCCGCATGGGCACTTGCACTCCTAACTTGAGGTTAGGAGGTCGCGCTTGAAAATCATGCACTTCTAAGCCTATGGGAGCTGGAAGGTCGCGTAAAGACCCATGTCTCGTATGGGCACTCGCACTCCTAACTTAAGGATAGGAGGTCGCGCTCTCCGTGGGATATTCCCTAGCGAGAATCATGCACTTCTAAGCCTACAGGAGCTAGAAGGTCGCGTAAAGACCCATGTCCGCATGGTTACTCGCACTCCTAACTTAAGGTTAGGAGGTCGCGCTCGAGAATCATGCACTTCTAAGCCCACGGAGCTGGAAGGTCACGTAAAGACCCATGTCCGCATGGGCACTTGCACTCCTAACTTCGGGTTAGGGGGTCGCGTTTTCCGTGGGATATGCCCTCGCGAGATACTTACGTTCATGCACTTTCAAGCTTCCGGGAGCTGAAAGGTCGTGTAAAAGACCCATGACAACGCTACCTAGGCAAACTCACTTTCTTCGAATCCAGGGAACATAGGGGATGGGACGCCTTGAAGACCCTAGAAGGGACACGAGATGACTCATCCTCCCCACAAGAGCCCTAGAAGGACCACGGGAGGACTCATCTTCCACAGAAGAGCCCTCGGGAGGATCACAAGAAAACTCATCCTCCCCGCAAGACTCCTTTTTAGCCCCAAGGGGCTAAGTAAAAAATCATTCACCATAAACAAAGTGTCAACAAAGGGATAGGAAAGCGAAGAAAAGCTAACAAAGCGAGCTTCATTCATTCATTCATTCATTGAGATAAGAACTCGCAACGCGCCATTACAAGAGAAGCAAAGCGTCTAAAACTCAAGATTCTACGCTACGACGCTATGGCTATACTACTACGCTACAATTACACTCGCCTAGGCGGAATGAGAGCCCCGGCTACCACGTCACTTCTCCTTTGGAAGGTTCCTATTTTTCTCCGCCGAAGGTTCCTCTTCTTCTCCGTAGGAAGGTTCTTCTTCTTCTCCGCAGGGAGGCCACTCCCCTTTGCCTTGGGCAAGTCCCTACGTTCATCAAAGGAGTGGATCAAAGGGCCATCCATCGACTCGCCACTCTCTATAGGAAGATTAGAAGACGAGCCAACACTCGAGCGGCCCCTCCACCCGCCGCATCGCTTGCTGAAAAGCTCGGGTTCGTTGCCCGAAGTTCGACGAAGAGATAATGGTTGCGCTCCACCCAGGCCTCGAGAATATCCTACTCGTGGCGGAGCGTGGCTTGAAACAATTTATCATACTCCTCACCGTCATTTATCAACCTCGGCTTCCAAGCATCATCGATGAGAAGCTGGTAGAACGTTTCGCGACAAAGGATGGCCGGCGACGCTCCTTCGCTGTTTGCTCCGCCTCATCTCGGTTGAAGCGAGGGCACAACTTCTCGTATCCGACCGGAAGCGCTCCAACGCTCATTTTCTCCTAAGCAAGAGAAAGGAGAAGGCTGAAGAAGTGGAAAGGTGCTATCCTTCTCAAGATTCACCCCCTATTTATAAGAACTTGGGGTCATAAAGGCGTAGCGGAATGGACTCCACATTGCACTTACCTAACTCGGGAGGCATGCGGGCGTAACGTGAAGGGCTAAATGATTCGAGTATTTCCCGGACAATACCAGCTCACCAGCCACGTCACGAGCCACATGGGCCTAATCAGTCGGATTAGGGCTAGGTTTCCTCTTAAACCATGGTAAAGTACCGTTTTACCCCTTTAAAATCTCCTATAAATACTCATCATTTCCCAATCCCAAGGCATGTTGTGTTCACTTGACAAGAAATCCCATTTGGAGGATAATCACTTAAGCTTCCAGTGCTCTCAAGCTCCTAAGCTCTCAACACTCATCCACAATCATCAAACGTTCATCAACGTTCATCCACACTCATCCCGAGAACTTCCATCTTTGGAAATCTTCTCGTCTCCCAAGGAATCCCCACGCACATCGAGGAAGATCTCCTCGATCCTTTCAATCAAATCAGATACTAACTTGAGCGTCGGAGGGGCGTTCCCGGGATCCACCACCCGGGCTTCGCCTTTTGCAGGTTCAAGCAGTTGCCACTCGAACTCGGATCGATCGTGCCACGTCCACGTAACCGTAGCGATAAATCCTTCCTCTCTCCGAATCATCATCCACATCATCAACTTAGTTTTCTCCGGAAACAATTATTATTAGGGTTTTGGATTAAAATAAATTGTACTTTGGGGTATTTGACGTTTATATATCAAATTATAAAGTTGATTGATCATGCATCGTACTTTGGCGGTGATTTTCTTTTCTAAACTACGACCTATTTAGGGGCGACGATTTGTTGTTTTATGATGTGTCAAACTGAGAATAACCGATTTAGTGGGGTGTAGTATAGTAATTCCCCTTTTCTTAGCTTGACACATCATTAAAACAATCGAATTGAAGGCCTCTAAATAAGTGGTGGTTTAGAAAAAACACCCCCAAAGTACGGTGAATGATTAGTCAACTTTATAGTTTGGTATAGAAATGTCCAACGCCTATAAAGTACAATTTATTTTAATCCAAAACCTATTATTATTATTATTATTATTATTATTATTATTATATTACATGTGATATTTTTTTATTTAAATTGAATATAATAAATATTATATTAGATAGAAAATGAATACAAATTTTTTAAAAAATGGTAAGAAAATAATTGTTTTTTTATAAATGAAGATAATTTGTATACATAACATAAATATAAATATATTTGAAAAGAAAATAATATATATATATGACAAATTAAAAATAAGGGTATAAATGAAATTTCATCAAATATATATATTTTTTTAATAGTTAATTTTATCAATTATTTTTTCAAAAAAAGCTAATTTAAACAACTAATACAAATAATTAATTGAAACAACTAATAACAAACAAACGATACAAACATTTAATAGTTATTTTCCAAACATGATGTTTTAGAAAACATTTCTCTAATTTTAAACTTTTGAAATAGATTAAAAAATTAATCTATGTAGATAGAGCTTAAAATACAAGGCAATATACAGAAGAACAAATTGACTTCAGAATATGTCACAGCCCCCCTTCCGCCTACCAATAATTTGAATGTTTATGAGTACACCTCACCAAAATCGACCTGAACCCAAAATCGACCCAAACTCGCCCTAAAATTTTGAATTTTAAATACGATTTTCTCTATCCGAACCCGAAAGAAATCGAATTCAAAAATCCGCAAATTAGTGGATCAAACCCGACCCGAACCTATTCAATCCGTTGGGTCAATGCAATAAAAATAAACATTTTAACTTTTTCGTTTGTTAATTGAATGTTTTATACTTATTATATGATTTTTCTTTCACTTTATAATAACACTTTTAGTAACAATTATTAATATATCACATCGTTTGGAAATACATTGCATAGTTATCGCAATAATTTAAAAATAAACACTACTATTTCTTTTCTCAACTTATTTTGATAAAAAAAATTAAATATAAAAAATATACATAATAAATTTTCAACAACATATTTATGAACTCAAATGGCGTGATATATTAAAAATATTAAAAATACACACGTTATAATGTCGTGTTTTTGGTAAATTGAATATGCCAATCACATCTTGAATAATATACTTTTTTATAAAAATAATATTACCATTATAAAATTTTGATGTTATAATTAAAAATAATAATTTTAGTTTATTGTAAATCTCTAATTCTCATTTATTTGAAATTGTTGTAGCCATACTTGAACCATAGTACCCGTGAAGGGCACTGGATATGGTTAAGATGAATTCAAAATTTTCCTCGTGAATAAAATGGGTTGGTTAGCTAACTAGGTTGACTCTTTTTCGATCTATTTTAAAATAGAGTACATATGCATAAAGACCTCCTTATAATATTAATGTTTATTATAATAGAAGAGTTGAAATAAACATCGAATCTTAAATGAGCTATTAATAGAATAATTCATTATTATCCGTCCTACTATTGGCCCAACCTTTTATCGGTTTTATTTAGACAACTAAAGCGACCAAATCGTTCGACTCAATGTAGTCCTTGCGTAATACAATTGAAAGTTTTGAATTTTTCAATATCCTTTTTAGAAAATACAATAGTATATTTTTTCGTAGAATTATGGACAATTTAAAGCAAAAAGTACGTCGGACTCTAACAATTTATAAAAGAAAAATAACTATAAAAAAGCGGTCTCAACCCGTTGGATCGACTCGAAATCCATATAACCCGATATACGATCGCCCATATTTTACACGAATATGAAGTACATCTAACCCAAATTTTATCCAAACCTAAATACACTTAATCTGTATTTAACAATTTGCCCAAATTGAGAGATCTACCTAGGAGGTAACAAACGGATACAAATTAAAGCGATATATGCCAGTTTATTTTATTCTACCCCTACCCCTCCCAATAATTTGTATGCCTATGAGGCAACAAACGGACACAAATTAAAGCACCTAAAACACCACATCTATTGAAGCAACGGTGGCAGAAATCTGTGCATACCTACGTGTTTCACTTCTGAGATTTCTAGGTTTTGATAAGCTTATTTTATTTTATTTTATTGTTTCCAATTTAATTTTAAATTTTTTTACATTTTTATAAATGAAATTTTTGCTTAATGTTACCTATCAGATTTGACAAAACCGATTTGAAATTTGATCTGAACTAATTAGTTTCATACATGATATTTTAAATAGTTGACTTGAAGTTAACCTGAAATCGAAATTGATCCAACCCGACCAGAACTAAATATATTTTTCTTTATCGGACAAGTTTATTTAATCAAAAATTTAGTAACCCGAACATAACTTAATTTAAAATTAATTTGATCAATACCCTATCCGAATGACTCGCTTACTGTGTCTTTACCAAAAGTACCAGCTCTTCCCAAGCCAAAATAATATATCACTTTTCTTTTTCTAAAGACTCTGTTCAAATTTCAACCTAAGAATCTTATCAAATCTATTAACAAAAGATATTATCAAATAAATGTTCCTAATAATTTCAAGTGAACTGTAAGCAAACACGTCACCGCCGATTTTAAACCAACACTTTCAGGAGCAATTGATTTTTATTTTTATTGTTTTTGTTTTTGGAGGGAGAAAAACTAAGACAAATACGAAAAAGTAAAGAGCAAAGTAGAGATGATCTTACTTTATCAGATGAAGTTGGGATTTTGGTCATCCAAGGGGCTTGAACCCCTGAAGTTTCTCCATTGTCTTCTCTTTTAACAACATCACCATCATCAAATCCCAAGGATGGAATAATAATGGGTAAATCATAACCATTAATTGTCTCACTAAATTGCACAAAATTACCCTCTTTACAAATTTGGATTAGCTTGTTAGCCATCTCAAGCTCTTCCTCATACTGTTCAATTTCAGCTTGGAGACTCTTAACAACGCCAAACGGGCCATTTGCAGGATACTTTTCCCACAACTTGCCTTCTTTCAGAATGCTTTCAGCCACTGCACTCCTTTGCTGAGGCTCATCCACAGCCCTCAACATCCTCACAATGTTGATTAGCCTGAAAATCTTTCGAGCGTTTTTCAAGTCAGTAAACTTGCTCATTGGGAAGTACTCTCTGTATTCACAATTTTCATAGCATCTCTTTCTTTGATACCTGCATAGTGCACAACCGAACGGGTTTAGATACTGAGAAAACTCACCTCCATTCATTTTCAGGTTTGAGTTTGGGTACTGAACCAGAAGAGAACCAAGGAAGGTGTATACATGTATACATATATATATATATATATATATATATATATATATATATATATACAAAGTTGATATGTTTAAGATGAATAATAAGCATGATTAAGTTATGATTTTGGGTAAATTAATCTACCAAGTTTGGATTAAAATCAGACGGATTTAGTGCCTATTTATGATGAGATGCAAATCTAGCAGCAAACAGATTTCATTTATTTCCTAAAAGTTGTTTGAAAAGTAGACATGTAGTGTAGATAAATAGAATTCACATTAATTAACTTACATACATAGTACTACTATAAAATGCATACCGCAATGTCTCATATGTATATATTATGAAATTAGTTGTTTGTGCACGTCCATCTTACATGGCATATAAATTTCTTTGTTTCAAAAATGAAAATGTTTTACAAGGTTTTTCTGAAAAGCTTCTTTACTAGCTAGTATAGATATAGATAAGGCTGTATACATGTTGTAACTCTAGTAGGATCTCACTTGTACAAAGCATGTACATTGTAGGTTTAGAAACTAGGAAATATGTCGTTCTCTCGAGTCTAGTAACTCTGTCTCGGTCGTGGTTAAACCCGCACATTGTATAATTTTTTAGACTTCATTAGCTCCATGTTCTACGTATTTATTGTATTTTGTTTGTTCTGTTATCTGTACCTTTTTTTTTTGTAAAAACATTAAAATTCCATGTTTTACATATTTATTTATTTTTTACAATAATTAGTGTGGGACATCAAATTGGACCTCTATATCGTGGGGACCCCCAGCTAGGTTTGGAGCCCAAGGGACAAAGGAGATACTAAGCCAATATTATAAACACCAGAGCCACTACTTACCACAATTTCTCTTACATAGTTCAAGGAATTTTCTCCCTTTAGATTTGAATCCAGCAAAAGAAGGTAGAAAGTGAAAATTATTGCCATTCCGGCAATACTCACTTGGTACATATTTTTCAAAATGTCATATATATATATATATATAAAAGTTAAATCTTATGGTCAGTTTTATTTTGTTATGTCTATGAATTTTTTTTTCCTTGTAATAGTACATCAACTTATCAAGTTTTTTTTTGTTTTTTGTTTTTTGTGTGAAGATATAAATCGATTGATATAAGTAAAATTTAAACTCATTTGATAACAACTTTTAAAAACTTTACTTGGTTCGAGTTAATTGAACCTCTCTTGTAGTTGATCACCAAGCTCTAGTTCTTGCCCCGTACATGTTGAGTTGAACCCACCCCGAAGAAAACGAATCCCAATGTAACCTGGTTCTTCGAGCTAACACTAATTTAAATTCTTCTCCTTTGTTATTGTTGTTTTGTAACCACAAAGAAAATTTAGAATGATTACGGAAGGAATACTTAACTTGGATTTCATTTCGGTTTTTTCCTTGAAGCTGAAAACATGATAATAGAGTATTAGAAATATTATTGTATCGAGTCCGCATAGGCCGCATTGGTGGACAAAGACATAGAGACACTCGAAGAGGCAATGGGACCTGACGAGCGACTTATAGAATCACTACTACGAGCAAGGGGGTCTCGACGCAATAGGGGATGAAACATACACAAGACCAAGGGCGGAAAGAGAGGAAGCAGACGCAGTGGTCGGGCTCGGGAGAGACATGGGCCACGAGCATTGGGCTAGGGTCGAGACTCGAAGAAGATGAAGAGGCTAAGGGAAGAGGGTGAGACATCTCAGCGACGTAAGAAGTCGGCTTAGACAATGTGGAAGGGAGGACCAAAGATTGGGTCGGCCCAGTCGTCACAACAGTGTACGGGAGACCAAACCGGAAGGAGAGATGGAAGACGAGACAACCGAGACACGAGTTGGAGTGAGACAGAGTATATCCTTTATTACAAAATGAGCATTAGGAGACGAACTAGAGATAAGTTTAGGAAAAGGATAAATGTTTTCATGAAATCGTACATTTCGACTCACATAAACACGACTTGTTAGGGGATCTAAATAATGATAGCCCTTATAATGAGGAGCATATCCTAGAAAAATGAACAGACCGAGGAGAGAGTTTATTGGACACCTTTGCAACAAAATTCGGAAAACATGAGCAACCAAAAGGTTTAAGAAAACTATAATCGGGCGGATGACCAAATAAAAGCTCAAATGGTGAGCGATTTGACAACACAGGTGTAGGTAAGCAATTGATCGTATAGACAGTGGTAAGAGCAGACATCAAGCCAAAATTGAGCAGGCATGGAGGCATCAATTAGAAATGCACGAGTCATTTCCAAAATATGGCGATGCTTACGCTCGGCAACCCCATTCCGTTGTTGCGTATCGGGGCAAGATTTTCGAAAAAGGATCCCTTTTGAAGAAAGTGAGCAAAAAGAGGAGAGTTATCAAACTCTTTACCTCCATTACTCGAAACATTTTCATTTTGCAATTAAAAAGATTTTAAACTAAAGCCTGAAAATTGCAAAAAATTGAACATACTTCAGATTTCAATCGCATAGGATAAATTCGAGTAAACCTGGTAAAATCATCGACAAACACAACAAGATATCGAAAACCTTTATGTGAAAGCCATGGTGATTGCCAAACATATGAATGTATTAATTCAAGAGTAGAAATAGATTGATGTTCCGCTAATGTAAAAGGAAGAGTATGTGACTTTGCCAAATGACAAGTCGTACAAGTATCATGAAAACTATTTGTAAGTTTAACGATTTATTTATCCTAAGTAAATCCAAAACTAGAGCTCCACAATGTCCTAGTCTCCGATGCCAGGTATCGCCACTCTCACCGAGAGTTAGGTTAGCTAAAAGATGTGGTGTCTCAATGGGCACACGTAAGGGATAGACATTGCCTACACTCGGGGCCTGCAAAAGAACATCACCCGAGGTGTTTTCCTTTACGTAAACAGAATCGGTATGAAAGGTGACATGACAATTATTATCCCGACACAACTATTTGACCGACAGGAGGTTATGCTGAAGTTGAGGCACATGATAAATAGGTTTTAAGGCCGAGAAGCGCTTTGTAATGATAGATTACCAACATTAGAAATAGGTAACAAGGTTCCATTTCCAACCCGAACCTTAATAGGACCAAAGTAAGCAAATTTAGAAGAAAGCTTACCATCATCGAGCTTCAACCGAGACGCCGTCGCTAAATCAGGATACCACAGCTTGTTCACCATTTTCAACCGGGTTAAAAGTAGCAAATGCAGGAAGTGCAGGTTCTAACAAGGTTGATAACAATTGGGTCAACTCGTCGGCAGAATGCCCCGGAGCATGACAAATCGGCAAACAACATTAGGACGGGAACCTAATATCCCTTCGGAATAGTTAGTGCATGTATGGGAGTAGTTAGTACACGAAATAGTAGGACCAAAAGTACAAGACAATGACCCAACCGAATTACGAAATGCAATACCTATAGGCACACTCCTAATGGAGGCCTCGATCGGAAGAATTTTTGCGGTGGGAGACTTGCCGATGGTTATGATTATTGTTGCGATTCCGATACGATTGTTCCGACCCCCTTTACCTTTGTTGTAGTGGCTAGAGTTTCCTTTCCCGAAGCCGGATAATCCCGAAGATGCACCCCTAAATTGGAAGCATCACTCTTTGGTGTTTCTTTTCATTGGCCCATTCGCCAACTTGATGTCAAGAATGCCTTTTTACATGGACATCTCACTCGAGACAGTTCATATGAAACAACCTCTTGGGTTTGTTTATCCTGACTTCCCTACCGATGTTTGTCGCCTTAAGAAGGCGCTCTATAGCTTGAAACAGGCTCCTCGTGCCTGGTTTCATCGCTTTAGCAGCCTTCCTTCCGTCTCATGGTTTTGTATGTAGCAATGCCGACACCTCCATGTTTGTTCTTCGAACCGGTAATCATGTCCTCATTCTCTTTCTTTACATGGATGACATTATTTTGACTCGGTAGTTCATCCTCCTTACTGCAGTCTTTTATTGATTCCCTTACCAGTCGGTTTGCCATGAAAGATCTTGGAAACCTAAGTTATTTTCTTGGCATTCTGGTTATTCGATCTCCTTCCGGATTATTTTTGAAGCAGTAGAAATATGTTTTAGATCTCTTACATAAATTTCAGCTTCAAACTTGTACCTCTGTTAAAACTCCTTCTGCTGCTCGAACCACCCTATCCCTTACGGACGGTGAACCGCTTGCTGATCCCTCTCGCATGTAAGTATGCTAGGTGCCTTGCAGTACTTAACCATGACTCGACCTGATATTGCTTATGCAAGTGCATGTAGTTTTTCAATTTATGCACGCTCCCGTACTACTCATCCGCATGTTGTGAAGCGTATTTTCAGGTATCTGCAGGGAACTCTTGAACATGGGCTTTTTCTTCGTGCTTGCCTCTTCACTCGTCGACCATTATTGCCTATTCCGATGCTCGATCGGGCTGGTTGTCGTGACACCTGTTGCTCTACCATAGGATATATTGTTTATTTTGGTCCTAATCTCACATCTTGGCGTTCTAAGAAGCAACCCACAATCTCCAAATCATCCACTAAAGTCGAATATCGTGCTCTTGGTTATACGAGTTGTTGCGACACTTTGGCTTCGCAAGATTTTGTTTGATGTTGGTATCACCCTTACCACTCCTGTGCGATTATATTGTGACAATATCGGTGCTACATATATGACTCGTCAATCTGATTAATCACGACCGTAGCGAACATATAACCGTGGATTATCACTTTGTTCGAGAACGGATTGCCAATGGAGATCTCGTTGTGCGATATATCCCTAATACTTCTCGGATTGTGGACATCTTCACTAAAGGGTTGTCCTCTCAACAGTTTCAATTTTTAAGTCCAAACTGTCCGTGGGTCCCCCGATCAGCTTGAAGGGGCGTAATAGAGTATTAGAGATATTATTGTACATAAAATAATTGTAAATTATTTTTCCGTATTATCTTCTATATATATAGAATGCCGGACTCCGACATTGGTGAATTATTATGCCATATATCTTTCACACATGATAACTTTTAATGATTATAATTCAAAAGGGAATATTATTATGATGAGATTATAAGCACAAATTAGGGTTTGATATGATTGATGTCAAACAAAACTAGTGAGAGGTTGTCAAATTATTTCACATGAATAAGTCAATGGAGACAAGTAATATGGAATTTTTAATAAATCTCAATAAGATAGAATATTATTTGTCCAATGGGGTTAGCCTAAGGATGCATTAAAAAATTAGTAAGTATTGTGTGAGACCGTCTCACGTAAAGTTATTGTGAGATTTAAACTTTTGTAGTGACTTTAAATACATAGAGGGTGATTAATCATTCTTTTAGGCATAACTCTAATAAAAGTCAACTCTTGGTAAATTATTAGTCGCTCCCGAATTAAAAAGTCACTATATTATAAGTTATTAGTCATATTAAAACGTTCAAAAATCATCTCGTCTTACGATAACTCTTATGTGAGACGGTCTCATATAAGAATTTGTGTTAAAAAATAATAAGAGTTTTACATTATCTTGAAAAAAATGAGACTCTCTTATTGACTATAATGAAGTTATAAAAAAGATTTTAAATGGTAAGGACTTATAGCTTAGTAAGTTCACCATTGCCCTTTTCTAAGAACTTTTTGATTCAAATTGCGAATATATATTGATTTTAAAATCCTAAAATTAAAATCAAATTCATATGTTATGAGTGAGAAAGATTCGTGGCCATCTAAGACCATATATGTGAAAATGATTCGTACTTGGTGCAATTTTAAGTTTGATGATAAGAAAAAAAATGTTTTGATATTTCAGATGTTGAGCAAGAACAAGAAGTGATTGTACCTTTGCAAATTTAAGAATTAAAGAAGACATGTTCTATATTTTTTGGCACTTGAATATATATGGATTTGGTAACTGACGTTTATTAGATGATTGAGGCAGTCTTGAATCCATGAATTCACAAGAGGAAATATGTGCTGGTATAAGCCATTTATTTGTTATGACTTATAATAGCTTCTTTGAGTTGGGATGATTCATCGGTAAAGAAAGCACATAATATAGTTTCAAGTTGTTCCATATAAACGAGACTTCTACTTTGACTAGATTATACAGAACAACTATTTCTTATATTTTTATAATTTTTATATTTTGTGTATAATTCTACTAATTTCTTTATTCATTGTGGGAGGAGGGGGATAATATTTTCCTTCTTATCTTAAAGTGTATTAAGAGAAGAATAATTATGATCTAATTAAGAATAATTATAATTTCGTTTAATTGATTCAAGTATTATTTTGAGTGAAATTTAGCTTATATTATGAATTAATATATTGCTATTACGTGAACACGACATTTAATGGTAGCATAAATGGGAGGAAAAATTGCATTTCACATAGTAGATAGATATGTTGTTGAATGACTTTTTCCGAGTACTAGCTTTAAAATATAAATCGAATAATATACAGTTGACTTGATTACATTAAATGCAAATCCCAACCAAAAAAAACACCAAAAATATTTCAGTTAATTATACATTATATGATATCATATACTTATAATCATTATCATAATAACCCTTTCATTTTCAGAGTGCAGTGTTCCAAATTACATGTGTAACTACTCAACGTAACATTATTTTTACAGTTCAAAGAACATTAAAAATGGTCAATAAACAAGTTCAAAATCAAAAACCCAAAAATATGAAATCAACCCTTAACATTAAACAAATCAATATCCTAAGTTGTTATTATATTTATGCTTACATTAACAAATTTATTATAACTTATTTTTTTATTTATCGGCATGTTAATTTATACTTTTCACATTCAAATAACTAAAATATATCCCGTAACAGTATACATTAAAATCAATTATACTCTCTAAATTCATCATGGTGTGATTTCTTTTAAAATCATCATATACTATGCTAACAATTACAATTTTCATACATTAACTTTTCAATTTTAAAATGATGCCCCACTAGTGTATATGTGTGTGCACGTGTGCGCGCGAGCGCATGCTTGTGTGTAATAATAAGTTGGGTCATCTAATGAACTCTTATCCCGGGAAAACCGATGTCAACCCCTATATAAGTACTCTTTTAAGTTTTTCCATTTTATTAGCACATTTTTTTTGTTGTTTGTTTTTATTTTATTAACAATAATTCATAATTTTCAAATAAAACACACTCTAAATTCCTATCGATGAACCCATAATTTGAAGAAATGCACTTTGAGTAGACATGGCAAATAGCGGTTCAAGTTAATTTCAAATTGGTTATGTTTACCTCAAAGACTACAGTTACAATTTAAGTTCATTTCCAATTATTTCTAATTTAGGCTGACTTCATGTAAATTAATGTTTAATCTAAAATTATATTAGAGTGAAACAACTATGAATGAGATTTTCAAATAAGGTTTTATTGAGGTTGGATCAATTTTATTTCTGACGTAAGTTTTGTAAGGTTTAGTTGTGAATTGATTGTAGAGGATGATGCAGACCTTGATTAACAGACCATCCTAATTAGCATCTCAAGCTTTGAAATTGACATTCTACCTTCCAAGACCATTAGATTTTAGAATAGACTGGAGGAGCTTGCAGTGGCAGCATCCGATATTAATTGTGCACATTGTTTGCAGTTACACAATATATTAAGTATCAAATCTTAAATATATATGCATCAGAAGCCTATGCCTCAGTATCTTACTGATTAAGCTAGCCAAACATCAAACCCTAACTTCAGCCACAAATTGTCATCGTCAACCAAGAGACTTAGAGGGATTTGGCTTACAGAGGAACAAGAGATCAGAATTCCTCACCTTATCCCACCACTTAGAAATTTTCACACCTTTCTTATACACCCCTCCTTTACTCCCCTGAAAGCAAGCCTCAGCATTCACGCCCTCAACTTCATCATGCAAACTCGAACCACCACTTTTGCATGAAGGGCATTGCGATTTTTCCCTCTTCACGAGCTGCTGGCAGTACTCCTGATTCCTCTTCTCTAACCCATAAATCTTCCCCTGGAGATCCTCAATCTTCCGGCTCATCATACAAACCCTATGATCATCCCTCATTTTCAACACACAACGAGCAAGCTCCCCTGCCTTCCTTTTCATGAACATAGACTCGGAAGCCAACCCTTTGTTCTCCTCAACAAGAGCATTCACTTTATACCTCAACCCCGCATTTTCATTCAAGAGTATTAGCCTCTCTGACTCTAGCACCTCTAGGAGGCTCCTCTGGAGTTCGATCTTCCTTGATGACTCATGGGCTTGCTTCTCCTTTGTCCCTAGCTCGTGGACCATTAGATCATACTCAACATTCTTGATGACTAGCGCAGCTATAATCTCACCATAGAAATTGAACTGAGGTATAGCTTGACCATCATCCAGGGGCCGTTGGTAGGAAAGTGAGCTCTCGGCATCAGATTGGTAGTCCTCAGAAACCGAGAGATGTTCTGAGGAGGCACTGGTTGCCGGATTATGGTGATGATGCTTGTGTAGAGATTGGCAGTAACGGTCAGCTAACAAAAGATAGGTGTCATAAAGGTCTTGCAGAAGGGATAAGAGCTGAGGGCGTTGCTGATAGTAAAACTGTGCTCTTTGTGCAAATGTATCTGCTTGATTTTGGCGTTCGTCGTCTTGAGAGTTGAGCACCAAGGTTCTTACCTTCTCGTCTAGATCTGCCATGAATTAATTAACAGAAAGGATTCGGACATTAATATGAAACTCAATGAAACTTCAGAATCTAATTTTCAAGAACGTCACCAGAGAGTTGGCCATAATGCCAATAATGTTCCAAGTCATAACAGATACGTTACATTACAACCCCCCAAAAAAAAAACACACACAAGGAGAAGACTTAGATTGGATATGAAGAATAGGTTGTTAACAGTAAATTCGAGAAAAATTAAACATCCTTTTCATTCTTAAAAGAAGGTATAAGAGAGATTAGATAAAATTTAAAATAAATTATCCGACATTCACACTAAAATTTACTTGAAAAAATAAATACTTAGAGTTATAATTTCAACAAAGTGTTTAAAAAACCATAGTGGATGTCCATTTAAAATTCTAACCACTTCTTTCTTTTCACACAAAGCAAAAATGAGTTAATGATAACAGTGGTGGTGGTTGATATTTTTTAAGAACATTAGAAAAACTTTGATAGTAGTTAAAGCTTTCAAGTGAAAAGATCAAAATCCATAAAGTGTTTCTGACAAGAATACCCCTTAAGAGGACACAGAAAAAACACAAAGAATGGAGAGGTCAGAGAGTGGGACCAAAATGTCGCATAACACCAAAGTTTAAGTTCACCGCAAACCCTACAACACCACTTCCATTTTGAATTTTTGAACTGTTAGCAGCCCTTTGCAAACGGAATTCTCTTTTGAATGACCCTATCTGGTGTGTCTCTCATATTCATTTTTGGGCTGAAAGAAATTATTTACGGAGTAAATAGTTTAAGAAATAAGAAGAAATTGAAATAAACTGGAAAATACATTGAGTGTTATGTAGTTAGAATATTTGTTGAAATTGAAAGAAGAAAAAATAATACATAATTAGGGAATTGGGTTAAATGAATAAGTCTTAAAATAATTAGAACAATTTAATGAGTTCTTCTCACATTTAAGTTAAAATGTAAAATTTCTGCAAACAAATTTATTATGTTAAGGATTCACTATTCTAGAAAATTTGAAAAACTTTTTCAAAGTTTGACACATTCTTCTAAAAATAGTTTTAGATTACTATAAAGTTTAATTGGAACTCGTCCATTGTTTCAAAGTTCTACAAAACATTTCAAAATCCCTCTCTGCAAATAATGAACACATCCAAATAAGTGGACATGAGATATGTGAATTATGTTCTATAAAATCCGGGCAAAGAACGCCCCCCCACACACACAAACTAAAAAAAAAGTATGGGACCAAATGATCTATATTATTAATAGATGATTCCACCCAAAAAAATAATAAAAGGTATGGGACCAAATGATCTATATTATTAACAGACGATTCCTAAAAGAATTTTGTAGTCAACTTATTTCATTATTGAGGGAAGGATGTTCACCTCATTTGCTAATGCAACACTGAACCTAGTACTACACGACATATTCGAGGGAAGAGATATAAGTAGTCCCACGACACAATCATACAAAATTACACAAAACTATGAAGAATTGAAGCGAAATCTCAAGTAAGACAAGCAAAGTTTTTTCCAAAAACGTTTCCTATTTTATCGATAATTGTAGGTAGAGATATGAAATTAAAATTTTAAATTCATATTAGTTACAAAGGATAATATAATACAAATATAATGAAAAGAGGAATCAAGCTTGAATCTATTGTATCCACATAATCTAGATAACTAGTCTTTGACTTCCTTAGCAAAAACTTCAAAGTTAGTGCCACATCAATTGTAGGCAAATGAGGTCAATAGTTGTCAAAGACCCCTTGGTCTAATGGCACCTGTGTCACTTGAACACCACCAAGATTTAAATCTTGTGACCTCCGCTTTTTGGTTTAAAAATTGAAGTGACTAATATTTGGGCTTGGAATCGGTCCCCTAGTTCCACTAGATTATTCCTAGATAAGGTTTAATAAAATGATCCAATTTACCCTTATAAAAAAATAAAATCAATAATTTAACATCTTAATAAAGATATCCCTACGAAGATAATCATTCGAAATCTTAGATATAAAGACAATAACAATTGATACACTTGACATATACTTATCAAACAAAATAAACAAACCATAGTACTGGCAAAGTGAATAACTAAAATATGGTTAAAATAAGAAGTGGAGTACTCATTTTCTCGTGGAATTTAAATTTTATAATTTTTAATGATATCCTCATATCCAAAGTACAAAAGGGTTAGCCAGGGCTCAAACGGAGAGAAAAAAATTTATTTTTGTTGGTAAATCACTGCTTAAGGAGTTGATTTTATAATATACTCTCATATGTGAATAATTATTTAAGATTTTATCACAATGATTTTTATATGAGACAATAAATTATAAAATAAATTTTTAAGTGAAAAATCTGTGGAAGGAGATTAAATTAATAAGCTCTAATTATCAAGAATCATAAATCAATCTAGAAATGATGAAGGTGCCCCATAAGAAATGCATTACATATCAGACGCTGTAATTTGCACCAATCTAATCCTACGTACACTTGCAAAATTTAAGAACCTTCCATGCAACAATTCAAAATTCCAAAAAACAATCAAATCAAAATACTTCAGTAAAAAACAAGATGAGCAATCAGAGAGGGGTCAAGGTAGAATTTTTTTTTGCCGGGGGGAAGAGAGAGAGAGCGAGAGAGGCCAGAAGTACCGGCAAGCGAAGAGACAAGCCAAGCGGGCTTGTTTAAGGAAGCAGAGGTCCGCAAATGGGACTGAAATTGACGCCCTCCGCCGCCATCCACGCCGGTAGAAGCGACGGCCACGCCTTTCCCCATCGTTGTCACGCCCATGTCTTCCTAATCCACCTCCTGGAGAGAGACACAGAAGAAAAGCATTTAACTGGCAGAGGAAACAAATAATTCTAATTCAACGCCCAGATCTCGAAAACTAATAGTAGAGAGGAGAGAGAGAGAGAGAGAGAGAGAGCATTTAAAAACTGGGGACACTTCCATTTGGGAAAAGTAGAAACGTTTTCTTGTTCTGTGCTAACATTCATGTCTCTGTCCTGCTTTGCTCAAATCCCCATTTTCATCCCCCTTCACGTAATCTCTCTCTAACCCGAATTAAATTCACTTTCTTCATTTCTAACCCTTCCAATTTGGCTTGGTTCAGTACGATACAAAGCACCAAAAGTTAATCCCAATTTCAAAGAATTTTGACAGAATCATAATTGAAGTTATATCTAAAAGACAACAATTTTTTGGTAGATGGAGTGATACTGAAGGGAGATCGTCGCAATTTCAACGTTGAAAACAGAATATTCAGTGGATTACATTGAAAAGAGAGAAAATTTAGCAAAAGTTGAAGCAAACAGAGCTAATTAAGCGAAAACCAGTCTTATTATCGTATAAAAGAGTATAATTGACAACAAATAAAGCAAACTTAATACTATTTAAAATGGAGTATATAATAGCTAAAAATTAGAAATAAAAATACTTACAAGAAACTCAGCTTGTTTGAAGAGAAGTGAACAGAGTGCGGAATGCAAATGAAATTCGAAAGGGGTTTTAATGTTTTATGATGAGAGAGAGAGAGTATGGGAATGGTGAAAAGATACGATGCAGATGCAGGTGCAGGTGCAGGTGCAGGTGCAGGTGCAGGATCATCAGCAAGAAAAATGGGATTGAATTCAGATCCAAGAAGTGTATTTTGAAATTTTACGAATGAGAACGCAACACGTGTTATACACAGTAATCTTAAGCTAGCTAAGCCAATAGCCTATAAAGAGCTGGGTTTTGACTCTGAGGTATTTTAGACGGGTCAGAGGGTTCAGCCACTGTCCCAGCTATTAATTACCCCCTTTGTTCAAAACAGAATATCATTTTTATTTTTAATGTATTTTAAAAATATTATCAACTTATTTTTTAATAATAAAATACTATTAGTGACCTTAGTATTTAATTTTAAATTAATTTTTTAAATGTTTCTTTATTCCATAAATGTTTTTAAAATTTAAAGGAAAGGTAATTTAGAAATATTATAGGTTTAATGTTACTATTTTTATAAATTGGATAATTATTTTGGGACATCTAGTGGACATCTTTTTGGGATGAATGGAGTATTAATTAATTTTTTTATTGTAATTGTTATTACTAATTTAAAGTCGTGTTATGTATAAAGAAATGTAATAAATCTTAAGAAATTATGGATTAAAAAGTTAAAAAAATAATTAGTTATAATGAGAAAATTATTATATTTCACATTTAATATATATATATATATATATATATATATATATATATATATATATATATATATATATGATAAAAATTCATAACAAAAAAATATGTAACTAAATTATCATTTAAATAGTCAATTATTATAAATATGACTTTTCAATTTTTTCATACTCAAAACCGTAATCAAAAGCAATTACAATAACCTCTAAAATTACACCTTGAAAAGAGGATGAGTTCTTCTTTTCCCTTACCAAAATAATAAAAAGGATTAATCTATAGAAAAATATCAAATTCTAGAATTGAAATCAATATTATCAAGGACCTAATTATCGCAACGGTTGACTTTGTCCATAGTTAGGGTTGTGCATTATTCGATTCAAAACCAAACCGGACAAAAGACTGGCTTGGATTGGACCACCGGATTTTGGTCGTTGACAATATTATTCGGTGCTATCCATGATCCACAAAAATTTCTATTCGATTTTCTCGTCCAACCTAGTCCGATACACCGGGTTTTTGGATTGTATAAGTTACTATATATATATATATATATATATATATATATATATATATATATATATATATATATATATATATATATATATATAGTTAGTTAGTTAGTTAGTTAGTTAGTTAGTTAGTTAGTTAGTTAATTAGGATTTCTAGCTGAGAATACATTCTAATTCTCTTGTGTCTTAAATTTAGCTAATTTGAAACTCGATTCTCTCTCGAAGTTTCAACATTTTTGGAGTTTGCTCATATCTAACTATGCGATAATCTCTATTCGGTCCACTTTGATTCAGTCCAAGTTTGGTCCAGATCTTTCCGATTCGATCCGGTCCAGGTTCGGATCGAAAGTTATGCGGTCCAATTCTCAATCAATCGATTTCTCTTATTTGGTTTTCGGTCCAACCGGGGTTGGGTTTAGACAGATGAACACCCCTACCCATGGAAAACATTGTGACAAATCCTCCTTTACCACCTCTTTAAAAGAAAAGGTGAAGTGTTGAATAAGTACAAATCACTCATTCTAATGATAATGAAAATGTGTGAAGATCACCTGAAAATCAAATCAAAATATATTTAGTTAAATGGATAGTAACCACTTTTGTAATGCAACTATTTTGAGGAGCTAGTATCTCGACCTATTCTTGTTCTCCTTATGTTCTCAAACACCACCTTTAAGTAGCGAATCCAATGTTCTCAATACCTCGACCTCGACCTATTACCTATTTAAAAAAAATACAAATATCAAATGGTCAACATTGAGAGCAAACTTCACCCAATGTGGATGATTTCATATTGTAGCGACATTCGAGAACATGAATTAATCTCAATTACTTGTTTGATCTTATGTGCTCACTAATTTCTTCCATTACCTTATTGTGAACATCCCTTAACCATATCTTAACCTAACTACAAGTATCAAAGTTAGGCAAAGAGCTCATCTTTCCTGAATATGCAAGCCTCTCCATAGAGGGTAGCTGTAGATACGCCGCCGGTAGATACAGCTTGTTTGTAGATTATGACTATTCACAAACAAAGTCCCATTTCTACATTTTAAGATTTTTCACATTCTTCACATAGGGTAGGTATAGAAATCTAAAAAGTGTTATTCTTATTTATTTTAATTATTTTATTTGTTTACGTTAGCTCGGTGAAGAAAACTCGCCTAATTTGTGTGCTTGAGTCAAGATCGGCCTAAAGTAGAGTCACAAATACCATTTTAGCCAACAAAAAGCCAATAAGTCCAAAAATAGCCTAGAGTTCATCTTCTTAGGGCTGTGAATCCAATTCCTCGGTCGGTCCATACCAGGTTAGGACTCCCAAGCCTAGTTCCAAGCCGACAATGACCTCCAAGCCTATAAAAACACGAGCGTTTTGACTTCTTTTTAGTGGCCAAGTTCGGTGCACTTTTCGAGACCACAAGCATGGTCACCATGAATCGGAGTCGGCCCATAAGCTCCCCCTAACAGCATTATTTTGGCTGAGTCGGTGTCCGAGATTCACCTTTATCCATTTTCAAAAATGTTAGCCCGATTCATCGTTAAACTTATGGTTGGGGGCTAAATATAGGGTTTCTTGAACTTAATTTTTCATTTCACCCCATTCTAGGGAAATATGTGGCCTAATTTCATATTCATTTCACCCCGTTGTGGTGAAATATCTTACTTCATTCTCTTCCTTCTATACTCTTCACAAATAATTTCATTTCCATTCTTAAAACCTCATAAAAGCCTTTATTTTCTCCACTCTGGATTTCATACCAACCTACTGCTATTCTACCGAAATCCCATCGAGATTCTAGCCTAACAAGTGGGTCTACCTGAGGGCGCCAACCAGATCCGAAGCATTCATTTTATTTCATTTTGTTTTTATTTTAATTTTATTTCGCTTTCGTATTTTAGTTTAAAAATGTAATTTCATTTAGTTTCCACCACGCCTGATATAATTTTATTTATTTCTTTCCTTTATTGCTTTTGTTTAACACTTTACATCATATTTTGAGTGCTTTTAATTTCCATTTTAGCATGTTGACTAATTGTTTTCTTTAACGCGATTTTTATTCACTTATTTAATTAGTAGAGGCGAGTCTTTATGACGGGCACAATGAGAAGCACCCATCTTCATTTCATACCTTCACCCCGAACACCGGATCATTGATTTAAGCCAAATGAATTCCTTTTTTAAAACCTTTCTTAGTATTTTGAGTTTTTGTCCTTTTCGATTGTCCCTTTGATAAACTCTAAAACATAGGAAAGTATGAAGACTCGGGTATGACTCTATCTCTCTTTGTAGTTTTAAATTCAAGTCATTCACACACTTTAGGAAGTTTATCTTGAAGTTTTCAACTCGTCTCGACCTACTCGAAATTTATTCTTGAGTGAAACACTTATCTCCGGGTTTCGACCCACTCGGATAGAACTTAGACAGACGTTTTGCTTAAATAATTTCATATGCTTAACTTATTTTAGTATCCGGATCACTACAAAAGTTGAATCAAAATTAATGCGTTAATTCTAACCTATAGCTAGATTTATTTATTAACTAAAATTATTTATTGGCATTTGATGTACTCGTGTCTATATACTTTTCTAACTCTTCATGTATTTAAGAATAGACACAAATCGAATTGAAATGTGTTGAATATTAGACCCGAGAAAATTTTATTTAATTGGTTTAAGGATAATTAAACATTTAAGTATTTGAATGAATTATTATCCTTGACTAATCTTGGATCAAAGTATTTTAATACTTTGAGTACCACTTTGATTTGTTTTTGCAGGTTAATTAGAGTTATTTAATCTCATTTTGAAAAGAAAAAACAACCGATTTCTTACCGTTTAACGGTAGCGGACAGAAAAGCCACATTTTCAAGTTGGCTCCAACACCGTGTCGGGGTTGTTTGTTTCCATTTCTGGAAAACTTCAATGTTGAGTCTAACGATTGTTTCCACCCTAGATTTCAGTCGCAACAAGTGGGATGGATTAATTTTTGAGCCAAGGACCGATGTACAACGTTCATCTTCACAATGGTTCTCTTTCGAGAGACTTAGACTATCCATTACAACGAATAGTGAAGCTTACCAGTCAAGACCGAGTCACAACGGTTATCTACTTTGCTTGATTAAATAGAAGTCAATCTACAAGACTTATGAAGATTGCTTGGAACTAAACTCCGATCTCATAAACTCAATCTTTTTAGCTTTCAGCTCTATATTTAGAATTCTCAACTTTTGAGTTGAAACAAAAGAAGTCTTGTAATAAGTCAAACACTTATTTTCTCTACTCTTCTACAATTTTTCTTTACTGAGTCTGTAAGTGGTAACTTAACTCAACTATACCTAGTTGTAAGGATTAACTCGAGTTAGGAATTACTAGGACATATATTCTGTGCCTAGGAAAACTTGTATTGAATTGTTAAAGGGAACAATTCGATAAGTCGATCCTTTATATTTTATGGATTCAAAATAGTGGATTTGATTTAGTTTCCGGATTGATATTGTCCGTGTATTATGGCCCGGGAGGGTTTCCACGTATTTCTTGTTGTTATAATTTTTCTAAGTTCATTCTAGACTCATAATACTCTATCCGAGTTCGAATTGTGCTTGAAAATCTTTAATTTCGTAAAATTTTCTTTACACCCTATTCACCTCCTCCCTCTAGGGTGATTCAAACTCTCAAAGAGCAAAACTTCAATTGGTATTAGAGCCAATCCTTCTCAAAGGATCTCATAATCCAAGGTCTAAAGATCAAATGTCTCTTAACTATGGAAAGTTCGATGAAGGAAAATCATTCACCAGGCCGCCAAAGTTCAAGGGATCAAACTTTGCACATTAGAACAAGATCATGGAGTGTTTCATCCAAGACTATGATAAAGAAGTGTGGGAAATCATATGTACTGGCAACTATATTCCCACAAACATGGAGGGCACTCGATCTATAGCTAAAGTAAAGTCGGAATTCAGCATCGAAGAAAATGAAAGGCGGATTGTTAATAAACTTAAATCCCTTCGAAGGAAGGTGTCTCACGAGGAGAGTGTCGGAAAGATTCTAAGGAGTCTACCAAAAAGAGATAGGGTCCAAAGGTGAGTGATGTTGAAGAAGCTTAGGACCTTGCTCAGCTGAAGCCGAGATGAGCTCATCGGGAAACTACTCACCCATGAGTTAAATCTAGAGGAAGAAGAATCTAAGGAAAACACCAAAAGATACATTACTCTCAAAGCCTCAAAGGAATCTGCTCCAAGTCCGTGCTACTCGGATTCGAAGAAGACTCCATGGCACTTCGACCCGAGGATTCAAGAAGATGATGAAATACAAACAGTGGCGGAAGAAGTCTAAGTAAGAATTCTTCAAGAAGGAAAGAAAAGGTAAATTCTGATCTCCTTCTAATTTGACTTTGACTAAAAACTCCAGTTGTTTTGAGTGTGGAAGCAAGGAGCACATAGTCAAACACTATCCAAAGAGGAGAAAGGACAAAAAGAAGAAAAAGGCAATGGTAGCCACATGGAGTGATGATGAATCGAAGAAGATGATGACATAGATGATGAGTTGAAGTGTCTCATGGCCTTGATAGACTCAAAAGCTGAATCTAAGTCGAAAGTAAAGCATCAAACACTAGGAAGCAATCCTCGGGAGGTTACTAAGAAACAAAGAGGTCACTGGTATTTAGACAATGCATGTTTTCGCCACATGTCCGATGACTCATGACTCTTCTCGGAACTAGAAGAGATGAAAGGAGGAAATGTCACATTTGGAGATAACAACAAAGGCAAGATTGTTGGCATTGGTAGAGTTGGACTAGGTGATAACTCGGTTAGTCCGGTATGTCTTGTCAAGGGACTCAAGTATAATCTCCCGAGTATCTCTTAATTATGTAACAAAGGTCAAGATGTAAGATTCACTCGGACCAATTACTTAATTTCCGATACAACCACCAAAGAGACAAAGCTCTCCGGTATGAGGTCGAGTAACACCTACACCATTCCTCGTTCGATTCTAATCAAGATCTGTCATGTTTAAAAGCTTCAGTTAATGATGATTCATGGATATGGCATCGTAGATTAGGTCATATTAGTATGCATACTATCAAGTAATCATTAGTAGGCGGTATTGATTTTCATGAGACTTTTTCTCCTGTTGTTCATCCCATCACATCCGCCTTGACCTATCCCTAGCTATTTCTCATGATTGGTGTATTCAAGCAACTTGATGTCAAGAATGCTTTTCTTCATGGCATTCTTACTGAAACTGTCTACATGTGTCGACCTTCCGGCTTTGTCGATTCTCGTTATCCCAATCATGTGTGTCGTTTGCAAAAAGCTATATATGGTCCGAAGCAATCTCCTCGCGCTTGGTTTTATCATTTCGGTAGCTTTACGCTCACTCATGGTTTCTCCTTCGATCAATTTGACCCCTCCATATTCATTCTTTATTCCACCTCTCGGACTCTTGTTGTCCTTCTTTATGTTGATGACATTATCCTTACTCGGTAGCTCCGCACCCTTACTTTTCTCCTTCATTGACACTCTCTTTCGTCGGTTTGTATGAAGGATCTCGGGGACTTGTACTACTTTCTTGGTGTGCAAGTCTCTCGCCTTCTGTTTGGGCTCCTCTTGTCTTAACATAAGTACACTTCGATCTTCTCAAAAGTTCCACTTGCATACTTGCAAGCCTCGATCGCAACCCTATCGTTGCTCGTACCACTTTCTCCTTCTCGGATGGCGAGTTACTTGCGGACCCCACCGAGTACGAAGTATGGCAATTCATGTAGTTTTTCGGTTCATGCATGCCCCCGGACCACTCATCTCTTGGCTATCAAGCATATTTTTAGGTACTTGCAGGGTACTTTCACCGATGGGATTCTTCTTCGTCCCGCTATTGCTCCTCCCCTCATTGTTGCCTATTCGGATGCTGATTGGGCTAGGTGCGAGGATTCTTGCCGGTCTACCACTTGGTTATGTTGTGTTTTATGGATCCAATCTTATTACTTGGTGCTCGGAGAAACAACCCACTTGTTTCCAAATCTTCAACTCGAAGTTGAATATCGTGTTATTGCATACATGGTTACTAAAACTATCCGGCTTCGCAAGTTGCTATATGACATAGGGATCTCTTTGGTTGCCCCTACTAAAGTGTTGTGTGACAACGTCGGTGCATAATATCTCACAGACTAATCCTAGTCATCATAATCGTAGCAAGTACATTGTCGTTGATTATCATTTTGTTCATGAACGAGTCACCGATGGTGCTCTTATTGTCGAGATATGTTTCTACTATTTTTCATTTAGCGAGATATTTTTACTAAAGGGTTGTCTTCTTCTCAATTTTTGTTTCTTAAAGCCAATTTGTGTGTTCCTTCACCTGATTAAGGGGATATAATAGAGGATAATGGCTAACAATGTAATTTGTTTGTATATTTACTCATATAAATATAGCGCCAAAGCTCCCAGATTGAGCGAGTCACACACATCAATTTCTTCACGAAGTATTGGTAAAAGGCTAACATATATTATCAAACAAGAGATTCCATGTAAGAATGAGTTGTATGGTGAGGAGTAGAACCAACCTCGTTAGATGGCGAGATGAAGTCATAAATATTCGGATCTCTACAGTGGTGCGAGTCTAAACATTTTGCTTATTTGGAATCATCAAATGTAGGTGTTTTTTACTTGATCCGCATTAGTAGATTCTTGGAAGTCTCTTTCACCAATGGTAATATTAGAAGTAGGACTAACTCTAAAAAGAGGAAAGAAAAAGAATTTATCTCAAGCAGTAATGTCGTAAGTGAGTCCCAAGTATACCTCCAAATTTATAATCAAGAAAAATGTGCAAACCATAGAAGAACCATGAATAATAGATGTACTAGGAAAATATTTTAGCAATTCAGGAGATTAGGATTTGAAATCAATGATAAAGAACTGGATGACAAAAAATGATAATAGAAATACAAATATGATAGATGAACTTAAACTAAGATGTGAAGCTTGTGGCAAGGAGTCTAAGTACCGCTGACAAAAGTTTGGGTTTGGGTTAAAATCGGGTTGGAAAAATCGGCCATCGCACAAAATTTTTTGTCCGATATTCGATTTTTTCGGGTCGGACAATTCGGACAAGCATAAATTCTGGTTAAAATTGGTTTCGGATAATAGAAATAGGAAAATTTTACGTTCGAATTTAAAATTCGGACAAAAAGTCATACCCAAACCCGATTTTTTTTAAGTTGGACAAATTTGGATAATTGAATCGAACGAAATTTTGCCAATTAGAGGTCTAAGTGTATCCCAAGCAATAGACTATAACCTATGATGTCGTGTTTCTCTAAACATTTAGAGTCTTATTTGATTTGATTTGTCTGTAAACTGAAAGCAAACCCAATATCATGATAATGTTTTAGAAAATTAATTCTTTTTATATATTTCTAGGACATGGAGCAAGTTTAGCCTAAATGTTGAAGATAGTGATGATAAGCATGACTTTTTCCTTCCATTTCCATAAGTATGGGAGATGGATCAGAAAACGAACTCTAAAAGTTCATTCCTAATTGACTGATGAATAAATAAGCAAAGATCAAATTCAGGTCCTTCAATATGTTAGGGTCGGATTCGAAAGGCAGCGGAAGTGAATATGGTAATTTGTGATTTGTAATTTGGGATGCAGGAAGTTGATAAAGTAATAAATAATAGATGAGGTGATTGACACATAGATTTTATGTGGAAAACCCAAATGTAGGAAAAATCACAGTCGACAACAATATTATCCACTCGTGATACGATAAGTGAGTATAAGGTACGATCTCTAGGACTATAAGTAAAGAGAAAACAAAACTCTCAAAGACTCTCTCAATCCAGTGCACGTGGAGTAGAAAAAAATAACCCTAAGTGGTGCCAAGAGGTACATATGATTATGCCATGTTTCACTAGCCACACCTAATTAGGCAAAACAACCTAGTGTATATAGAAAACCTCTAGGAAATCCTAGAAAGTTTTCTAGTGGCAATCAACTACTTAGAGTCCAAGATAAAATAATATTTTACATGTAATAAAATTGGGACAAAACCCAACAAACTCTACCTTGGACCAAATTCCATATAGGTACGCCATCAGCAAAGGAACTCCAAAGTGTAATCATACCATTCGATGGAAGAACGAACATCTCATATGCTTGAATTTGAACTTGGCTCGATTAGGATCCGAACCTGGTTCGATAACTGGATTTGACAAACCGTAATAAAATCTTAATCTGATTGAAACCCGACTCTATTACCGCTTGTTAGGGTCACATTCAATATGCAGCAGAAGTGAATAGGGTAATTTGTGATTTGTGATTTGGGATGTGGGAAGTTGATAAAGTAACAAATAATAAATGAGGTGATAGACACATAGATTTTACATGGAAAACTCAAATATAGGAAAAACCACGGGCAGCAACAATATAATCCACTATGATACAATAAGTGAGTATAAGGTACGATCTTCGGGACGATGAGTTCTGTAAGATCAAAGTCAAGAGAAAAAAAAACTCTCAAAGGCTCTCTCAATCTGGGTATGTGAAGTAAAAAATAAGCCTAGGCGGTGCCAAGAGGCACATATAGTTATGTCATGTGCCACAAGTCATACCTAACTAGGTAAAACAACCTAGTATATAAAGAAAACCTCTAGGAAATCCTAAAAAGTCTTCTAGTTGTAATCAATTGTCTAGAGTCCAAGATAAAATAATATTTTACATACAATGGAATTGGGAAAAAACCCAGCGCAATATGGTCCTTGGGCAACGTTTAGATTTTCCAGGGCTTCTTCCTCTTGTGCAGAGCCTTTGAGATCATATTATTTGTGTATGTGCAAATCTATCTGTAGCAGATTTTCCATTACAGCAAATTAGACCTGCATGAAATGATTGCCAAGAAATGAACAGAACAAAACAAACTTATAAGTTATAGCAACGAAGAGACCACAAATATTGTTGTTGCCAAGAAATACCAGGGTCCCCTTGATAACTGAAAAAGCTATTATCAAATGAGTTCTTCAGCTATAGATTGCATCAGGCTAAAGTACAATACATTGCTAAAATGTGATCTTTTTCTTTTTTTCTAGGTCGGGGAGTGGAGGATGAGGAGTGGCAAGAAATCAATGCCTGTATATATAATTCATATACATATTACAGTTTGTTGATATGACATAGACTCTGCGCATCTACCATTTTTCTTTTTAATAATCTTAGGGCTCTAATGATTAGCAGAAAATGAAATCAGTAATTTATAAAATATTAGCAAAAGTTGAGTATGACAATTCCTTTTACGAACTTCCTTTATGTCAACCAGTATGAAACATCTTATTTAAATTAATTGTAGCATAGCATACCTTTGCACCTCCAATGTGAGTTCTTGTTGGATGAAGACTATAGTAGTTGGCTAATAGATAATTTTCATATTTCTTAATATAATCATAGTAACTCGGAAGAATCTCGATAAGCAACTCCAAGGAAACAAAAGAAATTTTCAGGTTACAAAAAATACAGCATACAAAAAAGGGCCGTTTTTACAGAGTATGCTTTACCAAGGAAAATAATCAGTTTATACCTTAGCCTCAAATTTCGGCAAGGTTTTAATGATGAAGAGGTTGTCATGAGGTAAGAAGAACGGCCTTCCACAGCCTCCTCGCAAGGCCAATTCCATGAGAGTCTCATGTTGGCTGACTACTAGCATGTATTCCTCATATCTAATGTTTCCAAGCTCTTGTATGTTTCTACAAGAGAATTGACAAGAGAAGATTAGGTGTTGAGAAAGGAAGAAAATCGTTCAACATGATGGAGATCTATTCTGCTCTAGAATCATACACAAGTGATTATGAGGAAAAGACTTAAATAAAGTTGCTTCACTGTGTTAAATGGAACCATATTTCGCAAGATTTACATACCGTATGTCAGTTCAGTATCGTAGAAGTAATGAAGCTGAAAACGAACCTCTTGGTATGACGAGTAAAAAAGATGGCTGAACATCAGGAAAAAGAATTAGACCTTGTTATCTTGTCCTTGTGAAAAGCTAAAGAAGAGTGTAGAGCAGAACCTGAATATGTGGTGCTGTAATCCTTCAAACACAAACTCAGTTATGACCTAGAAGAACAGGAGCAGGCCTACCAAACTAACTTACAAAGATTAATTGACCTGAAACTCACATCTGATGTCATGTTGCTCATTGAAAATGAAAACTATAAAAGAAAATAGAGAAAAAGAAGAATGAGAAACTTGTCAAATAGTTGAAGGAATCTACAATAAAAATGTCTGAAATCACAAACCACATAAATCAGTTAATAGCCTTGCCTCAGATAGGTTAGAAGTCAATAGATATGCAACAATGATTACCTAGTTAGTCATCATAGACCTGCAACTTTACCATAACAAATTAGAATATAAACTAAGAACAGGATGGAAGATGCACGGTGGATGACAAATGCTATTTTTTTCACAGAAAAATACAACTAAGAATAACCTTATACATCAAGCTAGATCACCTTTCTAGGATCAAAAATTCAAATTAACCTATGTTAGTAGAAACTTGCAGATAGATTCAGCATTAAATTGCTAGCCTGATTCCCTCCTTCTCCCCTCCCCCTCAAAAAACCCAAAAAAAAAAAAAGATTTTGAAGAGCCAGAGAGGGGGTTTTGTTTTTTACTTAAAATGTTTAGGGTTTTTGGTCTTTTGTTTTAAGCAAATGACTATGCTTCTGAGTTTTTGGATTATGATTGCTTGAGGTTCTTGTTTCTGAATTGTGAGTAGGTTTAGATTGATTATTGTTATTTGCTATTCTTTCTGGTCATCAATAAGAATAAAACTAAGGGAGATTTACAATTAAGTGAGGCTTTAAATTATAATTACAAATTTGGTGGTTTTTTTACATTTGGGATGCCTTTTTATACTGAAAAGACAGTTATATCCCTTATTTCTCTCCTCTATCACATGCCTTTAGTGTGTCCCTGCCATCCCTCTCTCTCTCTCTCTCCTCCCCTCACTATATTTTTCTCTCTCCTCTCCCCCATCTTACATCTCTTTTGAAATATTTTTTAAATAAAATTAAAATATATTTATTTTTAAATAATATTATTTTTATAAAGACTTGTTTTTTTCCTTTAGATAAAAAATTAATTATTTGTATTATACATAATTTTTAAAACTTTTTAATGAAGAAATTATTTTACATTTAAATTTTAGCTTTGTTATTCATGTTTCTTTTATATAGTATCATTATGTTGCTCAAAAACAAAATACCATTATGAATTTCTCTTATTATAAATAAATTACCTTATTTTCACATTAAAAAATAATGTATTCATTTTTATGATCTAATTTTAAACAAAATTTAAATTTTCAGTAAAATTACAATTTAAAGTTCATATTATAAAATTTTAATTTTTAAGTTTTTTTTTCATATTTCAACTAAAATATTTTGATTGAGAAAATATATGTTGTTTAAATCCTAAATCTTAATTACTCAATTTGAAATATTACATTAATAAATCTAAACACTAAATCCTAAATGTAAGATACTTATAATAGTTAAAATCATAATTAACTTTACATATGTTAACCTAAAAATAAATATAAAATTACATGGATTAATCTAAATAAATTTTTAAAATAAAATTAAAAATTATTGTATACTAGGGTTACTATATATGTCAACTATGATGTTATCCTCGAATGATAACATAGTCATCCTAGGATAACATAGTCATCCTAGGATAACATCATGGTTAACCATGGATGACATCTATAGTAATCCTAGTATATAGTAACTTTTTATTCTATCTTAAAAATTTATTTAAATTAATCTATGTAATTTTATATTTATTTTTATGAAAATATATATAAAGTTAACTATGATTTTAGCTATTATAAATATTTTACATTTAGGTTTTAGTGTTTAAATTTATTAATTTAATATTTTAGATTGACCAATTAACGTTTAGGATTTAAACAATATATATTTTTTCAATTAAAATATTTTAATTGAAATAAAAAATAAAACTTAAAAGTCAAAGTTTTATAATATGAACTTAAAATAATAATTTTACTTGAAACTTAAATTTTGTTTAAAATTACATCATAAAAATGAATACATTATTTTTTTGGTGTGAAAATAAGATAATTTATTCATAATAAGAGAAATTCATAATGGTAGTATAAAAAGAAATATGCATAACATAACTAAAATTTAAATGTGGAATAATTTTTTCATTAAAAAAATTTAAAAAGTTATTTATAACACAAATTAATTAATTTTTTATCTAAAAGAAAAACAAATTCTTTATAAAAATAATATAATTTAAAATAAAATATATTTTATTTTTATTTAAAAAAATTATTTTAGTTAAGAGATATGTAAAAGTAAGGAGAGGAGAGAGAGAGAAAGACAACATTAAGGAGAGGAAAGGGAGAGAGATTGACAAGTGGAAGGAGAGAGAGAACCTGCTTGAAGGGAGGAGAGAGAGGGAGGGGGTGAGGATATAATGGTCTTTTTACTTTTGGGAGAGTGATATAGATGTAAAAAGAGCAACCAAATTGATAATTGTAAATTAAACTGGTACCCAATTGTAAATCTCCCTAAAACTAATATGTATACTTGTAAGACCAGTAATTTTAGGTTAGGTATTTATATGAGTTAAATTAATTATTTAGCCTTAATTAATTAAAGTAGGTCGAATAACTAAAATATATATGTGGATATATATATTCGTGAATTTATTTGAGCGTATTGTTATTAGTGAAGCGTAACTATTATTAGTGAAGCATATTAATTCCTTCCTCCGAATTTTCCACCCGGCCTAGCTAAATAAAAATCCGATACCGCATATGCTACGTATGTAGGTTTAATTATTACTATGTTTAACAATAGAAGAGGAAAAGAGGAGTGAGAAAGGGGGGTTAAGTGTTTAGCTAGGATTTGATTAGTGTAAAGACGTGGCCTTTCCTGGGAAGCCACGAAGAGAGAGTGAACAGAGAGAGAGAGAGAGGAAGGCTAGGGGGACTCGGGCAGATGGAGAAGAGCGAAAAGGAAGCAGGGAAGCGAGGGGAAAGCAAGAGGAGACGGAGGACGAGAGCGAGAGATCGAGGAAGCGGGAGAGTGAGGACCAAAATCCAAACACAGAGAGGGGGAGAGAGACTCGATGAAACAAAGGGAAGAAGGAGGGCGAGCGAGAGGAGGAGGAGGCTGGTGGCACGGCCGAACAGCGACGACTCGTGAGTGAAGAAGCGGCGGCCGGCGAGCGGAGTGTAAACGGCGGCCAAGCAAGAGCCAATGAGCAAACAATAGGAGTGGGGAAGTAGAGAAAAGGAACATCAGCGAGACAAGGAGAAACCGAGGGAAAAGAAAAGGGGTAGCAAGTGAGACATAGAAAAGAAGAGGAACGACGACGGACTCGGGAGAACATCGAGGGCGAAGAGAAAGTTAGGCCAAACACTAGTTTTTAAAAAATTAAAACTATTTTTAAAAAACGATTTTGGAAAAAAACTCCCGAAACGAAACATGACAAATAGTTGTTTCTGTTTCTAATTCTGGAAAAACTCCGTAACAACAACCCATAATCCTATTCTCTCTCTCTCCTATTTTTTACGTTATTTTAATTTTCTCTCTCTCTCTCTCTCTCTCTCTTATTTTATTTTATCTCTATCTTATCTCTATCTTTTTAAAAATCTTCACTACTACAAAAATGTAAAATAGCGACTGGAAAATAGTGACGGAAACCAATCTGTCGCCGGTCGCGACGGAATCGAGCAACGGACACCGACAAAAAATGACAACTCGGATCATACAACGACGGAATTAGCGACGGAACATAACTTCCGTCGCTGTTTTGCTCTCCGCGACGGAGTAGCGACGGAATATTCCGTCGGCGATAATTCGTACATCAAAAAATCCTCGAAAGAAAAAAAAATTAACCGTAGTAATTAGCAATGGAATATTCCGTCAGCTATCGACAATTTTGTAATTAGCGACGGAACAGCTGACGGATCGGTCCGTCGCTAATTACGAATAAATCCGAGACTGGCCGGTTCGGATTTCGCAAAGCAACAGAGAGAGCGAGACCGAGAGCGAGAGCGAGAGCGAGAGCACCGCCATCAGCCCGCGACACCACCGCCATCGGCCGCTACCGCGGCGACTACGCACGCCGCCGTCGCTCGTTGCCGCCGCCTCCCTTCCGCCGCCGGTTTAGGACCCCCAAGGCCGAATAACCACCGGTCTTAGCTTCGATTCGCCCGACCCTACACCGCCGCCGCCGCTGCCGCTCGGGTGGAGGACGCCGCCGACCAACCGCCGCCGCTGCCGCCTCACGCCTGAGCTTCGCCGTCGCCGCTGTGCCGCCGCCGGTGCCGCCCATAAATTTGAGGTATGTTTGTGATGATTTTTGTAGATTTATGGTTTTACAAAATTGAAATTGAAATTGATGAATATATGTAATTTGTGGGAAATTATAATGTTGTTTGTGAATGAATTTGAGAAGAAAAATGTGAAATTGTGTTGTTTAAGGAGTAAATGTTATTGAAGTTAAATTTAGGGTTTTTAAAAATATAACTTTGGTGGGAATTGTGTTGTTTAAGGAGTAAATATATGTACTTTTGTGGGAATTAATGTTGTTTGTGAATGAATTTGAGAAGAAAAATGTGCAATTATGTTGTTTGTGGAGTAAATGTTATGGAAGTTAAATTTAGGGTTTTCAACATTGTAACTTGAAAGTAACGTATATATGTAATTTAGTGGAAATTAATGTTGTTTATGGATGAATTTGAATAGAAAAATGTGCAATTGGGTTCTTTATGGAGTAAATGTTATTGAAGTTAAATTTAGGGTTTAAAAAATGTTAGCTGAAATTGACGAATATATGTAATTTGGTGGAAATTAATGTTGATTGTGGATGAATTTGAATAGACAAATGTGCAATTGTGTAGGATTTGTGGGACATTATTGTTGAAGTTGAGGGAAATGGTGTTTTTGATTTATATATGTGTAATTGTTTGTTGTTTATTTGTGTGAGGTTGTTGACGCTAATTAGGTATGCTTATAGGTATGATTGCTTTACTTGTATGATTAGTGTAATTATATGTATATGAGTTTATTTATGCTAATTAGGTATGATTACTTTAATTATGAAATAAATATTTAAGAGTAAAATATAAAAATTATAGAAATCTATGTATATTAAAAAAATTTATAGATGCATAATGGTTATATATAGATTATGTTTGTTATAGAAAATAATTACTACGGCATCTTACAAGAGGTTGTTGAAGTTGAATATGTTGGTGAACCAATAAAAAGGTGTGTGCTTGTTTAAATGCGATTGGTTTGACCCTAGTCGTCCTCGGGAACTCGGTGCTACAAATTTAGTTCGTATGTCGAAGTGCATCGTACAAGGCGGTATCGTAAGTACGATCCTTTCATATTTGCTAGCACTGCAACTTAGGTGTATTATATGTCATATCCACAAGGGGTCCCTAGAGAAAAGCTGAATTGGTTCGTCGTTGTGGCATCAAAACCAAGGGCCAAAGTTGATGACCAATATACTATTCCCGTGCATTCCAAGAGGATAGTATGGGTACAGTCGATCCAATAATAGAAACTTTGCCGAAACTTTGGTTGATAACTCAAGCTCAGCAGAAGAATTAGTTGATGATTTTATTTTAAACCGACAAGATGAGATTGAGGATGTTGGTGAAGAAGAGGAAGGTGAAGAAGATGAAGAAGGGGAATGGGATGATGACAATATCACCGATGATGAAGAAGAATATACCCTATTCAATGACGCCGAAGAGGATAGTGACGAAGATGATGATAAGACTGATGATGAGTAGTTGATAATGTGCTTTTGTTGTGTTTGTTTTTTATTGTACAACTTTCATTTATGTTGTCATCGAATGAATTCTTATTAATGTAATGAGTGTGATACCATTGAAGCGTACTTTATTCACATGCTTCGATTTATATCTAACGCTTACATGTGCATATGTTTACTATTGTTTATATGTTGTTCTATATGAAATCACTTGAACCGTTGGATGTTTACTAATAGTGTGAATTACTTGTTTATGTACGGAAAAATGGAGAGAGGTAGAGGCGGAACCAAAAGATCGGCTACTCGGGGAAGGGCTAGAAACACCTCTACCGATGGGGAAGGTAATGATATCAGCACTTCTACCCCCTCTCAAAACCCTCGGAACCTTCAAACTCCTGCCGGTGGAACACTATCTCCACACTCCCTCACAACCAAACTCCATTGGGGGTCATTTATTCCCAACCCTCCCTTTTTCCAACTCCCAAATTTCCCACACATGCAAAACCCACTGGGTGGGCCTTTCTTTCTAAACCCTCCATATTCTCAGCAACCCCATATGTACTCAAACCCGTCGAGTACATATACATATCACCAATATGGTACAAATAATGTACCACGCATCCACGTTGGTTTCGAACAACCGCCACCACAAATGCCTACAAATGAAGGACCAACTGATACAGGGAACGAGGATCCTTGTCTTCAATCAAGTAGCGCTAGCAGCTGAGAAAAATCCGAATTGAGCCAGATGGTGAAGGGTGAGTGTGATAATAAATAATAAAATAAAATAAGCATATTAATTATTAGTTGAACTAACTATTTTATATGTTTAATTGATTAGGTTCTACCCCATTGACAAAGTTGTGGGTACGATTTCCCACATCTTCCAAAGCAAATACGATGGAGCTTGGCCTACATGGGGTAAAGTCCCTCGATCACAACGTGATCAATGGTTTTCTCGAGTTTAAGGTAATGACACATCATTAGTTTTCTCCAGTTCGAGATAACATAATCACTTATTGTGCATGTTCGAACATTATATTTTAATTTCATAACTTATAAACCACGTTTTTATTTATATAGAAATTTTTCACTTGGTCGCCAACCGATGAAGTCCAAATCGAAGAAATTTTGAAAAGAAAGGCGGTGATCGCTTGAATGACTTCATGCTCAAGGCGAGGAAAACTAAGAAGAAGCCGAAATGGTTGGGTGACAACTACTGGCGTGAGTTGCTCGAATATTGGGAAACTGCTGAGTACAAGAAGTTCCGCGAGCAAGCTGAAAAACCGTCATGCTGATCGGGGGACTTGGTTCATCACTCCATACGTGTGGCTCAATCCCTATGACGGAGCATAAGCGGCGATTTGTACGTACCCCTTTCTTATTGATTACGCATGCAACTCGTTAACATGTTCATATTGGTAAATTGATTCTCTACTAACTTGTTTTCAATTTTAGATGAAGGAGTTTAAAGGAGTTCAGCCTCTACCGACCCAACTATTTGCATGCACGCACAAAACAAAAAAGGACGAATGGGTGGACAAAAATCCAAGGCCATTTACGTGAGTAACCGTATATATGAATTCCGCATATTTTTCTATCTATTGTTTTCGTTAACAACCTCGTGATATTTACATGCCTAAAATATTTATATTATATTCAGGAGAAGTTTCAAAAAGAGTGGGAAGAGTTGCAAAACACTCAACCCACTCAAACTTCCAGATGATGACCCCAACTCTTGTGAGGATCATGTATCCACCCCTTCACAACAAGAGTTGTGGGTCAAAGCAAATGCGAACAAGAAAGGTCGCATTTATGGATTTGGATCCGAGGCTAGAAACTTGAAACCAACAATGTCCTTTAAATCACCGAAACCTTCTACTACGGATGACTCGGAATGGAGAGCAACAAGTGCATAATTTAAATTCCGAGGTACATCAATGGATTGAGCATTGCCGAATGCTTGAGTTACAAAATCGGCATCCGAAGGCACAGGTCGACGGTTTCGCTGAGCCAATAGCACGTATGAATGAATTTCTGCAGTCTCGAGCAAGCATCCGGATCTCACCGTCGACCACCACAACCACAAGAGGAAGAGGAAGAGGAAGAGGAAGAGGAAGAGGATGAGGAAGAGGATGAGTGAATTCAAATGTGAACTTTTGTATATATTGGTGATCATCACTTTGCGAACTATTTACAAATTTGTTTTAACTATGTTATGGTTGTTGATGATGTTGAATATGTAAGTTGGATTTGTATATCCAACTTTGATGAATTATTTGTGGCCGACATATGTAAATGCCAAATGTAAGTGTCACATATGTGAATGGTGGATTTGTATATCCATTCACAATGTTACGTACTAGGATAACGAATAATTAGCTAATAATATTTAAAATTTTTCGCAGAGCAGCGGCGGATCGGCGACGGATTGGCGACGGACGGTTCCACTTAGCGACGGAACTTAGCGACGGAATTTGGGGAAATTCCGTCGCTAACTAGCCCAATTCCGTCGCTAATTAGCTACCAGCGACGGAAGTAGGGTGACTTCCGTCGCCGATATAGCGATGGAAATGGGCAACTGAAGCCCAAATTTCCGTCGCTAAACTAGCAACGGAATACTTTTCCGTCGTTGATTTCTATCGGCTACGGAACTAGAATCCGTCGCTAATTGGCAACGGACTTGAAAACTTCCGTCGCTGATATTTAGCGACTCGCTTTTCAGCGACTGAACAGCTTCAGTCGCTAATTGCGAAATTCCGTCGCTAATAACTAACATTCCGTCGCTATTTCCGTCGCTAATCTGCTATTTTCTAGGCCAAACAAATTAATTATTTGAAAAACACTTATATAAAATTTAGGCCAAACACTTTAAATTTTTCTTCAAAAACAATTTTCAAAAAATACTTTTTAAAAACAAAATTAATTTTTTAAAAATTAGGCCAAACATGCTCTTAATAGTACTTTCAAAATTCAATTGAATTTATTGTGAATATTGACTATCCGTATTGCGAAACGTGACTTAGTAGTTGTTTAAAATTGAATTGAGAACTTAGAATGAATTCAGGAAATAGATAGGTTGAATTAGAACATGAGAAGAACTAATTAAGTTGTTAAGGTTGAATTGGAAATCGAAGATTTTGATAGAGTTAGAAATTAGGGATGAAGAAGTCGTGATTTGAGTACGAATTATGGATGAATTGAGCCTTAGGGATTTCTTGAATTTTCGGTGTTGAAAGATAATTATTGATATTTGGAGACAATGATTTGGAATACGAATGAGAAGTGTGAGTTTGTCTCGAGTAATGCACGATTAAGGTAGGAAAGTGAAGGGCAACTGATTAGTAGGTCGAACCGAGTTTAGAACACATCTAAATCCTTGAGAATGAGTTAAACTTGAAGATAAGTGGAGCTAGAGGAAATTGAGTAATGAAGTAAGATTAAGCACTATATGGCTAAATATGAGCGAGAAAGAGTTTGTGGAGACATAAGATGAGAAATTGAGGTAAAGATGACGAGTTGTGAGACTTTTGGGGTAAGTGGTGACTACTTGTGGTTATTGTGGCTCGGAAGAGTTTAGTTTTGGAATTCGTTGTGCTTGAAAAGGAATTGAGTTAAGGAGAAACAAATGTTGGAGTATGGAAAAGGAGCGGGAAGTGTTAAAGGAGTATGTAACTATATGGATTGATTATGGCTTTGAACACGAAGTGAGACGAGAATTACGCTCATAGGAGAAAGAGATTTGTGCGTGAATAGAATACGGATGAATATGAGTAGCGACTAGATCCTTGGGTGAATCCTTGAGATAAATATGCTAACTTTGGATGTTGAGTCTTAGTATAGAGATGCTTGACTCTTGAAGTGACTTGATTCTAAAATAGTACTCCAAAGTTAGTTTTGAAAAAGTTCAAATGTTTACGTAAAACAACACTTGAGTGTGATTCTTGATAACTGCTTTTCAAACTTGAAATGTGTTCTAAAGAAGTGAAACCGATTTGAGAAAGTGAATTTAGAAGGGTGACACGTGATGTCATGCCTTCTACGATGATAAACCGATTGAGATTTAGGTTCGAAACCAAGTTTGATAAGTGATTGTGATCACTTCGATTTTAAATGGATTTTGGGCTAAGGATTGTTTAGACCACGGGAATGAGGTGGTCGTGCGTATCGGGCCACGGGGTCCTTGCGTACCAGGATGCCCATCAACCGGAGAGGTTGATTCTTTCTTGACGAGGAAAGCGGAGCCTTCCAAGTATTTGACTAGAGATAGGTCCCGTGAACTCGAGTCAAGGGGTCGCGCCCGAGAAAACCGTCCGGTGCTAGTTCAATTGTCTAAAGCCCCGAAAGGATATTCAGTCTACGGCTGAAAGTATTTGAAAGAAAGTGTAGGTGGTTGCGCCACCTTGTTTAAAGTGATTCAATTTCCAAAATAATTACAAATCATGCTTTTAAATTATTGAAGAGTTATGATCTTTGCTTGCAAATGATTTCATGGGATTTCATTGAAAAGTATATAGATTTGTATTATGTTATTATGCTTTCGCCAATTTCATTACTATGTGTTGTATGTGTAAAGGATTTCCATTTTGAGGGTGTGAGACTTTCCGGTGAGCTTGTGGTTCGCCGACACCCACAAATTTTCCCCTTTTCCCCTCCCAGCATGTGCAGGTACACTTTCAAAAGGTGTGATCACTTAGCATATTCCGAACTCTTGCCGATCGTTGATTGCTGAAGTGACTCAAGTGGCTGACGTGCATTTCTTATATTTCTAAGTATTGTACTTGTAATTTAGTTCATATAGTTTGTACCTGATGTACCATGAACCATTTAGATTGTTTTAAGTTTATCG
Organism: Talinum fruticosum; assembly: GCA_021018815.1. Taxonomy (NCBI): domain Eukaryota; kingdom Viridiplantae; phylum Streptophyta; class Magnoliopsida; order Caryophyllales; family Talinaceae; genus Talinum; species Talinum fruticosum. The sequence goes on along the minus strand of JAITYX010000073.1, from coordinate 1,001,872 downwards.
CTTGATTGGTTGGACTCCGGCGTGTGGCCGTTGAGTTGTATACTCCGAGCGTGGGACTCGTTGAGTTTTATTATGATTTTTATGCAGGTTTTTAAGGCCTTAAGCCTAGGGGATAGTCCATATTACAAACGGAACTCTCCCGAAATTTTTAGGAAATTTCAAATTCTTTTGGAAAACTACCTTTCTTACCTCTAAGTTGGAATTAGAAAGTCGAACCGACACCTGATAGAGCCTTGTGAGTTTCCGTAAAGAACTCCGGCGATGTAATATTCTTAGGGGTGTTTTGGGGTGTTACATATAGGAACAGATGATATTTAGCTTCGTGCAATAAAGCTTCATGATTTTTTGTTTTTTTAAAAACAGGGATACTTGAAACCTCAAAATACGAAGTCGGACAAAAGTTGAATTTGGTTTGGTTAAAACAAAAATAGTCTAGGGGTTGCTTTTCCACTTTAGAAAAATCTAAACAAAAATGCAACCATTATTACATGATTAGAAATATGATGAGATATATGAGACAGAAAAATATATTAAACAAGTAGTAACCTCCTTGTCAGCCAAAATAATTAGAAACAACAAGGGGGAGAAAAATAAGAAATGGTAAATTATCTTGCACTAGGTTTGTTTTCTTATTACTTAGCACCAAGTTTGTTTTGTTATTATCCAGAACTTAGAGAAAGAAAAGGAAACATTGTGCTTTAAAGTACAAGCATAACAAATGTAATCCAAGCACATAGTGTTAGCACCAATATACACAATATGATGTATACCTATTTGCTATTGGGCTCTATAGTTGTTGCATTTCCTCTCTCAAAAGAAACAATGTCATGCTTGTACTCGGTTTCCACTTTCACCTTCCAAGTCCATAAAGTTTAAATGTTGCTTACCTAAAAGCAAAACATTTGAAGGTGATATGTGGCACAAGGGGGTAGCACCACTCATAAGTTGCACACCGAGAGTTGGGCGTGTGGGTGAGCTAGGCTATCTACCGAGGAGTGGGTAAAAAGAAAAACTTTGCCTCTAAATGTAGACGTTGGACATAGAAGCTATTTATAATGCTACCGAGGACAATGGGTGAACGCTAGCATGTCGCGCAAGGCAAGAATAACGAGGCATCGGCGAGGACGACGCTAGGCACTAGACAACGTTGAGCGCTAGTGAGAACACGTGAAGATGAGCAACGACAACGGCCAACTTTAGTGTACGACACAACAAGAACTTGTGCTAGTAAGCGGTAAACTCAAGCGTCAACTTGCGAGGACTCGGAAATGATATGGATAAGATAAAGGTCAGAAGACACAACTCAAACTAAGGCTAAGTTAAAGTTATTTCACCACTCAACCAAAGAAACACCTTCAAAATATTTAAAGGCCTCAACCACCAACAAGTTTGATTAAAGTTTTCACTCCTAAATGCAAGCACAGGACTTGAGAGATTTTGGGGAAGGTTTGTAAGCTCAAGGCTCAACTCTAAAATTCAGCAACAACTTTATACAATGAGGGGAGGAGGCTTTTATATAGCCAAGCTCCTTGATTAAGTCCTAAACATACTTAAAATAAAAAACAATTATCAAACTAAGCAAGTTAGATTACAAACTACTAATTACATAGGATAACCAACAAGGCAAGTTGCTCAAAGAAGTACTAGGAAACGACATCAATAAACTTCCAACTCAGCAAGGCCACCTTTTTGGCTAACCAATGGGAGCCGAAAATTAGTCAACTTATTGCTCATCCACATTTTGCCGCCCATCCATAGGTCCAATTATTGCTCTCTCACAAAGCAAACCCCTTGAGGAAGGAAATCAACTTCCTAGGCGGAATTATGATCATAACCTTTAACTCACAGATTGTAGGAACCACGGCCCGTCCTCCCGTGAGGGAATCGGATTTAGGATCGAGTTTTCCCACAAATGTCGGGTCTCTTTGATTATTAATTAATCATTTTATTTTTGAAATTAATTTTATAATGTCTCGGGATGTTATTTCACAATTTAGAAAAATAGAAAAATTCAGATTTACTTTTTACCGCAAGGCTTTTGGGCCAAAAAGGTGAATAACACCGGTTTGGACCAAGAGCCAAGCTCGAGCACCGGTCGGCGCCGACAAGAGCCAGCGCCGATCGGTGTCCGGCGTCGGCCATAGTCCGAGACCGAAAAATCGGTCTCGGTCCTATAGCCTTGGCTGTTAGAAAATAAATAAATTTTGTTTAAAATCGAAATATTGAAATGCGATTAGGAGAAATAAAATAGAAAAAGGAGAGTCGCCGATCGGTTTTGGAAATAAAAACAAACAAAAATAAAAAGAATACTCTTCAAATCTTAGTATGGGAAAACTAAGGTTGAAAGACGTTTAAAATGATTCCATTGATCTAGAAGCGAGAATCTAATGTTCGAGGGCGAAGGTACGAAATGTAGGGATAAACCCTTCCATTCCACCCGTCAACGGATGACCTTTACTAATTCGAGTTGTGAGTAAAAAAGATGTATTTAAACAAGCAAGCAAACAACATGAAACATTGAAAAATTAAATCAACCAAGGCATATTAGGAAAGCGATAAAGAAAGCAAGAAAGAAAGCGAAAAATAAATTAAAAGTTACAGTGGGCGGGGAGGCATTAAAAGCGATTACATCTTTGTCCACAATATAAGAAGCGATAAAAACAATAATTTAAATAAACCATAATCGGGATTGAGAATGAAATCTACACCCTCAAGTTGTCCTACCTGTTGATCTTGAATTGCGAATGAATCGGAAGCGTGAGGGTGGATGAACAAAACCGAAAAAGGCTTTTTGTGGAATTTGTGGCATTAGAGTAGTGTAGGAGAATGATGAGATGCTTAGTGGAGTAATGATTAGCTGAAAATGAGCCAAGAGATCGGAACATCGATATAGTATTCAATAGCTCTTAGCCTAATTTCAGCAGCATGTAGCTAGGTTAATGACCTTTGCCAAAGTGAGGGGTTAGGCCTTCTATTTATAGAGGAAAGGTAGGTCACAAAAATTACCTAAAAGTTCTACAAGCAACCGTCCAATGCAGCTAAACCGGACTCGTCTATGGCGAGGATCGGGGAAAAAATCGAACAAAATCCCGCTGGACGGGGAATCCCGCACTGGGAGGCAAGAAGCGCGATGCCGGTCACCAATGACGTTGTACAGGTATTTATGGGGTTCCGTGCTTCAAATGATCTCTAGAAACAAAACACACCTTTTGGCAAATTAAGCCTAAAAACACGATGCCTGGTCACAAACGGTGTCGTATGGACATCTCGTGTTCCGTGCCTCGCTTGGTCGCCGATTGAAAGAGTGAAACGATGCGTTTTTGCCCAAAATGGAGGTGACCGACGCCGATCAAGCAGCTTTCAATTTTTGGTAACTTTCTATTTTTGGCAAGTTTCTATTTTTGGGGCGGGTTTGGGTTTCTGTTTAGGAGCTCGACCGGGCTTGGTCCGACCGAATGAAAGTGGGGTTTATGGGGCAGCCCTGTAATGACCCCAAATCCCATAATTACCAGTTTAGTCTTAAAGACTAATTAACTAGTAATTAGCGTAACGAAAGAAATATTAGAAGCGTTACTGTCGCTCTATACAAAGAGTGAGGCAACTCCCTTGAAAATAAAATATGAGCGAGGACTCCACCACGTCACTTGTAATAATAAAGTTCAAAACATCCTAGACGCCAAACTTGTACAACCTCAAATCAAGTTGACGAGTACCTTCATAATTACAACTTATTTAATCGGAAAATATATTACTTCCAAACATCACATCCCTTATTACCACTTGTGAGCTTCTAAGTCTCACCGACCAAAATAAATATGTCTACTTCTTACTTCCATCAACATAGCATTACCTAAAACAAAACATATAAAATTATTTCGAAATAGTGAGACGAAGCTCGGTACATTTATCCTTGTACTCGTAAATGAATATTATGTAACATTGTGAGCGCGCACATTTCAATTCATTTATAAATTAGATAGGAAGAATATATATGATATGATCATAATATGATATGATTGCTTGTGGAGTGGGCCACATAGTTACTTGACAAATAATATTTGAAATGGTTCATTTTTCATTATACAAACCATTTTGGTATATATATATATTGAGAGTGAGACAATTAAATCTCAAACATTCATTTCAAATATAAAGGTTAAGATTAAAACAAAATTATTTTCTATCATTCATGCGTGCAATATATAAATTTTCGATTTGGGATTCAACTTGCCCTAAATTAGATACATTTGAGGTAGGGTTTTCATAAATTTTGGCGGCTTTGTTGCTTGGAAAAGTGAAGAAATTAGGGTTTTAGGGTGGCATAGTGGAGGAGGAAGTAATTAGGGTTTTTTATTTGGTAGATTAATCTTAACCACTCATTTTAATCTAATAGTCCATATTTAATCCTCTCACTCTCTTCCTATTCCTCTCCTCTCATTAGATACATCCCATATATATATATATATATATATATATATATATATATATATATATATATATATATATATATATATATATATATATATATAAACAAGTGGATTTCGTAAAACACAAGTAATAAACGTACTTTAACCTTGATATCCCTTACCGATATTTAATGATGTGCATTGACTTGAAAACTGTTGGAGGATCCTCTTACGCTATCGAAGTAAATAGTTATATGGTTAATAATTTGATCGGATTATTCCTTATAAGTTTTAAATCTTTTTACACAACGTTTAATGTTCTATTATTAGATTAATTGTTATAATCCGATTTTCTTAGGAAATGTTATGCCCTCTATTTAGACCATTTCTATTGACCATTATATTAGTCCCCAATTTTATTTATAATAACTAATAGGCTATAAATTTGTAGTTTATGTGCTCTTTTACTTACTAATAATTCATATCGGTATTTACGTGTAAATATCTATTCTTTTCTTTTAATAATATTCTTATATTAATTTTGCTCATCATTATTTTTCATATACTTCCATTTCCAATCTTTTTCATATATATGTTATAATTGTATACTTCTCACGTCGGTTAAAAAGTTATTCGTATATAATCAATTTTATTTTGGCTTATACTAACTTAAAAATGACACAACAATATAAAATATAAGTAAACTCTTAACATATCCAAAGTAGTCATTTAAAGTGGTCCCTTATTATTAATTACGAACTAACTCAATAACTCATGCTCAATTATCACAAATCCCATAACAACACCTTGAGCGTTTTGATCGGATTTTAAAGCTAAATTAGAAAGTTCATATCTTTCTCACTCGATGTCGAATCAAGGCATAAGACCCCAATTTAGAAAGATTGAAAAGTACTTTAAAACTTTCATTTAAATCATAAAGTCCGAAAAAAAAGCAAAAAGAACCTCGGAAAATTACCTGAATCAAACTACTCCTAATTTACGTAAAAATTATACCGTTTCGATAAAATGATCATAACTCGGATTATACAACTCCAAATCCAGTGAAATTTAATTTGTTGGAAAGATAACTTCATGTTTTATATTGTACCATATTTATAAACTTTAATACATCCCAAATTATTTCATATTCTAGTTTTATATTACTCCTTATTTTTCCCCTGCTCCTACCTTCCTTACTACCTAAGGGTAATTTCTTTACTCTAACCCTTGAAGATATCTCCGCTTACATTTTCAATCTATAATTTTTTTTCCCCAAATAACACATGCGACACAAGTTCAAGATCATCTTTTCCTTCTCTTACTTCTTTGTGTTTCATTATCTACCAAGTAAAAACCTCCAAACTCTTCATTTTTTTCCATACTCATTCCTTTCTTTATCACTATTTTCTACTGTGTTTCTTCTTGATGTTTCTAGATGGTAAACCAACTCATATTTATAAGAATTTCAAACCAATATATGTATGATATTGGTCAAATTGTTTTTTGAAAACCATATGCTAATCCCATGTATATTTTAAAAATTATGGGTAAACAAAACCATGGTTTTGAAAAATTCATGTGCAAGCTAAAACAATTGTTTATTTATTTATTTATTTATCTTTCTTATTACTAAGTATGCATTTGACTTTACTTGATTTTGACTTTAGCTTGACCAATTTTATATGATTAGGGAACTTACTAAATATAATGTCATTAATTTTGATACATGCGAATTAATCTAATGAACACATAATTCTAATTATTTTTATAAATATTAAGGCCAAAAAAAATATTATATGACCGATTAAATGACATATTCAAATAAAGTATTTATAAGCAAGTGTCCATCGTTGATCTTATTTATTAAATTTATTTTTAACCTATTTATATAGATCATATGTATATGTTTAAGTGTGTTACTGCACCTTTTTTTTTTAAGCTATAAGGATGTAATTCTATTTTTGTTATTTAGTATTTGACGTTTAATATTTAGTTGGGTTATTTCATCGGTAACCTTATTTATCCAATATATGCACAAATTATATGTTTGATAGAAGAGCTCCAAGGTAGTTCGAGCCTCGCAAAAATAAACACTTACAAATTTTGAATTAAAGTGCACGCGTTCGATTTGGTTAGATTAACTGTTATTTAAAAAATAATAATATTAATTAGGGTGGGGTTGTTACACTCCCAAAGCAAAGAAGACTGATTTTTGTGGTGCTAAGTGGTTCTTTATGATTTCTTGGTTTCCGTTATCCGAATTCGCAAGCAAGATTGGGATTTCATCACTGCGCTAACAAATAAATAAAAGAGGAAAAGGATGACACTTTTTAGCTGTCTACAATAGCAGTGTTTGCAACAAAATGGACATGTGCGGAAAGATTGGGGAATTAGCTTTACGTACATATGTTGAACACTTGAAAAAACTTTCGGGATCAAAAGATATGAAGCAAACAATCAGCACGAGATCAAACCGATCGAAGAAACTGTCGATCTTCATGACTTGTCGAATAATTTAATTTATCCAGAGAAAAGGAAAATGCCCATAATCCTCTAAGCTAAAGGACACGTTGAGGCACTCCCTTCCAAAAGTTGGCAGCCCAAATCCCTTCCATGTGAGATTAATTGCCTAAGAAATCAGCTCCTTGTAGCACCAAGGAGGAGTTGCTCTCCCGAACACTTGCAAGTGTTGTCTAAATGCTTGGAGCCTAGCTCAAATGTGTTTGGTATGGCTGCCTCCAGCAAGTATAAATGAGGCCCGCACCTAGACCTATCCCTTGTCTAACACCTCTTCCAAAAACAAAAACTTAATCAAAGTAACAAGAAACAAATTCATCGAAGCAAACGGTCCGGATAACGGTTGGTTTGGGCTTGGGGGTGTCACTAGACCTTGCAAACCGACCCGAATCAAACCGGTCAACCCGAACGACCCGAAACCCAAACCGAACCGACATCCGAAGCAGTTGAACCGATTTTGACTCCAAAACCGAAATGAACCGACTCGAACCGAACCGACCGAAATCTAATGAACCCGATTCCAACCCGAACCGAAATGACTCCAAGCCGAAACCGAACCAAACCCAAAATGACCCAAACTGAATCGGACTTGAATCGATTTAACCCGAATAAAAGTGACCCAACCCACATTTTTTTTGGGTCTCTCAAGATGTACTTTTGTGCCTATAGTGGTACAATATTTTTCGTGGGTACAATTTTGAATCGATTTTGACCCAAAAGTGATCCGATTACGACTCGAAATTGACTCGATCCGAAATTAACCCGAATCTAACCCGAACTCGACCCGAAGTTGAACCGAACCAAAGTTGACCCGAACCGAAACCGAATGAACCCGAACGAGATAGACCCGAAATTTACCCGAACTAAAGCTAACTCGAACCCGAAACCGAACCGAATCCGAACAAGATCGACCCGAAGTTAATCCGAACCGAACTAACTCGAACCAAACCCGAACCGAATGACCCGATTGCGAGGTATAGGTGTCACTATCTTTCCTTTTTCGATGCTAGCGAGGTAGAGTGGCTCTTACCTATGCTAATAGAACTCTCATCTTGTAGTTTACTCAACAAAGCTCTTTCCCCGTGTTTCCCATCATGGCAGAAATTTTAATGCTTTGGTGGAGTTAAGATCTAAAGGAATCAAGGTGTAACTTTTTCCATTTAGCTTTAGGGAGTATGTGTTGTCCCTTCCCCTATCATACTGCCACAGTCTATCAATATCAAGTGGCAAACACCCATGGCCAAGACGTCACACACAACTTCATCCATCGAACTACCAATGGAAAACAATATGTGGGCTTGCCTATCGAACTACCAATGAAAAACCGTTTAGAATAGGGAAATGTTGGTAGGTTAAGCTTTTCAATTAATTAGAAGCAACATTGGTTCAACTACCACTATAGATGATCTAACTACATACCTTGCTTTGGATAGCACAACGAGAATAAAAAAATGGCTTCTCTTAAGTTATCCACACTAGGAATCTGAGTAACATAAAGTGGGTTGGCTCTAAGGAGGGCGCTTGCTCGTTTTCTACCTCATCTTTTCTTGGTTCAAGAGGGATATGATTAACCTTCTCTCTCACCTTGTCGACTTGGGCCTTCCTGCTCGGGTAGTGAGCTTGATAATGGCTATACTCCGGACACTTGAAGCACTTCCTACTCGCCATTCTCTCCAAGGGATCACGGATTAGGTCTTTGCCTTTGGTTGAAGTCGTCTTGGCTTTAGGGCGCCAAAAAGTGGTGTTGATGACGGGCTTGATTCAAAACTTGAGCTAGAGTAAGACTTTCTAACTTTGGCATGATGGTCTCACCTATAGGAAGTTGCAAGAAACCTCTAGTCTATGTGCCTTTAAGCTGAGTGTTGATGTTAGGCTTATGTTCTTTGTCTCATTGCTTCTTGAGGTATGTGCCTTTAAGCTGAGTGTTGATGTTAGGCTTATGTTCTTTGTCTCATTGCTTCTTGAGGTTTTCATACCATAAGGCGGTGTACTTGTGCAAATTAAGCATGACCACCTTAAAACACTTTTCATTTGTGTAGGCTTTGACATCAAAAATTCCCTCCATGGCTTGTACCCACTCTACGTAAACATCCGAGTTTGAATGTCCATCAAACATTGGACGATCAACCTCCATGAGTGCCTTCTTATCCTCTTCGGTGTATGGCTAGAACTCCCACTTCGCACACTCCCTTCTCCATGGACATTTTGTAGCCTAGATAAGACTTCTCTTAGCCGAACTGTGAATTGTCCTACTTCATTGGACAGGTGATGAAGTTTTCTCCGAGCCAGAGTAAATTAGTTCCCTCGGCCATAAGTGATGGACAATTTGTGTTTAGGATCTTTGAGGCGATCATGGTTTTTGTAGCTAACAAAAATGTGTTCGAGCTGTAGTGAACAAAAGAATGAAAAAACGCAAAAAGAAAACTCACCAAATATGGTTCTCCACCAGGTTGTGCTCTGATACCACTTTGATGCGTAGCGCTAAGGGCAGCACCACTCATAGGTTAGGCATGGAGAGTTGGGCGTGTGAGCAAGCTGGGTTGCTGTTGAAGTTAATTTAGGGAGTGTGGGATATTTATCAAACCACAAAGATGGACTAAATTAAAATCAGATTGTGAAACTAGTCAAAAACTTAAAACCTAAAACTAACTAACTAACATGAATCAGAAATTGAATAAACGACATGACTAATCTATCCTAAATCACCAAAAAAAAAAAAAAGAAAATTAAACTAATAAGCATTCAATAATTCATAGTACAGAGATTTGATATTAAACCATCAACAACTCAATTCGATAATCTACTAAATTTAACGAACAAGATTACATAGCTAAAGGGTGAACCAAAAAATCACAATGCAAAACTTAGAAGATTATACCAGCAAGAATCGAATGTCCATGGTCTAGCAAATACTTCTGCAACTCACAATCCAATTTCAACAGCCAAATACCCACTTTCGACTAAGCCAATCAACAATTCGAAAATCGAACCACAAATTCGAAGGAATTCCAAAACCAAAAATCGAAAGCTCAAAATTGAAATTCAAGAATTAGAAACTAAAATCTGAGAACTAAGTACTGATTTTTTGAGAAACTAAACCAAAAATTCGAAAGTTACAATGAAAAATTTGAAGAAAAAGTCAACCTAGAACTCGGAGCTTGTGGCTTCCGGTCTGTCACGTCGTCGTCGTCCGTCCTCCCCCGATTCTGCTCAACGTCTTTCCTTTTAAACTTGTTCCCATTGCGTCCTTAAAGCCCATCCTTGCAAGGATCCTGTTCACTTCTGGATAGAGTCCGAGTAGAATGAGGATGAGAGATAGAGTTTGAGTTGTGGGAGGAGTCTTCGTGGTTCGGCCGAAGGTAACCGAGGGAAAGAAGAGCTGGAATGGGTTAGGGTTTCGTTCGGGAAGAGCGAAAAGAGAACAACAGATGAGGCTAGGGTTTCTGTGAAGGTTTTGGGCAGCAGCGAACAGAGAGAGGAAGGAGATAGAAGCGTGAAGCTGGGCTAGCGTGAGAGGAGAGAGAGGATAGGGAAAAGAGGCTGGTGAAATAGGGGAGAGAGAGTAGCGTGGGAGGGAAAATTATATAATATATCCGTACGTATATTTTAATATGCATACTGGACGGCACGTGACCTTCAATCAGCTAAAACACTTCGCTTCTCCGCGCGTGCTCTCGAGCTTTCTCTCTTCTCTCATTTCACTTTCTTCTTCGATCGAAAACGCTTTCCTTGCTCTCTCGAGGTTTCTTCTTCAATTGTGCCCTAATTTCTTCTACACTTCGTCTCTTGAGGTTTCGCGCGCTCATTCCACCTCGATTTCTTGCTCATCTCTTTCGTAAGTTTCAATTTCTTTGTATTTGGAGATGATTTTTCGGTTTCGAAGGTTTCGAGCTCAAATTTGCGGTTGTTTTTCATCTCTAATTTGTAGCTTGCTGCATAAGATAGATGTACCCGGGCCTTCTTCTCAAAATGTTTGAAACGAGGTAAGATATTTTTGAATTTTTATAGTTGTTCGATTTCACTTTCATTGTTCTCTATTTTCAATTTTATATTCTAGGGTTTACAATCGATGAAAATGTCGATAATTGAGTCTATGAAATTACCTGTTGTGATTCTAGGGTTCTAATTTGTTTGATTTTCATTTTTATTATTCTATTGTGGAATTTCCTGGTGTGATTTCATTTTTATTAAATTCAGCTATTTGATGTCATTTGAGGTCTAATTTGTGGAATTTTCTGAGGAGTATCCGATGCTACTGCAAGTACTCCTACTTGTGGCATGAAACTCCTTGCATACATGTTCTAAGCATGAGAGAATTCCATCCCTAGAGATTCTAGGTCGGGGAGGGTTTTTGTTTCTTTTTGTTGTGGAAGTTATGAGGCAAGAAACTTGTTGCTCGGGCACATAGTAAACACACGAGCACGATACGAGTATGCCAAGTTTAACATCTTAAAGCTACTCCGGCCATCCTATAATCACGCCTAGTTTCATAGATGAGATTTTAAAACAATTGTCATCATAGGAGTTTCGACATTCTAGTTTCACAATCGGTAGCCGGAAGGCTGGAATTCTTGTCCCAAAGTGGTTTCATTCGCCTTTGCTATAAACTAAGAAATTCAAAGTAGTCATTAAGATGCGGAATGTAAAGCAATGATTATATGAGGAGAAAATAACGGTTTTATTTAACAATTATGGCTAGCATCATGCTTAGTTAGACAACGGTTACGGGGTTCAACATCTATAAGCTGTCATTTAGGTTTACATATAGTTTTGTAGCGGGATCGATAATATTCTATGGTATTGCTTATTCCTTCAACATCCGCTTCTAAGAGCGAAGTCCGGATGCACATGTAGTCTACGTAGTTGGCCCGAATTATTCTCATCTCATCTGAATCTAGCTTTTTGTCTTTCCAATCTTGGTCAAGTTCTCCACATCAAATGTGTCTCCGAGAGATTTCAACCGAACAAAATGTTTTCGAAAATTTTTATGTGGGTCTTCGAATTTGTCTCTCTACTAACAAAACGACAATTTTGAGTTCTAGTTTTCTAGAATCACCATAGTCAAATTAAACATGCCAAGAAAAACCATTAGAAATGAGAAAGATTGCTCTTGCAAAACAAAGGGCTTACCTTAATTGATCTGTTGAGTGTCTATTATTTGTTTCAAGAGGCTGAGATCATGATGCCATTTCAGCTTGAGAAAGATCAATGCCTTTTTGATAGAATAATATGTAATTCTAGTCTTTTATGTAGACAGTGCGCACATTACAAGACGAGACAGGAGAGCGAGAATAAATCCATAGTGAGACAAAATTCTTAGTCAAATACCTTCACGATCGATGGAAACTTTTATAATTTTCCACTGGGGGGATAAAAAGCAAGGACCGATATCATGAGAACTAGATTCAGCTTGTAGTGACTTGAGTTATCATGTCCAACAGGAAAAGGCTGAATATTTTGTGCACTACAATTTCCCCTTTACTGCATCTGCAAGTATATATGGTTACTTATTGAGTCATGCAAACTTTGTGGGTCTTTTTCTAGTCGATTTGTTTGAATGATGGTTGGAATCGAGACCATTTTATATATTAAATCAAGTGAAAGTTTTGAGTCCGAGTCCAATAACGGTATCTATGAATAAGTTTTGAGTCCGAGTCCAATAACCCAACTTTCATACCCCACATCCATCTTTAATTCTCTATCCCTTTTGTCCTGTTGTCATCTGCTGCAATCAATAAGATGTAGTAGTGTGCGGGGGACCTTTTGTCTTGTACGGGGTACCTTTTACTGTTTTTCAGGAGTATCTTTCCTCATTTGCGGGGTACCTATTAGTTTATTGAAATTGAGTCTTTAATTATCTATTTTTCAGGGTTATATATTTTTTGTTATCTTATTAGCTTATTAAAGGTTGTTGTTTTCTTTCTTATGATAATAGCATGAGGAAAAAGCGATTCAAGACTTTTGCACATAAGAATTATAAAAGAACTCGTTCGAAGTTTCACCGCAAGAAACTAATAATCCTGGTACGTTTAATTGCTATTTAATTTACTCTTTTAAATACTTTTTTTAATTAAGATTGTAATCAATCTTTATTGATTGTTTAGGTGATAAAGATGTTTACGGTATGAAACATGATCCCATCAAACTCAAGAGAAGAATGTCTCCTTCTTCTTTAGTTAGCTTTCTTTCAAATGTATCGGTGGAACAGAAGAGAGATATTATTGAGTTGGGTTTTGGTTCTTTATTTAGTTTGAAAATTGATGCAATTCCGTCAAGGCTATCTAGATGGCTTGTTGAAAATTTCGACACTTGTAGACGATCATTGAAGTTGGAAAATGATGAATTGATCATTAGAGAAGAAGATGTGTATTTGACATTAGGCTTTCAAAGGGGACCTAAAGACGTTGAAGAGGCAAAAAGAATGAACCAACTTTTTATAAGGAATATGTGAATCGAGTGGAAGAGTCAATGGGATGGGAAATTTCCACTGACATATCAACTTGTTGAAAAATTGAAACATCAAAAGTAAGGGGTGATGATTTTAAGAGGAATTTTGTTGTTTATGTGGTTACCTGCATTATTAAGGGACATCAAAGTCCGAAGGTTAATCATCTTGTGCTGAAAAGTGTTTTCAATTTACAAGAGGTGAAGAACCTGAATTGGTGTAAATATACATTGGATAGTTTGGTTAAGTGTACGGACACATGGAAGCTGAAACCAAATGGGATATTTAGAGGTCCAATTCTATTCTTGATGGTAAATACTCTAATTCATATAAATTTTTAGAGTACAATGTGTTTTTTATTGTAGAAATTCATATAAGTTCTAATGATCTGTTTTCTTCTTTATCTTAAATTATAGCTTTGCTATGTGGATCGTGTCTTCTTCAAAACAAGAGTGATTAGAAGGAGATTTCTTATTTTATCAAATTGGACTGGGAAAGATCTTTTGGACAGAATGAATTATGAAATTAAATCTGTTGGGTGCTTTGGGAAAGGTGTTGTAGATGATAGAATTGGGGTACTGGATTCAAGAGAATATGACATTCAAGATGAAGTTGATGAAGAGGTCAGGTCGAAAAAGGTATTGACAATGTATACTCTTTCATGTTATCTTTTTGTCTTTTTCAGTGTACCTTTTGTTATGTTCAGGGTACCTTTTCTATTCTGCGGGGTCTTTTCTTATTTTTTTTTTGTAGGCATGCATTCATAAAGTTTCTACGTCCAGTGAAAAACTTTTCGAATGCTTTGGTGGATGTTGTTCGGTCGGTTGGTGAGGCGCGTAGGATGTTTCCAGTGAGTTCCGCCATGTCCAAAGTTGAAGATACTTTGGTGGATGTATTAATTCGGTGCTCAAAATTGGAAGTTTTTAAGGACGTAGCTGGTCCATCTGCGCAAGCGAAAATCTTCATGGTGGTGAACGTGAAAATCCCGATAGAGGAAAACGAGGCACCTCCCTTAAGTCAAGATGACAACTTGTTCGCGAGATGATCAAGGATTTTGGGAGGCTTGCATTGAATTGGCCAAGACTTATGATCGAACTTACGGGCCGGCCAACTTTACACCTCCAAGCTTTGATTTAGGATTTGATTTCACCTCATCTCAGCCACCGCCTAATCAACCAAGTCATGCGGATGTGGAAGGTCATAATCAACCAAGTCCTGGGGTTCGTTGAAGGTCATAATCAACAAAGTGATGGTGATGAAGGAGATCCTCGAAGCGGATCGAGTACTCATGTACAACGCAGCCCCAGTTGAGCCAAGATATCGGAAGTGTTCAACCACCAAGGAAGAAATTACGAGGGCTTTATTTGAGGTCACCATACTTCCAAAGGCACATTGATGCCTTGAAGTCTTTGACCGCGAAAGAGAAGCGCATTTCCGATTGGGGTTTTCTTCCAAATGATGAAATTCATCTTGAGAGGTAATCTTGTAAGAAGTTTTTATTCTAATAAATTTATTAGATGTTAATTTTTATTTTTAGTGAAATATTATTTGAGGTCACCATACATCCAATTTTTTTCCGAGTGAAATATTATTTGCCGATGTACATTTCAAGGTTCCTAGATCGGTGATTAGAACTGCGGGGTGTGCGGATCATTTGGATCCTAATGTGATTGATTTATTCTCGTATTTACTAAATCATTCGGAGAAATTGAAGGATCCTCAATCACCGTCAAGGTTCTTTTTGGGTGTACTCCATATGTAAGTAAATTGTTGTTTTAAAGATACTTTAGTTTGTGCTTGCTCTTTGTAGTCTATGTTTCAATTAATTTAAATGTTATGACGTAGATGGAGCTTAAAGGCGGGGGTGACGATAGTGAATATTCTATGGAGAAGTTTAAATCTTTCGAAAAAGTTATAGATGATGCGATTCAAATAACTTCCTGGCTTGACATTCTAAAGTCAAATCTGGTAAGATCTTTTTCGTATTTGCATTTCGGTTGCTTGACTTGACGTTGCTTTCATATGATGTTTAAAGTTGTGTTGATTATGTGCGAGATATTCTTTCCTATATTCCATGATAGGCGTTACTTTGTTGTGTGCTTCAATTTGTTGAGAAAGAAGGTGGAGATTATGGATAATGTTTCTCGGAAAATTGAGAAAAGTCCTGGTGATTATACCATTGTTTACCTCTTGGTAATCTTCTATCTTAATTTTATCGTTTTTTTTCTTTTTGAATTAGAACCACGTTATGACATTACGGTTAAAGATTATCTAAACCATAATTAAAGATTATCTGAACCATAGTTAATTTTATCGGTTTTTTTGCCGGTGTCGTTGCTTTTCAGAATACAATCATCGTTGCATAAATAAAATCCCAAGATCAACAAGGGGTAAAGTTGTTTCTTTGGCTAGTTTCCAACTTGAACATTTGAAATTGCCATGGACAACTATTGCTTCGAACGAATCATATCATGATTCGGGGATTTATGCAATGCGACACATGGAGACGTACAAGGGAGATCTCGACAGATGGGATACTTGGATTTAAGAAATGCAATGTAAGTTGAAATACTTTTTTGAGTTTATAAGATGTTATTGATTGAGTTTCTTATATTTCTTTTTTCCCTCCACAGGATGCATTGTTGAAGAAATTGAGGGCCAAATATTGCTACAATATCATCGTCAATGATCAAAATGAACTTTCTTCTTTAAATGAAAATAAGTGTCAAAATTACCAAAATAGAATTATAAAAGAGGTGTCCTTCGAGTGGTTTTCAATTGGAGAATGAGCAGGAAGGTGCTCCTGCAAAAGGAGAAGTGGGAGGCTACGTGCTAACATCAAGGGTTAGGTTAATCTTTCGTTTAGATTTTTTTAGGGGTTGTTTTGTTTATTTTAGTAGGAATCAATCTTGTGTTTTCTATTGGAGCTCGCAAATTATAGCATTATGCTATTTGTCGGTTTGAGCTGTATTGTATATCATCGAAACATCTACATTAAGAGATGATGTTCAACTTTAATTGCAAAAGGTATATATTTTGGTATATATGTTTTTCATGTTTTTGTAAAGATCGGTGTATGTGAACTTAAGTTTTATTTTGAATGTAAAAGCCCTAAGTGAATACTCCGAGCGTGTGGCTCGTTGAGTTGTGTTTGTGATACTCCGAGCGTGCGGCTCGTTGAGTTTATAATTGTGTTTCATGCAGGGTTAGGGCTTTAAGCCTATGGGATTAGCCATATTACGGAGGAAACTCTGCCGAAATTTCCAGAAAAACCTTCGGAAACCTAGAACCGTGCATCCAGTCAATCTAAGAAAGGGTTATTAAACCCAAGTTGAGAACTTAAGTAGCCTTAGGGTTATAAAATTAGAAGATTATATAATAAATTTGAAAAAGGTTCACTATAGTAGTAGAGAAAAGATTCACCGTAATATGGAAAAGGTTCACTGAAATTCATAAAAAGGTCCCCTGTAATTTAGAAAAAGTCACCTCTCATGACCTTTGATGAAAGAGATGAAGAGGAGAGCTCGGAGTTTTCGCACGGTGCCCCGTGCGGAAGTCGCACGGTCGTGCGCATCGTCCGAAGAGTGCGAGTGAGTTCGAGTTTTCGCACGGTGCCCCGTGCGAAGTCGCACGGCCGTGCGTATCGTCCGGAGAGTTCGAGAGAGTTCGCACGGTACCCGTGCGAAATCCGCAAGGCCGTGCGACTACTGTTTCGGCGGTTATTTAAGTTTTTCTCTCAACAACCCTAGGACAAAGGTACACTGCAATAGAGAAAAGGTTCACTGCGACAGAGAAAAAGTATACTAAAATTTTATAAAAATTTCTTCAATGATCACAATCTATTACCGTGTAAGTTTTTAATAATAACCAATAAATGTACCATATATGTTTTAATAATATGAAGGTGCTCAAAAAAGTTCTTCAATATCGACATCTTCAATGATCAATTTTGCAATCATCAATGAATTCCTTGTATGTTGTTCAACATTCACAACATGTCTTCACTCATTCTTTGGAATGTTTGGGCTTACGTTAAGAGGGCTAATGCTATTTGTGGCTTGCTTTGAAGCATTCTTCTTTCTTGCCTTCACTTGATTGCTCATCTTTTTAGCTATGCTCACTTTTCTTTTATTTCTTTTCCCTTTCTCCCTTGTCTTATTGGGATTTTGGACTATTCCTCTTGAGTTTGCATTTTCCTCTTCGATCCACAATTGTATATTGGGCCAATATCCTTTCCAAGAGCATCCTTAGCCTTTCCAAACAATTCGTCCCAAAAGCTCTTGTTTTCTCATATGTGGCGAGATGCAATTATGAGGGTACTAAATTTTCGCGAGTGCTTGCAACCGCCAAACCGATGACGAAGTGCCGATAGATTTGCTTGAAACATCTTGCATTATTATCACCTCCCCAAGCCTTGACGTTTTTCCTCCATCTATCAAATATATATTTCTCGGGTATCTTCTTGACAGAATACATGTTAAATATCCTCAAGATATGGAAGCATAGAATTCCCATTTCATCAAATTTTTGCATGTACAAGAAGTCTGTTTCATTGACCCAATTGATGTTAACAATGTGGAAAAAGTCATCAACTTGTTCCCTCCATACTCTATATGTTAAACATGAAGCGGTCTCTTGAATTTTGGCCTGTGCACAAGATACTCCTTTTTGTACTCTTGCTGAAAAATATGATACGCTTCAGCCGTATACACTTCCGTTGCATGAATCAATATATGTACATGGGCAAAACAGGGTTTCGGCCGTCCATCCCAACAATCATAGTCTTTTCCGTTCTCTTTACTTCTCCACTCAGCTACCACATCAAGAAAGTTATTATAAAATTCACAAAGATCGGTAGTTGCTTGAAGTCCGCTAGAAATTGAGCGATTGGTTGATTCTACCCTCTAGGAAGATAAGATGCCTCCGGAAAAAAATCTTTACCAAAAGCCGGACACCAATGATGTCTACTTCTATGAAGCTTCTTGAGCCAATCATTTTCAGCACAATTGTATTCTGTAGTCAACCTGGGAAAATCAAAAGAAAACAAAAGGATGCGGTGAGTGATGATAAGGCAAATGTTTGAATAATGATTAATTAATTTGGAAAAGAAGCTACAATGAAGCTCTTACCTAGTCCAATAATGATTAAACTCTTCTTCGAGTATCACAACCCATGAGTACATGGTTGAATTTGTCTATGAAATTTTCCCGACATCTCAACATTCTTATATGATTCTTTGAATTTTCAATAATATGCCACACACATAATCTGTGATGTGCTTGCGGAAATACCACTTTGATAGCAGCAGCAATGGAAGGTGCTTGGTCCGTCATTATAGTCCTAGGATGCTTTCCACCCATTGATTCCAAGAAAGTTTGAAAAAGCCGGATAAATGACTCTATCCTTTCATTCAAAATGAACCCACATCCAAGCATTATATTCTTATTGTGATGGTTTCTTCCAACAAACGGTGCACATATCATGTCGTATTTGTTGGTCCTGTATGTGGTGTCAAATATAATCACATCTCCAAAGATATCATAATCTTCTCTCATCATACTATCCCTCCAAAAATGCTAGTGAGACTTGATCCTTCGCCAAGTTCAAAGTCAAAGTAAAAGTTGACATCCTCAACTTTCCTTTTCCTCAATATTCCCATTAAAGTGTTACTATCGAGTACCAGTCCAAGTGCTTTCTTTTATTTGCAGCAAGCATATTATATGCATCTCCGATGGTAAACCCGAGGGCAGGTGAACCGCCTACCTCCTTCTTCAATAATTTCACGGTATCGAAACTTTTATTCTACATGATTTCATTAGTTTCAGTAACTCTAATTCAAGCACTAGTCACTTTTCGTTGAGATTTCATAAAGTGACGTTTGTTCACATTGCAAAATGGATGATTGTGCAGCTTATCATGTCTCACGACAGTTCACGCACCATTTACGTCTATTGAGAACCGAACCATTGCTTTGCAACCAACTCGTGTGACTTTCTTGACGTATGCCCTTTTATCACCTTCGACTTCATTTTTCCCACTTTGTCTCTTACTTCCTTGTTTCGCACAACAATACCTCTTCATAGTTATACCAGTGCCATCTGTTCTAGGTCCATTAATGTGGCGACGAATGTTGAATCCCACCATTAAACCATAATTGTTATACGAGATCATATGCTTCTTGCTCGAGTTGACCGTTTTTCCCATTAATTCAAATTCAACATTCTCTTCATATAATTTCTCAGTAAGATTTTGATTTTGAGGATCCGCAATTTAGGTTAATAACTTATAAGAGAAATAAAATAGAACAACTTGAATAGGTAAAAACTGTTATTAGTCGTTTATATTGTTTGTTAATCTAGTGTACCTTTAACGGTTCGAAGTGTATCTTTATCGAGCAAATTAATGTACCTTTAATGGTTCGAAGTGTATCTTTTTATACCTCGTGATTTAACTTTTAAGAATATTGTCTTTAAGGAATTTTATCAAACATGTAACGTACAATAATATGAAAACTAACAAATTAACACAAGTTACACAAGCAATATAACTTCGAGCATGATTCTAATAACTCATATATTTAGCATAAATCATACGTACCTTCGAGTTCAGTCGTTGTTCTCCTTCTTCAATTTCTTCTTCCATTACATCGGGTTCGAGTCGTTGTTCAACTTCTAATTCAGCGAGGTTCGGGTTCTTGTTCAACCTCTAATAATTGTAATTCTTCAATCGGTAATAGCTCGCTTCAGCAATTCTATTATCTTCGGAATCCATCAATTGCTACTCGATTAGGGTTTGGTTTGCAGCAATTAAGTGTGATTTGGAAATCAATTAGAGAAATATTTATCTTCGAGTGTAGTTGGGGGAATGGGCTTTGGAAAGCATCGGTAAGGATTCGTTGGAGCATGATATCACGGGAAAGCATCGGTTAGAATTGGGCTTTGGAAAATATCAGCGTGGCCCATTTATACTTTAGCTATTATTATATACCTATGCACGGTGCAAGGTACACACAGTTGTACCTTGCACTTTTTGGCGTGGGAGGCTAGCGTTTTTGTGAGGGGACGAAGAGGAAGAAGAGGGAAAGAGGGTTGGAGATGGAGTCTTGAGGGGCTTTGTGGGCTTCGGTTTCAGCAAGGCCGAAAAGAGGAGATAGAGCGAACTCAACATGAGGGTGAGCGAGTGAATATGGAAGAAGGAAGCGTTTGGGCTAGTGAAAGAGAGAAAGTGGAATGGGCCGAAAAAATGTACTTTGGACAAATCAACCCACTTCTTCAATCTTTAATTTTCATCTCTTTATTTGTTTTTCTAATTTCTCAAATTTTCTAAAAAAACAAAAAAAAGTAATTAAAATTTCTATTTTAATAAATATTATAAAAAAATAATATGTAAAAAGGTATTAAAAATATCATATTTTTGGACTCAACAAATACCCTTAGATCTAGATTTTGCTTGTCCTTAAGTAAAATAAAACTAGAAAAAGAAAATTAAGAAAAGAAAATCTTAACTCTCTTTAGTAGGAATCACGGTTGCATTCAACGTATGCAACAAACCTTTAAACACCTTATTAGTTCAAGTGGACGAGTAAGGTCTCGTGAGTGTTTATATGAGATATACCCACAAAATTTTGGGAATGAATAAAAAGAAATAAGGAAAAAGAAAACAAAAACTGAAAAGATTTTTACAAAAATATTTACAACTGTAAGAACATATACATATGTTGATCAATTAGATCACCCTTGGAACTAAGTCATCAAATTGTATCTAGGTGTATTATAAATATCAAAATTCTCACCCTATTTTGACGAAAATCATACATCAATGTTTCCATCTCTTTATTTCATTAAGAATAGTGAATATGATCTAGTGCATGATGTCCAAGTTTACCATTATTCCCTTACTTTAGGCTTACATAACTTACTCAAGCCACTTGACTAGCATTTTATTTTCACTTCATCTAGGAAGCAAGTCTTGCCCAATAGCAACTATTGCCTCAAATGGCGAGCACCCAATAATATATGCCTCAAAGGGTTCTTGTCATTCTCGACTTTATTCTTCTTTTTGTTTTTTTCTTTTTTTTTCTTTTTTTCAATGTAAAATAGAATATGAAGTTTATTTTTGCACGAAAGACAGGTGGGTGAATCAATCAATAACGACTTCAGACCTAAGCACAAATGGCTTTTATAAAAGTAGGTGTAGACTTTACAAATTCTAATGGTATGGCAAGGTTAGAAAAAAAATGATGTTAAAATTGTCATATTAGGAGGTGAGTGTCATCATGTATATTTTCTTTTTCACAACCTAACGGTTAAGTCACACGAGTTCAAAAATCAATCGGAATATATGCAATATTTCCCAAGAAAAATCTTTTAGATTTTCCGAAGGTATAAAAAGACAGATTTTCCTACTCTCACACCTAAATTTGACAATATCCTCATTAAAAGTGGAAAGAACCAAAAAAATATTTACAAAACAAAAAGAAGACTCAAAAACCGAGTAAAGAAATAACATGACTCAAAAATAAAAAGATAATAAAGAATCAAATGTGTGCAAAAGAAAATAAAATAAAAGAAAATAGAGAAGTGAACAATTATACCGGGTTAAGTGTTGGGTACACCTAAACAAAAGCCTCTTGAAATCAGTTCAAATAGAGACTCATGGAGTATCAACCACTCCATATCAACTCAAGTAGCTATCTCAAATTAAATCTCATTAAAGCACGTAATAATTTTATCAAATCCGCATGAAAAGCTCTTAACTAAATAAAGGTAACAAAAACTAGAGAGTTGGTGCGAATAAGAGTACATCCATAATATCAATGTAGCACTATTAAAATATCATTTCAGCTTGTCAAATTGTTGAGTCCAAACATCAAACAAGCATACATACGAGTGAGTTGTCCGAGCGGACAAGTGGGTCTTAATTTGTCAAGTTTTTTACTATCAACATGTTCGAAGTCTAGTTTGAACCAACATTATTAGGTATAGAAGTCTTACACTTATGAAACATGGACTTAAAGGGTTCGGATTGATGGCTAGTCATGATGGGGTCAACAAAAAATGATTCAGAATGAATTAAGAAAAATAGCATGGTCAATGTGCTCAAAACAAACATCATTTTCTAATGAGATCTTTGATTCAACAAGTGTATCATAATTATTCTCATAACTAACATGCTTTTCAAGCTCATGAACCCGTACAACGAGTAGGAGCGGAAGAATTCATAGGAGATGAAGGTACTGTAGTATCTTTTTCCTTAGTTTCCTCTTTGTCAAAAGAAACAGACAAATGTCTATGGAGGAACACCATCAACGAGTGTCCTTAGGAGTATTAGGTGAACCAGTTTGTCGCGAAGAAGAGTGGGAAGACAATTCCCCGTAAGAAGAAGGGACAATGCTCTTAGGTTCACCTCCGGTTGACTAAGAAAAGCCCTTTTCTCTCTAGAGTTAAAAGTAGCAAGTTGGGTCAATTGCGTCAACCTGCTCGATCATAGCCTTAAGCATTTTCTCCATGTTATTATGTGAGCTTTCAAGATAAATAACTATTTTGGCAATGTTTGTGTAATCGGGAGGAGGTTAGGTATGAGCAATGGGAGGTGGTGGTCTAAGTGAATTGGGCACAATCGGATAAGTCGACCTCTCGTAAGAGCTAGAAAGAAACAAAGTGGGTTCGGGGATGTTTCGACCTACAACATTAGGTCTACTACTCCACGAAAAATTAGGGTCATGTTTCCATCCTTCATTAAAGGTAAGAGAGTAAGGGTGGAACATAGGTCTTTGAAATGGAGCATTTACTTGCATTTGTTCTTGACCTATAGAAAAGTAAGGACAAGTACCCAAAAAGTGATCTAAGCCTTGACAATAAGCACATGACACCAAAAAGTTTGTGAAGATTGGGGTTGAATAGTTAACCTCCATAATATATTTTTAAGTACAACAACTTTGGACTTAAGGTGACTAACATCGAAACAATATGAATACCCCACTTTGCACCATTAATCCTAAAACTTAGACTCTCATCATTAATGGTTTCCTATTGCATATTCTTTTATGCCAAATCCTCTAAAAATTTCCAAGCAACCGTAAGACTTTTAGACACCCCGACACATGAACTCTAGCATGGTTCTAGTCCGTTGGTCAAATCCTTCATAAACAATCGGCATAGACGCCACTTGTTTTAAACCGTGGTGGAGACGTTAAGCCAACAAACTCTTAAATCATTCAAAGTAATTCTAAAATGTTTCTTTATCCATCTCGAATAAATTAATTGATTTCATTCCTTACCTTCAACATTTTGCTATTAGGGAAATATTTTCTCAAAAACTTTTTTAACAAACTTATCCCAAGTGGAAATAGAATTAGCAGTTAAGTTATACAAACATATTTTACCAAGCATCTTTTAAAGTAAAAGAAATTAATCTCGTTCTTATTTCATTATCAAAGATATTACGAAAATGTATCATAGAAATTACTTATATCATAAACATATATGCATCTTAAAAACCATAAAATTTAGGGAGCGAGTTGAATGTATTGTGATTCAATCAAAAGGGTCACATTAGATCCTAAATCAGGTAAGTTAAAACATAAAAAGTTAGAAGTCCTAGGAGGCAAAAAGATATCACTTAAGGTTCTCTCATGTGGTCAAAATTAAGTCATTTTCTCTTCTTTAGGTTCAGGTTCCTTTTCAATTGCAAGTTCAATCCTAACAAGTCTCCTTCTTTTAGGTTCCCTAACCTAATAGCTCATGCACCAAACAACCCACAATAGTATTTTTGGTCTTTTTTGTTGTTCTGATTCTTTTTCTTTTTTTTCATATTTTAATCAAAACAAGAAAAATAGAAAAATAGAAACAAAACTAAAACACAATAATCAAAACAGAAAAACAAACTAAAAAAACAATACACTAAAATCATAAAAATATGGGCCAAAATTCAAGAAAAACCCAAGGATTAAACACGGAAAATTTTTCTCAAATTTTCAGACCTAATTATTGCAAAAAATTAAAACAGAAAAATGCTGAACAAAATAAAAACTGCACTTAATTAATTTCTGAAAATTACAGAAAATTCTGAAAATTCTAAAAAATTCCACAAAAATTACCCTAGACTCTAAAAACCCTAGAAACATGTAAAAAATATCAAAACACAAAACCAAAACTAAATTGACTCAAGAAAAATTAGAACAGAAAATCAGAAAAAAAAAACCTACACAAAAATTTTTGCACAATTTTTTTCTTTGTTTTCTGCCCTGCAGTAAGAGAAAATCAACAACAACAATTTTATTTTTGGATAGCAACAAAACAACTAAAAACAAAACCTAAATAGAAAGAACTAACACTAAAATAGACTCACAATTGTTCTGGCATTAACTTGACAATCAAAATCCACACAAAAACAACATAAAGCAAAAAAACAAAAAGAAACCAACACCAGAAACAGGAAAACAGAGTAATATTGAGACAGGAAACAGAAAAATACTAGGGGTAGCAAAAACACAACTCAAACCAATAACCAAAAACAGACTAAAAAACAGACTCCATTTGCAACCTAATTTCAATTATTGTCATCCCCGACAATAGCGCCATTTTGTATAAGTTAATTTAGGGAGCACGAGATATTTTTCGAACCACAAAGATGGACTAAATTAAAATCATATTGCGAAACTTCTCAAAGACTTAAAACCTAAAACTAACCTAAACTAACATGAATCAGAAATTGAATAAACAACATGACTAATTTATCCTAAATCACCAACAAATTAGAAAATTAAACTAATAAGCTTTCAATAATTCATACTAACAGAGATTTGACATCAAACCATTAACAAATCAATTCGATAATCCACTGAATTTAACGAACAAGATTACATAGCTAAAGGGTGAACCAGAAAATCAAAATGCAAAACTTAGAAGATTATACCAGCAAGAATCAAATGTCCATGGTCTAGCAAATACTTCTGCAACTCACAATCCAATTTCAACAGCCAAATACCCAGTTTCGACTAAGCCAATCAACAATCCGAAAATCGAACCACAAATTCAGAGGAATTCCAAAACCAAATATTGAAAGCTAAAAATTGAAATTCAAGAATTAGAAACTAAATCTGAGAACTAAGTACTGAATTTTTGAGAAACTAAACCTAAAATTCGAAAGTTAAAACGAAAAATTTGAAGAAAAAACTAAACCTAGAACTTGGAGCTTGGGACTTCCGGCCTCTCAGGTTGTCGTCGTCCAGCCTCCCCGGTTCTGCTTGCCATCTTGCCTTTTAAACTTGTTCCCTTTGTGTCCTTGAAGCCCATCCTTGTAAGGATTCCATTCACTTATGGATAGAGTCTGAGTAGAAGAGGATGAGAAGAGATAGAGTTTGAGTCGTGGGAGGAGTCTTCGGGTGGGTTCGGCAGTAAGCTTTTGAGTTAGTGATTAGTGTTTTGAAGGATGTAAAATACTATTTATCTAAATAGATAAGTGTTTGGTAAAGTAGTGTTTGACATAGTGATTAGAGTTTTAGGTAGTGTTTTCGAAACTCTACTCAAAGTAACGATTTTAAAAACACTAGTTAGTGTTTGCACATAATTTCCAAAATTCTCTTTTTTATTTTCTAAAAACTTTTATCAATTATGTCCTTTTAAGTCATTTTATACAAATTTGCTACTTAAACAGACTACTACTATCAAACACACTTATCTCAAATCACTATTTGAACATCTAACCACTAACCATTAGTCATTAACAACTAATCGCTAATAAAACAGGTTAATAGCTACTAAAACAGTCTAACCACTATTAAAACAACTAACCACTATTAAATCGCTAATCACTATTTGAACACGCCCTTCGTGGTTTGACCGAAGGTAACCGAGGGAGAGAAGAGTTGGAATAGGTTAGGGTTTCGTTTGAGAAGAGGGGAATGAGAACGACGAGATGAGGCTTAGGGTTTCGTGAAGGTTTCGGGCAGCGAGAGGATAAAGAGAGGAAGGAGATAGAGGCGTGAAGATGGGGAAGCGTGAGAGGATAGAGAAGATAGGGAAAAGAGGTTGGTGAAAGAGGAGAGAGAGTGGCATAGGAGGCTAGAGTTTTTGTGAGGGGCCGAAGAGGAAGAAGAGAGATAGATGCATGTTTCATTTAACTTTAAACTTACACTTTTTTATATTTTTTATAATTCTTTATATTTTTTATAATTTTTATAATTATATATTCATTTTCGTATCGAAATTTATTGTTAATTTATTTTTTTATTGTTAATGAAAATTTGATGTTGGTGAATATTTATGTATGTAAAGGTGTATATTAGTGATGGTTGTGTGATATGTACATGGCAAATATAATTATACCCACACCCTATCTTCTCAATTTCTATACTCATACTCTCATCGGATATTTCGAGTATATCAAATTTATTTGTATAGATGTGTAAGGATTTTGATAATTAATACCCATTTGATACATTAATTTAATTTTATGTCTTAAGAAATTTACAAACAAATTCCAATGAATAATTAATTTCAAAAGTATCATGTCCATTTAAACTATTTATCATGAATAATGTTAAAGACATTTTGTTAAAGTTTAAGTTTATAAGTGAATAGTCAAGTTTGAATGTGACAAAATTATTTGGGTTATTTCAACCCTGCTCCATTTACCATAAGTCTGTAAGGATGCGTAAAAAGATATAGGGAGGTGTAAGAAGTTGAAATGAGTTAGAATAAATATAAAATGTTGCATATGATTCGATAAAAATGTTTAATATATTTATATGTGTATTTTTATAGTTATGTGCAACATATTTGTATTTTTGTTTATGAATTTTATGTAATAGAATAATAAAGTTTATATATTTGTGATGCCAAATGCATATATGTCAAGTTTAATGATTTGGTTTTTGAAGAAAAAAAGAAATTATATTTGATACTTATGAAAAAAGTTTTTATAAATGTATAAATAATTTTCATATAATAGGTAGTTGAAATGACCTTAATTTTACACGTTTGAAATAAATGTCCTTAGTTGAAAACATTTATTTCAAACTTATAAAATTAAGGCCATTTTCAACTATCTATTATATGAAAGTCATTTATGCATTTATAAAAACTATTTTCATAAATATCAAACATAATTTTCTTTTTCTAAAAATAAAAAAAGAAGAAAATAAATCATTAAATTGATACGTATACATTTAGCATTACAAATATATAAATTTTATTATTTATATTTAATTCATAAATAAAAATAAAAATACGTTGTACATAAATATAAAAATATATTAAACATTTTTATCAATTCACATAAAACATTTTATATTTCTTACCGCTACTTACAATTTCTTACAACTCCTTATAACTTTTTACACCTCCACACGCTTCCTTACAACTCCTTACAGTTTCTTATATATCCTTATACCTTTTCTTACACTTTCTTACAACTCCTTACACCTAAATGGAACATGACCAGTCGGAGTCTTGAGGGGCTTTGTAGGCTTCGGTTTCAGCAAGGCCAAGAGAAGAGAGAAGGGGATCCGAGTGAGGGAGCAGCAAAAACGGAAGGTGGCGTTTGGGTTGGTGAGAGAGATAGTGGAATGAAT
Organism: Talinum fruticosum; assembly: GCA_021018815.1. Taxonomy (NCBI): domain Eukaryota; kingdom Viridiplantae; phylum Streptophyta; class Magnoliopsida; order Caryophyllales; family Talinaceae; genus Talinum; species Talinum fruticosum. The sequence continues at coordinate 973,929 of JAITYX010000073.1, read as the reverse complement.
CGAAAAAATGTATTTTGGACAAAACAACCCACTTCTTCAATTTTTAGTTTTCATCTCTTTATTTGTTTTTTTCTAATTTCTCAAAATTCCTATAAAAATAAAACAAAATATAATTAAAATTTCTAACTTAATAATTATTATGAATAAAATAAGATGTAGAAAAGTATTGGAAATATCATATTTTTGGACTCAATAACTCTCTATCGAGGAGTTGGTAGACGAGGCTACCGAGGACAATGGGTGAACGCTATCTTGTAATGTTAGGCAAGAATGATAGGTACTGGGCGCTAGACAATGTTGAGCGCTAGCAGGGACACATGAAGACGAGCGATGACAACAAGCGTTAGCATACGGTGCGACAAAGACTTGCGCTAGTGAGCAATAAACTCAAGCGTCAACTAGTAAGGACCTGGAAATGATATGGATGAGATAAAGACTGGTAGCTACAACTCAAACTAAGGCTAAGTTAAATTTATTTCACCACTCAATCAAAGAAAACACCTTCAAAATATTTAAAGGCATCAACCATGAACAAGCTTGATTAAAGTTTTCACTCTTAAATGCAAGCACAGCACTTAAGAGATTTTCTAGTAGGTTTGTAAGCTTAAAGCTCAACTCTACAATTCAGTAACAACTTCATACAATGAGGGGAGGAGGCTGTTATATAGCCAAACTCCTTGATTAAGTCCTAAACAAGCTTAAAATAAAACTACAATTATTAAACTAAGCAAGCTAAATTACGAACTACTAAGTACATAGGATAAAAAAACAAGGCAAGTTGCTCAAAGAAGTACTAGGGAAACGAAAGCATAAATCAGTAAACTTCCAGCTCATCAAGGCCACTTTTCGGCCGACCAATGGGAGCCACTTTGCCACCGACCCATACGTCCAAATTTTTTTTTTCGATAAATAGTTGACAAAAAGCTAAAGAAGTAAACATAAAACTAAGGGCGTAAACGAACCGAGCTGGCTCAAAGGCATACCGAGCCTAGCCCGAGCACAACAAGGCTCGGCTCGACTCGACTCGGTTAGGCTCGGTTTAGGCTAAATAGTTTTTTTTTTCTACAAATACTTGTGTGGAGAGTATAAAATTACCTCTAAAATCATCAAAATTTTATTCAAACCTTTATTAGAATCTAATATAAAAATATAGAATTTACTTCGATTACAACCTTAAATTTAAAAACTTTTTAAGAAAATCTAAAAAAAAAAGAAACCGAGCCGAGCCGGAGCTTGAGCCGTTCGAGCCGAGCCCGAGCTGAGCTAAATTGTAAGCGAGCCCGAGCACTGGCTGGCTTGGGCTCGACTCGGCTCGTTTAAACCCCTACATACAACCAAACTACTAGTTGTAGTTACTTAGAAAAATACCAAAGTAACTAACAAGACGAAACGATAACAAAACATTTCTATAACTGATTGAGAATCCCTTAATAATTCTGACTGAACTTCTTACCATGGACACCCAAACACTGTAAGCAAGAAGATTGAACCTTGCTCTGATTTATGCCCAAAGGAGGTGAGACCCGCAATTAGAGAGTCTTCCATCACAATTGTGTTTCTCAATATACTTGACATTGAGAATCTCCCACGTACACAATTCCATTTGCTTTTGGGTACCAATCTCCAGTATTCTAATCCTTCCTCGCCCATCTCTATGTACGGCACCACCACAAATACCAACTTTGTTTTGCTTTCCCCTCTTCTTTGTCCATTCGAATCAACATATCTAAACACCTGCTTGAAGAGCTCACTGCACCAATTCTGAAAGGAAACAAAGGATTTGAGAGCATTGACATCAAAGACACGCACACGACAAACTGCTCCTTCGAAAATTATCGGTTCAAATCTCTAAAAACTTCTCGTTCCTTTGTATCCCTTATCTATTCATGCTTATGGATGTGTTATTGATATATGAATTATCTCGGATTATCCCGGTTGGTGCTGATTCACCCTTTGCACTTTTACATTCTCAGATCTCCATTCCATCTACTTTGAAATCCACTTTCACACTTTTCACACCGGTGTTCCTTACCTCCAACATCAAAAGGCTTTCCAAGTGTTCGACTAAATGCCTCTACGAAAGTATACTCAGTTGGAAACTGGATTAGCGTCAATACAAATAAAAATCGACTTTAAAACTCTAGGTTGTAACTTTCCTTTATCTGTTGGCTCAAAAGTATCTACTTCTTGAGGTCGGAAATTGCTCCTTGTTACCATTGCTGTTTTAGTCTTCTTTAAGGACCTTGTTATTCTCCTCACAGCAACTTCTTCATTCTGGATTATATTTAAACCCAAGATGTTGCGGATTTAAATTGTGGTATTGTTGCTCGATAGAGGTTCAAGATCAACCCTTTTCAAAGTTTTCTTCTTTTACTGAAGGTTATCTTTGATTGCATATGTATTGTTCGTCGTACCGAAGTTACAAACCTTTTTTTGCTACTTTTTTGTTGTCGTTTCTTCTCTCAACTTGACTCATGTACGAATAGGGCAAGTTGTGTTGGATATTCAAAGCTTGGTGGGGTCCAATTATTGTGCTCTCAGAAGCAAACCCCTTAAGGAAGGAAATCAACTTCCCAGGCAGCAAATTAGTCAAATGGGACATAAGTTGCAGTGCCTGGAGCAGAGGAAAAGCTGGCCAGCAAAGTAAGTCTTGCTTATCCAATAATAGCCCGGCTTTGGTGCAGCTTGATCTCCAAGTTGGAAGTTTCAAAATTGACGTACAGGGCATTGGAAAAATTCTTCAAGAAGTCAAATTTCATGCCAAAAAGGAAATCTCCATAAATAATGAATTTAGTAGCTTATCTCAGCTTAATTAAGTAAACCGTGCAATTTAGAGCCCAATATGCGATAGGGTCACTCATTGCATGATCAGTCTTAGACTATTAATTAATTACGGAAACTAATTATTGTGAATGAAAATAAACTCATTGAGGAGTCCATCCATATATGGCACGTCCCAAAATTAGTCTTCGAACATAATGAAACCGTTAGTCCAAAATGGTGAAATTTCATAGTAAAAACGTTAAAGCCTAAGTAGAGGTTGTCTTTTGGCATTTTTGACATCGACCACCTCCTAGAACAAATGAAACAAATCGCCATGCATCAGACGGGGTCATCACAAGCAACTTATTGCCAGTGCAAGCAATGCTTATCCATGAATGCCACCAATTATCATCAAGAGTAAGACAAATGGTCTATTTGATTTTAGAAAAATTAGGTGGAAAGAAAATTTAAAGAAAAAAATTAGTAGGAAAAAAATTAAGAGAAAATTGATTTTTTTTTCTTCCATTTGAACTTAGGAAATTAAGGAGGAAAAAAAACCATCAATTGAGACCCCTCATATCTTTTTCTCTCTCTTCAACTTAAATTCCCATTTTCAATCCAATCATTTTCTCTCCTCCAATTGAGAATTGAGACCCTCTTATCTCTCTCTCTCCAACTTGAATCCCCATGGGAATTAAGGTCCCTTCTTATCTCTCTCTCAATGTAATTTACTATGAAATTATGTATAAATAAGACTTTGATTGATCGAAAGAACTAGAGAGATAAGGAAGTAGAGAGAAGCATAAACATAGAGAGCACAAGAGCTTCATAGAAAATTTTCCTCCAACTTTCCTCATGTTTTTGGAAGGAAAATAAACTTGTCTAAAATTATGAATTTTCCACCAAATTTTCCACATGATTTTTTTCCATTCCATTTTTATTGAACCAAACACAAGAAAAATTCTTACTTTCCTAAAAATTTTCTTTCCACCCAATTTTCCAAGAATCAAATAGACCCAAAAAGTATCGATACTTAGTAACAATAAAATATATTGAGTGTAGTTGCCATTCTTCTCGGTGGAAAGAGCTCAAAAGGAGAGGGGGATAGGAAGCAAAAGAAAGGCCACCATGGTGAGTTATAGCACATTTTCTATATTTTAAATCAAATTTTTAACAATCTTTTATATACAGGTTTATACCAAGAATCACGGACAGCTTATGCAACTAAAAAAATGAATAAACAAATAGCTAAAGCACCCTCTCCCCCATTGCAACAAAGGGCATTGTCAATGTACATTGATTGAATTTTGAACTTAAAATTAGCTCAACTTTCATAAAAATCATAACTTATTCTCATTTTGTACATAAGCAACACTATATAAGTCTCTCAAAGGAATCTATTAAAATTAAATTGAAGATAGATAAATTAATATTAAGCAAAAGGCATTACTCAAAAACAAAAATTGAGCATGTAGAGATAGAGGGAAAAAAAACATAATTATATATTGAAATTAGCATTATGGGTAAGAATTTACAAATATACTAACTAGCAAATGACTAAGTGGTTCCTCCCTGCGTTCTCAACTCTCTTTTCTTAGTTAGAAGATACATTAAAACGAGAAAGAACAAAGCAGGTTTCTGAAGGGTCCAAAAAAATCAAAAAGATACTTAAAAAGAATGGGGAACTAAAAGGAGCAAACCCAGAGCAAGAGAGAGCAGAGAATGCTCAATGAAAGACTTACCCAATGAAGTATCGAGCTTCTTCAGAGGTCCACATCTATTGAGATTTTAAAACTCAAAGTATGACAACAATGTTAAATTAACATCAACAGAGCTTAACAGCTATAATCCACCACCATTTGAGAGCAGGCAGAACATGACATGACATGACATAAAGCACACAACGAATAGGAAGCAAGAAAATACATTATAAACATCATTCATGAGCCAAACAACACTTCAATGCATGTCCATGAGTTATGATTTCTAACATATTTCTGCTATTTATAATTTTTAAAAACTCCCACCACTGTTAAGAAAAAGGTCCTACCAATCTGAACCCATAAATCCACAAAGTTTCAGCTTGAAAATTAGTTTATAAATCAACACTTAGAAAAACAAGAATTTAGATCAATCATCATATCTACAAGACTCGACATTTAACACATCTAATCAAGAAATCAAATTAGAAAGAGGATGACTTACTTTTAAGACAGCCTTTAATTTAGACGTAGAAATATATTATTACCCCCTTGTTGGGTTCCCTCCATAATTGGTGGGACCCACATAATGTGAATACAAAAAAAAAAAAAAAAAAAAAAAAAAAAAAAGAAAGAAGAGAGGAAGGAGGAGGAAATTTACTACTGCCACACCAAAAAGCAAGGGGACAAAATCCATTTAGAGTATGCTATGCCTAAGCCTAGGTGAAGAAAACTTACCATTATACACCAAGATTTTCTACCTCCCAATTAATTATGTTGACAAAGTGTGTAGCCTTGGCAAAGATTTGCACGAGGAATTTGCCAGCTATCAAGTTCTATAAATAGGAGATGATTTGCTAGCTTCAAAATCAATCCACAAAAAATGAGAGACACTTGGTAGTAAATTGGTTACTAGTCAGTGAGTGTATACCACCAACATAGGTGAGGAAATTCCATCAAAATTAGGTGAGATTAATTTTGTATTCCATCCCGAGTGGGTGAGGTATTGAGTATACCCTCTAATTTATTTAGAGGAAATATTATTGTAATTCTACTATTCATATAGTGGAAGTATATTTTTGGACCAACGGTCCCGTGGTTTTTCCCTTCGTCTTGGAGGTTTTCCACGTAAAAATTTGTGTGTCTCCATCTATTATATTTCCATAACTTTGTAGCTCATCTTAAATTACACAAAGAGGGAAAAGGGTTCGCTTCCGCTATACCGACCCGCCTTTTCCCAACACCCCTCAACCCTTTCATCCAGTCTCAAAGAAAGAACACAAGATAATGGGGGGTATCTCAGTAGTTGGGCAAACCAAATTAGCATTTAATCACTTTAATTCAATATAAAAAATGACCATGGAAGAGTATTTCCACCTACTATATCCAGGCCACACAAGTCAGACATAGACCACCAACCATTGGATCACCAACGGGAAATGCTTGATTACATAACATATTAGAGATTTACCTTACACCTCTGTTGCACAAGAAATTAGAAAATAAACCGAGGTTTATGCATTATAAGATAATCAATTGAGGCTGAGAACAAAGAGGCTTATTATAAAACATATTAGAGATTTATCTTATACACACTAGGCTGTCTAGGATGAAGAACATTAATAATCTGAAACACCAGATAAAACTCAATCAACAAAATACAAGAAGAAAGGGGGAAATCAAACAACCATAACTTGCAATTGAAAAACCTGTCACATTATCCTGAACCAAATTAAGGCACAATTATCATCATATTCACCATCAGTGCTATGCTATCACTGTCAATTGGTCTTCGACTTTTTCCTATGTACTTGATTATAAACTAAACAAAAAGAAAATTATTGGACATGAATAAGTAGATATAGAGCCAATCCTGAAATGAGAACCCAATAGAATCCATATAAAACAAAATCCAGTTCTAGCTAAAATTACAAGCAATTAGAACCCAATAACACAGTCGGGGATGAGAGGATGAGGATTTACCTTCGACTCGCCATGGCTGGCTGCAGCCCCTAACTCTTCGCCGCTACCCCGCTGCCGCCGCTTTGCCATCCTCTTGCCCCTGGTCTTTCTCCTCTCGCCTCTGGTCTTTGGTGTCTCTCTCGCCTTTGGTCTCTAGTGTGTCTTTCTCGCCTCTCACCTCTCGCCTTTGGTCTCTGTCTCCTCTCGCCTCCCGTCTCTGTTCTCTCTCTTACCTGCGGTCTCTCGCCCCTAGTTTCTTTCTCTCTCTCCTCTCGCGCTCAGATTCGGAGGAGAGTATCGAGCGAGAGAAATGAGAGATAAGAGAAGCCTCCATCCCCTTTGTTTTCTGGAATGGAAGAAATCACTTCCGTCATTTCCTCTGTACAAGTACAATTAAACTGTTATGGAGAGAGAGAGAAAAGTTTTTTTTTTTTTCTCAATAGTTCACTGTCCTCGGCTTAACTCTTACTTTTCCTCAATCTTTCAAAGGCAGAAGCACAAAATGACACAACCCCCCCCAACCCCGGGCAAAGATATGTTAAAAGTCAACAGTATCCCAAAACCACCCTTCATTGTAACAGTAATTTTGTCACTAAAAGCGGCCGTAAGTGATCATAAGTCCCTCAGTTACAATTTTTTATAAGTGAGCTTTGTTGAGAAGTGAAATGTCCAAATTGTCCCTAAAATGACTGAAAATGACCAAAAATGGATAAAGAGCCAACAACCAGCTTAACTTATAGATATAAAAATTTTAAATTATTGGGTTAACTCGAGACCATGGAGTTTACATATCTAGTCTCAGCTAAGAATTTTGTCAAATACACACATAAAAATAAAGGGAAAAGAAATTGGTCATACGTAATTGGTCTGCATAATCTTCATTCTTGCGGGTTTTTTTTTTTTTTTATAAAAAAACTTCATTCTGCATTCTTTGTTGTTGATTGTTCAGTGTTCGATCTGATAAATAGTACTCCTGTTTTAGTTTACCTGAAGCTCCTACATTCTGAAAAACCCTAAACCCTACCGTCAATGGCGAAGAGGCTACGATTACGGCCAAACTCCATTAACAACAAGGATCGACTATCGGCGCTGCCGGAGCACATCATTCACCAGATTCTTTCTCTCCTCCCTCCCAGCGACGCCATGGCGACGACCATCCTTTCCAGGGCATGGAGGGGCGTTTGGATCGGCCTTCCCTCTTTGACTTTCGACAAATCCTTGTTCTACAAAACCCTAGGTGTAGCCCAGCTCCATGCTTTACCTGACTCCCAGAAGCAACAACTCAAGCTCGAATTCTTAGATTTCGTTGATCGAATCCTCACCGAGCGGTCAAAGAAATCTGAAATCAACACCCTCTCTCTTGACATCTACGTTCCTAATTGGTCCACGCCCGCGGCATTATCCTCCCGTTTGGATAGATGGATTAGTTCCGCCATTAACGATTTCAAGGTGGAAGAGTTGATCTTCAAGAAAGCTTCTTTGCTTGGAGCTCCGTTTAGGTTTGTTAGTAATGGGTATGTTCCATTGAAGCGGCTCGAGTTGGCTCGGGTCACATTAGGCCCCGAAATGATCGAATGTTTATCGAGGAATTGTCCTTTGATAGAGAGGCTATGCTTTCGTGATTGTGATAAATTGGGCAAACTCACTAAGATTTCCGGGTTTGGAAAACTTCTGGAGTTGGTATTGCAGTATGAGAATAGTTGTTCATCCAAGTTAGAGATTAGTGCCCCAAATTTACGGTTCTTGGAATACAATAACACTTCTAACAGTAAAATCAAAGACATCGAGGCGGATTCTTGCTATAGTAGTTTGAGGGACTTACGGTTATGTAATGTCATTTTAAGATCAAATTGGCCTTTTTCTCTTATCTCTAATTTGGAGCTCAAAATGTGTTACTTTGATACAAGAGATGTTGTTATCTCAAGTGACTGCCTTGAGACTTTGTCCATTTGGAATTGTATGTATTCACCATTGATTCGAGTTAAAGTTGAGGCTACGAGTCTTAAGTATTTTGGCTTTTCGGGTGTACTTCCTTCGTTTTTGAGTTCTATCATTCGGGGCTGGAGAAGGCTAAAATTCAATGGTACACAAATTCTTGGGAGGCTGCTCGTGATCAATTTGTTGGATTTCTGGCAATGATCAATCCTTGTAAAGAATTGGAATTAGAAAAATATGCTTTCGTTAAGGTAATCTTTGGGAATGTGATAGTAGTATCATAAATTGAAGTGGATAATCTTCTAAATAACACGTTTTATTGATTTGTTTTATTGTCATTTGATTTTGGTGAAAGGAAATGTTTGAATCAGAATGGAGACAGAACTGGAATATTAGTCCACTACCGGATGTCAAACATTTGAAACTGGAATTTCACAGTGAATCCTGGTTTAATGCAAGAAGTAGACTCAGCATCAAAAAGTTTGTTGATACTTTACTTTGGCTCTCTCCATGTCCGTTGACGGTCACAGTATCTCTATATAGTTACAAAGAGGAGGAATTTAAGGTCCTCAAGGTATGTAACTTAGCTTCTGTACAATTGTGCTTTTCTATATACTATCTTTCATATATAAGAGTGACACAATCTAATTAGTCCTGCCTGAAACATGTGTATCTCAATCTGATCTTATCCAAATTATCTGACCCAATCTTTTTGAAATGTTCGTTATATAGTTGGTATGTGATATGTCAGAATAAGAGAATTAAAGGTAGCTTAATACACTCAAACTCAGAGTTAGACTTGATATCTTAGAGCTACGAGCAAAGGGGAGAAGCAAAAAGATCAACACAGGTGGCCCCTTGGCAGCCACGGGGCTGTGGCAAGGTGCAGCATGACTAGCCGACCGGCGACCACAGACACCACCACAGGCAGTGGTGCGGACCGTGGCAGTGGATCTGGCCACCACGGTCTGGACCACGGCCTGGACCACGGCCGTATTCCCAACCGTGGCACTGGGCTGTTTAGAGAATTGTGGTCATTAGTATCTTCAAAACACTCCCTTGCTGTCTAGAGAATTGTCTGTTACATCCCCCCCCACCCAAAAAAAAAGTGTGGTACACAAACAAAAATTCACCTGACTCGCATGTAATCCAATTCATATATTTGTAACTGAAATATTTGTCATTTGTCTGAGTAACCTTTCAGTTCAAGTACTACAAGGAAGGCAACAAAGGGACAAAAAAATGCAGCAAATGTGACTCTCTTCCAGTGAGGTGTTGGCCACATCGCTTGAAAGAAGTGAGCATTGAGAATCACAGGGCACATGCATCGGAACTTGCATATGAGAAGCGAAGAAACATAAGGGAAGTGGATGACAAAAATATAAAAGCTTTCTTCAAGAATGCAAGAAAAAGGAGCCCATCATCGTAAACATTATCAGTTGAGCATAAGACTGAGTAGTACAGATGATAGTTCCAAACGTGGTGTACATCTTATTGATTAACCATCTCCCTCTTTTCCAATAGAAAGGTATATGAGACTCCCCTCCCCCTCCCCTCCCCTCCAGTTTAAGTATTTCTTGTTTAGATTCGTAAGGTTCATCACGAACAAAACCTGCTGTTCCAACTCTTCAAGATGATTGCCCTGTGTGAGATGTGTGAGTTATGAAAGGAACACAGTTACTGATAAGGCTTCCTTTATGCACCTTGGACCATAAATTGGTCAATTGCCTTTTACTAATTGTTGTCATCAACTAGGAAGTCTGAACTATCTGCAATGATGTGAGATTGAGTTCACGATTTGTCTGTTGCTTTTGCTTGACAAGATCACTATTAGTTGGTTCAGAATTGGGGGTTGGGGGGGCTGATAGCAGATGCTTGAGTTTGCTGGGTTTTTTCTGTTCAAGTGGTTTTTGTGATATCACCACTTTCAAATATGAAATCACTTACTAACTCTGGAATTAGACAAAGGCAGAGTACATGTCCAATACTTGAATAGTTTTGTTCATTTAGATCTGATTTTGTCTTCAAGAAGCACAAAGCATTTTTGGGCCATTTGATTTCAGTCTCTTTCTCTGTGTGTGTGCCTGTTAAGCAGAAGTGTCTCATCTTCCTCAGTTTGGTTTCCTGAATATATATATACACATTTAGATCTGATTTTGTCTTCAAGAAGCACAAATCATTTTTTGGCGATTTGATCTCAGTCTCTTTCTCTGTGTGTGTGCCTGCACATGTTTATTTGCTGATCTGTTAAGCAGAAGTGTCTCGTCTTCCTCAGTTTGGTCTCCTTAATATGTGTGTGTGTGTGTGTGTTGGAACATGAGAATCTTCTCCAGCTGTACAAGTTCCCTTTTTCTTTCAAGTGTTCCTATTATTGCTGTAGAGTGTTGATGGAATCATTGTTTCATCGAGCTTTTTATTTCCTTATGTCCATTTTGAATTGTTTTAGGCTACAAAGCTTAAATTGAAATGCTATGTCCCTACCTGGATGCAGTGGATCCCCCTTGCTTCATGCCATAGAGGCTGTAAAACACATAATCTATCTTATGAGACGCAAGTAAGATGTAAGGAATGACAAGTTCAGGGGTTAATCGTATATGTTCGAAAATTACCCTATAGACATCCAGAATTTGGCAGTATTCTAAAAAACATTGCTCTGTATTCAAATTGTTTTTACTTAAGTAGCAAAGTTACAATGAAATCTTTAACCACCGCCCCCAAAATTTTTTTTTTTTTTTTTTTTTTTTTTTTTTTGTGTGCAGCAGCCTTAGAATAATCACTTGAATTATCAGCTCTCTGCCTTGCCGCTCCTCCCTTCCCGAAAAGAAAGAAAATTAAACATATAATGCTCACACATGTTTGTTATACACTATCTGTCAATAAATATGGCTTCTGTGCTGCCATTATGTGTTTAAACTTATACTAGGATGGAAACTAATGGTCTTGACTCTCGAGATGAGTAGATTTTATGATCATGATCACCATAAATGAAAAGGAGATAAAATGGAGACTGAACACAACCACCATATGTCAGCTGCATCCCAGGGAAGAAGAAAAGGATTCATCGACTCAAATCAACTATCAATCTATAAAACACATTAAGATAACCTTATAACCCTGTCATTTGTAACCCTGTCATAAAAACTTTTCTGGTTGTCAATTGTTGTCAGTTTTACACAGGAAGCCACAGTTCCTGGTCTGAAATCAACTCTTAAGGGCCGAAGGCAAGTGCAATCTCTTGAAAAATTATGCATGCAGCAACATAAATACTGTTGGTATTCTGTGATGAGTCTCTGGATGCTAGATCTTCCACCAGGAGTAGATCAACGACTCTTTTTGTACTATACAACTGATATTGGATAGTTACAATTTTTTTATCAAACATATTGCCGTTTCTGTGGAGACCTTGCACATATAGGCTGCTTTATAGGTCTTATTACTGATAGAGGGAGTACTCAAGATGAAATGTGGAGAACAACAGTAAGTATTTTCAAAGGAAGGGTGTTTTTCCTGGCATTGCCATTCACCATCAAGGATGGCCCCATATGTTGTATACAAATCTTTTTAGATGAGCAACTGTGTTACATAGGAATGTACATGAGACGAGTTAGGAGTGTGTTAAACATGGCCAGTATTCATTCAACCTCTAATCATGCAGTAGATTAGTGGTGTTGAGCATCTGGAACAGTTTTCTTTCTTTTAAATGGGGCATTCTGTAGAAAGTTTCAAGTGTGCAAATGGTGCCAAAATTATCTATTTTGAAGGGATATCCAAAGTAGTAGGCCAGAATTTATGGTCAATTTGTAACTTCTTCTAGAACTATTGGAGCGGCTCTCTTGTTGAGATTTGAGAAAGTTTTATTAGTCAAGCAGTTTGGTTTCACATGTATGAAAGAGACATTTGTTTGCTCTTTTGCTTAATGCATTATTCTTTCTTGGACCGTCTAAGAAAGAATAATACATCAAGTAAAATTTTTAATATGGGTCTCTTGGAATTAGTCTCTCTACCGGCAGATATACTTGTAGAGATAAAATTGTTTATATCTAAATTTTCTCATACTTCACGTAAGCAGGACCCATACTGGGAGTAGTTGTTGTTTCTTGGATGAAGTATAAAGAGACATTTGTTTGCCCTTCACTCTTTGTTTTTTGTGGAACAATACCTTGTTTACCACATTACGAGTTGTTGATGTTGCTTCTCGATCATTTGTTTTCATTATGCCTTGGTTTTTCATTGATTTGTGTTTCTTTATTCCCTAATCTCTTGAATTTTCTTGCAAATTGACGATCAGGCCAGCATTTTAGATAATGTAAACAGAAGTCTTAAAGAATAAAGAGGGCTGATGTTACAGAATTCTGCCTGCTCATTCCTTCAGACGTACGAGTAAACATCAAGTGGTGATTCAGATACGCTTTCAAACAACCCGAGGGGACTTCAGTGCATCACATAATTTGCATCAATTGGGCAAAGTAAGGACATGTGCTTGTCTGGTTCACAATTCACTGGAGTTTTTTTGGATTTATGGGTTTTATTATGTATATGTGTGTAAACATTACATGAAACCATTTTTCCGCTTCCTCAATCTCTATTCAATCTTGAATTTTACACCTCCCCGGTCAATCTCTTTACCTCCAGACTTGTTATTGTAGGGGAAAGAAACAAAACAAAACAAAACAAAAGGCAATCATAGCTGGGCGATGGTTTGCCAGGATTTGTATGGGTTAAAGGTTCTTTATCTCCAGACTTGTTATTGTAGTGGAAAGAAACAAAACTTGGGCGATGGTTTACCAGAATTTGTATGGGTTAAAGGCTGAAGGGTCCATTTTTGAGATCATGCTTTGAGCAAACCTAATCTTAACCATTTAATTTTCAACCAAAGCTGAGCTTAAATGGGAATTTTTTAATTTTTTAAAAAAGGAAAAAAATAGCTGGGAAGGGGTCCCCTGCAATTGCTGTTGCTCGAACGTTTCTACTCTCGCTCTCTCTCGTCTCGTCATCTCTCTCTGTCTCTCTCCCTCTCTTGTCGGAGCTCCACCTCACGCCGACGTGCAACCACCGGCCTCCTCCCTCCGTCGGCTAGTCGCTTTCCGGACCCTCTCTCGTCTCTTGCTCTCTTAGCGCTCACTTGTTCATTCCTCTCCCTCTACTCGCTTATTCGTTCTCTCTATGGCCTTGGATTCAGCCCTCTTGTTGACTGCCAAGATGTCGGCCTCACTAGCCCAGCCCAGCCACCGTCCTTTCATGGCTATCTCTCTAACCTCCCTCACCGAGAGCACGACCCCGCCGTAAAACGCGAGAGTTTCAATTAAATCTAGATTTGCAATTCCTCTCCGTCTCTCAATCTCTTCTTTGTCTCTCTTTCTTCCTCTCTATTAAAATGCTCATACTGTGATTAATTTACTCATTTTGTGGATTATGAAACCGATGATGAGTTTTGTGGATTAATTTTGTGGATTTCGATCTCATTGGACGATTTTGATTATGAAATTGCTAAGTGGGTAAATTATCATCAAGTGGGTTGTTTGATGATGAGGAAAGTTGAATGCCCGAGTCATAATTTGCGGAAGATTTTAATTTTATGATGTTTTAATGAAATTGAAGTAAGGGAAATAGAAGGGTAAATTGAAAAGAACAAAGGTAGAAGTGAAAAGTTAGAATTTGCAAGCAATCGACCCATAGATTTAGAAGCACTTCTCTCTATATATGTATTATTATGAAATCCACATGTCTCGAATATGATACAAATGTGACAACCATGAACTATTATGCAAAATCTCGGATAACAATTTGCCACCCTTGTTCGAATTCTATAAGAGTCTCCGAATTGTAAACACATAATTTGAATCGTAGAAGAAAGTTACTTGTTACTATTTAAAGAGCATCCCACCTTCTCGGACAATTTTCTCATAACACGCCACATGCAAAACCGATGGGTAGTCGTTTGAAATTTTGTTTATATTGCTACTTTCATTGCAAAATCTTGATCAATAATAAGACAAATAGACATCTAATTTCATCTAAAAACTTATCAAACAACCACATAAATTGTTCCTCTTTCTCATCCCCCAAGAATGCAACCCCAAATGTAGCACACATCCATCCCAATAAAATGGGCAAATACCATTTTGTTAATATCATATGTTGCATCAAAACAGACTACATCACCATAGAATGAATAATTAAGTCTTGCAGGTGACAACTGTCCAAAACACATTTTTAAGTGTACCATCAATATCCAACTCGTAGGCAAAATAAAATGATGGATGAACCTCCTACTTCCTCTTAAAATTCTCAATAAATATTTGAGCATCGGAATCTTTGATAAATGCTTTCAAATATCTTTGAAAGTTTTTCAAGTCTTGTTTTCTACACTCAACATTTTCACTAACTTGCTCTTTAATGATACAATGAGCTTTAGAAGGATCGATATTAGCACAAGTGACTTGAATAAAGTTCTATGTACACTATTTACTACCCTATTAGACTTTAGCATATGATGCTTCCTATGAGTTGCAAGTAAATGTGTATGGCCTTTATGAAATTTGAAAAGTGCATATGTATCACTATTTTTTTAAAAAACCAATCATCACATTACAACCCTCTCTAGTCAACTTTACTTTCCGATTAGGGTTCATATTTGTTGATGTTTGCCTCAATCCTTGTTTAGAGCAAACAAAATGCTCATAGGAGTGGACATCTTCTTTAATCTTTTTAGATCTTAATTTACGATTACTAAAACCAACATGATGAGCATAAAATTTATATAATTTGTCACATTCTTCGACATTAGCAAACTTTAATCCCTCTTTTGATTTGAACTCTTCTTCACAAAAGGGTATCCACTCCTTTGTAATATGTGTATTAGGATTTTTGCATTTTAATGGTGTTTGAAGCTCATCACTCTCTTCTTGAGTATTTTGCCTTCGTTTGAAAAGTCATTTTCTTTAATCTTTCATCATTGCTTGCACAACAATTGGAAATATAAGTTCAAACCCTATATATTTGAGGAACAAAATAATTGCCTATTACAAAATGAGAATCTAAAAACTTCAAAGTAGCATCATAAAACACTTTTAGAAAAGACAAACAACACTTAACTATATCCCAATCCTCAATAGAAGGTTCACCCTCAAACTTTTTAACTTCCTTTTGGAAGTTAGCATCATGAGTACAAGTTAAGGAATGCCTTTCTAAATTTCAAAGCATTTTCAAGCATTAAATATGTAGAATTCTATCTTGTTTCAACATCTAAAGAGACAAGGTCATCGCTTTCTATTCTTTCGCTTTCCACACATGCTTTAAACTTTTGAATTCTTGCAGAGGAAGACCTAACATACCTAATCGTCGCATGGAACGTGTGAGATTGACATATCAAGATATTTTAACCTTCCCTCACAACCAAATTCAAGATATGTGCAACACACCTCATGTGTAGATAATCACTACTTAATACACCTCCTTCCCAATTATTAATTTGTTTTTTTCAAATAGTTCGCAACCAAATTATTTGAACTAGCATTATTAACGGTTACAGTTAACATCCTTTTGATTCCCCAAGCAATCAAACATTTCTCAACAACCCTTCCAATAAGTTCCCTTGAATGACGACAACTAACAAAAGTTTAAAATTCTTTTATGCAATTTCCAATCATCATTAATAAAATGAACAGTCAAACACATATAAATCAAAATTTGGCCTAGTTTCCATATGTCTATAGTGAGACAAACTCCGGAAGCCAAACAATTTAGAGCTTGTTTTTAACCTTTTCCTTTCCTCTATGAAGAGACTATAACAATCCCTAGCAACAATCCACCTAGAAGGAACAACAAAATTTGGTCGCATAACCCTATAAAAATCATGGAATCATTCTCGCGTGATGTGGATAAATGGAAACTCATTAATAATAACCATCCTAACGACAACTTTCCTATCCACTTCTGGGTCAAACTCATATGATGTAGGCATATGCAAAATTTCAACATCACCATTTTCATTCACAATAGTTTGTGCATAAAAAACCAAGAGTTTCTGTTTCTTATCCAAATTCCCGGGCATTTTTTGCATCTATAGACATGATTCTTTAATGTTGTAGTGCCATTTTCAGCTATGCATTTAATTCTAGTTTTGCAATACTTACAAACAGCATATTCATGATCTTTTGGATCCATATCATAAAAGGCCTGCCATTCGATTTCTATTTTCTCTTGGTACCAACGTCAACGAAGCACTTACATTGGGTTTTTTGGCTGCACTCTTCTTCTTACTTTTGGTCACTTGCACAATCTCCTCATCAAATTGAGAACCATTTCTTATCTCTATATCCCACTTATCAGCAACATTGTTACTGATACTTGACATTTTCTCGTCCAAGTAGAAGAACAAGTGCAAAATTACAACTAAAACCTCATTTAGACAAAACTCAAACTTCACAATTACCTCATCTGTTGTGAATTTTTTCCCCCATTTCCAAACAAAAATGTCAAACCTAGGTTAACAACAAGGAAGACATTGACATGAGCCACACAAAAATTCCTTGAGAGCCATTGTTTATCCCCATAACCCACAACATAAATTCACTCAAACAATAGTCGATAAATATTGAAAAAATGAATTACCACATATAGAGAGCATGAATTCATTCAAAACATTCACAACATGCAAAATTTCAGTATGAATTCATTGGAAACTTCACATTCACAACATAAATAAATATCTCAATATTGAGAGAAAATTAACCACAAAAAGAAAATTACCACATAGAGGTAAATAGTGGATAAAAAGTCAAGGTAAACGCAAATTGCGAAAGCCGAGGTGAGCATAGATGGCGAGAGCCAAGGTGAGTGCAGATGGCGAAAGCCGAGAGAATCGATAAGTAGGAGCAATGAGAGAAGCAAAGGAAGAGGGCGAGAAAAAGCAGAGGAAGAGGGCGAGAGAAGCAGGCAGTGACGACATGATTATCGCCCCTGGGCATAGAGGAAAGAGAGAAAATGAATGAGAGAGTGACTAGAGCAAGAGTCGAGCAGCATCGAGTGGTTCATAGGTTAAAGGTTGACGAGAGAGAGAGAGAGAGAGAGAGAGAGAGAGAGACAGATGCATGCATGACGAGAGAATGAGAGGAGAAGTTGAGTTACTGAGTGAGAGAGATATGTTAATTTAGGTTTTTTGATTTTAGAAATTAGAAGAAGTCGTTTGCTTAATTAATTGGGCATTTGCCTACTCCCGACAAGGCCCAAGGCCCACTATGGCACTACCTCGATCCGCGAGAATCCCCAAAAACTACAAAAATGCAAAAAAAAAACACATATTTCAACTTAATATTTTACAAAAGAAATTAAAAATAATTATTGGGTCGGTTCGGTTAATTGGAAATTTTAAAATCGTGAACTCGTAACTAGAACTGGATAAATCGAGTTAACTAGATATTGGTTAACCGGGTTTTTAAACCGATTCGGTTAACCGAAAAATAAGTTCGATTTTTCCGGTTTTTCGATCCCAGCTTTTTGCTCACCCCTAGTTCTTTCATAGATGTAATGCCCCCAAATCCCCTAATCACCATTTTATCCTTAATGACTAATTAACTAGTAAGAAACGCAGCAGAAATGAGTATTAGAAGATTTACCGTCACTCCAAAACAAAGAGTTAGGCAAGTCCCAAAATAACATACGAACATCACTTGCTAAGTTGAAGTTCAAAATTTTTAAGATGTCCTACTTATCACAATATAAACAAGAAACATATTAACGAATACTATCATGATCACAATTTATTAAACCATAAAATAGATGACTACCAATCAATATTTCCTATCTACCACTCGTGAGTCTTCTCTAAGTCTTGTTAACCAAAATAAATGTGTTTACTCTTGCTTCCATCAACATTTATCTTACCTAAAACAAACTAGGGAAAACATTTCGAAATGGTGAGTCGTAGCTCGATACGTTTATCCTTGCATCTGTAAATATATATTATATAAAGTTATTGTGAACGTGCACATTTCAATTCATTTATAAATTAGATAGGAAGAAAATAGTAAAAAATTACGCATTTAATATCTGAATGGCTCCTTACGATCATCGGTCTCCCTACATATGCGCATACTCGACGATCGGGAAGTCAGGTTGATAATGACCAAATATATATAATATGATATGATCATGATATGATATGATTGATTTGGTTTGGGTGATAGGCCGTAAGCGCAGGGTGTATGGTTGTAACAAGCCAAGGTCAATCCCTCAAGTACTCGATATAGCAACGCACTAAACTAGCCTTCTACTCAATTGTTAAGTAAATCATATTTTTGGAGTTAGTTCTTTGCTAAACTAATTCTAAATATTAAAATTAAGGAAATTAATCTAGACTTAAATCTAATGGATAAAAACATCTAGGGATTTGCTTTCCTTATAATGAGTTTGATTATTAAAACCTAATTTGTGAAATCATTCTTTCAATTCGATTGTTAATAGAATTGCTCCAATTAACCTAACAAACAACTTTCGTATGCCTTTCAAGTTAATCAAAGTTAAAGATTTCAAATTATCAAAGTGATCCCCTAATTTACTAATCTTTTTTCAAATTTCATAAAATAGGTATAATGGTTGGTTGTTGGATTATTCCATTTCACTTTTCAATGCTTCACAAATTAATCTCAAATCACATGTATTCTAGGCCTTAAAAATACTCATAAACATGATAAACACAACCATCTATTGATTTAACATCGAATTCAAGCACAAATCATGAAAATCTAATCAAACAACATTGCTTCAGATTACAAATCCCTATAAAAGCTAAAACTACTCACATATGATTATTGAAAACTTAACAAAAATCCAATACATGGTAATTAAACATCAAACAACAAGAATGAAGAATTAGGATTGATAGACTTGAAGAACTCCACTTGAATCTCCCGACTTCGGATGGAAATCCCTCAACTTGCTTCAATATTTCTTCTTCGATCTTTAAAAGTATCTTTGGTTTGATGTGGATGATGAAGGAAAGAAAATGGTAATAGATGAATGGTGGATGAATTTTGGATTGGATGCCTAAAAAAGACGAAAATCGACTTAAATAAGCAATTATAAGGGAATCAAATGCCAAAACCGTCAAAATCGAAGTGTCTCGAGTAGAAAATATAGTTAACACAGGCCGTGTTTGCCGACACGAGCTGCCCATGTTGGCTGCTGGATCATCATAACTTGACGAAAACGAGGAGAACGGGTCATGTCAACGGGCAAGGCCCGCCCGTGTTCGAGCAAAGGTACCGGGCAAGCTCACCTCCAACACGGGCTGTGTCCATGGACACAAGTGGCCCATGTTGGTTGCTGGAAGTGAAATCTTCGGGGAATCAAGGGGAACGGTCGTTTTGATTGTAAAGTCGGATCGTGTTGGTCTTCTTAATGCTTGAAACACCCACTAATCTTAGGAATACTTGGTATTGGTGATCAAATTTACAAAATCATCTCAAAACACCAAAACACAAGCGTAAAACCGAAAAACGGAGCATAAACATACTCCATTTATCCGAATTTCCCAATGAAAAGCATCAAAACGCCTAACAAACTAATGTGTTCCATGCACTTATCAAATTCTCCCATGCTTGAACCTTACTTGCCCTCAAGTAAGGTTAAAATGAAAAATAAAATCCAGCTAAGAATCATAACCTCCTTAGGTTAGGCAACCATACGAATCACAAGGAAAGCAAAATCAACAACAGCCCATAAGCATACCAAACCTTTTCACAATCTAAATGAAAGAAGATTTTCAAAAATCATATTGAAGACCATAAAGACAAACTTGATCAATCACCCAAATCAAGCACTTAAACAATTCACATTGACACATGTAGAATGATGGAGCTAGAAAGACCGGTAGAATCTCACTTTGGAAATGTGAAAACACTCACTCATGTGTTTAGGCTTATACAAAATTCACTTAATCTCTCTCACAATCATGTAAACTACCATAAGCTTGGTAGAATTCTCTATTTGCTACCGCCTAAATGTAATACGCAATATGACAATCAAGAGGACTTCAAATGGTTGTAACGAGGCTTAGGTAAAGGGTAAGAAAGAGACATTGTATTTTGGGGGAAAATGAGAAGGTAAAAAGCTAACTAGCTAGGAGCTCCCAACAGTCTAACCGACAAAATCCACGCAATACACCGCATCACACCCAATCTCTAACTCCGACAAATACTTTAGAAATTGAACTTATCTAACTAAGACCAAACTGAATATTCCAAATGCCAAATATTTTATTAGCTACTTCCTTTTTATTCTTTTTTTCATTTTATTTTTTTATTTTTCGATCTTTTCTTGATTTTCTGTTTTTTTTTTTTCAACTAAACTTGGCACGAGGAATTTCAAACAAATCAAAAAGCTCATTTAGCACCAAACTACTCATCCTTACAATCAAGAGGGGAAATCATCTCATACTCAATACAAATAAACCCCTTAACTCAAAAAAGATCCAAATCATTACCATTACATCAAAGACCTCAAAATGTTCCAACAACATAAGTAAGAAGCTCCGCTAGACTTGGCTTAGGTAATACGTAATGTGTTTGGCCAAGGGCTAGTTAGGAGGGTTCAAAACAAATGAATTAGGCGATTAAGCTCAAAGGGCTATCAAAGGGTCAATAACATGTATCAAGGGGGCAATTTGGCTAATGTAGCTTAAAAATCAAAGAATATGCCTCAATCATGTTGTCACAAAGCATGCACACACGTGATTTTGAAGAGAATTCAAACAAGTTCTAGAGTCGCAATCATGGAGGAGAATCACACATGAAGAAAACATGAGAGTAATTGTAATATTTAGTCTATTCAAGGCTCAAAAATCTCACAAGGTCTCTACCACAATCTCATCTAGCTCAAAGAGTTTCACATGCCAACACTTTTGTTAAGGAATCAAAGGCAATGAAATTTCATTCATTTAATATGGTCAAACCTTGAAGTTCAAAAGCTGGTTTTCAAACATTTCTACACTTAGGGCTATTCATCGAAATCGCTCTCCATTGAAAACTTATTTGGCGTAAAAGGAATCATCATTGGAGGTTTATGTCTTTTTTAAAAATTTTTTTAATTTTTTTATGCAAGTCTATATGATGCAACTTAAATGCTCTAAATGCAATCCTAAATGTTTTTTTTCAATGTTTTTTAAATTTTTTTAACTTTTTTTCTTATTAAATGCAAAGCTAAATGCTAAATGCTAAATAAAACATGCTCTAACCTACAAATGAATGCAACTATACATTAGTGAAACAAGTAGCATCCTAAGTAAGCAAATTCCCCCATGCTTGGACACAGTATTGTTCACAATGCAAGCACAACATCGAAAGGAGATGGGGAGACCATAAGATCACTCAAATGGAGGGGGAGGAAGAGGGGGATTGGGGTTACCCTAAGAAATATGTCAATCATGCCAGGCAGTCAAACATTCACTCATCATATGCATGTAATTGTTCCGATTAGCAAGCATGTCATGAAGTTCGGTTTGGGCATGTTGTATGGTTTCACGCTCCGAATGAACATAATCCCGAAGAAGACATGTTCGGAGTGGATATACTCCCTAAGTGAAGCTTGCTCGGTTCTAAGAGCAGCTTGCTCAAAATGCATGTACTCCTTGAAGGAGAGCTGCTCTTGATGGATACCGGTGAGAAGTGAATGCACGGATGCATCGACATTAAACTCGGGAGGCGAGGGAATAGAAGAGGAAGAGGCACCCACATCGAGTATGGGGTTGAGGGCGAGGATTTCATCCTCACCAGGAAAAAATATGACGTTGGCAGCATCCTAAGAGATGTGCACTCGTAACAGGGGAGACGCAACATATGGTTATGAGGATATAACCAATGTACCTCTCCCAAAATTGTACGGCACATGCCCATAGCTTTCAAAGCCTCAATGTCTATCCTCTCAAACCCTCGCACCTTATCATCATTTTGCTCATTGGGGTTTTGTAACGCCCCGATGACGTAACCACATAAATAAGTATTAACAATGGAAGACTTGTAAATTGGGAGACGTTACCACTGTTTTCAGAATGAAAACAAGGCAAATTCATTTGAGCAAATTAATTATTCAAACAATTTACGTAACAATCCAACCCAAATTTCCTTCACGGAAAATGAAAATTTTGAAACGCCGAGGATCACTGGAGAGGAATCATGAGCCAAGAGATCAAGGGAGGGACTAACATGCATGGGGTCAAGACGAATAGCCGTACATCACTTCCCCGACCATTTTTATCTTTTTCGTCCTCTTTAAACTTTAGGTGTGATTGTGAATAGTCCGCCATGCGCTCGACTTCCTAAAAATTTTAAAACATAAAACGATAGACGTGTGAGCTAGAAGCTCGATGACGTTACCGTTATAAAATAAAATTATAATTTAAGTGCTCTTAAATCTTGCATATCTTAAATCATTTTTCTTGAATAATCGGTTTGCAAACTTGTCAACTCGCCGATTTGCTTTTAATGTAGCCTAACCTTAATTGTACCACTCGTTTCATCTAGTATGCCCGGATGTCCTCTTATCTCGTAAACCAAATATACTTCCTACTCAAGGACTCGGTTTGGTTTTCCAATTTTCTAAAAATTTTGGCAAAATTTCGTTTGAAACATGGCCTAACCATTAGGCTAAAAGCCTTAAAAACCTGCATAAAATTCACAATAACACTCAACGAGCCACACGCTCGGAGTACACAACTCAACGGTCATACGCTGGAGTATATTTACAACCACAAAAACCAAGTTTCAAACCAAGTATATTATATAAACCAAGTTAAAATCTCGTCAATATTCTCATTTTCTTGTGCGCATGAACTTTTCAATTTTTGATCACGATAAGAACCTTCATACATATATATTTATAGCTAAGGCTCGGTTAAGCAATTTAATCATAGAAATCCCGATTATCGGGAGATGGCTCTGTATGATTAGTTCCTTTATAAGTACTACCAATAATCGGTTAATGATTTAGTGTGTCGTAGACAAAATAGTGAAACATTAATATTTTAACATGTTAACATTTAAATATTTTGAAAAGTACAAATAGTAACGTACCTGAGGTAGTTGTTCGTTTTCCTTTAAATGTCGTTTTCGTTATTTTCTTCGAACATGTCGTTTCCGTCGCTTTTCGTTTTCGAGAAGTAATTTGATCCGTTAAGTTATATCTCTATTCAGATTGTCATACTACTTTTTATTTTTCTTTTTTTCTTTTTGGTAAATTCTTACGTTCGGTTTCTTTTAGTTTCTCACTTGTCGCTCAAAATTCGTTTAAACTTAAAACTCTCACAATTTTATAAAGATCTATTCTTCCTCCCTGCTCAACTCGATTCAACATTTTGAATTTTTTTCGATCCTAATCTCTCTTTCAATAATATCCCAGACCTTCTTTGAGATAATTCCTCACTTAGTCATGCATGTTTCATTATAATCTAAGCGAGTTATGGCCTTATTTTTCACCTCATCCCAACTTACTTCAACAAGATCTCTGTTAATTCCAATAAAACCTTCAACTTAATCGGCTAATTTACATTTATTTCATATTTTCAATCCAAACTTAGCATACCTAATTTCCATTTAATTCACACAAATTAATATACGAGATACTCTATCAAATTTCCCCTTTCAAATTGATTCACTCTTGCTTAACTAAACCAATATTCAATCACATTAATTTGCTCAAGTTTAGCACACATACACAAATAAATTCAATCTTCCATCAATCTCCAATTACACATCCTTGAAAGCAACTCACAACAACATACATGTTCATATTCCAATCATACTCAATATCTTTCTTCCAATTCTTCCACAACCAAACAATTCATTCATATTCATATAGAAGTTAAACAAACACATTCACAATTATAAATAAACCCAAATCAATTTCCAATTCCATATCCACACATATTAAACCCTAAATCCAATTTCATTTTCTCCCACAATTCCTTCACTTCCACCATAATCAATTCATAATTCACATATACTTGTCTAATTATTCAATAATAACATAAATTAGTGATAAAATTTGCTTAGAAATTAAGGATTGGAGATAAACCTCAAATTGTGTTAGATGTGAAATCGAATGGTGGTGGCTTGGTGGTGGAGATCCGGCCACGTGAGAGGTTGGTTGGCGGCGTCGGCGCCGGTGGAGGAGTCGGTTAGCAGCCGAGGGCGGCCAAGGGCGGCACCTATCCCGGCCAGGCGCCGTAGCGGCAGGGATGTCCTGTCCCGCTTGACGTGAAACGAGAGGAAAGAGGGGAGAGCAGAAGGTGTTGGCGGCAGAGAGGGGGTGACAAGCAGCACCGGCGTCCGGCCAAGTGGTGGCGATAGCGGCCGACGAGGCTCGTCGCCGGTGGCAGCAATGGCAGGGGAGGGGAAAGTGAGGAAGGAGAGATTAGAGAAAGAAGGAAGAGGAATGTGTTAGGCTTGTCCCCCGTCACTAACTTATTATCCCCGATACTTCTAGCACCCTCTTCCCTCTTCCCTTTTTCTTTTTCTTTTTTTTTGTCTTGTATATCTTAATATTTCTTATATTTTTACTATTTCTATTACCACATGGTTAAGTATATATCACACATTTGGCTAAATTTTATTTGTTGTTATAATAATTTCAATTTTATATATTGTTTTATTTTATTTCTTTTTACTTATTAATTTAAATTATTCGGATTTTGAATGAAAATTGTTCGAACATATATACATTTCGTAGTATAAACGTAAATTTGTACGAATTACCCATTATTATTTACGATTATCAACTTTGTTCGCATCTTTTATTTCGATTTCGTATTGTGTGCGGTTCACTCGCTTTTAAACAATATGAAGGCGATAAAATGAAAATTTAAAATAATTAATTGCGATTAAGTTTCGGGTGTTACGGGTTCCAACCCAAAGTTGCAACAATAGCAAGTAACTAAACCCCTAATAACAGATTCGACCCTAGTAACTAAGTGGCAACATTAGCAAATTGACGACCTAAATAAGCCCTGAGATTAAACTCATATGCATCTCCGAGTCAACATCACATACAAGAAAATTAACTCGGAGAGACGCATATTATTACCACATTCATCCCTCCTAACAAACCGTGCCCCAAAACCCAATGTATGTTTCGAAAACAGGGGTTTCTAAGAGTTGTCGCCTTAGTTGAACTAGGATGATAGTCTTGTTCACCGAAACGTAATTCTAAAATCGTATCGAATCGAAATGATCAGGAACTAAATGGTGTCTAAATCCTATATCTCTAGATAGGGCAAATAAAGCACTAAACTCACTAAGAGTGAATTCACGGTATTCCCTAAAAGGCGAAAAGAAACTAAGCCATACTCGGCGTAAGGATGATGCCCAATTTCAACATTAAGTGTGCTTAAGAATTCCAATGTTAAACTCTTATAATCCAATATTCACAAAAGTTCAACAAACCATAACGTCCAACCATCCAAAGGAAATCCTCAAGCAAACCCAAACTAACTTCATCTTAATAACAGGTTGCAACAATTTCACGATTTAACAATGAAGTATAACATGCAACATGCTCGGGATTAGTTAAGTAAAGTGGGTTGCCTCTGTTTCTCGAATTCGAACATTCCCGGATAGAGGACAAGTGGCTCGGGCCTAAGTTGCGGAGCTTGGTCCGGAGGACTCCTCTTAAGTGGTATTTTGCCTTTTCGTTGCCATTTAGCAAATTTGAAACCTAAACTAAGTGAAAAGAGCATAAATTTGTGGGTAGAAAAATAGGGGAGAACGGGGCGGTTTTGTGGGAGTTGAGGAACGAGAGTGGTCGAAAATAAAGGAGACGGAATTGAAAGGAGAACGGGGAAAGAAGTCGCCGGCGGTGAGAGTAGGGCGTAGGGGAACAGCGACAGCGCTGATTCCAGGCGAAGAGAGCCGCAGAACACGAGTAGAGAAAATGGGAGAGTGAGAGGGAGTGTCGGAAACAGGGAGAAGGACGAGGGATGACGCCACAACAACGAAACGGCGACGGTCGCCGGCGAGCAATAGAGAAAAGTAGTAGAACCGCGATCATAGAGAAGAGGAGGGTGAGAGAGATGGCGAAATTGAAGAAGAGGAAGAAAAGATCCGGTGATGTGGGTGTGAAATTTGGAGGTGAGAAGGAATTTGAGAGAGAGAAGAGGTAGTATGGAGCGAAGTGAAGCTTAGCTATGGAGGTTTTAGGGCACGAAGGAGAGGAAAAAGAAAGGGCAAGGCATGAATTTGTGAGGGAAAGGTGACGAAATCGGCCAAAAAGAACATCGCGCAGAAATAATAGGCGACACGGGCCGTGTCGGCGAACACGGCTGCTCGTGTCGGCTGCTAGCTCAATTTTCTTGCGGCCAAATTGGCTTGTTTTCACCGAAAACGGGTGCTCTGGACCCGCTTGAAGGTAACACTCGAAGCGGGCCGTGTCGGTAGACATGGGCGACCCGTTTTGGGTGCTCGCCTTGTTCGTCTTGCACCGCACTCGACTCGTTTTCACCGAAAATGGGTGTGCTGTCTTGTTTCTGGAGGTAACATCCAACACGGGCCGGTTTCAGTTGAAATGGTGGACCTGTGTTGGTTGCTGCCTTGCTCATTTTTTTGTGCTTTTTGAATTTTTTTCAAATAAAAATACAAAATGACTTGGGTTGCCTCCTAAGAAGTGCTTATTTAAGGTCGTTAGCTTGACCATATGCATCCTCATGCCTTACCCAGGTCGGTAAGGGATAATAAGTGGTCTTCTCCTCGGGTTGCCCCACAATATAAGGCTTAAGTCGCTGGCCATTAACCTTGAAAGAACCGGTGGACTCACTCCACACCTCAACCGCTCCATGAGGAAATACCTTAGTGACTTGAAACGACCCGAACCATCGGGATCTCATCTTTCCGGAAATAATTTCGGTCTCGAGTTGAACAAAAGGACCATGTCACTTTCTTCAAACCGCCTATGCAGAATATGCTTGTCATGCCACCTCTTAGTCCTTTCTTTGTAAATTCTTGAACTTTCATAAGTTTGCAATCTCAACTCTTCAAACTCTTGCAATTGGAGAACTCGGCTCTCACCGGCTACCATGGTATCAAAGTTGAGAATTCGGATGCCCAAAAAGCCTTGTGTTCCATCTCTAGGGGCAAATGACCAGGCTTCCCATATACTAACCGAAAAGAAGTAGTGCCAAGGGAGTCTTGTAAAGCGGTTCAGTATGCCCATAATGCATCATCTAGATTCAAAGACAAATCTTTTCAGGATCTATCCACCGTCTTCTCAAGAATATTCTTCAACTCTCGGTTGGACAACTCAACTTGACCACTTGTTTGAGGATAATAAGGCATGGCTACCTTACGGAATACTCCATACTTCTTCAAAAGAACCTCAAGTGATCGGTTGCGAAATGACTCCCATTATCACTCAAGAAGGCTCTTGGAGTACTCAACCGAGCAAAAATGTTCTTTTTAGGGATTTTATAAAAATCTTGTGAGAGGGAGGAAAAGAACTCATGAAGTCAATTCCCACACATCAAAAAGCTCAACCTTTAAAATCCTAGTTTGGGGCATCTCATGCCTCTTTGAAATAGTGCCCATCCTTTGGCATCGGTCACAAGCTATCACAAAGTTCCTTGCATCTTTGGTAAGAGTCGGCCAATAGAAGCTAACTTGTAAGACTTTGGAGGCGGTTTTGTCGGGACCAAAATGTCCACCATAATTAGTGGAATGACAATGATAGAGCACACTTTGAATCTCATCTTCTAGAATGCACCTTTGATATACCCCATCGGCACACAACTTGTAAAGGAGAGGCTCTTCCCACATATAACTTTTCACCTCAAATAAGAACCGCTTCTTTTGTTAGAAAGACAAATCCGGTGGCATCACTCCATAAATGATGTAGTTCACAAAGTCAACATACCATGGAGTAAAAGTAGTTGAAACAACCATGAGTTGCTCATCCAGAAATGAATCATCAATTGGGACAAATTCCTTTAGCAAATCCTCCAACCGAGAAAGATGGTGTTAAACCTCGTTTTTATCGGTTTTTAAGGCATTATTTAACCCAATTCCATGATGATTTCAATGACATCTATTTAGTTTTGGGTTAGATTTTGCTCATTTTCTCTTTATCATCACCTAAGCTCGTAAATTTCTTTATTACAGCTTTTTTAGGCTTAAATTAGAGAGATTCGAGGCAAATTTGATTAAAAGCGATGAAGAGGAGAGTCCGGGCCTAAGAGGAGGCAAGAAAGAAGCCTAAAACACATTAAGAGAAGTTGCACGGCCTATCGTGTAAAGCTGCACGGCTACGGTGCAAAGCTGCACCGGTCGTGCGGATCATTAGAGCGAAGGGCTCGAAGTCAAATAAGGCCGCATGGCCACTCGTGCGCACCTTGCACTGGTCGTGCGAGAAGTTACGAAAGTTGAAGTCGCGCACGGCCTATCGTGCGAAGTTGCACGGCCGTGCGAAAGAGGCGAGACTTTAGGATTCCTAATTGAAACCCTGCACAGCTGTGCAAAATTGCGAGCAAAACTTTACACGTACGTGTGACTACTATTTCCGCGATATTTAAGTTTCCTAATTGTAATTTTTAGGATATCTTTTCCATATTCTAAGTTTTTAACTAGGGTTTTCGGTAGGAGAGCTCCGAAAGGAGACTTAAGAACACTCATTATTCATTATCTACTTCAAGTTTATGTATGATTGAATTGCATCAAGTTTTTATTCGATAATCGTAATTTCTTCTCTTTATCTTTTCTTCATAGGTTCTCTTCGTTTTTCCATGGCTATTTCCTTTGAATCTTGTCAATTGTTTAGTATCATGTTTAGGGGCTAATTTCTCTACTTAGGTTGGGATTGATCCCTATTATGCATTGATAATCATGAATTGAGTACCAATTGAATTGCTCTATCTTGTTAAGTTAGAATTCACTTCGTTCATCACTTTTTCATTGATTGCCTCGAGAGAGGACTCATATGCTTTTATTCGGGTTTTGTGAACATCGAAAGATGAAAAATAACATAGAATGATGTTGTGAACGATTAGAACTTCAATATGAAAATAATTAAGGTTTTAATCGGGAGTTGTGAGATGCTTTCTTTGTGATTTTTCTCTTTATTTATCCCATGAAAATAGGTGATTAGATTGTGCAAGATTAGTCTTTGACCTTCGAAAGTAGGCGAAGATAGGTTTAATTGGTGTCTACCACTTCTAAACTGCTAGCATAGGCAAATCTCAAGTGGTATTCGATTTTGACTTCAGGCACGATAGTGTGATTAATACCAATCTAAGGCTTGTTATCCATTGATTTCTCGTAGTTATTTCATTATTAGTTGAATCCACAAACCAAATCACTCGTCGAACCGAGTTTTACCTAGATTAGAGTTTTTAGGTAGATTTAGTACTTGAAAGCGAGTTCCTCGTGGACACGACCCGTACGCACCGGTTCCTAGCTCCAGCTATATCGTGCGCTTGCGGTATTTTTCCTAACAAGTTTCCGGTGCCGTTGCTGGGAACTCTATTTTTTGGGTACTAAGTTTGCTTTAAGACTTGAAACTAGGTCTTGTGTTCTTGTTCCAACACCAATCTTTTCTTGATTTACGCTTGAAACCGTTTACGCTCGGTATAGTTCTTGTTTTTACATGCGTAGGAGGAGTCGAAGGGGAGAGAAATTTTCCCATTTGACCCCGAAATCGAAGCAACAACAAGAGCAATCAGCGCAACCGTGAGAAGGCGGAGAAGAGAGGAAAGGATGGCGGAGCAAGGACCGCAACCGAGACCCCTAGGGGACTATGCCATCCCTAGTGCGTCCGGGGCAATTTCGGCCATCATTGTACCGAATGTAGCTGCAGAGGACTTCGAGGTGAAGATGTCGCTGATTCACTTCGTGCGGCAAGATGTGTTTGGAGGGATTCCCAGTGAAAATGCCATTCGACATATAAACTCCTTCTTGGAGAAGTGTGGAACTGTGAAGATCAAAAACTTCACCGATGAAGCCCTTCACCTCAAGCTCTTTCCTTTCTCCCTAAAGGATAGAGCCAAGGACTGGTTGTTAAATGAAGATCCTAACAAGTATGCTACTTAGGAGGCTTTGTCTAAGGCATTTATGGCAAAGTTCTCCCTCGCCCCAAGTAAGACCTCCAAACCGAGGAACGGTATCTCCACGTTTTGCTTGGAGGATGGAGAGTCACTCTACGAGGCTTCGGAGCGTTACAAGGATCTCCAAAAGAAGTGTCCTCACCACGACATTCCCGAATGGATGCTCTTGCAGACTTTCTACAACGGGCTACCTCCCAGATTCGGATTTCTATAGACGCAGCTGCATGAGGTGCTCTAATGGCTAAGGGTGAAGGTGAAGCCAAGGATCTCATTGAGAACATGGCTTCCAACAGCTATCATTGGGGCGGTGAGAAGTCGGTTTCGAAGAAAGAAGGGATGGATAAGATTGATTCTATAGCTCTCCTAGCTAGCAAAGTGGGGGCTCTTAGTAAGAAGTTAGAGCGTATGAGTGCGAGTGTCTACTTCCAGTGGTTCCTCAAGTGCTACAAATGAGGGATATGTAATTTGTGAGATATGTGGAGTGCGAGGGCATGTGACTCGCTGAATGCCAAGTTGACTTCCAAACTGTTGAGCAAGCCAATGCCCTACGGAACTTTAATTCCAAACCACAAAATAACTCATACTCCCAAACCTATAACCCTACCTGGAGGAATCATCCTAATTTCTCCTATAGAAATAATAATCCTTTGCCACCTGGTTTTTAACCTAGGCCCCCTTCAATCTAGCACCTCAACCCCCATCTCAAAAGTCAAATCTAGAGAGCCTCATGGAAAGCTTCGTTCAAACACAGTCTAGAACAAATAAGGCCTTAGGTGAATCGATCAAGCAATTGACCTCTAAGTTTGATGGTGTGTCTACTCACCACAAGATCCTTGAGACCCAAATATCCCAAATAGCCTAACAAGTAAGCCATCTTTCTAGACCTCAAGGGCATTTGTCGGGCCAGCCGGACATCAATCCAAAGGGGCATGTCAATGCTATTACTTTGAGAAGTGGGAAAGAGTTAGAGGGTCCCGGGATGGTTACTAATGAGGAGGATTTTGCTGCTGAAAAAGGGGAGAAACAGGGAGATGTTCAAGCTGAAATTCGGGGTGCTAAGGATGACACTTGGAAGTTCAAAGGGTAAAGTTGAAACTGAAACCGTAGCGAGGCCTATTGAATCTTACAAACCTCCGAGTTCCATATCCTCAAAGGTTAGTAAAGACTAAGGATCAAAAGAAGTACACCAAGTTCATAGAGATGTTGCAGAAATTCCATATCAACATCCCATTAATAGAGGCACTTGCGGAGATACCATCTTATGTAAAATTTTTGAAAGACATATTGTCTAACAAAGAGGAAGTTGATTGAGAGTGGGACCGTGTCTCTCACAGATGAGTGTAGTGCTTGTTTTGCAAAACAAGTCTCCTCCTAAGCTTTCGGATCTACGTAGTTTCTCTATACCATGCTCTATTGGAGATGTGCCAATTAGCAATGCGTTGTGTGATTTGGGAGCTAGTGTCGGTGTTATGCCCTTCTCCATCTACAAAAGGCTTCAAATGGGTGATTTAAAGCCTACTTCCATATCCATTCAGCTTGCGAGATCATTTTGTGAAGTATCCGGTGGGACTCCTAGAAGATGTACCTCTCCAAGTAGGCAAGATTATCATCCCATGTGACTTTGTGGTGATGGAAATGGAGGAAGATGCCCGGATTCCAATTATTTTAGGGAGACCTTTCCTAGCCACAGCTGGTGCTATGATCGGTGTCAAGAATGGAAAGCTTTCCCTTCATGTAAGAGATGAGAAGATGGAGTTTAATCTCTGCCAAGCCATGGCTGCCCCCTCATTTGAAGATTCATGTTGTCGGGTTGACATCTTGAATGGAATGGTTAGTGAAGACGGGGTGAACCACAATTTGCAAGATGATCCTCTTGAAGCACTTTTGATAGGGGAAGAGATGATTGAAGGACAGAAATGTGAGATAAAGGAGTATGCTAGGCTCTTTAATGATGCTCCAATCTATGAGCATAGATCACGTTCACTGTTGGTCTTGAATGAGGAGGTTCGGACTATAAAGGAAGATGAGAAAAAGGGCCCCTAGGTAGAGCTAAAACCTCTACCTCCACATCTCGGTATGAATTATTGGGTCCTCACTCTACTTTTCCAGTTATTGTCAATGCTAAACTTGAAGGCCCACAACTTGAAAAATTGCTTAATGTCCTTAGAGAACACCGTGGAGCCATTGGGTATAGCATTGATGATATTAGGGGAATTAGTCCTTTACTATGCATGCATAGAATTCTTCTTGATGATGGTCATAAGCCCTCTAGACAACCTCAAAGGCGGTTAAATCCAAATATGCAAGACGTTGTGAAATTGCTTAAAGTCGGAATTATCTATCCTATCTCGGATAGTGATTGGGTTAGTCCAGTCCAAGTAGTTCCTAAGAAGGAGGGTATGACCGTCATTAAGAATGAAAAAGATGAGTTGATTTCTACTAGGATCTGTTACGGGTGGCGTATGTGCATTGACTACAGAAAATTGCATAAAGCCACCAGGAAAGATCACTTCCCCTCCCTTTCATTGATCAAATGTTGGAAAGGTTAGCAAAGCATTCCTTCTTTTGTTACTTGGATGGTTTTTCGGGATTCTTCCAAATTCCTATCCACCCAAGTGATCAAGAGAAAACAACATTCACATGCCCTTATGGTACCTTTGCCTATCGAAGGATGCCGTTTGGATTATGTGATGCACCAGCTACCTTCCAACAATGCATGACTCGCTATCTTCTCCGATTTCATTGAAAACATTATGGAAATTTTTATGGATGACTTCTCCGTCTATGGAGGCATTTTTGATTTGTGTTTGGAGAATTTAGCTAAAGTGCTCCATAGATGTGAGAAAGTCAATTTGGTTTTAAATTAGGGAAAATGCCACTTAATGGTGCAAGAAGGTGTTGTTTTGGGGCATGTAATTTCCGATAGGGGGCATCAAGGTTGATAGGGCTAAGATTGAGGTTATAGCGCGATTACCACCTCCTACTTTTGTGAAGGGTGTTAGAAGCTTTCTTGGTCATGCGGCTTCTATCGCCGCTTTATCAAAGACTTTTCTAAAATTGCTAAACCTCTAACTAAGCTCCTCACCAAAGATGTATCCTTTGTTTTCACCGATGAGTGTCATGAGGCCTTTTGTAGGATTAAAGAGGCTTTGATTTCAGCCCCGATCATTCAGCCACCAAATTGGAGCATGCCGTTTGAGATAATGTGTGATGCTAGTGACCATGCAGGTTGGTGTAGTTTTGAGGAAAAAGATAGACAAGAAGCCTCATGTGATCTATTATGCTAGCAAGACACTTGATGAGGCTCAGCGGAACTACACCACTACCGAGAAGAAATTTCTTGCGGTGGTGTATTCAATTGAAAAGTTCGGACCATGTCTTTTGTGCTCCAAGGTCATTGTGTACACCGACCACTCGCCCTCAAGCATCTACTCTCCAAGCAAGATGCCAAGCCCCGCCTCATTCGGTGGATCCTACTTCTTCAAGAATTTGACATAGAGATTCGAGATAAAATAGAAGCGGAGAATGTAGTTGCAGATTGTCTAGGTTTATTGTTGAGAGTCAAGATGCTCCCATTGATGACACTTTTCCTGATGAGCACTCGTTTACTCGTCCATACGGGTGTAGTTCCATGGTTGGTGACTCGATGTTTTGGGATATTTGCTAGGCTAGTCTATGAATTCTACGGTTCCTTTACACTTGACGCCAACCCATCTAGTGAGGAAGACTGCATACAGTGCATTTCCGTTTAGGAAATAGGACTTTTGTCTTGAGTTTAGGCGAATTCAATGACGCCCTTGGCCTCCCTCACCACGGCCTACTTGCTCGTCGCCATAGAAATTATTCCTCCGAAGCCTTTTGGGAATCCATTAGTTGTGAGGCAAAGCCGACGTATCCTTTACGAGACGGGCGTTTCCGCTATTTCAATCCCCGAAAGAACAAAGCTACCTTTATTTGCAACCCCATCCTTCATTACCTTTAGCGTACTCGGCCAACTCTGTTTTTGCTCGTCATGATAGTCGGAATATCGTTAGGGGCTCGGAGCTCTTTTTGATGTGGGCAGCCCTTCATGAGGTCTCTATTAACTATGGTGCTTTCGTTGTTAGAGCACATTCGGGACCAGTTAGTGACCAAGTCCACTTGTTTAGCTATCTGTTGGTATTGTTACCGCTTTAGTCTGTGTGCCTTGGGTAGGGACCGATTTATGTTCACCGAAGTTGCTACACCCAGGTAGTCCGCTTAACTATGATGCTTGCATGTACATGAAACTCTTTGTGCTTTAAGACAATTCCTTCTTTGTCAACCACCATGGGGTAGCCCTTTTCGCCTCCTCGATCCCGCCAGGACCACTATTATTGTTGAGCGCATTTGGTTATATGGTCGGTTTGTTGCACCGGTGATCGGATCATGTGCCACCCCATCTCATGCTCGGGCCATCCGAGCCATCCGGGCATTGCGAGGAGCCGAAGCTAGGCCATCCGGGTATCCCGAAGAACAAGCAGCTACAAAACATGATGGGGTCAATATTCGTCTTCTCGTTGCTCCTCCCACCACCGAGACCATGTTCCAGTCCATCCCCGATCACCTCAACCGCCTTCAATTCGGTCAGGATGGTCCGAGAGATTCCGTGCACCGAGCATCGGATCGAGCGTAGCGGGGTTTTGAGCATCTAGATAGCCGTATTGATGGGGTGGAGCGTCTTGTTTTACATGCTTATGAGCAACTCCACTGCCCTTATCCTCCACCCGGTGGCAACCTCGTGAGCCACCTGGCCTATATTGATGCACTGTGAGTTTTGCTCCCTCCCCCTCTCTTTCTCGCATATTTCTTTCATTGGGGACAATGACTAGCTCACGCATGGGGGGAAGGGGTTCTACATTGACATTTACTTGGGCATGACTGAATGATTTGAGAGATATTTGTTGACTCATCTGGATGATTTAGGATAGTATAGTTGCATATAGTTAACAATGCATTCATATAGTTGCATTAGTTTTTTGCTTTCTTTATTTCCTGTTTGTTACTAGCATATATGACTAAGTATGAGCATACTAGTTAGGATTTTGCATTGTATATTATCTTTCCTTTCTTTGATTTAATCGCAAGAAGCGACGTGAGGCGATGGGCGTCTATAAGCATTTGAGGTAGCCACATTCCACCCTTCCTTCGCTTTCTTTTGGTGAGTTTCTTTTAATTAGTTTTCTTTACTTTGAAAAAAAACATTTTCAAAACCCCTCTTATGATGATGATGATGTGAAGTGTGATAGTTGATTAATCGGCGTGATTGTGTATGATTTGATTGCCCATTCTTGGTGGAATCTTTGTGTGGAAATAAACTTGTGAGTGAATTTGATTATGATGTCTTGAGTTGCTTGCCGGTGTCTTTGAGAATCTCTTTGCATGATTTGTCAAACTTTAGCAATTGGTAAACATTTTAAGCTAGTTGTTGACTCGTGGTGGATAAGCCCGTGAGATTTTGAGCCCGATAGACTAATTCATCGGCTTTTAGTCTCATAATTCATTCTTTGTGTGACTCTTCCTTGATGCATACCTTTAGAACTTGCTTTGTTTCTCTCTCGAGATCACACTTGGCATGTGTATTGTGTAATATAATAGAGGCATTCATTTGTTTTCAAGCTACATGAGCTAAAAAGCCATCCCATTTATTTATACTCTTTTGGTACCCCCTTTGAGCCTTAACCTATTTCTTGGTACACTCGCATCTCGCTTTACCTTTGGCCTATATACATTTGCTATACCAAAGCTGGGTCTAGTGGAGCAATACTTCTTGGGTAGTTTTGGGTTGAATGATGGGTTGCCCCATTCAGTTTGTAGTTTGATTTGGCGACCCATGTTGAAAAAAATGATAAGTTCCCCTTTTAGACTCTTTTGGAATTGAGTAGTGTTTATGATTCCCATGCCTATTATATCTATTCCTGAAAGTTTAAATCTTTGAAAAAAAAGAAAAGAAAAGAAGTGAAGAAATAAGTGATTGACATGTGGAAAGTTCAAAAAAGTTGTATGCTCATTCCATAAGTTGTCTTAAAGCATGTTATGTTTAAAGAGGTGAATTGAGAGAAAGTTTTTAGTCATGATTGGAAGTGTTTTTGCTCCTTAGTTGTTAGACCTCGGCTATTTAGCTCCACATTTTTCAAATTGATTCCTCTTTCTACCAATGAACCTCGGCCACGTTACAAGCTTTTTAAGATCTCTTGATTGCACTTGCATGTTTGCTCTATAGTGGTGGAGAATGAGAATATGACCAAGCCTATGGTAGGTTGTGTTTTTGGAAAGAGATATTGAGAGAACCCTCAAAAATTTCAAATGAGATGGAGTGATCCACAATTCCTAAAGTAAGGTTCCACTAGTCAAGCTAGCTCGCTATTTGTTTGAGGGCTTCATGAGTGTTAATGCAATTCAATATGAGACAGTCGTGCATTGTAGTCATTGAAATTTTCGAGCAAGTTTTCATGGAAAGTGTGAAACTTTGAATAAGTTGTCTATGTGCATGATTATTCCCATTAAGTGGATCTGTTAACTTGTCACCCGAGGAGGGTGAATGCGAGGTTTTAACCCGGGATCGTTAATTGACAGTCTTGGTTGGGGACAAGCAAGAGCTAAGCATGGGAAAGTTGTTAAACCTCTTTTTCTCGGTTTTAAGGCATTATTTAACCCAATTCCGTGATGATTTCAATGATATCTATTTACTTTTGGGTTAGATTTTGCTCATTTTCTCTTTATCATCACCTAAGCTCGTAAATTTCTTTATTACGGTTTTTGGGCTTAAATTAGAGAGACTCGAGGCAAATTTGATGAAAAGCGATGAAGAGGAGAGTCGGGGCCTAAGAGGAGGCAAGAAAGAAGCCTAAAACACATCAAGAGAAGTTGCACGGCCTATCAGTGCAAAGCTGCATGGCCATGCAGATCATCGAGCGAAGGGCTCAAAGTCAAGGAAGGCCACATGGCCACCCATGCGCACCTTGCACGGCCGTGCCGAGGTTACGAAAGTTGAAGTCGCAAACAACCTATCGTGCAGAAGTTGCACGGCCGTGCGAAAGAGGCAAAGACTTCGGGGTTTTCGCACAGCTCGTCGTGCGAAACCCGCACAATCGTGCGAAATTGTGGCAAAACTTTGTACGCCGTGCAACTACTTGTTTCCGTGATATTTAAGTTTCCTAATTGTAATTTTTGGGATATCTTTTCCATATTCTAAGTTTTTAGCTAGGGTTTTAGGTAGGAGAGCTCCGGGAGGAGACTTAAGAACACTCATTATTCATTATCTACTTCAAGTTTATGTATGATTGAATTGCATCAAGTTTTTATTCGGTAATCGTAATTTCTTCTCTTTGTCTTTTCTTCGTAGATTCTCTTCGTTTTTACATGGCTATTTCCTTTGAATCTTGTCAATTGTTTAGTATCATGTTTAGGGGCTAATTTCTCTACTTAGGTTGGGATTGATCCTTATTATGCCTTGATAATCATGAATTGAGTACCAATTGAATTGCTCTATGCTTGTTAGGTTAGAATTCACTTCGTTAATCACTTTTTCATTGATTGCCTTGAGAGAGGACTCATATGCTTTTATTCGGGTTTTGTAAACATCGAAAGATGAAAAATAAGTTAGAATGACGTTGTGAACGATTAGAACTTCAATATAAAAATATTTAAGGTTTTAATCGGGGTTGTGAGATGCTTTCTTTGTGATTTTTCTCTTTATTAATCCCATGAAAATAGGTAATTAGATTGTGCAAGATTAGTCTTTGACCTTCGAGAGTAGGCGAAGATAGGTTTAATTGGTGTCTCCCCTTCTAAACTGCTAGCATAGGCAAATCTCAAGTGGTATTCAATTTTGATTTTAGGCACGATGAGTGTTATTAATCCCAATCTAAGTCTTGTTATCCATTGATCTCTCGTAGTTATTCCATTATTAGTTGAATCCACAAATGAAATCACTATCGAACCGTGTTTTACCTAGATTAGAGTTTTTAGGTAGATTTAGTACTTGAAAGCGAGTTTCTCGTGGACACGACCCATACTCGCTGGTTCCTAGCTACAGCTATACCGTGCGCTTGCAGTATTTTTCCTAACAGATGATTCGCCACCTATAGGAACCACTGCTGGCCGAGGCTCGCCGAGCTTCCCCACTTGTGTCGGGTCTCTTCTTTTAAAGATTGATTTTAAAGATGGTTTTGAAAGTCGATTTTGGAATTTGGGGATGAACCTTTTATCAAGATTTTCGAGTTTTATTAAATCGATTTAAAGTGAATTAAGCAAAGTTTATTGGCGGTTTTATTAACCATTTTATTTTAGAAATTATTTTAAGAAGTCCCGGAGATATTATTTCTTAACCAAAAGAAAAATAAATTTAGGGTTCTAAATTTGTCTGTAAGGCTTTAGGGCCGAACAAGTGTGAAAACACCAATCCGGACCGAAGCCCCACCTACCGACCACTCGGTGCGGTGGCGACCTGCACCCGGTGGTGGCCGGGCTGAGGCGATTAGCCTCGGCCTTTGCCCTGGTTTGGCGAGATCTAGATCCTTTTCTTATCCTGCGAGTCAAAAAATAGCCGATATGCAAATTTAAAAGAAATAAATATAAGGGAGTTGCGAGTCGGTTTTAGAAAGAAACTAACAAAAACAAAGTAAAAAATTTGCTCTTCCAATCTTAGTATGGGAAAATTAAGACTAAAAGAGGCTAAAAATGACTTCATTGGTCTTTGAACCGAGAATCGGATTCGGGGACGAGGGTACGAAATGTAGGGATAAACCCTTTCGTTGCACCCGTCCGAAGACGGCCATTACTAGTTCGAGTAGTGAGTTAAAATAATGTACAAAAGCGAGCAAACAAGAACATGCGATAAAGAATTAAAAGTAACCAAACATAATTAAGGAAAGCAATAAAGGCGAGAAATAAAGAAAGCGGAAAAGTGAAAAGAAAAGAAAGTGGAAAACCAAAAGATTACATAGGATAGGGAGGAATTAAAAGCGATACATCGTTTGTACACAATACGAAAAGGAATAAAGAAAGCATAAAATAAAATAAACCGTTGTGAAAGCTGGATTTGTGCCCTCAGATTGTCCCACCTATCGATCTAGATCTCAAATATGGACCTCTTGATGCGACGGTAGCGAATTGAAAGGGCCTTTTTGTGAGTATTTGGTGTAGGTAGGTAGGCGGATGTGTGACCGATGGAGTTTATGGGTTCGGTTGTGGTAAGATTGGAGAGTAGAATGGGAATAGGTTGAAAACAGGACCAAGAGATCAAAATACCAAAGACAGTATTCATTAGCTTTTATGCAGATTTCAGTGGCGTGAGGTTAAGGCGAGAAACCGTGTGGGAATGAGAGCTAAGGCTCTCTATTTATAGGATGAGGTTAGGTTAAGGA
This sequence comes from Talinum fruticosum, assembly GCA_021018815.1. Lineage (NCBI taxonomy): Eukaryota > Viridiplantae > Streptophyta > Magnoliopsida > Caryophyllales > Talinaceae > Talinum > Talinum fruticosum. The sequence continues at coordinate 934,108 of JAITYX010000073.1, read as the reverse complement.
AGTGACCTAAGGTTAGCTCGGCAAACCATCCAGAATAGGTTACAAAGCCGGGCGGGATATTATGAAGATTGAATCGGATAAAGAAGGGATAAAACCGGATAGGAGCCGGTTCACTACACCGACCACAAGAGGTTGTCTAGGGTTTCGTGCCCTAGCGTGCTTCCAAGGGAGTCTCCGGGGCAAAACACAACATTCCACTTAACATTTTGGGGTGGTAGGCATCGGCCATATCACCTTTCCAAAAATGAAAAGTTTCTATTTTTGAAAGGTTTCCATTTTTAGTAGATTTCTATTTTGGCAAGTTTTAGTTTTTATGCGGGATGCATGCTCCTAGTCTCGGGTGGACTGTCTTGGAGCCAGAATGTAACACTTTAATGCTTGTGATCATGAAATGCAGCGTCTAACGTCGTCTTCGGTGTTCAACTCCTTGTCTAATTGGATTGAAGTAAAACTCAGTATTCTGGACTTGAAATTCCTCGCTACGCGGGACTCTGTTGTATCCGAAGGCTTGGCCCGGTCTTAGATCATCCGAAAGAAAAAGGGGACTTTTGGATCGACTTAAGGCACGAGCTATTTATGTGGTGTTGGTGGTCCTTTGTGGTTTATTGGCTTCCGTCGCACCAATCGAACACGATCCGAGATCCAAATCTTCAAATAAGACTCAAGATTTCATTATTGGGCCAAATAAAAAACATAGTAAAGGATGACACTTTTTTGGTGTCTACGAGTTAGCTCCCACTTTGACCGAGTCCGAAAGACGATGGTCAAAGTAAACACTAATGGGTACTTACCTGGTGCTAGCGTTGCTTCGAATCCGATCAAATTGATGCATTTGAAATTAGGTACCTTGTGACTTAAACTCTAATAGGGGCCTGGACTTGACCGATGGAGTTTAAAATTCGGGTTGTTGATTCCTGAACTTGGTTGCTTAGAGACCTGAAGTTCGGATAGGTGTGCTCAAACTTGACCATGTGCATAGTCTAAAGCTTAGCGAGGAGCTTGAACTTGACTTAGGTAGTAAAGTTTGAAGTCCAGCTAAGGTGCCTAAACTTGACCGCTTCTTGGATCTAAAGTTCTGCTGGGTGTGCCTAAACTTGACCTTTCTTTGTCCGAAGATTGGCTAAAAAATTTTCTACACTAATAGTTTTGTTAGCTAATAATTGAATATAAATGGTTTCAAGTGTTACCTAAGATAATTTGTAACTAGATCATGTTTCAAATGTGGTTCCCCGACTTGGCCATGGAAGGTCCTCGAAGTCTTGGTGTGGTGTCTTAACCTTGACCATTGCTCGGGCTCGAAGTTCGATGGAGGTGTGTCTCGAACCTTGACTCGCTATTGGGCCTTAAGCTTAACTAAGTCGTGTCTCGAACCTTGACCACCGCTAGGCCCGAAGCTTGACCGAGTTGTTTCGAACCTTGACCACCGTTGGGCCTAAAGCTCGACGGAGTTGTGTCTAAACCTTGACCACTCTTGGGTCCGAAGCTTGACTTCTATCCACTTTCGTCGGAATAGCGACGGAGGCTTATCTTTATGCAGAAATCCTTGTCTAGACTTGGTCGTTGGATGACTTGAAGTCTAGAGAACTCCCGCTTGAAATATGATGTCTCCCGAGGTTATGTGGCTTATTTGAGCTTTTAGTTTGTGTGCTAATAGCTCCTTTGTAAGGTAGACAATTTGGGTCTCCTTCCGAATATTCTTGTAGTTGTTGTGATTGTATGCCCCTTTCAATCTTGAAACCCCATGTTCTTCTTGGGTGTTTGTGTCTAGCTCTTCTTGAATGTTCGAGAGTTGGTGAGCTTTGGTGGAGATTCCCTTTGAAGGTAGCAATGTTGGTGACCTCCCTAATGCCGATATGATGCTTGATGCTGCTTGATGCTTGATGTTGCTTGTTTGACTAATTCCTTATAGGGTGCTTTATTATTAAGTTTGTAATTTTTAGGAGTTTTTACTCATACAAAGGAGATGGATGCAAGACTCTATTTTAAGAACAAATGCATTCTTTTTATTAAGATGATACAAAAGGTTCAAAAAGAAAAGATAAAATTGAACTTTATGTGAGACCCGAATTTCAAGTAGGTTATTTAAATCAAGTAATTGATGCGTAAATTATTTTAATTAGTGCGGGCCCTTAATTGTACGTGCTTTTAGAATAATTAGCGGATTATATTACCTCCTCCTAATTCCCTTCCCGGACCGGTTATTAAAACCCAAGGTAACTTGTGGCTTATTATTTCGACCATTTGCCTTGAGATTAGCCAAAAAAAAAAAAAGGGGAAAAGAGAAGGAGAAGATTAGTGGAAGGTTGGTGTGTTGGCAGCCTGTAGAAGAGCCACAGCAAAAGGGAAAGGAAAAGATTAAGTGATAAGAAGAAAGGAAAGAGATTAAGTGGAAAGAGAAGGAGAAAAGGGTCTGGGGAAAGAAAAGAAGCCAGGGAAACAGAGGAAAGAAAGAAGAAGCATAAACGTAACAGGGGAAAGCGAGGGAGGGAGGTCGGCGAGGGCGATACCGAGCGAGAGAGAAAGAGAGAGCGAACGTGAGAGCCGAAGAAGAGGCCGGAGGCACGGCGCACCGAGCGGTGAACGAAGGAAAAATAGTCAGCAAACGAGGCGGACCAACAAAGGGCACGAAAGGGGAGGCGAAATCGAGACCGGAAGAAGGGGAGCGAGCGCGAGGGCTCGAAGAAGTAAACCGGCGGCCAACAACAAGGAAACTACAGCCGGTGATAGCGGTGTGCAAGGAGGAAAGCCGTGAAACCGTGCTGCGACCGGGACACGCAGTAGGGCGGGGAGGCGAGGAAGAGGAAGAAAACGAAGAGACCGACTTAGATCGATTCGAAATTCGCAACCTTCAATCTCTAAGTCGAGGTGGGTAGTCTTATACTCTAAACTATTAGTAATTTCGAAACCCAAATGAGTTTGTTGTGCTTATTGAATGTATATGTGATAGAACGAAGTCTGGGAAACTGTTAGAACCGAAGCGAGTTATGAGTAAATCGAATGGAATTGTTGAGTCCGAATCGAAACTAGAAGGAGCTTAGTAGGTTGTTAGGGCTGAGATGAGATGCTAAAGATATTAGGCTGTGTAGATATAAAGAATATGGTGACGATCTCAAATGGCACTTAGGGACAAGAAGTGGTAAATTGGGAGTAAATTGCGAATCAATGTTTCAGTTAAACCATAGAGACTTCCTAAGTTCTTGCACTGGAAGATAACGATGCGTATTAGGAAATAATAATTTGAGTATAAAGGAGGGACATGACTTCATCTTGATTAAGGCATAATTGAGGTAGAGAAATAGCGAGTTGGGAATTCTAAGGTTAAAACGAGTTTAGAACGTATCTCATCTTTGGGATGAAATCATGTTTGAAGTTAAGCACAGCGAAAGGGACTTCAGCGATAAAGTGAGAGCAAGAGTCGTGTGGCTGAATACGGGCAAAGGAAGTTGAGTTATAAAATAGAAGCGTAAAATGAGTAAGTGAGGCAAAAGGCAATGAATTGTGACGAATTTGAAACATAACTTAAGTGATATTTGTGGTTATTATGGCTTAGAAAATGGAGATAATTGCATTAAATTGATGAATTGAGAAAGGCATAGTTGGAAAAGAGTTGGGAATGATTGCTTCCATTGAATGGTGACTATTCGTGCTATGTGTTTGCTTTATGTGATGCTCAAAAGTTGGTTTTGAAAGAAGTTCTATGTTTTACGCAAAATGATACTTGAATGTGACTTGTGTGATTTATGCTTTTCAAACGTGAAAACATCCTTTTAAGAAGTGAAATTGATTTGGGAATGCTGTTTGAAACAAGCTTGATAAGTGAACATGTTAAAGAAACGGTTGTGAATCGAAGACTCGGATCATCGCTCAACGCATTTCCGAGTTACATTACATGAATCAGGTATAACCATCTCGTATTTATAGAGTTTTGATTCCAAGGCATTCTCTCGTGTTTTAGAAACTTTTCTGAATGAAATGGTATCTTCTCTAAGTACTACAGACTTGCACTTCATGTGTTTATTGCGCTTCTTTAAGTGACTCGAAAACCGATTCTTTGTTCCGAGTCCAAGATCACTCGCATTTATCGCAGATTGAGTGGACTAGTGTTTCACCTTCTCTCACTCGGAATCGGCTTCGATTATAAGCTCTATTTCATTAGAGTCAGCACCTCTAGTCTGTTTCATACTTAGTCTATATCAAGTTATCTCACTCGATATTCTTTACTTATCTTGATCTATCGCTTAGACTAAGTCGGATGGAATTTTGAGTTATATAGTTATTAGACTCGTAAAATTCCACTTCTCTTCGACTCGGATAATTAGTTGATTAATTATCATAATTATTTAATTATCTCGTGTTTAATCTTGGACCAAAGTATTTTATACTTTGAGAACCAAAATTACTTTACTTTTGTAGGTTATTCAAACGAGGATACACTTTTCAAATCACAAAAGTAACCGGCTTCAAAACGTCAAATCACCAGCGAGACATGCCTTTTCACCTTCTCTCGCTCCGAGTCCCGGAAGATAGTGTCGAGTCTGTCTGTTTCCAAATCTGAAAACCGAGACACCAAGCTTAACGGTGGTTTTCACCTTATCTCTCAAGACACCGCTAGTAGTTTTGGGACTTCCTAGAGAGTTAAACCGTTGTCCAACGTTCACATTACAACGGATACTTTCCGAGTGACTCGAAAGCTTCTATCAACTGGTCACAGAGGACTTTCGGTCAGCAGATGAAGATAACGGTTACTCTACCCGGTCATCTATAAATAGAAGCCACTTCACAAGACTTGAAAATTGCCGAACTTATTGTTAATATACGTACTTGTGCAAAGTCTTCGTATTCATTCTCAATCTTCTACATACAACTCCTATTCCGTAATTCATTATCTTCCGAGTTGTAAGGTCTTGTACTCGATTACAAACTCTTTCTTACTTTCCTTGTAAGGTCCCTTGACTAAGCCGTAAGGGTGAACTCAGCTTAAGTTGTCCCTAGCTATAAGGGTTATCTCAGCTAGGAAGTACTAGATCGGATAGGGAATTTCGAGTCTAGGAAAACTTGTAAAGAGTTGTCTAAGGGAGCAACTCAGTTCGACCGGCTCACGGTATTTTGTGGACTCAAAATAGTGGATTTGACTTCGTGTCCGGATTGACACGGTCCGTGGTTTTCTCGCCCCGGGAGGGTTTCCACGTAATCTCTAAGTGTTTACTTTCCGATTTCATTCTAGACTCGGACTGTCTTAAAGAATTTGCTTTTCTTGCCATTTCTATCTATTCAGTCTTTCCGAGTCTCTACTTTTCCGACTCTGTTTTGACTCGTAACCGCATTCCGTACTTCACTTGGCAAAAGAGTTTGAATTTCCACAAGATTTCTTCCTCACCCTATTCACCCCCTCTAGGGTGACTCAGACTCTCCCGAGCAAACCTTCAATTGGTATCGAGCCTAGCCTTTCGTAAAGGATCTAGCCATCCAAAGGTCTAAAGATCAAATGACTCGTAACACCGGAGAGTTCGATGAAGGAAGATCTTCCAACAGTGCCACCAAAATTTAAAGGATCAAACTTTGGGCACTCGGAAGAAGCTTATGAAATGTTTCCTCATAGATCATGATGAAGATGTATGGGAAATCATACGACAAGGAAACTACATTCCAATGAAGACAGAGGAATTCGAATCATTCCCAAGACAAAGGCTGAATTCACTCCGAGCGAGCGTAGAAGTTCAGGAAGAACTTCAAGGCAATGAACATTCCGATGTGTGCCATCAGCTCGGAGGAACACAATCGGGTGTCCGCTCGCGACACAGCAAAAGAAGTGTGGGACACACTGGTCAACACTTATGAAGGCACAAGCCAGGTTAGACAAGCGAAGATTAGTCAATATCTTCATAAATACGAGCTATTCAAGATGGAGTCGAAGAAAATATCACTCGGATGTTCATTCGGTTTATCGAGATTACCAACAATCTCAAGTCTCTCGAGTAAGAAAATCACACACGAGGAAATGTGCGTAAAGATACTCGTAAGTCCGCCCAAAAGAAGATGGGGTTCGAAGGTGACTCGCCATAGAGGAGGCTCGTAACCTCTCACTCTTAAAGCCAAACGAGCTCATTGGAAAGCTTCTAACACACGAAATCCATCTAGAAGAAGAGGATGCCGAGGGCAGTTCCAAAAAGAACATAGCACTAAAAGCCTCGGAATCTAAAGAAGTAAATCCGAGCTCATCCGACTCGGAAGACGATCCCATGGCACTCATTGCAAGAGGCTTCAAGAGAATAATGAAGCACAAAAGATGGGACAAAAGGCCAAAGGAAGAATTCTACAAGAAAGATAAAAGAGACAGAAAAGGTAAGTATTCTTCTCCCTCAAAGTTATCTTTATCTAAGAATTCTGGGTGTTTCGAGTGTGGCAAGCAAAGACCACATAGTCAAGGACTCGTCCGAAGAGGAAAAGGGACAGAAAGAAGAAGAAGGCCATGATTGCAACATGGAGCGATGAGGACTCATCGAAGATGACGAGGACTCGGACGACTCGAAATGTTTAATGGCAATGTCCGACTCGAAGCTGAAAGAGAGTCGACTTAGACTCGAACAATGAGGAAACTAATCCTCAAGAGGTAATTGACTATTTCCTCAAATTCTCCAAAGTTGATTTAGCTAAATACATTTTTACTTTGGAAGAAAAGTCCAATTCGACTCTTCCCATTTCAAAGAACAACTTGAGTCAATTTCTTCGAGAGCACTTCTTTGAAAAACGAATTGGAAAAACCGAGATCGACACTCGGAGAACTCGAGACTAGTGCTCAAACTAATGAGACCGAGTCTAAGTTACTCGAGAAAGAAAATAAGCAACTAAAACGAAGCTCACCGAGTCTCAAGATCTGATTTTAAAATTTACTCAAGGTCGAAAAACCTTAACATGCTCTTAGGATCACAATGTGTCTCCTTTCGAAAACAAGGTCTTGGTATGAACAAAGAAGAGGAATCCAATTCCTCCTCGGATCTATTTAAAAATGATTCCGAATCGTGAAGTTCGAGAAAGCCGAGCACGGTCCCATTCACGTAAATGAAGGGAGGACTAAGCCCAAAACTCGTTTACAAAAAGAAACCATTCTCTCCTGTTTCAAAAGGAAAAGTTTTCAAAAAGAAAGAGATACGAGACTTAGTTCTCCGAGAGAAAGACTCAAAATCGGACAAAACCCAAAGTCATCCAAATCTGGGTTCCAAAACACCTTCTTCCTCGTAAAAGGACCACAAGTAAGGAATGTTACTGGGTTCGTTAGAGGAAGTGAGAAGGGTTAGATTTTCTCTGTTTTGCAAGTCACTCGAAAAGATCAAAAGGACATCGGTACCTTGACAAGTGGATGTTCACGCCACATGTCAGAGATGCAGGACTCTTTTTGAGTTAGAAAGATACAAAGGAGGAAAAGTGACCTTTGGGGATGATAGCAAAGGCAAGATAGTTGGTATTGGCAAGATTGGAAATGGAAGCAATCTGGTCAGCCCAGTCTACCTTGTCAAAGGGCTAAAATACAATCTGCTTAGCATCTCCCGGCTATGCGCCAAATGTCAGGAGGTAATATTCACTCAATCTAAGTGCTACATCTCGGATGAGACCACCAAAGAGGTAAAGCTCTCGGGTAAGAGATCAGGCAACACTTATATCATTCCTCTTTCGACCCGAGCAGAACTTATCATGCCTAAAAGCATCTCTCATTGATGAGTCTTGGCAATGGCATCGTAGATTAGGTCATATAAGCATGCATACTATTAAAAAGTTATCGGATCATGGCCTAGTCGGGGATTGCCAAGTTGTGCTTTCACTAAAGACAAAGTTTGTGAAGCATGTACAAGGGGAAAATAGGTCAAATCTTCATTCAAGTCTCTCAAGACTGTTTCCACATCAAAGGTGCTTGAACTGCTACATATGGATCTATGTGGTGAAATTCCAGTGAAGAGCCTCGTAGGTAAATCCTACATTCTTGTCATTATTGATGACTTTTCAAGATTTACCTGGGTGTGTTTTCTCAAACATAAAAATGAAGCATTCAAGGAGTTCAAGAAACTCGTAGAAAGATTCAAGTTGAGTCTCGGACTCAAATTCAAAGGATTCGAACCGACCATGGAAGGGAGTTCGACTACTCGGAATTCTCGGAGTTCCGCGATCGTAATGGAATCTCTCACAACTTCTCAGCACCAAGAACTCCTCAACGAACGGAGTTGTAGAGAGAAAGAACATAACTCTTGAAGAGATAGCTAGGGCTATGATGATCGAACATGATCTTCCGGACTACTTCGGGCGGAGGCAATCAACACCGCGAATTATACACTAAATAGATGCCTCATCGTGACCAATATCGAAGAAAACACTCTACGAGCTCTACAAAGGGAAGAAGCCAAACATCTCATACTTTAAGCCCTTTGGTTGCAAGTGTTTTATTCACAATAATGGTAAGGATCACTCGACCAAGTTTGATGCTAGGTCGATGAAGGTATTTTTCTAGGTTACTCTTCACATAGTAAAGCTTATCGTGTATTTAATAAAAGAACAAACAAAGTGGAAGAGAGCATCCACGTTATTTTTGATGAACTTGAATAGGAAAAGCCCAGTGAGTCGTCATACTCATAACCGAAGCTCGATAGAGATGATGACGAAGCCGAGCCTACAAAGACTCGGACTCAACCTCGCTCGTAATGAAGTCACTCGTAACGAGGAAACTCGTAATGAGACAACTCAAGAGCTCGCTCGTAACGAACAAGTTAATGAAGAGGGTCACTCGTAACAAGCTTCGACGATCAAGCGGCTCAGCCCACAAATCTCGTGAATCGAGAACTGGTAAAGCATTCAAATTTACTTCCAGTCATCCCCAAGAAAACATAATTTCGGATATCAACAAGTGGGATAAGAACTTGTTCCTCTCTACATAATCTATGTGTATTCACTACATTCATTTCATTAAACGAACCCAAAAATGCACTAGACGCCCTTAATGAACCCGAATGGGTAGAGGCCATGCAAGAGGAACTCAATCAATTCGAGAGAAACCAAGTCCGGACTCCGACCAACCGACCTTCCGACCACCCAGCTTATAGGAACCAAATGGGTTTTCAAGAACAAACTGGATGAGGGTGGAGTGGTAGTCGAAACAAGGCTAGACTTATGGCTCAAGGTTACAATCAAGAAGAAGGAATCGATTGTGGGGAAACCTTTGCACTCGTAGCTAGAATTGAAGCTATCGAATATCATTGGCATTTGCATCCAGGATGCATATCAAATTATGTCAAATGGATGTTAAGTGTGAATTTCTCAATGGTTTTATTGAAGAAGAAGTCTATGTCGAACTGACCTCCTGGTTTTGAAAACTCGGAATTTCCAAATCATGTTTTCAAACTTCAAAAGGCTCTCTATGGTCTTAAACAAGCACCTCGAGCTTGGTATGAAAGACTCGAGTAGCTTCTTGGTTCTAAATGATTTTAAAAGAGGTCAGATCGACAAGACTCTCTTCATAAAAACTAAGGGGACAGATTTCCTTATTATTCAAATCTATGTTGATGATATTATCTTCGGTGCTACTAATGAATTTCTGTGCCGAGAATTTTCTCGGGTTGATGAGTCAAGAGTTCCAAATGAGTATGATGGGAGAACTCAACTTCTTCCTTGGGTTACAAATCAAACAAGATAAAGATGGAATCTATGTCCATCAATCAAAGTACACCAAGGAACTACCGAAGAAATATAAACTCCAAGATGCAAAACATGCATCTACTCCCATGAGCAAGCAAGTATAAAGCTTGACTCATACGAGAAAGGTAAAGCAATAGATCGAAACTTTATCGAGGTATGATTGGATCTTTGCTATATCTTACTTCCAGTAGGCCGATATAATGTTCGAGTGTTTGCCTATGCGCAAGATTTCAAGCTAACCCAAAAGAATCACATCTCACTGCGGTGAAAATAATATTCGAGATATCTTACGAGCACTCGTAATTTAGGTCTATGGTATTCCGTAGACTTAGAACTAACTCTTACTAGATACTCGGATGCAGACTACGCAGGATACAAAGTTGATCGAAAGAGCACATCCGGAGCTTGCCAATTTCTCGGGTCAATCCCTAATATCTTGGCACTCAAAGAAGCGTAACTCAGTAGCTCTATCAACTACCGAAGCTGAATATATTGCAGCTGGAGCTTGTTGCGCTCGGATTCTATGGATTAAGCAACACTTGAAGGATCTTGGACTATTCCTTAACTCAATTCCAATCAAGTGTGACAACCAAAGCGTAATCAGCATCACCAAGAATCCTGTCTAGCACTCGAAAACAAAGCATATCGAGGTCGGATATCACTTCTCACGTGATCACTCAGTAAAAGGTGATATTAAACTTGAGTTCATTCCTACTAATCTTCAATTAGCTGATATTTTTACTAAGCCTCTTGGTGAAGATCGGTTTTGCTTTATTCGGAATGAGCTTGGTATGTTAAATGCTTAATTATGTGCTATTCTTATTCATTGCATAATTCCGTGTTATGTGTTTTCCCTTTAATAACCATTAGCTCAGTTGATTCGGTGATACTCGGGTTAATAGTTATTTTGTGTTTCGAGTCACTAAGAAATCTATCCGAGTCAAACTCGGACGTAAAGAAACTTAGACTTTAAATTTTCCGAAGCTATCTCTAGATCAGTGGAGAGCTTCGGATTATATTTTCAAAATCTTTTCTCTCTCTTTCTCTCGAGCGCCGAGATCGAGTCGATAGCCGTGGATATTTGACCGCTGAAATCTTAACCGTTGAAATGAACCGTCACACCGGTCTTCGATGACTCGATGGACAAGCCGAGTCGAACAGAGTTATATTTAACGGATAGTTGACTGGCGCGCTTATTTTCTAAATAGCATCTATTCATCTTCGTCTCGGTACTCTACATTCCATCTCTCTCAAACGAAACTTTTCGCGGAAGATTTCTACGTGAACAAGTGATCTTTGAAGTTCTTCAAGCATCGTAAAGGCCATCTCTCGTAAGTTTCAATCGCTCTCATCTTTTTTCTACATCTTTTCGGTTCTTCTCTTCTACCTCTCCTTCTCTTCTCTACTCAAAAGTTTCATCTTTCCTTCCACCGTTCAAAATGCCTAAAAGAGGAAACCATCCCGACTTCCAGATCTCTTCTTCCTCCAAAAAGCCTCGCACCAAAATGCCGGAAAGCTCAACCCCTCCAAACCCATTGTCACCCAAGCACCTTGCGCTGGATGACAAGTTCTTTCCTACAACCAAATTTTCTTGGTTGGCTCACATTCAAACCACCGGAGCATATAACTTCATGTGCTTCAGCGAGTTCATCTATCCCGAACTCGTTTCGAGTTCTACACTCACCTTACCCACTCGGAAAATGTTCTAACCTCCGGGGTTCGGAACATCACCGTTCGCATCAACACCTCTCTCCTCCACCGCTTGTTCAAGGTCTCCTCTCTCTTCTTGAACAGCAACCCCATTCCGTTCACTCGAAGTTGCCGATGACTTCTTTGACAAGTACGCCAAAGAGTTCCCCGAGTCCCGGAAAAACTTTTCGTGACTCGATTGAAGTCGAAGCTCGCCTTCAGTGCTTTCTGCCGATGAGAACTTTTTCTCACAGACATTCCAGCGAAGGAGAACCCCAATTCCAAGCACCTCAAAGCTCTCTTTGACATTCTTGAGGGCTATGAAGTAGACCTCTTCCCCTCCATCATTGAGCAAATGGCCACCGTGCCAGCTCAACTTCAATCAAAGAAGAACACCTCACTTCCTTTTGGTGCTCTTCTCTCCCTCATCTTCAAACAATTCCAAGTTCCTTTCCCCTCGGACCCCAACGCCGTGTCCGAGGCCGTTGTTATTGTCGGCAAAAGGAACTACAGGGGTACGGATACCAAGAAACTAACCCCGGTGTCCGGGTTCATAACTCGAACCGAGGCCTCCTCTCCGCCTCGACTCGAAATCAACCCCTCTCTCTCTTCCCTCTCCACCTGGTGGTGCTTCCACCTCCGGTGCCTCCAAATCTCTCTCTACTCTCTTGTCCCCCGTTTTTATGGACAAGATCGGCTCTGTGTCCTCTGCTTTCCAGGACACACTCCGGTCTTTCAAGCATATCCTCCAACATCCGACCATCAACCAAAAGACCTGGTCAATCCCAAATCCGAGAGCAGCGAGCCTCTAGTTCTTAAGATGAGGGCACTGGTGCAGGAGCGAAGGAGCCGGTCGAGCTCCTTAGAGAGAGAAGGTCCAAGGCGGCTCAGGACCATGGTGACTTAGACGCGTCTCGAAGCGTCTTCGAGCCCAACTCCGACCTCCTCGGACAACGGGGCTGAAGAAGAAGAAGCTGCAGATGCGTAAGCGGCAGACACCGAGGAGCTCGCGGCCGAGGCAGCTCCATCCGGGCCAGAGTGGAACACAAGAAAGAAGCGAGTGGGAACTGCCGAGGGTCGACTGTTCCACAAGCTCATGTGGCAAGTACTCGGCTCGGACAACGATCCGGGTGGGTCGAAGACTTCGCTACTCCGGGGGTCGACCGAGCAGCCCTCTCCGGCTCCAGAGGTCCCAAGGGAAGAACCCCTCGATCCACTCACTCCGGGTTAGCCGCTCGGAGCCGAGACCCCGATGATCATACCGGTTCTCCCTCCGCCGCGCTCAAGCACATCGTCAAGATCATACCAGCGACGGCGCATCTCTACTCCCCGCTACTACACCAACAACCCCCTCCCTCGTAGGCGCCATGCACTATGGCACAATTCCAAAGTCTCGCGATTCTTCTTCTTTCGAAAGATTTTCTCTCCTTTGTTTTGTCCGGACATCTTCCTTGTATTTTTTTGTCCGTTGTTTTTCTTTGAAAGGCAAGGGGGAGAAATAGAGTCGGAAAACTTATTGTCTAGTTTAAGGGAGCTTTCCCTCTCAATCTATGTAATTTTGTTAAGTTCAATGAAGTAATGCTTTCTCTTCTATAACTTTTGTGTTCCCAATCTTTACGAGTTAACATTATTTCATTATTTAGCATATTTTTGCTTAATGCTCGATCTGTTTCCGTTATGCTCGATACACTAAGTATACTTTACTTAATTTCTTTTATGAGCAACTATTCGAGTCGATCCGTTTCACTAACAAAGTTTCTGTCTAAGCATGGAATGCCTTTCATCAAAAAGGGGAGATTGAATACTCGGACACTTGCTCAATGCATTTCGAATTACATTACATGAATCGGGTATAACCATCTCGTATTTATAGAGTTTTGATTCCAAGGCATTCTCTCGTATTTTAGAAACTTTTCTGAATGAAATGGTATCTTCTCTAAGTACTACAGACTTGCACTTCATGTGTTTATTACGCTTCTTTAAGTGACTCGAAAACCGATTCTTTGTTCCGAGTCCAAGCATCACTCAGATTTATCGCAGATTGAGTGGACTAGTGTTTCACCTTCTCTCACTCGGAATCGGCTTCGATTATAAGCTCTATTTCATTAGAGTCAGTACCTCTAGTCTGTTTCATACTTAGTCTATATCAAGTTATCTCACTCGATATTCTTTACTTATCTTGATCTATCGCTTAGACTAAGCCGGATGGAATTTTGAGTTATATAGTTATTAGACTCGAAAAATTCCACTTCTCTTCCGACTCGGATAATTAGTTGATTAATTATCATAATTATTTAATTATCCGTGTTTAATCTTGGACCAAAGTATTTCATACTTTGAGAACCAAAATTGCTTTACTTTTGTAGGTTATTCAAACGAGGATACACTTTTCAAATCACAAAAGTAATCGGCTTCAAAACGTCAAATCACCAGCGAGACATGCCTTTTCACCTTCTCTCGCTCCGAGTCCCATAAGATTGTGTCGGAGTCGTCTGCTTTCCAAATCTGGAAAACCGAGACACCAAGCTTAACGGTGGTTTTCACCTTATCTCTCAAGACACCGCTAGTAGTTTTGGGACTTCCTAGAGAGTTAAACCGTTGTCCAACGTTCACATTACAACGGATACTTTCCGAGTGACTCGTAAAGCTTCTATCAACGGTCACAGAGGACTTTCGGTCAGCGAGATGAAGATAACGGTTACTCTACCCGGTCATCTATAAATAGAAGCCACTTCACAAGACTTGAAGATTGCCGAACTTATTGTTAATATACGTACTTGTGCAAAGTCTTCGTATTCATTCTCAATCTTCTACATACAACTCCTATTCTGTAATTCATTATCTTCCGAGTTGTAAGGTCTTGTACTCGATTACAAACTCTTTCTTACTTTCTTTGTAAGGTCCCTTGACTAAGCTGTAAGGGTGAACTCAGCTTAAGTTGTCCCTAGCTATAAGGGTTATCTTAGCTAGGAAGTACTAGATCGGATAGGGAATTTCGAGTCTAGGAAAACTTGTAAAGAGTTGTCTAAGGGAGCAACTCGAGTTCGATCGGTTCACGGTATTTTGTGGACTCAAAATAGTGGATTTGACTTCGTGTCCGGATTGACACGGTCCGTGGTTTTCTGCCCCAGGAGGGTTTCCACGTAATCTCTAAGTGTTTACTTTCGATTTCATTCTAGACTCGGACTGTCTTAAAGAATTTGCTTTTCTTGCCATTTCTATCTATTCAGTCTTTCCGAGTCTCTACTTTTCCGACTCTGTTTTGACTCGAAGCGCATTCCGTATTTCACTTGGCAAAAGAGTTTGAATTTCCACAAGATTTTTCCTCACCCTATTCACCCCCTCTAGGGTGACTCGGACTCTCCCCGAGCAAACTTTCAGAATCGACTTTGCTCGGATCATTTAGCACAAGGAGGAATTCTAGCTAGGGGCGGCTAGCTAGGGGTCCTGTGTAGCGGGATGCCCGAATTGAATCTTCCTAGATAGGTCCCGGGAGCCTTTTATTTGGGGTCGCGCCCCGGAGAAACCAGAGAAATCGGAGAAACTATGAGAAATTGCGAAGTGCTAGTTCGAGTCCCAAACCCGGGAAGTGATTCACCGAAAGAGATTCATTGAAAATGATTTATGAGAAGTGATTCGAGTAGAAGTGATCCAATGTCCGATTGAAAGTATTTGAAAGAAAGTGCAGATGAATTCACCTTGTTTAAAGTGATTCAATTCCCCAAAATGATTGCAATTCGTGCTTTGAATGATTGAAAAGTTATGATCGTTACGTTGAAAACTATTTCAAGAGATTTCGTTGAAAAGTATATAGATTTGTATTATGTTATTATGCTTTTGTTGATTTCATTATTATAAGTATTATATGTAAAGAATTTCCATTTTAAGGGTGTAAGACTCCGGTGAGCCCGTGGTTTATTGCTCACCCCCACAAATTTCCCCCAGTATTGCAGGTGCATTCTCGGGAGATGTGTGTGGTACTTAGCTCATTCCGGACTCCGCTGACTACCGTTTGTCTGCTTGCTGAGTGATTCTTGTTACGGATGTGCATTTCTACTATTTCCTAGTATTGTATTTTGTAATTCAATTCATATAGTTTGTACCCAATGTACCATGAACCATTTAAATCGTTTTAAGTTTGTCGCATGATTGGTTAGACTCCGGCGTGTGGCCGTTGAGTGGTATACTCCGAGTGTGTGGCTTGTTGAGTTTTATTATGTGTTTTATGCGGGGTTTTAGGGCTTTAAGCCTATGGGATAGTCCACACTACAAACGAGAACTCGCCAAAAGTTTTAGGAAATTTCAATTCTTTTGGGAAACCACCTTTATTGTCTTTAAGTTGAGTTTAGGTAGCCAAACCGACACCGGGAAGAGCCTTGGGAGTTCCTTTAAGGAACTCGGCGATGTAATACTCCTAGGGGGTGTTTTGAGGTGTTCCAAAAATGGTATCGGAGCATAGATTTTGGTGACCTTAAGTTTGCATTGCATGTAGGCGTCTAGGATCTTTGTTATGTGACTATGTGCTTTATTTGTGACTAATATACATGTGGTATTAAGTGTAACCTTCACTCCTAAGCGTTTATCTAGCCGACTATGTGCGATTCTAGGAATACACTTGGGGATAACATGCAGAAGATTTAGTGACGACCTTATGACTCAAGCTTATTAGATGTCCAAGTAGGAAGGGAAGTGATAAGGCTGACGTGCACAACGATGCAACTAACCCAGCGATAGGTACTAACCTTCGGAATAGATTTCGAGGTTGCAATTTCCCAAGTTTAGGGATACTACTAGTTCTACCGAGTTAGATGAGTGAACAAGGGAATAGTTAGTTTACGCATGCTTTATCGTGACTATATTGACTCGAACGGGTTCATGTATTGGGTTGAGCACTTACCATGCCGTCTTTTGGAGGAAGAATGAGCGAAATCGAGTGCATGAGTACAATGGTTTTGGGGCCATACCAACCTTATGATTAGTGTATTGCGAAAGTCTCCCTAGTACTTGAGCATTGTGAAATTATAGGAGGTGATAAGTTAAGCATAATTTCGATTAGAGAAATAAATATGACGATAGAAGGTGAAAAGGAAATAAACCGATAAATCGTCGAGATTGGAGTAAAGTGTGAAAGCGTGAATGAATATAGCAAATTGTGATAACCCATTATTGTTGATAGTCGGTGATGATTTATGATTATTGGTAACTATTTGGGTTTGAGTTAAGTTGTCACTTGTTTGAGATAATTCATGGCTATGGTGACTCGTGAGAATTAAACTCTTTGGGTACCTGGTACACTATATTCATGATTGAATTGAGTTTAATGAGACAATGAGGTTTGAAGCATAGAAGAAAACCGTGAATTTAAAGTACAGAGGTTCGAGTGAATTGAAACTTATAGTTAGTGGGTAGTGTTCAACGTTCGATTTAGTATCTTGTTGGGGTTATTTGTTGTAGTTGGGTTGCATTTGGAGTCACCGAGTCCTTGAACCAAATCCAAGTTCTTAGTGAAACCGAGCTGGAGGTGTTCCCCCGGAAATGAACTAAATGAGGTAGATTTTAACTACATATGCGGGATTATGAGATTCATACTCGAGTGATAAGATGAGTATCCGTAAAGAAAGGTCAAGTACTCGATCGAAAATGTTGATTATGGTAAAAGGGTGCTAGAAAGTAGAAATACAAAGATGAGAAGAATTGGAGAATCAAGTTATGAGGGTAACGGTAAGATATTACCCCATTCCGATTAATTGATTATGAGAATCGATATTCCAATAACCGTGTTTGGGAATAGTCGCGTGATTAAATTTTGTTTCTTGTGGTTCATCTATTTGCGTTCGTTTTTTTTTTTTTTTTCCTTATTCTAGAGGCTACTTGTTCATTGCGAATTCGAGGACGAAATTCTTTGAAGGGGGAAGAAATGTGAGACCCGAATTTCAAGTAGGTTATTTAAATCAAGTAATTGATGCGTAAATTATTTTAATTAGTGCGAGCCCTTAATTGTACGTGCTTTTAGAATAATTAGCAGATTATATTACCTCCTCCTAATTCCCTTCCCGGACCTGTAATTAAAACCCAAGGTAACTTGTGGCTTATTATTTCGACCATTTGCCTTGAGATTAGCAAAAAAAAGGGGAAAAGAGAAGGAGAAGATTAGTGGAAGGTTGGTGTGTTGGCAGCTGTAGAAGAGCCACAAGCAAAGGGAAAGGAACAGATTAAGTGATAAGAAGAAAGGAAAGAGATTAAGTGGAAAGAGAAGGAGAAAAGGGTCGGGGAAAGAAAAGAAGCCGGGGAAACAGAGGAAAGAAGGAAGAAGCGAGAAACGTAACGGGGAAAGCGAGGGAGGGAGGTCGGCGAGGGCGATACCGAGCGAGAGAGAAAAAGAGAGCGAACGTTAGAGCCGAAGAAGAGGCCGGAGGCCGGCGCACCGAGCGGTGAACGAAGGGAAAATAGTCGACAAACGAGGCGGACCAACAAAGGGCACGAAAGGGGAGGCGAAATCGACACCGGAAGAAGGGGAGCGAGCGCAAGGGCTCGAAGAAGTAAACCGCGGCCAACAACAAGGAAACTGCGGCCGGTGACAGCGGCGTGCAAGGAAGAAAGCGGTGAAACCGGGCCGACCGGACGAGCAGTAGGGCGGGGAGGCGAGGAAGAGGAAGAAAACGAAGAGACCGACTTAGACCGATCCGAAATTCGCAACCTTCAATCTTTAAGTCGAGGTGGGTAGTCTTATACTCTAAACTATTAGTAATTTCGAAACCCAAATGAGTTTGTTGTGCTTATTGAATGTATATGTGATAGAACGAAGCTAAGAAACTGTTAGAACCGAAACGAGGTTATGAGTAAATCGAATGGAATTATTGAGTCCGAATCGAAACTGGAAGGAGCTTAGTAGGTTGTTAGAGCTGAGATGAGATGCTAAAGATATTAGGCTGTGTAGATATAAAGAATATGGTGACGATCTCAAATGGCACTTAGCGACAAGAAGTGGTAAATTGGGAGTAAATTGTGAATCGATGTTTCGGTTAAACCATAGAGACTTCCTAAGTTCTTGCACTCTGGAAGATAACGATGCGTATTGGGAAATAATGATTTGAGTATAAAGGAGGGACATGACTTCATCTTGATTAAGGCATAATTGAGGTAGAGAAATAGCGAGTTGGGAATTCTAAGGTTAAAACGAGTTTAGAACGTATCTCATCTTTGGGATGAAATCATGTTTGAAGTTAAGCACAGCGAAAGGGACTTCAGCGATAAAGTGAGAGCAAGAGTCGTGTGGCTGAATACGGACAAAGGAAGTTGAGTTATAAAATAGAAGCGTAAAATGAGTAAGTGAGGCAAAAGGCAATGAATTGTGACGAATTTGAAACGTAACTTAAGTGATATGTACTTGTGGTTATTGTGGCTTAGAAAATGGAGATAATCGCATTAAATTGATGAATTGAGAAAGGCATAGTTGGAAAAGAGTTGGGAATAATTACTTGCATTGAATGGTGACTATTCGTGCTATGTGTTTGCTTTATGTGATGCTCAAAAGTTGGTTTTGAAAGAAGTTCTATGTTTTACGCAAAATGATACTTGAATGTGACTTGTGTGATTTATGCTTTTCAAATGTGAAAACATCCTTTTAAGAAGTGAAATTGATTTGGGAATGCTTGTTTGAAACAAGCTTGATAAGTGAACATGTTAAAGAAACGGTTGTGAATCGACTTGGCCTCGGATCGTTTAGCACAAGGAGGGATTCTAGCTAGGGCGGCTAGCTAGAGGTCCCGTGTAGCGGGACGCCCGATTGGAATCTTCCTAGATAGGTCCCGGGAGCCTTTTATTTGGGGTCGCGCCCGGAGAAACCAGAGAAATCGAGAGAAACTATGAGAAATTACGAAGTGCTAGTTCGAGTCCCAAACACGGGAAGTGATTCACCGAAAGAGATTCATTGAAAATGATTTATGAGAAGTGATTCGAGTAAAAGTGATCCAATGTCCGATTGAAAGTATTTGAAAGAAAGTGCGGATGAATTCACCTTGTTTAAAGTGATTCAATTCCCCAAAATGATTGCAATTCGTGCTTTGAATGATTGAAAAGTTATGATCGTTACGTTGAAAACTATTTCAAGAGATTTCGTTGAAAAGTATATAGATTTGTATTATGTTATTATGCTTTTGCTGATTTCATTATTATAAGTATTATGTGTAAAGAATTTCCATTTTAAGGGTGTAAGACTCCGGTGAGCCCGTGGTTTATCGCTCACCCCCACAAATTTCCCCGATGTGCGAGTGCATTCTCGGGAGATGTGTGCGGTACTTAGCTCATTCCGGACTCCGCCGACTCACTGTTTGTCGCTTGCTTGAGTGATTCGTGTTACGGATGTGCATTTTTACTATTTCCTAGTATTGTATTTTGTAATTCAATTCATATAGTTTGTACCCAATATACCATGAACCATTTAAATCGTTTTAAGTTTGTCGCATGATTGGTTGGACTCCGGCATGTGGTCGTTGAGTGGTATACTCCGAGTGTGTGGCTTGTTGAGTTTTATTATGTGTTTTATGCAGGGTTTTAGGGCTTTAAGCCTATGGGATAGTCCACACTGCAAACGGAACTCTGCCAAAATTTTTAGGAAATTTCAATTCTTTTGGGAAACCACCTTTATTGTCTTTAAGTTGAGTTTAGGTAGCCAAGCCGACACCGGGAAGAGCCTTGGGAGTTCCTTTAAGGAACTCGGCGATGTAATACTCCTAGGGGGTGTTTTGGGGTGTTACACTTTAGCCCCCACTCCCAAAGTAGAGCCTAAAGAAAGGTAGGTCGCTCGAACTACGATCTACTGCTATCGGTGGACCGTGAACTATGAACCTGACAGTTTGGTGCTAAATCGGATCGGCATGCTTCTTGATTAATTTGGTGCCTTTTACCGATGGGTTTCTGCTCCTTAGGTAGGAAAAGTGGCTTTGAATTTTAGGAATTGGAAATGGAAATTGGGATCAAGAATAGGTTTGGGGCCGGACTTCATGGACTTCCTACGTATCCGCTATAACAAAAATCAAGCCTTCGTAGTTCAAAAGGAAATGATTTGAGTTTGGTTTTTTGTTTTTTGGAAGGCAAGAAAAGGAAATGCAATGGATAAGGAAAAGGGAAAAAAGCAAACTTTATTAGCATCCTTGATGAGTGATGGGTTCATTGGATGATCTTTTAGGGAGATGGAATTTAAGTGCTTGACCCGAGGAACGATCGATCCTAAGAGAAAAGAAAATGATATGCTCTTTTATTTGGATGCACATAAGGGGATGCAAAACAAATGGACTGGAATGTGTGCATTGATACTTATGAATTAACCTGCAATGATTCTGAAGACTCGGACCTTACATGTACATCATTATGAGTTCCATTAAGGAATTAGGTATAAGACTGAATTTATTATAAGGTTTTGATTAAAAGTCATTCTATCTGTTTTAAAAGCTTTTCCGAGTGTTACTGAAACTATCGCATATGTTCTTAATTGATTGTGATGACTCGAAAGCATATTCTTGCTTATCATTTCACACACGCTTCGAGTCAATCGGACAACACTCACATATGTTGCATATTCAAACACTCACTCATATGTGCATAAACTCATATCCGACTTTGTGATCTAAGATTGATTGAATTATTGTGTTAATTCAACTTTCTAAGTCAGCATGTTTGGTTTGAGCATTGGCAGTCTAGATCAAGTCTTTTTACTCTTATATTCTTTATCCGACTTGCTTTATCTCTAGATCGATTCAAATGGAATTTGAGTATAATGGATATTAGGCTCGAGAAAATTCCACTCTTTTAGGACTCGAGATAATTATGCACTTAATTATCTTAATTAAATTATTATCTGTGTCTAACCTTGGACCAAAGTATTTTATACTTTGAGAACCAAATTGATTTACTTTTGTAGGCTATTCAAACAAGGCTATCCTATTTTTGAATTACAAAAGTAACCGACTTCAAGATGTCAAATCACCGAGCATACAAGGCTTTTTCTACCTCGACCGAAGACCGGACACTATGTCGGGGTTGTCTGTTTCCAAAGCTGGAAAACTACAACGCTAAGCTCAATGGTGGTTTCCACCCTACTTTTCAAACACCACCAGTGGATTGGGACTTCCAAAGGAGTCAAGAGCCGTTGCCCAACGTTCACACCTCAACGGATATTTTACGAGTGACTCGGAAAAATCATTGTAACGATCATAAAGGACTTCTAGTCAGAAGATAGTCACAAAGCTAATCTGCTTGGTTATCTATAAATAGAAGCCAACTCTCAAGACTTGAAGATCGTTGAATATACTATCAATACACGCACTTAAGCAAAAGTCATTGTATTTCATACTCAATCTTCTACTTACAACTCCAACTCTATACTTAACATCTTTCCGAGTTGTAAGGTCTTGTAATCTGTTACAAACACTCTTTCTTACTTTCCGAGTAAGGTCCCTTGACTGAGTTGTAAGGGTTAACTCAGCTCGATTATCCCTAACTGTAAAGGTTACCTCGGTTAGGAAGTACTAGATCGGATAAGGGAATTTACGAGTCTAGGAAAATCTTGTAAGGAATTGTCTAAGGGAGCAATTCTGGTTGAGTCTTTCTACTGTATTTTGTGGATTCAAAATAGTGGATTTGACTTGATGCTTGGATTAGCACTGACCATGGTTTTCTGCCCCGGGAGGGTTTCTACGTAACTTTCGAGTTAGTACTTTTACGAGTCCAATCTAAACTCGGACTTTCCTCGAGTCATTTCTAGTTTTCTTCTTCTATTACTTGTTTAAATTTCCTCATCACCCTATTCACCCCCTCTAGGGTGACTTAGTCTCTCCAAGAGCAAACTTTGAATTGGTATCGAGCCTAGCCTTTCGGAAAGGATCTAAGCATCCAAAGGTTTAAAGATCAAATGGCTCGGAATAATGGAGAGTTCGATGAAGGAAGATCTTCCAACGAGACCACCAAAGTTCAAAGGATCTAATTTCGTGCACTTGGAAGAAGCTTATGGAATGTTTCCTATTAGATCACGATGAAGATGTCTAGAACATCATACAAGTAGGGAACTACATTCCAATGAAGTTGGAAGAAACAAGACTCGTACTGAAACAAAGTCCGAGTATACCGTGATGAAGCAAAGAAGTTCGAAAGAACTTCGAGGCGATGAACATTCCGATGTGCGCCATCAACTCAAAAGAATACAATCGAGTGTCCGCTGTGACACGGCCAAAGAAGTGTGGGACACGCTTGTCAACACTTGTGAAGGCACAAGCCGAGTCAAACAAGCGAAGATAAGCCAATATCTTCACAAGTATGAGCTATTCAAGATGGAGCCGAAGAGAACATCACTCGGATGTTCATCCGCCTCACCGAGATTACCAATAATCTCAAATCTCTGGGTAGAAAGATTTCCCATAAGGAAATGTGCAGAAAGATACTCGAAGTCTACCCAAGAGAAGATAGGGTCCCAAGGTGACAGATCATTGAAGAGGAACAAAACTCGTCCTTATTGAAGCCGGACGAACTCATTGGAAAGCTACTCACCCATGAGATCCACCAGGAAGAGGATGATGCAGAGGTCGAACTAAAAGGAACATTGCACTGAAGGCCTCGGAAAACAGAGAAGCAAATCCGAGCTCATCCGACTCGGAAGAGGATCCCATGGCGCTTATCGCCGGAGGCTTTAAAAGAATGATGAATCACAAAAGATGTGATAAGAAGCCAAGAGAAGAGTTCTATAAGAAAGACAAGAAGGACAGAAAAGGTAAACATTCCTCTCCTTCAAAGTTATCTTTAACTAAGAACTCTCGCTGTTTTGAATGTGGTAGCAAGGAACACATAGTCAAAGATTATCCCGGAAGAAAGAGAGATAGAAAGAAGAAAAAGGCTATGATGGCCACTTGGAGTGATAAAGACTCATCGGAAGATGATGAGGACTCAAATGATTCAAAATGTCCGATGACACTCTCGGACTCGGAGGCGAATCGGACTCGGACTCGGATCACTTAGACGAGTAAGGAAACAAATCCTCGGGAGGTAATTGAATACTTCCTCAAATTCTCCAAAGTTGATTTAGCCAAATATATTTTTACTTTGGAAGAAAAGTCCAATTCCGATTCTTCTCGGTTTAAAGAACAACTTGAGTCAATTACTTCGAGAGCATCACATTGAAAAATGAATTGGAAAAGCTGGGACTTACTCTAAGAGAACTCAAGACTAGTGCTCAATCCCAATGAGGCCGAGTCCGAGTCACTCGGAAGAGAAAATGAGCAAGCGAAGCAAAAGCTCAACGAGTCTCCAGAGCTTGTTTTAAAATTTACTCAAGGTTAGAAAAACCTTGATATGCTCTTAGGATCTCAATGTGTTTCCTTCGAAAAGAAGGACTTGGTTTTAACAAAGAGGAGGAATCCAATTCGTACTTAGAGCTTTTCAAAAGCATTCCGAAGCTGTGAAGTTCGGGAAGGCTGAGCATGGTCCCATTCATAAGAATGAAAGGAGGATTGAGCCCGGACTAGCTTACGGGAGAAAACCTTCTCCACCTATTTATAAAAGAAAAGCTCTTCAAAAGAAAGAGACACGGACTCGGTTCTCTAAAAGAAAGACTCGGAATCGAGGCCAAACCCAAAGTTATTGAAATCTGGATTCCCAAGAGTCTACTTCCTCGAAAAGGACCACAGTAAAAGGAGTTACTGGGTTCGTTAGAGGAAGTGAGAATGGTTAGTTTGTTTCGACTTGCAGGTAGCTCATAAAAGAACAAAAGGGCATTGGTACCTAAACAATGGATGCTCATGCCACATGATTCAAGACTCTTTTACGAGTTGGAAGATTACAATGGTGGAAAAGTCATGTTTGGAGATGACAGCAAGGGCAAGATAATTGGGATAGGCAAGATTGGAAAAGGAAGCAATCTGGTCAGCCTAGTATACCGTGTCAAAGGGTTAAAGTACAATATGCTCGACATCACTCAAGCTGTGTGACAAAGGTCAAGAGGTAAGATTCACTCGGACCAACTGCTATATCTCTTATGATGCTACCAAGGAAATCAAGCTCTCGGGTAAGAGATCGGGTAACACTTATACTATTCCTCTTTCTAACCTGAGTCAAAATTTTTCTTATTTAAAAGCATCTCTTCATGATGATTCATGGACATGGCATCGTAGACTAGGTCATGTTAGCATGCATACCATCAAGAAACTTACATCTCATGGTTTAGTCAAAGGATTGCCTAATTGTGCATTTAAGAAAGATAAAATCTATGAAGCATGCACAAAGGGAAACAAGTCGGATCATCTTTCAAATCTCTGAAAGCTGTTTCCACATCCAAGGTGCTTGAAATGTTACATATGGATTTATGTGGTGAAATCCCTATCAAGAGTCTTGGAGGTAAATCATATGTGCTTATTATTGTTGATGACTACTCACGATTTACCTGGGTGTGTTTTCTTAAGCACAAAAATAAAGCATTCAAAGAGTTCAGCAAGCTCTGCTGGAAAATCCAAGTTGAGTCTCGGACTCGGATCCGGAGGATTCAAACTTACCATGGAAGGGAGTTCGACTACTCGGAATTTGCAGAGTTCTATGACAAGAATGGCATCTCTCACAACTTCTCAGCACCAAGAACTCCTCAACAAAATGGAGTGGTGGAGAGGAAGAACCGAACTCTTGAA
Source organism: Talinum fruticosum (assembly GCA_021018815.1). NCBI lineage: Eukaryota > Viridiplantae > Streptophyta > Magnoliopsida > Caryophyllales > Talinaceae > Talinum > Talinum fruticosum. Next base: position 909,077 of record JAITYX010000073.1, on the reverse strand, counting down.
GAAATAGCTAGGACAATGATGATTGAACATAATCTACCCTACTATTTACGGGCTGAGGCGATCAACACAGACAAACTACACGTTGAACGGATGCCTTATCGGACCCATCCTGAAGAAAACTCCATACGAGCTCTACAGAGGGAAGAAGCCCAACATTTCATACTTCAAACCCTTTGGATGTAAGTGCTTCATTCACAACAATGGTAAGGATCACTCGACCAAGTTTGATGCTCGGTCAAATGAAGGTATCTTTCTTGGTTATTCATCTTATAACAAAGCATATCGTATTTTCAATAAAAGAACTAACAAAGTGGAAGAAAGCATCCACGTTGTGTTTGATGAGATTGAACAGGAGAAACCAAGTGAGTCAACATTCTCGGATTTGAAGCTCAGCAGAGATGATGATCTTGATGAAAATGAGCTCATCAAGAATCAAATCAATATCACTTAGAACAAAGTGACTCGGAACAAAGTGACTTAGAATGAGACGACCCAAGAGCCAGCTCAGAATGTTGAAGGTCAATCGGATGAACAAGCTCACTCGAACGGACTATCGAAGATCAATCAATTCAACCTACGGATCCGGTGAACCAAAGAACAGGTAGAGCATTCAAGTATGCTTCTAGTCACCCACTAGAAAACATCTTATCCGATATCAATAGTGGGGTCAGAACTCGTTCCTCTCTTTAAAATCTATGTGCATTCACTGCATTTATATCATTAATCGAACCCGAAATACACTAGAGGCCCTAAATGAACCTGAATGGGTAGAGGCCATGCAAGAGGAACTCAATCAATTCGGAAGAAACCAAGTCCGGACTCCGACCAAACAACCTTCCGACCACCCAGTCATAGGAACCAAATGGGTTTTCAAGAACAAACTGGATGAAGGTGGGTTGGTAGTCAACAATAAGGCTAAACTTGTGGCTCAAGGTTACAATTAAGAAGAAGAGGTTGATTGTGGGGAAACCTTTGCACTGTAGCTGAATTGAAACTATCGAGAATCTTATTGGCATTTGCATCTAGCATGAATATCAAGTTATATCAAGTGGATGTTAAATGTGCTTTTCTCAATGGTTTCATTGAAGAGGAAGTCTATGTTGAGCAACCCCTGGATTTGAAAACTCGGAATTTCCAAATCATGTTTTCAAATTGCAACAAGCTCTCTATGGTCTTAAACAAGCTCCCGGAGAGCAATTCTTGGTTGAAAATGATTTTAGAAGAGGTCGGATTGACAAAAATCTTTGTATAAAAAACCAAGGGGAAAGACTTTCTTATTGCTAAGATCTATGTAGATGACATAATTTTTGGAGCTACTAATGAAATTACGTGTCGAGATTTTTCCGAGTTAATGAGACAGGAATATCAAATGAGTATGATGGGAGAACTCAATTTCTTCCTTGGTCTACAAATCAAGCAAGACAAAGATGGCATCTATGTCCATCAATCAAAGTATACCAAGGAGCTGCTGAAGAAGTACAAACTCCAAGATGCAAAACATGTAGCAACACCTATGAGCAGCGACGATAAAGCTGGACTCGGACGAGAAAGGTAAAGCGAGTAGATCGAAACTCTACCGAGGTATGATTGGATCTTTGCTCTATCTCACTTCCAGTAGGCCGGACATAATATTTAGTGTACTGTACGTGTGCAAGATTTCAAGCTAATCCAAAAGAATAACATCTCACTGCGGTGAAAAGAATATTCGAGATATCTTGCAGGGACTCAAAATTTGAGTCTCGTGGTACTTTAGAGACTCGGAACCGACTCTTACTTGGATACTCGGATGCTGACTATGCTTGGATACAAAGTAGATAGAAAGAGCACTTCGAGAGCCTGCCGGTTTCGGGTCAATCCCGATATCTTGGCACTCAAAGAAGCAAAACTCGGTAGCTCTATCAACTGCTGAAGCTGAGTATATTACGGTTGGAGCATGCTATGCTCAAATTTTATGGATAAAGCAACACTTGAGAGATCTTGGACTTTCATTCAAATCGGTTCTAATCAAGTGTGATAATCAAAGTGCAATCACCATCACCAATAATCCGAGTTCAGCACTCAAAGACTAAACATATTGAGGTCGGGTATCATTTTCCGAGAGATCATTCTGAAAAGGGTGATATTGAACTTGAATTCATTCCTACCAATCTTGAATTAACCGATATCTTTACTAAGCCCCTTAGTGAGGATCGGTTTTGCTTTCTTAGGAATGAGCTTAGCATGATTAATGCATGATTATGTGCTTTTATAAGTGAAATTACTTTGCATGATTATGTGTGATGTGCTTACTTTCTTTAATAGCCAATAGTTCAATTGACCGGTGATACTGAGCTGATAGTTATTAGTTGTTTGCGGTTTCGAGTCACGTAGAAACTTAACTAAGTCAAACTCGGACTTTGAGAAAAATGAACATCAAACTTCGAAATCATCTCTAGATCGGTGGAGAATTTTATAAATTTATTTTAAAATCCTTCTTTTCTCTCTCTCTCTCGCGCGCATCGATCGGACAACTAGCAATTGAGAGACAATCGCTGGAATTCTAACCGTTGAAGAGCGAAGCAGTCACACCGATCCAAGGTAACTGTTGAAGAAGCGGAGTCGAACGAATACCGAAGGACGATTATTTCTCTTTAAATAGCATCTATTTTCCTTCATTTCATTACTTTACTCTCTACTTACTTTCACTTTCTCAATTACTGCAACTTGAGCAAGCTCTCTGCGATCAAAGATACTCTCGTCGCTCTCAAGCTAAGTGAAGTTCATCTCAAGTAAGCTCTGTCACTCTCGGCCTCTCTCTCTCTCTTTCTCTCTCTTTTCCCGCTCACCTTCGTAGAGCTATCTTTTCCCTTTTTCTCTTTCACAAAAGTTCATCTCACTCTCTCTCTCCCTTTTCACATCAAACATGCCAAAAAGAGGTTCACACCTTGATTTTCTTGGTTCTCGCAACCAAGAAACTCCATACTAAAAGCCAAGAAGGCCCCTCCACTCCTTCAAAACCTATCGTCACCCAACACCTTACATTGGATGACAAATTCTTCCCGACTACAAAGTTTTCATGGTTGGCCCATATCAAATCAACAGGGTTTACAATTTCCTCTGTTTCGGTGATTTCATTTACCCATAACTCATTTCGAGTTCTATTCCAATCTTTCCAGCTACGAAGGTATTATGAACTCAAAGTTCGGAACATAACCGTTCACATCAACACTTCTCTTCTCCACCGCCTCTTTAAAGTAACTTCTATGTTCTTGAACAGCAACCCCATACCTTTCAACGAGGTTGCTGATGATTTTTTGAGAAGTACACTAAAGAATTCCCCGGGTCATGCAAAAACTTTTCCGTGACTCAGCTCAAGTCGAAGCTCGTCTTACGTGCTTTCTGCCGATGAGGACTTTCTTCTCTCGAGCATTCTAGCAAGGAGAACCCCAACTCTAAGCACCTCAAAGCTCTTTACAACATTGTCGAGGGCTATGAAGTAGACCTCTTTCCCGCTATAGTCGAGCGGATGGCGGTTGTGCCTACTCGGACTCGGAACAAGAAGAACACCCCACTTCCTTTCGGGGCTCGTCTTACCCTCATATTCAAACAATTCAAAGTTCCTCTTCCCTCATATCTTAATGCGGTTTCGAGACTCGCCATTGTCGTTGGCAAAAAGGAACTTCTTAGGTATGGATACCAGGAGACCTAACCAAGTATCTCGGTTCCATAGCTCGAACCGAGGCCCCTTCTCCGCCTCGGACTTAGACTCGACCCGCTCTCTCTCTACCTCCTCCACCTGGTGGTGCCTCCACCTCGGGTTTTTCTCGGATTCTTTCTTCTGCTTTGTCCTCCGCTATTATGGACAAGTTCTCCTTAGTGTCCACCGAGTTCAAGGACACCCTCCGGTTATTCAAGACTGTCCTTCGATCTATGACCATTAACCGAAAACGGCCCAATCCCAAATCCGAGAAGCAGCAAGACGTGCTTCTTGAGATGAAGGCACTGGTTAAGGAGCGAGAGGGAGCTGATTGAGCTCCTTCGAGAACGGCGCTTCAAGGCGGCTTAGGATCCGATGGACTCGGACACATCCGAAGAATCCTCGAGTCCAACCAAGTCCTCCTCTGAAGGGGGAGAAGAGGAAGAAGAAGAAGAAGAAGAAGAAGAAGAAGAAGAAGAAAAAGAAGAAGAAAAAGAAGAAGAAGAAGAAGAAGAAGAAGAAGGAGAGCCTGCGGTGAGGCGGCTCCATCCGAGGAAGGGGGAGAAGGACGCGAGAATAAGCAGCAGCAGCAACAGAGGGCCAAGGTGCTCCGGAACCCCAACCAGAGATTATCGGCTCGGACAATAGTCCGAGTGGGTCAAAGACCTTGCCGACCATGGTCGGTCGGCAGCCCGATCGGCTCGAGCACACCCCTCCATCAACCGAGTTCCAAAAGGATGAGCCTCCGGACGACCTCGTTCCGGGTCGACCACTCGAGCTGAGCCCATTCCAGAGATCTCGGTGCTGCCCCGCCTCGTTCGTTAACATCTTCCAGGTCATATCGGTAAAGGCGCACTCGCTCGTCCACCATCCTCGACTCGAGACTACTCCATCTCCTCCATCTTAATTTTTTTTTTTTTGTCCGGACATCAAATCTGTATCTACTTGATACATTCTTCCTCCTTTTGTTTTGCTTTGAAAGGCAAGGGAGAGAATAAAAAGAAAAATTTGTTGTCTTGTTTAGGGGAGTTTCTCTCACCCTCTTTTGTGTAAACTCTTTAGTTTAAATTATAATGAAATTTCATTAATAATCCTGCTATATGTCTTCCGAGTTGCAAATAATTCCGAGTTTACTACTTAAAGCAATTATTTCGAGTTTATTATTTACGAGTTTCAATTTCTTGCTCGGTATTTTTTCTTTGCTCCGATTCGACAACTATGTCTATCATTGCTCCGATACTCGGTTATTTTCTTAATCTGATAATTTAGCTCTTTTTATGCAATCTCGACTTATTTGCTCCGATAGAATATAAGTTTCATTCACTATATTTATTCTACACAATTCTATCATGTTTTTCCGACTTATCCTTTGAGAAAGGATGAAACTATCACGTTTTTCCGACTTATCCTTTGAGAAAGGATGAAAAACCATATCTATATCACTAACAAAGTTTCTGTCTAAGTATGGAATGCCTTTCATTAAAAGGGATGATTCTGAAGACTCGGACCTTACATATACATCATTATGAGTTCCATCAAGGAATTAGGTATAAGACTTCATCTCTTATAAGGTTTTGATTAAAAGTCATTCTATCTATTTTAAAAGCTTTTACGAGTGATATAGTATCTTTTCCGAGTGTTACGAAACTATCGCATATGTTCTTAATTGATTGTGATGACTCGAAAGCATATTCTTGCTTATCATTTCACACATAGTTCGAGTCAATCGGACAACACTCACATATGTTGCATGTTCAAACACTCACTTATATGTGCATAAACTCATATCCGACTTTGTGATCTAAGATTGATTGAATTATTGTGTTAATTCAACTTTCTAAGTCAGCATGTTTGGTTTGAGCATTGGCGGTCTAGATCAAGTCTTTTTACTCTTATATTCTTTATCCGACTTGCTTTATCTCTAGACTCGACTCAAATGAAATTTAAGTATAATGGATATTAGACTCAGAAAATTCCACTCTTTTAGGACTCGAGATAATTATGCACTTAATTATCTTAATTAAATTATTATCTCGTGTCTAACCTTGGACCAAAGTATTTTATACTTTGAGAACCAAATTGATTTACTTTTGTAGGCTATTCAAACAAGGCTATCCTATTTTTGAATTACAAAAGTAACCGAGCTTCAAGATGTCAAATCACCAAGCAAGGCTTTTTTACCTCGACCGAAGACCGGACACTATGTCGGGGTTGTCTGTTTCCAAAACTGGAAAACCGCAACGCTAAGCTCAATGGTGGTTTCCACCCTACTTTTCAAACACCACCAGTGGATTGGGACTTCCAAAGGAGTCAAGAGCCGTTGCCCAACGTTCACACCTCAATGGATATTTTTGAATGACTTAGAAAAACCATTGCAACGGTCATAAAGGACTTCCAGTCAGAAGATAGTCACAACGGCTAATATGCTTGGTTATCTATAAATAGAAGCCAACTCTCAAGACTTGAAGATCGTTGAATATACTATCAATACACGCACTTAAGCAAAAGTCATTGTATTTCATACTCAATCTTCTACTTACAACTCCAACTCGTACTTAACATCTTTCCGAGTTGTAAGGTCTTGTAATCTGTTACAAACACTATTTCTTACTTTCGAGTAAGGTCTCTTGACTGAGTTGTAAGGGTTAACTTAGCTCACTTGTCCCTAACTGTAAAGGTTACCTCGGTTAGGAAGTACTAGATCAAATAAGGGAATTTCTAAGTTTAGGAAAATCTTGTAAGGAATTGTATAAGGGAGCAATTTTGGTTGAGTCTTTCTACTGTATTTTGTGGATTCAAAATAGTGGATTTGACTTGGTGCTTGGATTAGCATTGACCGTGGTTTTCTGCCCCAGGAGGGTTTCCACGTAACTTTCGAGTTAGTACTTTTCGAGTCCAATCTAGACTCGGACTTTCCTCGAAGTCATTTCTAGTTTTATTCTTCCATTACTTCTTTAAATTTCCTCATCACCTTATTCACCCCACTCTAGAGTGACTTAGTCTCTCCAAGAGCAAACCTTCGATTCTATGATTTGGCTAGTGTAGAATTGAAATGCATAGATGATTATTGCTAATGGAAGATGAATTTGTTTTGTCTAAATGAGAAATTAAAATATAAAGCAAACTCACATAATCTAAGATGAATTTTTTTGGTTAATGCAAATGAAAGACTCTCCTAATTAAAGATGAATTTTTGTTTCGCTAATGTGAAAATGAAATGAACTCACCTTAATTGAGATGATTTTTCTTTGGCTAAATGCAAAAAGGAAATGCAAATATGGACTCACCTTAATTGAGATGCGGTTTATTTGGGCTAATGTAAAAATGAAATGCAGACTCACTTTAATTGAGATGAAATTTATTTTGGCTGATGCCAAAATGAAATGCAAAATTTGGACTCACCTATTTGAGATGAAATTTATTTTGGTTAATGTAAAAACATAAAATGCGGACTCACCTTAATTGAGATGAAATTTATTTTGGCTAATGCAAATATGAAATGCAAAATTTGGACTCACCTGTTTGAGATGAAATTTATTTGACTAATGCAAAAAATAAAATGTAAATATGGACTCGCCTATTTTGAGATGATTTGACTTTGGATAAACGCAAAAACAAAATGCAAATATGGACTCACCTATTTTGAGATGATTTTGACTTTGGCTAAATGCAAAAAGGAAATGTGGACTCACCTTAGTTGAGATGAAATTTATTTTGGTTAATGCAAAAATGAAATGAATGGACCAACCTTAAGAGAGATGATTTAGACTTTAGCTAAATGCAAATATGGAAATACGGACCGACCTAAAAGGAGAATGCAATTTTAGACTTTGGGCTAGAATGCACAAATTGGAACGATTCAAAGTGTTTTATTTTGATTTTATTTTTACATCCATGCAAGGATTATTCAATGCTCCTCACATATCCCTAAAGGCTCACAAGTAGAAGATTAAATGTAAAACACACGCACTCATTCAAGCATGCAAATGAAGAAGGGACCACCTAAAAAGTCCAAAAGTTCTATGGTCGAAGAGTTCAAGAGTTTGGATACATGGTGACTCGTAGTCCAAGAATTTGGTCCCGCATAGGTTGCACGGATAAGGATATCAACCAGAATTCTCGGTGCCTCTCGGTGAACCAAAAGGTTTAGCCCAAAAGTGCGTGCTAAAAGGGAGGAGGTATCGTTTTCTCGGGCAATCAAACCTAATTGGGCCAGTCTAAAGGAACCAAGTGGGAGCCTCTCTCCGGAAAGGGTAAGTAGGGGTACAATAAAGTTTTCCTAGGGTCCAAAACAAGTATTTAAACTAGTTCAAAAGTTGCTAAATGCGGAATGTCTAATGCAATCACATCATTAAAAACTCACTACTCAAATTTTCAAGTTTCACCATCTTAAAAGTTAATCCCCAATGGAGTGACCACTGTAGGAACCACGGCCGGTCGGGGCCCGCTGAGATTCCCCACTTATGTCGAGTCTCTTTTTTAAAGATTGATTTTGAAGATGGTTTTGAAAGTCAATTTTAGAATGTGAGGATAAACTTTTTATTAAGATTTTTAAGTTTTATTAAATCTAATTTAAAGCAAATTAAGAAAAGTTGAATGGCAGTTTTATGAACCATTTTATTTTAGAAATTATTTTAAGAAGTCCTGGGATATTATTTCTTAATCGAAAGATAAATAAAATTAGGGTTCTAAATCTTTCGTGAGGCTTTACGACCGGATCGATGTGGAAATACCAATCTAGACCGAAGCCCCGCCTACCGACCACTCGGTGCAGGTGGCGACCTACACCTAGTGGTGGCCGGCCCGGCCAGAGGCCGCGACTAAGGAGATCAGCCTCGGCTTTTGCCCTGGTTTGGCGAGATCCGGATCCTATTTTTTATCCTGCGATCAAAAAATAGCCGATATGCAAATTTAAAAGAAATAAATTATATAGGAGTCACCAATCACTTTTTAGGAAAGAAAAATAACAAAAACAAAATAAAAAATTTGCTCTTCCAATCTTAGTATGAGAAAACTAAGACTAAAAGAGGCTAAAAATGACTCCATCGGTCTTTGAACCAAGAATCGATTTGGGGGCGAGGGTACGAAACGTAGGGATAAACCCTTCCGTTGGGCCTGTCCGAAGACGACCATTATTAGTTCGAGTAGTAAGTTAAAATAATGTACAAAAGCAAGAAAACAACAACATGAAATAAAGAATTAACAGACAACCAAACATAATTAAGGAAAGCGATAAAGGCGTAAATAAAGCGGAAAAGCGGAAAACTAAAAGATTACATCGGATGGGGAGGAATTAAAAGTGATACATCGTTTGTTCACAATAAGGAAAGGAATAAAGAAAGCATAAAATAAAATAAACCGTTGTGAAAACTCGATTTGTGTCCTCGGGTTTTCCTACCCGCCGATCCGGATCTCGGATCCGGACCTCTTGATGCGACGGTGGCGAATTGAAAGGGGCTTTTTGTGAGTATTTAATATAGGTAAGTAGGCATATGTGTGGTTGATGGAGTTTATGGGTTTAGATGTGGTGAGATTGGAGAGTAGAATGAGAATAGGCTGAAAAGAGACCAAGAGTTAATACCAAAAAAGTATTCGAGTAACTCTTAGGCGATTTCAGCGACTTGAGGTTAAGGCAGGAAACCATGTGTGAATAAGAGCTAAGGCTCTCTTTTTATAGGATGAGGTTACGTCAAGGAAGTGACCTAAGGTTAGCTCGGCCAACCGTCCAGAATAAGTTACAAAATCGGGCGAGGATATTGTGAAGATTGAACCGGATAAAGAAGGGATAAAATCGGATAGGAGCTCGGTTCACGGCGCCGACCGCAAGAGGCTACCTAGGGTTTCGTGCCCTATCGTGCTTCCAAGGGAGTCTCCGGGCAAAACGCAACGTTCCACTTAACATTTTGGGGTGGCAGGCGCCGTCCATATCACCTTTCTAAAATGGAAAGTTTCTATTTTTACGAGGTTTTCATTTTTTGCAAGTTTCTATTTTTAGCGGGTTTTATTTTTTATGTGAGATTTGTGCTCCTAGTCTCGGGTGGATTGTCTTGGAGCCGAACACAGCACTTTGATGCTTATGATCATGAAATGCAGTGTCTAACGTCGTCTTCATGTCTTCAGCTCCTTGTCTAGTTGGACTCGAAGTAAAACACGATATTCGAACTTGGAATTCCCGGTACGTGGCATTTGACTCTGTTGTCTCCGAAGACTTGGCCTGGTCTTGGATGGTCCGAAAGAAAAGGGGATTTTTAGATCAACCTAAGCCAAAAGGTTATTTATGTGGTGGTGGGGGTTTTTATGGTTTACTAGCTTCCGTCGCACCAATCAAACACGATCCGAGATCCAAATCCTCAAACAAGATTCAGGATTTCATCATTGGGCCAACAAATAAAAAACATAGAAAAGGACGACATTTTTTTGGTGTCTACACCACCACATTTTGCAATCCAGGCTTGTCTCGGATCTCCAAATCAAATTCTTGGAGCAATAGCACCCATCGGATAAAGCGAGGCTTAGAATCCGATTGCTTCATGAGATGCTTGATGGGGTCTTCATAATCGGTTAAAATTATCACCTTGGAGTTAATCAAGTAGGAACGGAACTTCTCCAAGGTGAACACAGCCGCCAAGAACTCCTTCTCCGTGGTGGCATAGTTAACTTGAGCCTCATCCGGAGTTCGGCTCGCATAGTGTACATCATAGGGCTTTCCATCCTTCCTTTGCCCCAAAACAGACCTCCAATGGAAAGTCACTTGCATCACACATCACTTTAAATGGAAGACTCCAATTCGGGCTTGCATTATAGGAGTCGTAATCAAAGCCTCTTTTAACCTCGTTAAAAGCACTTAAGCACACATCATCAAATACAAAAGGCACGTCTTTGACAAGTAGTTGGGTGAGAGGCCTAAAATTTTTGAAAAATCTTTAATGAACCGCCGGTAGAAACCGACATGTCCAAGAAAACTTCTCACACCCTTAACGGATGTAGGTGGAGATAATTTCTCAATTACCTCTACCTTAACTTTGTCAACTTCAATGCCTTTATTTGAGACCATATGACCTTGGACAACACCCTCTTGTACCATAACATGATACTTTTTCCAATTTAAGGCTAAATTTACTTCCTCACATCTAGGCAACACCTTCGAAAGATTCTTCAAACAAGTGATCAAAGGTGGTACCATAAACAGAAAAATCATCCATAAAGACCTCTATAATATCTTCAATAAAATCAAAGAAAATAGTCATCATACAACGTTGAAATGTAGCGGGTGCATTACATAACCCGAAAGGCATTCTACTATATGTAAATGTTCCATAGGGACAAGTAAAGGTGGTTTTCTCTTGGTCACTAGGGTGGATAGGGATTTCGAAAAGCCCGGAATACCCATCTAGATAACAAAATTATGAGTTCTTTGCAAGTCTTTCAAGCATTTGGTCAATGAAGGGAAGAGGGAAATGGTCTTTACGGGTTCCATTATTCAACTTGTGATAATCAATGCATATTCTCCAACCCATAACAGATCCTAGTGTGAATCAATTCATTATTCTCATTCTTTACAACAGTCATCCCTCCTTTCTTAGGCATAACATGAACCGGGCTCACATATTCATTATCAAAGATAGGATAGATGATACCAGCCTCAAGAAATATCAAGACCTCTTTCTTTACCGCCTCTTTCATATTAGGACTTAACCTTCTTTGATGTTCAATGATGGGTTTATAGTTATCTTACATCAAAATCCTATGCATGCAAATGAATTCCCTTAAGATCATCTATGGTATAACCAATAGCCTTACGATGCAATCTAAGGACTCTCAACAAAGCATCAATTTCATAAGCACTCAAGTTTGCATTCACAATCACGGATAAGAGGAATTTAGGCCAAGAAATTCATACCTTAGATAGAAAGGGAGAGGTTTCAATTCTACCTTGGGAGATTTATTCACATCAATGGTTAGCCCACATTTGCTTCCACTTAATAATTTCTCCACCCTTTCCATCTTTCGTGGGATTTTTGGGGACGCCTTCGAGAGTTGAGCACAAATGGTAACTTTGGGATCAATATCCCTAGTTGTGCTATTATTCAACAAACAAAACTCAAGAGGATCATTAGAGCTCAAGTTAGTACTGTCATCCCTTAAAATAGAATCAATGATATCCACTCTAAAATAATCATCGATAAATGAAGGGAATTTAGTAGCTTCAAACAAATTAAACTCAGCTCTTTTATCACCTATATAAAAAGACATTCTCCCATTTTTCACATCAATACAACACCCAGCAGTAGCCATGAAAAGCTCCCAAGAATAATAGGGGTACGGGTGTCTTTCTCCATCTCAAGAATCACAAAGTCAACAGGTACAAAGAAACCTCCTAACTTAATGGGGACATCCTATAATATTCCAATAGGAAACTTGACCGAACGATCGGCCAATTGGAGAGAAATGGTAGTGGGTTTAAGCTCACCCATACCAAGTTTTTGGGACAAAGAGAAAGGCATTAGGCTCACACTTGAGCCTAAATCACACAAAGCACGATCAATGGAAATTTTTCCTACCTTGCAAGGAATAGTGAAACTAAAGAGGTCCTTAAGCTTAGAGGAAGCTTGTTTTGGAGTACGGCAGTACATTGTTTAGTCTAAGCTATGGTCTCATGCTCTTCTAACTTTCTTTTGTTGAACAGAATTTCTTTTAAGAACTTAGCTTAAGAAAGCATTTGAGACAAGGCATGAAGGGAATATTAATGTGGAGCTTCTTAAGAACCTCCAAAAATTTCCAAAATTATTTATCATTTTTAGTCTTAGCCAATCTTTGTGGGAAAGGTAAAGGCAGAGTGTAAATTCTTTGGGAATTTTCGAACTCTTTCTCATTTTACACAACAACATCAACCAAGGGCTCTTTGGAGTGTATAGACACCTCCTCATTCACAACATCATGCAAATCACTCATCATCATTCTCAACATTCTCATTTTGCTCATCAATTACCACATGATCACTATTAACAACCTTAGGCCCCACCAATTGTGTCCCACTCCTCAAAGTTATGGCATTACATTGGTCCCTAGGGTTAGGCACCCGTTAGCTAGAAAGCTTACCCGAGGACTAGAGGAAGAGCTTGCTTGGCTAGCAATTTGAGTTTCAAACATCTTATTATGAGTGACTAAGATTTCAACTTTTGAAACCAATTGCTTGATAATCTCATCTTGCTTTTGTTGAGCCAAAAGTATGCTTTCCATCATGACCTCCAAGTTAGACTTTTGGGGCACTTGTGGTTGGGAAGGTCTTTAGAATCCAGGCGTGGGTGGTTTTTGGACTTGTGGTTGACCCATGGGATTGTTATTTTGGTAGGAAAAGTTATTGACATTGGGTGTCACATATTGCCCAAAAGTCATTCTTTCTTCATGGCCATCTTAGACTTTACCTTGGAGTTTTCTTCATGCTTCTTCCTAGCCTTCTCTAGCCTTTGCTTCTTCCGTCTAGAGCGGAAGGTTCGTTCAATTTCTGGATCAAACTCGAACAATTCATCTTTTTGCATTCAAGGAGAGAAAACGTAGCAAGAACAAAAACAAAACTACCAACAACAATCAAAACATAAAATAAAATAAAAAGCTTAGTCAATTTGAGAGTATTCGTCTAATGGCTACTAAGGATAGATTCCCGAGCAACGATGCCAAAACCTTGACAGCCGTAAGCGCACGGTGTATGGTTGTAGCAAGCCAAGGTCGATCCCATAAGAACTCGATCTAGCAACACATTAAACTAGCCCTCTACTCAATTGCTAAGCAAATCATATTTTTGGAGTTGGTCATTTGCTAAACTAATTCTAAATATTAAAATTAAGAAAATTAATCTAGAATTAAATCAATGGATAAAAACATCTAGAGATTTGCTTTCCTTACATTGAATTTGATTATTAAAACCTAATTTGTGCAATCACTCTTTCAATCGAATCAAGGATCGATAATCAAATAATTTTGTCGCTCTTTCGATACTTAATAGAATTGCTCTAATTAACCTAACAAACAACTTTCGTATGCCTTTCAAGTTAATTAAAGTTAAAGATTTCAAATTATCAAAGTGATCCCCTAATTTACTAATCTTTTCTCAAATTTCATAAAATAGGTAGAATGGTTGGTTTTCGGATTATTCCATTTCACTTTTCAGTACTTCACATATTAATCTCAAATCACAAGTATTCTAGACCTTAAAAATACTCATAAACATGATAAATACAACCATCTATTGATTCAAAATCAGAATTCAAGCACAAATCATGAAAGCCTAATCAAACAATATTGTTTTGGATTACAAATCCCTAGAAAAACTAAAACTACTCACATATGATTATGGAAAACTTAACAAAAATTCAATACATAGCAATCAAACCTCAAACAGCAAGAATGAAGAATTAGGATTGATAGACTTGAAGAACTCCACTTAAATCTCTCGACTTCATATGGAAATCCCTCAACTTGCTTCAATCTTTCTTCTTTGATCTTCAAAAGTATCTTTGGTTTGATATGGATGATGAAGGAAAGAAAATTGCAATGGATGAATGGTGGATGAACTCTAGATTGGATGCCTTAAAAACATATGAAAATCGGCTTAAATCAGCAATTATAAGGCAATTAAAGGCCAAAACCGTCAAAATCGAAGCGTCTCGGCAGAAAATACAGCCGACACAGGCCTTGTCCACCGACATGGGCTGCCCGTGTTTGCTGCTAGATCATCAAAACTTGACAAAAACGAGGAGAACAGGTCATGTCAACGAACACGGCCCACTTGTGCTCGATGCAGAGGTACTAGGCAAGCTCACCTCGAACACGGAGTCGTATCAATGGACACGGGTGGCCCGTGTTGGTTGCTTGGAAGTGTAATCTTCGAGGAATCAAGGGGAACGGCTGTTTTGACTACAAAGTTGGACTGTGTTGTCTTCTTAATGCTTAAAACACCCACTAATCTTGGGAATAGTTGATATTGGTGATGAAATCTGCAAAATCATCTCAAAACACAAGCGTAAAATCGAAAAACGGAGCATAAACATACTCCATTTAACCGAATTTCCCAAAGAAAAGCATAAAAACACCTAAGAAACTAATGCATTTCATGAACTTATTATTGGGCCACATGATTAGGTGAAAAATAATATTTGAAATAGTTCCTTTTTCATTACGAAAATCATTTTGATATTTACATATATAAACATGTGAATTTTCGTAAGACACGAGTAATAAACGTACCTTAGCCTTGATATCCCTTACTGATATTTAATGATATGCATTGGCTCGACAACCGTTGGAGGATCATCTTACGTTGCTTAAGTAAATAGTTATATGGACAATAATTGGATTAGATTATTCCTTTCGGGTTTTAAATCTCTTTATGTTATGTTCAATGTTTTATTCTTAGATAAATTGTTATAATCTGATTTCCTTAGGAAATATTGTGCTCTCTATTTAGACCATTCCTATTGACCATCATATTAGCCCCTAAATATATTTATAATTATTATTAGGCTATAGATTCGTAATTTATGTGCTCTATGACTCCCTAATTATTTAGATCGGTATTTCTATGTATATATCTATTCTTTTTTTTAATAATATTCTTATATCAATTTTACTCGTCATTATTTTTCATATATTTTCATTTCCGACCTTTTTTGCCTATATATGTTATATTTTTATACTTCTCACATTAATTAAAAAATTATTCGTGTACAATTAATTTTATCTTGGCCTGTACTAACTTAAAATGACACAAAAATTATATAAAATAGAAGTGAACTCCTAACATATCGAAGGTAGTCATTTAACATGGTCTTTTATTATTAATTACAAAATAACTCAACAACTTATACCAAATTTTCATAAATCATATAACAAAACCTTGAACATTTTGGTCGATTTAAAGGCTAACTTAGAAAATCTTATCTTTCTCATCCGATGTCAAATCAAGGCATAAGAGCCCAAATTAGACTGCTTGAAAAGTTCTCTAAACTTTCAATCAAATCATAAAGTCCAAAAACGACAATAAGAAACTCAAAAACTTACTTGAATCGAACTGCTCCTAATTTATGTAAAAATTGCACCATTTCGGTAAAGCGGTCATAACTTAGTTTGTATAACTCCAAATCAAGTGAAATTAATTTATTGCACGAGATAACTTCCTGCTCTAGGACATTTTTGAACTTACATACAAAATACACATAAACGAAACGAACATAAACAAACATAAACAAACATAAAAGAGCGTGAAACGAATATAAAGAACATAAACGAAAAGAAATGAGTTGTTAGAATATAAACCCGAATGAACATAAACGAACATAAAAGAATATAAAAGAACGTAGAAGAACATAAACGAACATAAAACATAAAGATTCTATTTTTCATGTAAAGTCAAATGGACCCTATATTGTACCATATTTATGAACTTTAATATATCCTAAATTACTCTATATTCTATTTTTATACTAACTCTTATTTTACACCTTATTTAAAATTTCCTCTTCTCCTACCTTCCTTACTGCCTAAGGGTAACTTGTACTTTAATCCTTGAACATATCTCCATTTATATTTACAATCTATAATTTCGCCCCAAATAACACATGCAACACAATTTCAAGGTCATTCTTTCCTTCTCTCTATTTTCTGTTGTGTTCCTTAATATACTAAACAAAAGCTTCCAAACTCATCCTTTCCTCCAAACTCTTCCTTTCTTCCAAACTCTTCCTTTCCTTCTCACTATTTTTGGTATATTTCTCCTTGGTGCTTTTGGGAAGGAAGATCAACTCATATTTATAGGACTTTTAAACTAATAAATTATGATACTTGTCAAATTGTTTTTAAAAACCATGGGTTAAAATCATGTGCATATTATTTATATAAAAAAAACTATAAGCTAAATAAAACCATGGTTTGAAAAATCCATGTGTAAGCTAAAACAATTGGCTTATATTAAAAAAAATTCTTAATTATTAAGTATGCATTTGACTTGACTTGACTTGATTTTGACCAATTTTGTATGACTAGGTAATTTACTAAACATAATGTTGATAATTTTAATGCATGTTAATTAATTCAATGAACACATAATTCTAAGTGTTACGAGAAGTGTTAAGGCCAAAAAAATATTATATAATCGACTAAATGACATATTCAAGTCAAATATTCATATAAAAGTTATCATAAGATCTTATTTATTAAATTTATTTTTATCCTATTTATATAGAGCTATGTATATTTTAAGTGTATTATCTGCACCTTTTTTTAACTTATAAGGATATAATTTTATTTTTATTATTTAGTATTTGATATTTAACATTTAGTTGGGTCATTTCATTAGTAACCTTATTTATCCAATATATGTATAAATTGTATATTTGACTCGAAAACCTCCACAGTAGTCATAGTTCGAGTCCTGCAAAACACAAACACTTATATATTTTTAATTGAAGTGCGCGCGCTCGATTTGGTTAGTTTATTATAATATGTGGTCGCCAAAGTGTCTCATAATCCTTGGCCATTTTCACAAGCACGAGACTTTGTTATACTCGGATAAGTCTAACGTGTACATTAAGATATTCATAGCTTTGTGGTTCTTTTTTGCGCTTTTTTCTCATTTGTGGTTCTTCTAGCACTTTTCTTTCTCATTTGTGATGAACTATGTCTTCAATTTTGGCACTTGTTTTGTTGTCAATTTGCTTCATTGGGACATAGTTTTCATCAATAATGATGTCCCATACTTTTTCATCTTGATTTTTTTATAAAACATTGGATCAATTTCTTCCAATGGACAAAGTTGGAGCCCTTAAATTTTGGTGGCTTTATAAAGGACCTTCCTTCATCGAGCTCTCCATTGAGATGATCCATAATCTTTGAACCTTCTCGGTGTTGATTCCTTCAAAAAAAGGCTAGACTTTGATACCAATTGAAAGTTCAATCGGAGAGAATAATCACCCTAGAGGGGGAGGGGGAATAGGGTATTGAAGGAATTTAGTGAAAATTTGAAGTTCAAAAATGAGATAACTACTCGAGACGAAAAAAAAAAGCGAGTCTAGAGTGACTCAGAAATGAGAAGAAATTAAGACAAGTAGTTTTTACGAGGAAACCCTCATGGGGTAGAAAACCTCGGATAATGCTAATCCAAGCGCCAAATTAAAATCCACTTGTTTGAATCCTTAAATACAAAGATAATGACTATCCAAATTTGTTCCCTTAGACAAATATATTACATGTTTTTTCCCAAGGTCGGAAAGTCCCTTATTTGACCTATTACTTATAAGTTGAAATTCTTATCAACTTGGAACAATTTAATTGAAGTTATGTTATCAATTCAGTTAAAGGATGACTAGAAAAGTGTTTGAAGTAAAGAGAGTGTTTACATGGCTTTTCTCATAAGAGTTTACAACTCGGAAAATAAGATATTACAATTGGAAGTTGTAAGGTAGAAGTATGAACGATATGTAATTTCAGCTCTAATTTCCAGTAGTGAGAGTCTTGTATCAAATCTTCTATTTATAGTCTACTTGGGAGAAAGTCGTTGAGTCTTTAAATTGGAAGAACCAGGTTTAGCTAGTCGTTGTAATGGATAGTTTGAGAAGTCGGTTTCTAAACCATCTTTGAATTAGTTGTTGAGCTTAGGTCTACGCTTACAAAAGATGTTCTACCAACTCTATGAGTTTGAAAAATCAAGTAGAGAAACTTGTTAGACTTAGAAATAAAAATTAACCAAAACGGCTACAAACAAGCCTCGTTAGCTTAGTCCGAGCTGTTCAGAATTTTCTAGCTTTTCTATATGCGGATCTTCAATGGTAAATAAGCCTTTATTTTTGCTTTTTAAGATTAATATGCTTTAGAAAACCTATAAAAATAAATAGATAATGGATTATACTTTGATAACCATAATTAGATTAGGATTAGTCTTAATAAGGCATTTAAAGATTGATTATCCTTAATCTATTAATGTAAAAATTTTTGAATCTAATATCCAATATATTCATGTTCCAGATATGTCTAAACTCAAATAATAAGTCTAATTTTAATGAGTACATGAGTTATATAGACAATTTCTAATTTTTGCCAAGTTAAATAATTACGAGTGTAATGAATCTAGTTTAAGTAGAATTAAGACAATTAATTCCACTTCATTTATGAAGCATGTCATATTCAAAGTGATGTTTTATATGTGAAATTATTTAGGCAAAATTGATGTCTAAGTCATATTGAGTGTATCGGTTTCTAAGAACTAAGTAACTTAATTAGGTTCGATTGAGTTTGTTTCTACTTTTTGAAATAGAAATGAGTCTAAGACTTTTACAAGTAATCTTTTAAGATCTAAATCTTGGGTAAATCAAATATAAGTCATGTCAAATAAATGATTATTATATCAAATGACTTTATCTTGTGAATTTGTCATGACCTCGAATGACATGAATTCAAAACTAAATAAGGGTTCGATTAATCATACCTAGGTCTTCGAGCCGTCTCGCTAACACTATGAAAATGTTTTACATTTTTTATTTTAGGTGAGAAAGGAAAACGTAAAAATCTAATGGATGCCGACCCCAAGATGTGACGTACTTGGTTAATTACTATGTATTCAAGTGTTATGTTGTGTAAGTTTAAAGTCACTCTTGGATGTCACTGAACCGATTAAAGGGACGAAAATAAAGCTATGCTTTCAATTTCTAAAAGCGTAATTTATTTCTCATAAGAGTCACGTATGATGTTCAAATATTTTATGTCTATTTTTCATATTACTTTTGAATTTAAAAGTATTTTAAAAAAGAGAGCATGTTTTTAAGTACCAAACAAATTCTATGATTAAAGGAAAGATTTAAGTAAAGAAGTCTTTTTAGTCTTATTTCTTTCGAGAAATAGCGGTAATGTCCCAACTAAAAAAGAAAAAGATTTTCTCTGCAAGATTTATGCTTTAAAGAAAAAGTATTATGATAATTAATGACTTATCGAGTTGGGGGTTACAAATAGCCGCCAATTTCATTAATTTTTTAAAAGCATAAAACCTGGTCAACTAGTTCGCTCCCGATTTTTTCAAGTTCATATCAAACCGACACGAAAACCCGATATCTTTACAATTGAAGTCCAATGACCAAAATGGATTCAAACCTATGAGGTGCAAGTTTTTTTTTTTTTCCAGTCTAGAGTGAAATATGTATACATTTAGCTACAACAAACAAAACACACAAAATACATTCGATTAGTTGGAAGCTTTTATGATGCTTAACACATAATATGTGAATTACCATAAAACAATTACACAACTTCAATTACGGGTCCCACTTATGCGGGGTTTGAAGTGGCCACATAACAACTAAACATATTAATTATAGAGTAGCTATACCTATAACAGTTATAATCCTTTGCTACTAGTATTAAGTTGTTAAACCAAATGGATCATTCAATTCAGATTTAGGTTACATTAACTTCAAATTGGAACATGTTTAACTTAGCATGATTCAATTTGATTTTAATTTCTAATTTGACTTATTTTCAGTTCCAATTAATATTTATACCCTAAATTTGTTTTAAAAGGTCCTTATTGCAAACATCGAATTTGGGCTGAATTAACTTGTGAGACTTGCATCCCTGTTGGATAACCAATTTGGTAAAAAAAAAAAAAAAAAAAACAAAGGCCCGTTTTTGTTCGTAGGAGATCAAAGTTGAGGCATGCTCTCTGTTTCTCTCTCTTCTACTGAAACAGATCTCCAGCTTTCCCTGTTGCGTTTCTTCTAGACTCGTCACCAGAGAGGGAGAGAGAGAGAGAGAGACCAATGGATTCGGCAGCGAGGATAACTGGGGGAGGAATATGGGAGGGTCTTTACAGAGTTATTATGCGCCGGAACTCCGTCTACGTCACATTCGTCATCGCCGGAGCTTTCATCGGTGAACGGGTATTATCTTACTATCCTCCGATTTTCAATTTCCTCATTTCTGATCTTCCATTTTCGGTTTTGGTGTTTTGTAATCTATGCTACTTAACTGCCCGTGACTTAAAATTAATGTATAAAATGATGGCATCCAACTTTTTTATTGATTACTATGACCCGTTAATCTGGATGTGAGTCCTAGGGTTTTTATTTTGATTCATCATATTTTACATATCGTATTGATTTCTCTCGTCTGGTAAATGAAGATAAGAAAGTCAATTAATTTCTTATGGAATTTGAAAAGGAAAATGTTAGGTGTGTGTAATCATCCAATCTCTCTCTCTCTGTCTCTTTCTCTCTCTCTCTCTCTCTCTCTCTCTCTCTATCTGTGTCTGTGTGTGTGTGTCCGCGTAAAATAAACAATCCCGTCAAAAGAAACAAATCCAGAAATATTAATTTTCATTTTTCAGGTATTGACAAATAAACGGGAATAATTCGGATGACCCTAACACAATTCTGAGTTTTTAGAGTGAGTCACCCTGGCCAATGAATAGCCCATGACTGTTGAAAGTGTAATTTTCGAGATCGTATGGACGTAACATGATTTTGGCTTTGTAAGCCTGTTGTTTTCTAGTACTTACTCGGGGGTGTGGTCTAGGATCACTTCATTGCCCATAAAATCTGCAATGCACAAATAATTCGGTATGGACAAGCTGATTTTTCCCTTCCTGTCTTGCACTTGTATCTTCCCTCTGGTTAGAAAACTGAATAAAAGGAATGGAAGTATGTAGAAGGTTGTGTTTGTGATAGAGCTACTTTAGATGGGTCAAGGGAATAATTCTTGCACAATATTATTTGATTTAAGGGGCCCTGCTTTTTCTTGGATCTAGATTAATCCATCTTAGGGCCGTGAGGCATATGTTTACCTTTACGCTGTCAATGTTCTAATTAGATGAAAGATTGTTATCCATTAAAGAAAACCTGCAGTCAAGTTATTTTATTTTTTCAGGTTAGGTACAATTGATGTCATTGAAGATATACCATTTTAATTTTTTGTTTATGGTTTTGCAGGTCGTGGACTATGGAGTTCATAAGCTGTGGGAGCACAACAACAAGGGGGTATGTTATCTATTTCATGCTACAAAATCATTTTTGTCAGGTTTTTTCGCAGTTGTAAGGTTAATCTAGATGTCCAATCCTCCATATGTTAAAGCTCAAAGCTTTGCCGCTTGAGGGGTTCAGTGACAGTGGGTTGATCTACTGGCTTCAGTTTGGTATGACCTGAATTGCTTTTCTGATGTGCACGGGGAGAATTTGCAGAACAGCTTTCTATGTATGGAAAAAGTGGAAAGATTCCCATATATGTTCTTAGTTGGTTATCATGAGGATAACATACCAGCAGTAAACCGGCCTTGAAGCTCAAGCGGAAACTACTGTTTTTTTCTACCTTAGTTTTTGTTTGGATTACGTCTTTCATGGATATCCTCAAACCTAATGTCTGAACTTTCTTATCATACCATTGCCATAGTGCTTGTGATGAGGCCAGAGAGTACGGTGCTTAGGTGTACTTATCCTTTCATTTTGTCGAAGGGTCTTAATGTTACACCATTGGTTGTTTTTTCATACCTTTTACTGTTAAATGCCTTTTTTACTGTATGTCTTCATTGATATGTACCTATCAAGGGGAAAAAGGGGGTGGGGGTTAGAAACCTTTCACTGAGATGTCAGCAAGTTTGAAGCAAACCTGCTGGTCTGCGTGCCCCTTATGTACATAGTTAGGCACCTTTAATGCAAAATTTCCTCGGTGTAATGTTTTCCCCAAGATGGCTGCTATCAAATAGGAAAATGCTGAAAGAGATATGCAAGCAAATGCAATAGAAACATTATTGCTCAGTTTATTTCAGTCCATATGCGAATAAACTGTGAATCCTTTCAATTCTGTTTCCAATTGTTGGGCCCAACCGGATTCCAACTCAAGGGCCTAAACCCAATTTATCCACCATCTCCATCTCTCAGGTGCAACCAACCGTTGTTCAATCTGGCCCCCTGTTTCTCCCCCAAATGGATCTGATTTGTTCCAGGTAGTATCCACAGTACTATTTGCGCAAAATTTGTGTAAGACATCATTTTCCACCTATTTTGTTCAAAACTTGCACTTTAGATTTATGGAGCCTTAAGTTGTAGATGAAGGACGGAAAAGGGGCAACAGGGTTCTCTTTGGGTGGGAGCTCTGATATGAATAGGAAACAGGTTTGCAATTAGTACAAATTAGCTCCTGAATGACTATAAATTACTATAGTATTTGCCCATGTTTGAGGTGATTAGTTGGCCTTGTAGGTGGTTGTAGCGGACTATCACAGCCTGTATAAGTTTATTACGCAGGTAAGGGCGGTAACAGGCCAGGGGTAGATGTGATGGACTTATTGTTTGAAGGCTTCAATTCCGCATCATTTTTTTCTTCCTTTTAATCTTTTTTGTCTCTAATTTCTTTCATTTGGGGGTTTTGGAGCGGCTCCTGAAGTGAAGAGTCTTCTAGATATTGGCAGGGTATAAAATCATATCACGGCGTCTTTATCACTTGATTATTAGAAATTAAATGAACTCGAAATGTCAGTCATGTACCACTGTGACAGCCCTTACCACTGATCCGAGTTGGAATTTATGTGGCACCTCTTTCCTCATTTTAAGATGCCAAGTTGCAAGAATTACTGTTCAGTGGCTGATGCTGGTGTATGTGATCTGTACCTTCTTTTGTGATTAAACATGGACTTAGAGCTTGTGTAGGGTACATATTCAGTTGCATAACAAAGCAATGATGGACCTATGTAGCTAACTTCTGAATACTAAAGCTGGTTCAGTTTTTGTTTACTCTGCCCCCTCCCTCCTTTCCTTTCCCTTTCCTATTGAGGGAGGGGAGGAAAACTATCCTACTAGTGGTTGGTATATGTTGAAGACGCTAGTTTGGAACTTTTTGGCTTTGGACTGGAGATCTCTGAAGAAAGCATATGGGTATATAATGAGGCAGTATTAATGTCGATTATTGAGTCTATCTTTAGTGTGTAAATTAATTTAGTCCATATGTTTGTATTGCCTTCTTGATAGTTATTACATCTGTGCTGTTTGAGGGTAGGATAATTCATTTTGCTCTTATCTCCCTGCTGGAGCATTTGCTTATATTTTCTAATGATGATGCAGAAACGATACGAAGACATTCCAGTTTTAGGGCAAAGACAATCAGAGTAGATTGTTTGTTATTCCAGGATTTACCTTGTGGAGTTTTACACAACTGGAACAGAGAGCAGGAACATGATGCTGATATACAGCGTTGATTTTGTAATAACGAATGAATGTTTTTGTTGACGTTGAAAAAACTAGTCAATGATTGTGTTCACAGTTCTATTTTTGTACAAGTGGAATTGGTAAAGAATGCCCGGTAACGGTTAGTTTGGGCCCGCTTTAAAGCAATTGCAATGTTGTATCGGTCGAGGAGGTCAGTGGCATGTTGGCCATCGACTCTATCCTCCACCCACTCCCCTAGGTTCGAATGCGGGGAGTAATATTCCTCAATTGTGAGGATATTGTGTGTGGTGGAGGATTGGGCGCGACACCCCTTTTCACTGCGCTGTTAAGCTTGTTGAGGCTTTCCATGAGATAAGGGCCCAACAAGTGGCCCGCTTACCCTAAAAAAAAAAATTGCAATGTTGTATCATGTTTTGGATTTGATTATGTGGATATTGTGAACTCTATCATAATGCCTTAGATTATAGTTCATGGAGTACTTTTATTGTACTTCTAGATTATATTTATATATGAATAGATGATTGGATGAAAGTGACACATAGCAGTAGCTCGGTACTTTAGAGAAAAAAAGAAAAAAATATCTCATGGGATGATCTTAATAGGTAGTTTAGGAATTGTAGAGAAAAAGAAAAAGAAGTTATCCCATGGGGTAATCTTATTAGGTAGTTTAGGAGCCATAATGGTATTTTACGTATAATATGAATGGATATTAAGGAAAGTATATATTTCCATTTACATGCCTAAATTAGCTATTGAATTCAAGATTGAAAAGTAAATTCAAAAAGATTAGGTCTATTGAATTCAAGATTGAAAAGTAAATTCAAAAAGATTAGGTCTATTGAAATAAAAATCGAGGGTCTAAGTATAAAAGTAAACTTAAAAATAAATCAAGTCTAGAGAGAGAAAAAATGTTGGTAGGGAGATGATTCAATGGTGAGAATTAATAGATTTTTTTAATACTTTTTATTTTAAAATATATGTCACTTTAATTAATTTTTTTTTATTTTATAATACTTGTCACTTTTTAATTTTAATGACGTATTAATGACTAATTTACTAATTTTATCCTTATTAATTGCTTTATTTATCTCCTTTTTTCATTAACTTCCTTCATTTTTAATGAAATCTTAGGGTAAATTAGTCTTTTAACACAAAATTTATGGATTATTAACATCCGTACCCCTCGTACTATCTTCGCAATTATTTTTCTACCCATGTCCTATTGAAAATTATATTGAACCCTCCTAACCAATGTTGTTAATAATTAAGTTGTCCTTTTCGATATTTGTGCTAATATAATGGTTGTTAGTGAACATTAAATGACAATTTTACCTAAATAAAAATGAATTGATTATTTTATTTATTTTATTTAACTCTAAAAAACTTTATCTCTTTCTTCACCACTATATTTGAGTTCCTCTCCCCCTCTCTCTCGCTCCCCGCTCTCTTTCCCCTTCTCGCTCTCCATATCTCTCTCTCTCTCTCTCTTTCTCTCTCTCTCTCTTTCTCGTCACTTGATATCTCTTTCTCTCACTGAATGTGCATCGAATATCAAAGATTGAAGCTTTCTCATGAGGTATGTTGAGGAATTGATTTTTCGAAATTGAATTTGTTTATGCCTACGAGATAATGTAGGATGGGTCTTTAAAATTGTTATTGTTTGATTTTTTTTAATATTTTCGACAATTATAGCATGCAAGCTTCAACAAATTATGGATTTGGTAGTGACACCGCGAAGGTATACTTGTCCAAGGTGTAGGGTGACCACTAAATTAGACTACCTTGTTTCAAGGTCACAAAAGAATTATCCGAGGCCTTATTATGGTCGCTTGAAATGTGCTACCTTCCTTTTACGGGTGGAAGGCGAGGTCTGCTAGACAAGAAAATGTGGGTGCCCAATCAACTTACAAAGTCGGGGAAAGGATAACCAATCAAGGAGATTGTGAACATGTCATTGAAATAAGGGAGTTGAAAGACGAGATGACAAAGCTTGGCATTCGGATGGTGGACATGAGGGCTGAAGGGAAGTCAACGTTGTATAGAAATAACTATGTTGTTCAAATTGTTATGACTTTATGTATAGGCTTGTTTGTAGTTATGTTGTTTGTATTAGCAAACAAGATATGATATGGGCAATGCTTGTGTAATAAATTGTTATGATCTGTTCACATGTACAACCCCAAGAATTTCATGTCCAATATGGCATAACGAAATAGGGGATGGGGATTAATAAGCTGTTTGTCTATCCGAAACATACTGCATATATACATACATAACCCAATCATAAAAAAGATACATAATTGAACCCCATAATTTTGTCCAAAAAGTGATTAACTTTAACTATGAACTAATGAATGAAATGAAGACAATGACTAGCTGCCTAACTACTTCAAGGAAAGATCCTTCTTGCAAGAGGCTTGACTTGATTGTGTTGCAGCCCTAATTCTTTTAAACCTAGGACTCCTCCTTAGCTCGGTTGTTACAGCAACCATCTTTCCTTCCCTTTTGAGGTTGGTCGTGTAGCGGCAGATGTGGAAGGAAGGGATGAGGCTGCAATAGTTGTGGAATGAATGGATGAGGTCTGTAGCAGAAATGGTTGGAGCCGATGTGGTACGAAGTTCCTTCCATGGCCTACCAAGTTTCTTCTCTCCTTCTTATCTTTCTTCTTTCTTTTGGCCTTCTCCTTGTCTAAGAGGCGGTAAGTCCTACAATTGTGAGTCAATTCATTGCGGTTGGAGCACTTCATTACTTTTGCTTGTTGTTTTCTTTATTCCCTCATTAGACCCTCTTTTCCTTTCTCTTGGAGGGCTTCCTCTTGCCTTTTGCACTTGGTGGAGGTGCTGATAATGGAAGATTTTCCATTACTGGCCAAAAGATA
Organism: Talinum fruticosum; assembly: GCA_021018815.1. Classification (NCBI taxonomy): domain Eukaryota; kingdom Viridiplantae; phylum Streptophyta; class Magnoliopsida; order Caryophyllales; family Talinaceae; genus Talinum; species Talinum fruticosum. The sequence goes on along the minus strand of JAITYX010000073.1, from coordinate 882,328 downwards.
GGATCCCTAATAGGATGCAAATTACCACTATAAAGCGCCTTGAATTTTTGAATACTATACCACTCATTCACTCAATCTTCGACCTTCTCCTTCATGAATAAGATGACTTTTATAGCATGCTTATATGGAACACTAGAAAACTTGCCAAACCCTACAATGACAAGTCTTGTCTTGAAGGTTGACAATGAAGGTATGAGTGGATTCACTAACTTCAAACAATCCTTCCCCACAAGGACTAGCCCTTAGCCCCCAAGCATCTTTTTCAAGTACTTGCAGCCTCTCCGTCGCAGAAGGCACAACTTTCCTACTCAACTTTTTAGCAATTTTCTTTCTCTCAACTATCCAAGCGAGTGCATTTCTTCCTAATTGCCTCACATAACACAAACACGAGGCTTGTCTCTATACATATCTATGACATTATTAAAAGATTCCACAAAGTTTGTGGAATTGTCCTAAACTTTTAAGTCTTCATCAAATAAATACATGCACCAATGTTCTTTGGGCTCATCTTGCAACCAAGTCCATACAACTTCATTCTCTTTCTTAAGTGCATCCATGTTGTCGTTGTGCACCCACTCTATGTAAGCATATGCAACCCTGGTCATGAAGGTGCTTAGTTTTGGACCAGGAAACAACTTCTTGAAGTTTACGGCATAATGGACTACACAAATCCTTCTTTGAGCAGTAGGAAATATGGTCTTCAAAGTGGCAATAACTCCCTCCATAAAAACAGAAATTACACTCTTAACTTATATGAATTAGCTAATATTTAAAAAAGGGTAAATAAGTAAAATACCTTGTATCCGTCGAGCACTAAATGTGTACTTGACTGACATTTTCATCTCCTATAATACCTCTCAAATTGTTGAAGAAGTATATCCAATTCACCTTACTTTTAGTGTCAACTATTGCATATGTAATAAGGAAGCGGTGGTTGTCACCATCTAACCCAAATGTAGTCAACAACACACCTTATTAGGCCCTTTAAGGTGGCAACCATCAACCCTAATGAACCTCTTGCACCCTGCCAAGAAGCCATCTACGAAACACTTAAAAGAAGCAAACACCCTCTTGAATATTGGCTTGCAACCCTCTATTATTGGTGGATCCCATTTGATATATCACAAGCTTCCAGGATTTGACTTCTTCACTATCTCAATATACTTCACTAACAACTAGGGTTGGCGAGTGGATCCTAGACTCGACCGAGACTCGCTGGACCCGACCCATTTAAGACCCGGGTCCAAATTTGCATGAATACTACTGTTAGAATTTTTTAAAAAAATAAAATTAGGATTCGAGACTTAAACGGATCTTAAAGGGTCTCGGGTCGAGTCCGGGTCCAAAAATTTGGACCCGATGGGTTCGAGTCGGGTCTAGGTCTAACTGTCTCGGGTCCGGGTCCGGGTCTCAAAAATAAGACCCGGACCCGACCGAGACCCTTTAAGATCCGTTTAAGACTCGAATACTAATTTTATTTTTTAAAAAAATTCTAACAGTAGTATTCATGCAAATTTGGACCACTGTGCAATTTGGAAACCCTTCCCACAATTTGTTGTTAAGCTTTGATGGACTTTGAACTTTGTGGTGTCAAACTTTGATGAACTTTGTGTTTAATATATTGGTGTATTTGGTTTGTATGAACTAAATATTTGGTTTGTACAATAGGTTGGTTGATAGATAGGTTAATATAATGCTAAAGAGGTTATATGTAACAAAATTGCTTGTAAATTTACAATAATATTAAAATAGGACACAAAATACTAATTTTTAAACTCATGATAAAAATATACTAGATCCGTTCAAGAATCATGGACTCGTGGACCCGAGTCCGGGTCTAAATTTTACTGGACCTGTCGGGTCCGGGTCGGATCCGGGCCCAAGTCTAAAAAATTTAAATGGGTCTTGGTCCGGTCGGACCCGACCCACACCCGACCCATTGTCATCTCTAGTAATAACTTATAGCCAGCATCAACTCTACCTTCAATTTGGTCTAAAATCATATTCTTTGCCCTCCTAATTGTGTGTTTCTCCTTCACTAAGTCATATTTTCTCAACAAAATCTCCCCCATAGCTGTGATTTTGATTTTTGGTTCAGCTCTAACCTCCTCAAATAAGTGCTTTGCTATCCACTAAGAATTTGCTTTGTAGGGTTGTCTAATAATCTGGAATGTTTGTGTATCCTGCCCCTAATTGTCTTCACTGCAAATGTGGTTCCATCGGGGAGTGGGGATGCATGTATTTTGTACTTGAAGTTTTCTTCCTTACACCATGTTGTGTATCTCGCTATTATCATTTCTAATGAAGCTCACAAAAACCTTTCTTGTACCATGTAATCTCTAAACACCTTAAGGAATGACTTCTTATCTAAAAACATATCCCACTCTTGTATCTTGATTTCACCATTTGCCTCAAGTTCCCACCATTTCCCTTGGTAGATTTTTCTTGTAGCATCATCAGCATCCTCCACACTCATCTCATCAAACACTTCATCCTCTTCTATCATATAAACATAATTGTCATTACTACTCTCATTCTCTTCACCCTCTCTAAAATCACAACCTTCACTATCATAATCATCTAATGCCAACATCAAAGAATTACTATCGGACACGGGTTTTTCAATCAAAATACCCTTCCCTTTGTCTTTTTAAATAAGAGGACTCTTGGCTTTATTTGTAGGGCTTTTGGCATTTTCAAGAGACAATGAGGGACCATTATCTACGATTGAAGTATCAATTGAGGCAATGACGAGTATCCCGGAAAGGAGAATCATAATTGTCGGCAATGCCATCATCATTTCCCTCAATCTCATCCCCATGAATAGCATCCCCACATTTCATTTCATTTCCCTCATTCTTATCCCCAGCACCAGACATCCCCATATTCATTTCATTTCCCTCATTGTTATCCCCATCACCAACATCCGGAACATCACATTCCTTTTCATCCGCCTTATTGTTATTGCCATCAAGTCCCAACACTATCTCATAAATTCTAGTGGCCTTTTTCTTCTCATTTATATAAAAAGTAATTTTTTTTCTTCCCCATCCACCTATCACACATTCTTAACAAGGACTCATCATCATACATAGTTCACCTCTGCCTAGGGTTTTTAGGAGGGTGTGACTAAATTTCAAAGAATTGTGGGGCGGAGTTGCACCTCGAGTTTGGATAAAAACCAAATCACATCCCTTACTAAGTCAATCAATTGAAAGTATCTAACCAAATCACATCCCAAGCACTAACCTCCTTCCATTATATATGAGCACAAGATCAAACACCATAGACATCTACATTTTAATAACAACACAAAATTCAACATCCTATCACACAATTATCATATAAACAAAGCATTATATAAACACAAGTATCTAATCCACCTAAAACACAGCATCATATAAACACAACAATTACAATCTATTTTTTTTAACTAAAATCCTAATATGAAAACCCTAATTTCAAAATTCAAAGATTTCTCATGCTAATTCTACACTTTTTTCAATGATTTTTTACATTGCTCAGCGACACGCAAATTTTTCAACATTTTTTAAAAAATTTCCATTTCACCCAGACCTCCCAACCCAAATAAAACCTTCCCACCGATTCATACCAAATCAAGTTTCAGGGAAATTCACTATAATGATACCAAATTAACGCAAAATTACTAACCTTACGCAACCTTCGGCCTCGATTATTGATGAATTTGATGTTTCTCACCAGGAACTCTTCCCACCGAATTCCAAATTGGGAAGCACACAATCTACAACAATTTCAGCACTCCGGAGAAGATGAAAAAGAAGAAGACACAAGATGACGAGATCGTTCTTCATTGTTACGAGACGACTTTATGAGATCTTCGTGTTTAAATGAGTAGAAGATGATGACGAAGAGGAGAGAGAGAGAGAGAGAGGACCCATGAACAGAGAGCTTCAAGGTTTTTTTCTAAACTCTCTTCAATTCAAAATAAAGTATGACTGTGGTGGACTTCAATTAAGTAAGGGCATTTTCATCTTTTAACTTCTCCGATCAACTTAACATCCCAAGTTTACCTACAATTCTAATATGCAAGTAAAGTCGGGGTTCAAAATAATTTAGTGTTTCCTTAATACTCCTCATAAATTTAAAACGACAAGTATTTTGAAATAGAAGAGGTACACAAATAGAATTTACTAGAGTTTTTTAATTGGGTGGCAAAAAAGACAACACAAATAAGTATTATAGCTACTAATTAACTATTAGACCCCTAAACAACAAGGCCTGCTACTTAACATCAAATAAGGCTCGGGAATTGAAACTGAAATACAGTACCGGACAACTAAACTAGCTTACTAACTCCCAAATGTTTTTAGTTAAAAGTTTTTTTGGATAGCATTAGCTAAAGCTTATTAAAAGAGATGAGTAGTGTTTTCTTTTTGTTTGATTAGGTCTAAGAAGAATTAATAGATGTGCATATCTTTTTTAAAAAAATTATTATTAAGGTGGACCTTAGATATCATATCATATAGTTCAAAGCGTTATATGCGACACTTGACATTGTCATCTATTAGATTAAGCTATGTCTTTTTAATGTTTTATTAGGTAGCCACATCATGAGTGAAGTAATTCAATTTACAGTAAAATGATGCTTATTCATTTTTAAACAAGTTTGGGGAATTTTACCCATGTTTAAAAGCTTGGGATATATATATTTTAACAACTCTATTTTTTGGATCGATAAGCGGATCCACCCTCTTGGCCTCTATCTCAAGAAAATCCAAAGGATTGATTGGATTGGGAGGGGGAAGGATGTCAAACTTACTATCCTCTAGCACACAAATTCCTCACACAGGAAGAATTTGTGCCCTCAAAATCGAGTGGGAGGGGGAGCATGAGAATAGGGTGAGTGATCATCGGACCACTCACTTCTCGACATATATTTTAATAACTTATAATTAAACACCTTAAACTATAGGAATTAGAGAGGATAAATCAAACAGGGGGTTGTTGGGTCAAACTAATATTAAAATCACAAGAATAATAATGTTAATACATGTACTCCTTACACTTAAATTTAGTGTGTTGTGAAATCAATTATCCCTAAATTTAGTATTTAATTATAAATAATAAAAATTTATAAAAATATAATATATAAATATCTAAATTTAAAATATATTATATAATATTAATAAAAAAATTTATAATATAATATATAATAGTCTAAAATTTTGAAAGCATACTTTATTTTCATCCAAACTTACTCTTTTGTTTGGTGCAAAATTTCCTTGAATCAAAGTGCCTTCTTACTTTCGATGTTTTTCTACCTTTTCCCTTCTATGAAGTGTTCCAAGAGGGAGCAAATTGATCAGCTTGGGAGAGTGGACGGTTGAACGATTCTCTCTCTCTGTCTCTGTCTCTGTCTCTGTCTCTCTCTCATTCCTTCCACGGACCGTCGAAATTGGAACACTCCGGTCTTCCCCCTCTAGCTTTGGTGCGTAAACTTTCCCTTTTCTAGGTCAAAATCCCAAAACCACGACCAATTGGCTGAAATAATTCACTAATATTTGCTAATTTCTCCTTCAATCCTCACTTGATCAAACCACCGAGGGTTTTTCTTCCTCCATATGAGCTTTCAATTACCTCGCTAAACCCTAATTTCCAGCTGATAACAACGGCCTTATGCTTGTATTTTTGATTAAATTAAATTCCTTGTCTGAATTTCAGGTTTCATTCAATTCGGTGGCAAAGATTTTTGCGTGAATTTGGAGCATAGAGAATGTGGGCAGCTTCTTGTCTAGCATCATGCTGCGCCGCCTGTGCTTGCGACGCTTGTCGGACGGTGGTGTCCGGAATTAGCCGTCGTTCGGCTCGTATTGCTTATTGTGGTCTATTTGCGCTTTCCTTGATTGTTGCCTGGATTCTCCGTGAAGTTGCCGCTCCCCTTCTCGAGAAGATTCCCTGTAAGTTATTATCTTTCTATGTTTGTGAATTTTATTTTAAAATTTAAATCTTTGATTCATCCTGTGTTTGTAATCATGGATTTCAATGGTAATTCAAGATATATTAGTTTGTTCGGTTATTGTATTGCTTTTGCACATGATCATGAGTGTGGAAAGTTATGGATTTGGAATCCTTGGATGGTTTTATCCCAGCCTACAAGTTACGATCGACACCAAGACTAAAGAGGATAGGACTCTTGAGATTAGGGATTATATAGGCCAATCATAAGTGGGAATTCTGTCTGGAGTCACTCTTGGATCTTTGATAGTAAAAGTGTATGGCTGCCTCATATGCATTATATAGAGAGATCTATTTCCTAAAGAATTTGCTATAGGGCTCCTAAGAACTTTGTACTATGCCTTCTTTGATTTAGTGAAAATAGGTTATTCTATTTCTAAGTGCTGTATTAAATAAATGTTGGTTGCTCTAATGAAGGTATCAAATGTTTATTAGCTTCAGGGATAGATGTGCTTTTCTCTATTCTTGGCTGTCATGCTGTTTGTTTCTCCTTTTTCTTTATCTGCTTTCCCCTTTTCTATCCCTAATGGATTAACCCAGCTTGCTCATCTCCTGTTGTTGTTTTTTTTCTCCTTAATTTTGTTTTTCATCACTTGTCTCTCTTTCCATGTGCTCCCCTACCCCCTCTTTTCTCCCTTCTCAATTTCCATTTGCATGTAAGAGTTGCATTATTCAGCATAAAACTTGTGCTTGGAAGATTTTCTTGTATAGATTCTACCCAATTTATTGACAATATCGTCCATGTGGTTGACCCCACCAAGAACTCCACACTTGGTTTGGGTGGTCTTAGATTCTAGCTGGAGGCAATGTTGATCTAGTAGCCATTGTCTAGTTCTTTGAAAGAATCACTCTCACAATTGCATGCTTCATTGACTAGCTGCTAGGTTTCCAGTAACCATTTCATGTTGTAGCATGTAGCAAGGAACCTGTCGCATGATGAGACACCTCTGAAACATGCACTGGTTTATTACCTTTGCTCGTGTGATAGAGAGGTTAGTCAAAAGTAATTAGAAGAACAACTTATGTTAGCATCTCTTGACCCACGGTTGGCATGTGGGTATGATTGAATGGAAGGGAAAAAATAAAAGAAAAACTGGCACAGACTGATTGAACTTGACTGGCTTTCAAAGCCCTGGAATGCTCTGAGCAGTGGCTGCATCTGATGCCATGACCCATCCCTAATATCTTCTGCTGTTCACAATAACCGGTAACATTTTCTGTATGTGTTATTATTGACAGCTACAATAGTAGGTTCTAAATGTCTGTCTGGATAGCACCCAGTTTTAAGAAAGTACTGGCGTGGTTCCAGAAGGCATTTGCTGCGAAGTGGGAATCCCATTTAAATAGGCAAACTGCAATAAGTGGATATTCTACAAAATGCCGAAAGACCTACGATGTATCTTAGGTTAAGCTATTCAGTACGGTCTAAGGGGACCTGTGCTGTGCTTGGATTTAATTATCATGTAAACATTGATGGTGAAGAGAGATGAATGAGAAAATGAACTGAATGCAATCGTTGGACATTGGAGCCGTATATATCATTTCATCAGTTATGATTACAGATGCAAGTTCATCAGTTTTGTTTGCATAGCTGCTTCACTTGAGCTAGCCTGCCACAGATATGTATGCATTGAGTGTTAAGGATATGAAAGAGGCAAGGGCATGCGCCTGTTAGGGACTTCTGTAATATTTGTGAGATGATAGATGACATTGGTGTATGGATGTCTTTCTGTGATGGATTATATTGAGGGAGAAAGGACTGATTTATCTATTCTCATCCCTTGGAAGACTAAAGACTTTGAAAAGGTGAATTAGAATCGCTTGATGGATTACTCCCTGTTATTTAGCATGATGGATTGCGCCTAATGGCTAAGAAGCATTAACGCGTTAATTTAGAAGATATACCTGTGTGGGCCGTGTATCGGATATGCGGCAGACACGTCAGCTATGGGAAAATCGAGTCTGAAAAAATAGTTAAAGAAAAGGGTGTCTGGACATGTTGGCATATGCGCAGCAGACACGTTGCGGGTGATTCTCATTGTCATATGACATTTAATAATCTGCATTTCTGTAAGGCAGGTCTATCTCCATCGTTTTTGGTGACGTCTGTGTTTTTTCTGGTGACCTCGGCTGGTAATAGAGAGAGAAATGACACAGAAATCAAAGCTAAAAGGTGCAGCTAGTTATGAGTTATCTTAGCTCTGGAAGGAGGATTCAAAATTGTTCCCTCTTCTGCTTTTACTTTTTCTATTCTGATTTTTAAAAATTTACTAATGTACGTGTACGGCCTACTTCTCAATTGGCATATTAATTTTTACTTCTGGTTGGGAAAACTAGGACATAACAGTTGTGTAATACTATTTACATGCCCATCTTAGGAAGGTTCAGTGAACAAATATGTAACTAGTATTAAGTAAGATTAAAAAACAGGTAGTTGATAAGCATGTGTTGCCACTTACGTGGTTTATCCTTGTATTAAGAAATTATTTGTCACTGTTTCAGTATTGTGTAATCCCTGCTTCTTTGCCTAATGCTTTGAGACTTTGGCCTGAAACAATGGAGTAGTGATGAGTAATTATTATTTATGAGGTGAAGGATGGAGTAGAGAATCGTTGGTATTGGTGAAATAGTTTTTGATGGAATATGAGTGTTCAAGGAGGTGGAAGGACTAGGGGTTGAGATTAGGGAAGGCAACAGGGTGAGTCGGGGCTGGGGGGTGTCCCCGTCCTTGCCCGCACCCCCGCTTCGGGGAAGAAACTTTTCCCCATCCCCAGCCTCGGTGAATTCCCATTCCTCGGTTCCGTTCCTCGTTAACAAATGCTTAATCAAATTTGAATTCAACTAATTTAGACCAAAAACAAATTAATTGAAACAATAGACAAGAAAATTTGATTTACATAATTAAAAAAATAAATTTTTTAAAAAACGAGGATTCGGTATGTGGACGGGCTAAATCGACAAATCTTTGATGATGTTATGATAGGCGGTTCGAGCAACGATCCTAAAAAGTGTGGCAATCAAAGGGGAGATTGAGCATGACACGGTTTTCAATCTACCACTTTCATCGCTGCTTCAAGCGTTGTTGATGGTGTTCAAGGTGGTTGCTTTGTGGTGGAAGACTTGGCTTGGCCGCTTGGCATGAAGAAGATTGAAGATAGATGGAGTAAGGTTTTCGATTTTCTTCTTCCATATGCCAATAGAGAGAGAAGGGGGAGGAGAGAGAGAGAATGCACCTGGGAAGGGGGCCATAGTTAACATTTATAGCTTGGGTTAGGAGGTGGTTGGTATATCATGAAAAAATTCATTAAAACGGAGCGGAGAATGGGGCCAAAATTTTCCCCCTCCCTCATACCGTCTCCGCCTGGGGACTGAATTTGGTCCTCTGTCCCGCTCCGTTCCCCGTTCGGGGCAGCGATTTTCCCCGACTCGGTTAGGGCCCCATCAGGGGCGGGAGTCCCCGCCCTATTGCCATCCCTAGTTGAGATGGTTGCACTAGTCATTTAGCATGATTAACATAACCAGTTTGGAGAAGCAAGAGTTTTAGAGTCAACGCTCAGATATAATTTCTGAGCTCTAGGTGAGCAAAGCTTGAGCTGCAAATTTGTAGAAACTGATTATGCTACTAGCTTGAGCTAAGAAATGTAAAGCAAATGCTAGGTTTACAGAAGATATTGCTGCAAAATCCACTATTTCTGTCATGCCTCTTTGCTACTGTGTCAGCAACTCGCAGAAATGCCGCTTTGTTTTCCTTGAATCTTATTGGTTAACAGTAGCTACTTCATCCTATGTGAATTTATAGCACCCTTAAAATATCTAAGCTGGTAGTACATAATTTTGACAGGGTAGCCCTGGTTTATGCAACCTTTTCTTTGGTAAGTGGCGAGGCCCTTTTTGATAGACCCACTTTTTTTTTCTAAAAAAAAAAAAAGAAAAACTGAAGATTTTAAAAGGATGCTAAAACAGAGAGGAACAAAAGCTATTGTAAATCAGGTTTGATTACAATGATTAAACCTTAATTTGTTTTCTTCCCTGTTAATTCTCAAAGTTGTTGATTTTGCCTTGAATTCTTCACTTTGTGAAAGTTGGACTGAATTCAGTAGCATTAAGGTGATTGTGTGAACTGCAGGCTGGAGTACAAAGTGTCCTACTGGCAACCTAACTTGTAGGTCACTGAGGACAGCAATGACAACTAAGGTTGTCCTTTATAGGACAGGCGACTCGTTCCTGCTAAGGCTTCCAGTTTACTGAAACTTTCTTTCCCCTCTTTCGTATTTATGTGCTGAATGAAAGGACATGATGTCAATTTCAATAGATTTTATCATATTACCATACTGGATAGCAATCCAAATGAAGCTAAATCACGGATAATGTGTACCAAACACCAATAAACACAAATATGTTTTAGAACTTTGCACAAATCTTGAATACCTGGTGGTACAGCTGTCTAGTAACCCTCTGCAGTGATACTGTTACAGAATTGGAGAAGAAGTCTCCACAAGGTTCTTTATTCAAAAGCGGAGTCTGTAGTGCTTGTATAGTTCATCTATGTTATCTGCAGTTTTGCACTACCAAATTTGGAAGAAAAAGCCCCACTATAATAAGAGAATATCTCTTGAATTCAACTAACTGGTAAACAAAATTAATCTAGAAGCCCAGTCAAATGCAGCCTGGTACAAGTTTGCGAATACATTCAATAGCCACCTTGGGTAGATTCTACTGAAGGGTAGTTGTTGACAGATCAATATGTATGCAACCATATTCCTTGAGAAAGGTCGTTTTGGATACAACAGATATTCAAAACTTCAATATTAAAGTACTTCCTTGACCTAACCAACAAATTTGATTGAGAAATATCTCTTGAAGTTAAGGAAGATTAATTCCAGGTGATATAAATACCCGATAACTACCTAACCCATGTAATTATGGACACTAAAAAAGCAAGTTTCAACTATTTTTTTGATTAGATTATAGTGGACTAAAGCATAATGCCTCTCTAAGCTTCTCTACTGACTTTCTATAAAGTAGTAAGTAGTCAATAGTTTTTAAATATAGGGTCTAACGAAACTAGAACTGCAGTTTTGTGGTTCAGGGTTAAGGTTTAAGGTTCAGGGTTAAGACTGCGACATCTGCCTAGCAGTGGGATCTTTGGGGTATGGATTTGGATGTCATTGTGGACACTATCTCTTATATTATTACGTATGAATGGGAATTATCCTTTTAAGTCTTCAATTTACTTGTGGAACTTGGGCTTTGGGCAAACTTATGATGCCATGATTTTATAATATGAATTACTCGAAGACCGTCACTATAAAGCAACAACGCACGAACTCCATGTAGACTTCTGGTAAGATAGCTTGACCCACTGGGAGAGGAAGCTTATTTGAGAAAATTGAAGTGTGCAAGAATCAAATTTGCTTCTGGCTCATTGCACTACGTGCTCATAGTTTCCATGGAGGTGGATGTGTGCTTTGAACTCCTCATTGCTGAAGACTTCAACTGGATTTTTGGGTTGTGATAGATTTTCTACATGGTTTACTTCTGACTATAAAGAGAGTAAAGGAGCTCATTTGCTGAAGGAATGGCTCAGTGTAATGGATGCTTGTGAATTAAATTGAACACTGGAGGAAATAGAATGTTAGAATGAACTCAATTTGAAATGGTTGACAGTTTCTGATTTGTGAACTATTACTGAAGTGGGAAGGAATCTAAAGAAATATAGACGCGGCATGGAAGGTTGTAGGATTGTGCATAAAGTACGGCAGACAACTTCTTTTGTCGTTATCGACAAGGAAGCCTTTTTGACTTTTGTCAGTTGTATATAGTACTTGCAGGCATTCTAAGGATTTTTTTTGGTTCTCTTTTTCCCTAGAGCTTCTTTGTTTCTTTTATTCATAAATGAGAATTAGTTCATTAGGCTACAGATTTGTTTGCATGTGATACTGTGCATTTTCTTTGATTCTGTATATTTGAAATGTTTTTATGCCTCTACTAGTGTCTGCTAAACAGAACATACAGTAATGATGGAAGCTTTTCTATGTGCAGTTTTCTTAGCCAGTTACTGAGGATTAATGGGCTCCTAAATTGTCTCTCTCTCTTTCTGTCGGTTCCCACTGGTTAGAAGGCTATTGCTTGTGAGATAACTGATGTCTGAGTATTTATGCAGGGATCAATTATTTTCAACACACACCTGACAAGGAGTGGTTTCAGACAGATGCAGTGCTACGAGTTAGTTTGGGAAACTTTCTGTTTTTCTCTATTCTGGCCATTTTAATGATTGGTGTGAAAAGCCAGAAGGATCCTCGTGATAGCTTGCACCATGGTGGGTGGATGATGAAAATAATCTGCTGGTGTGTCCTTGTCCTGTTGATGTTTTTCCTTCCAAATGGAATCATCACCTTATATGGTATGCTTTGATCTACTGTGGTCCTTTTGCGATGGTTAAACTGTGCCTCGGTTTCTTGTTGCCTCTTCTATTTTTCTTTATACTCATAAGGGAGACTTCTAAGTGTTTACTGTTTAGAGTGAGATTTGAAAGTTTGGGGATGACTTGTCAGGCTTTAGGGTGTGGTGAAATTTTCTCTTTCTTTCTGTTTCCTTGTCCTTTTTGGAAAAAAATTCTTCTAGGTGGCTTTTGATGCTATGGACTGGTAAATTTAAAATATAGAAGTTATATAGCATGATTAAATGCTATTTTTTTAATAAATGACATGAATTCATATATGGCAAGATGAAGGGGTGGCCCCAAAAACAATTTAATGGTCTCTTTGAAAAGGGGAACAAAAGTAATGTAGTTGCCAAGAGTCAGATCTCTGACCTGCTGTTATCACAAACCAGTCGTGCTTTTGTCCAAGTCACATTATGCTGCCAACCCTTGAATTGTGGAGAGGAGATCAAGAAAACTATTGACTAAGTGTAATGTGCTACTGTGCTGAGTCCCTTGCACCTGACCCATTGTTAGTAAAGTGATGATCTAACCTATGCTCAATGCTGTGTAAGTAAAAGAAGCACTGGTGTCCTTGTTGCTGCTCGATATTGATGCCTGATGACTGATGTTAAATAAAATTTTCTCGTATCTTTTTAATAGGCATGATTAGAAAGTTATATCATTCACTTTCAATTGTGATTCATGTCTGGTGTTCCCAAATTTATTACAGTTTCCTTTTAGAAATGCCTCTCATATGTGCCTTGTGCTTCATAAAACTAATGTATGCCTAAGAAAATGGATTATTGTGAGCAATACTTGGCATTCAAGTATTCACATCATTGAAACTTATCTAAAACAACCTCTTGGAGGTAAGATTGTGTTGTTGATGTGAGATGGGCTCAAAGAAGGAGAAAGAAAAAAAGGGGGGAGTCCTCTTATAATGTGGAAATGGTTTACGTATATATTTCACATAAACAAGAAATCCGAGCTGGCGATAAAAAAGCTGGAGGACAAGGAAATGAAGGTATTGTTTCCTGATTTTTTGATAGACAAGTTATCAAGTATTTGCTAGATGGCACACACGTTTGATCTTTTGCCCATTGAGGCATAAATATCTGTTGGGTTAACAGGGAGTTTGCAGCAATGTCACTCGTACTTGGCCATACCCATGTTGAAATATCTGAGTGTCCGATTTCTTTGTCATGTTGTACTCAGTGATTTTCTAAATAATTTTGTACATTGTGGTCCAAATAGAACGATAGAGTGTCCATACCCCTAAGTTACATTTGATTGCCAAGTGCCCGACGTGGTTTGCATGATGGTTGACGTTGAAAAGACCCTTTGATGAGAGATATGAAGAGGCTTTGAAAAACTAGTATTTACTTAATTATAAATCCGGTAAAGCAAGTGCTAATTTGTGGGTATTTGTTGCTGAGCTCTATTACCGAACACTCTTACAGCCTTAACAAACACGGTTACAGCCTTTCCTGGAGGTGGACTGGTATCTTTATCTCCCATGCTTGCTTACACTCCGTGTGATGTTGTCCACCGGTACCCCCTACTGAACCCTGTGATTCTGTGACTTTCTTGCATGCTGAAAAAGCTAGGGATTCCTCCCTCCCCCCAAGAAAAAAAGAAAATTCAATGCAATCGTTTTTCGCTGGTCCCTTGGTGTAAAGGTTGCATTAGGTAGTTGTCACTTGTCACCCAGTTCAGTTTGAAACTTAATTGTTCATGGAGTCTATGCTGACTATTTGTTTGCCAGGAATCAGTGTGTCTAAGTCACCCTTATGGATTGAGTTGGTTTCCTTATTTGGGGATTTAGTTGCTTTATTTTTTTATTGGTAAGTTCTGAGCCATAAATACATCTGATTGCAGAGACAACTTCCAAGTTTGGAGCTGGATTATTTCTTCTCGTTCAAGTTGTACTCTTGCTAGATTTTGTTCATGGATGGAACGACAAATGGGTTGGATATGATGAGCAGTTCTGGTATTTTATGTACCTTTTCTCTCATTTGTCTACCAGAATTTTTCCTTTTGCCTAATACACTCTGATTTCTTATTTATGTTTGTGAATCTCTTACTAAATCTTAGGTATGTTGCGTTGTTCATTGTTTCACTCGTTTGTTACGTGGCAACATTTTCCTTCTCGGTGCTTGTCTTCCATTGGTTTACACCATCTGGACAAGAATGTGGGCTGAACACCTTTTTCATCGTCATGACCCTTATCTTTGCTACTCTTTTTGCAATAGTGGCTCTACACCCAAAGGTGAGTAATGAGTTTTTATTAGCTGAGAATATTCCTTTGTTTACCTTGTCTGTCCTTTGCTGTGCTTAACTTCCATGAGATAGATTTTTTCCTGTAAACTGTTTGTTTATGAATATCATGTGACATTTAACTGGAATATGTACAGTCAGATGAAAGGAAGTGGTGAATGTGCTTTTATTTAGTAATGTATGTAAAGTTTAAAATAGAAGACTGTATGAGGTGGATTATTATGTAGGTAGGAATAGGAGAGGATTGTTAGTTTGCATATCTGTATATATTCTTTCGGAGTTCCATTAGTATAAATTATGAATTCTTCCTTAGACATCATTATGTACAATAGGTCCTATTAGGTTCACCCTAGTTGTGTTGGTTTCTTTCTAATAGTCGATGTAGTTGACTTTGATCCAGTTAACAAAATGGCATCGTAATAGTGCTAGCCCTGCATTTGTTTCCCCCTTTGATTCATTTTTTTATACTTCTGAATGGGAATAGCAGAATACTCCTTACAAAGTTGGTCAGGCTTTTTCTTTGCATATATAAAATTGGGGTTTGTTGTTTTTCCTTTTTCTTCTTTTGGTACGGGGATGGGGGTGGATGGATGGGACCAATGTACTAGATGCTGTAGAAGATCTGTAGTATATATCACAAGTGAACTTAAACAGATATATGAGTATTTGTCCACAAAATTCATCTCATTGATCAACTGCAAATTTGGTGTCTTGTTAACATTGTTTCCTGAGGTCTCAAGTGTCAAATTACTGATTGTTTGGCTCTGCTGTAAATTCTTTTCTGTAAATATAGGTCAATGGTAGCATTTTGCCAGCATCTGTTATATCATTCTACTGCATGTACCTCTGCTATAGTGGACTTGCTAGTGAGCCCCGGGACTATGAATGCAATGGCCTCCACAAGCACTCCAAAGCTGTTTCAACCTCCTCCCTGGCCTTTGGACTGCTTACCACTGTATTGTCTGTTGTTTATTCTGCTGTTCGTGCTGGTTCTTCCACAACTCTGCTCTCCTCCCCTCCCAGTTCACCTCGTGCGGGTGAGTTTTTTAGATGATCAATTTTGCATTTGACGCAACTATTTCACCCCTTCAGTTAATTAAGCTGATTGGAGAGATTTGGGAGGAGGTCCCCTTTATCTGTCCATGAGTGACAGTGTCCTTGATGGGCCATGTTTCTTATATCCATAAAAAGAAAAAAAGTTATTTTAATATTTGTTTGAGAGATTATGCTATCAAAAGACTTGTAGGGCATCTCCATAAAGTTATACCAAGGATCTGGTTTAAGCATTTTTTTGTTTTCTTTTCAACTAATATTTTTGAAAAGCTAAGTCTGGCCCCTTTGTTTATGTTCTTCTTCAGGCTTGTCATATGTTCTTTTAAATTGTACGTTCTCTTCTTCAACTGCCACATTTGCAACCTTTTTTTCGCCTTGTTGCTACTCTTGTTTTACCCCCCGGCCCGAACCCCAATAAAAGAAAAAACAGAAATACCATATGGAAAACCGACGTTGATTTCAAGACTCATACAACAAGAGTCCTACGCTCTGACATGTGCCTATGTCAGGACTTGGAACTGAGTCCAAGAAAAATAGATGCAGTATGATGTAGGTGTTCGCAAACTATAATTTCTAGTAATTTGTCACTACTTTTTTGAGCTATCTTTTTGTTTCCCCATGAAAGGTGCTGGAAGGCCTTTACTTCCTCTGGACAAAGCTGGTGAGGAGGAAGAAAAGGAGAAGGCTAAGCCAGTGACCTACTCCTACTCTTTCTTCCACATCATCTTCTCTCTTGCCAGCATGTACTCAGCAATGCTTCTGACTGGGTGGTCGACCTCTGTTGGTGAAAGTGGTAAGCTGGTAGATGTTGGGTGGGCATCCGTTTGGGTTCGTATACTCACTGGATGGGCAACTGCAGGTTTGTACATATGGTCCTTGGTTGCCCCTTTGCTCTTCCCTGAAAGAGAGTTCTGAGTGGCACATTGTATGATGAAGTGTATCGTTGAAAGCATGTATGCTTTTGCACTTATGGTGATCTAACATCACCGATGCTGGTATATCTGTTTCTGAAGAATGCTGAGTTCATCCAACTTGGTGGATTTCTCTCTGTGTGTGTGTGTGTGTGTGTGTGTGTGTGTGTGTGACTGCATCTTTTGTATCAATTAGTACATAAGGTTGTGAATCCTTCATCTATTTGAACTATTATCAATGTTGCACAAGGTGTTTGTATGATTGTTTTCTTTATATCAACGTTGCGCCAACCATTTTCTTAAATTTGAGGTCTCTCAGGTGATCAAGTCACAAATTAGACATGGTTATGTGCTATTGTGCTTGGGATGGGATGATTACTAGCTCTTAACACTCAGATAGTTTTGTTTACAATTGAAAGAATATGGTATGTATGATGCGAAAGAATTTGTCCGGGTCCAAGATGCCAAATATGAGAGAGATTAATACCTCTATAATCTATTGACCAACTCAATTTTGACATAAACTAAGTCTTCCTCAGTGCATTCAACCCATCATAGACAACATATTTGCATGTTATATGTTACTTGATTAATGTTAGATCTAAAGCTGAATTTTTGCCATCATAAGCCTGTGTGTGAAGTTTATTATATTTATTGATTATGGGGTTGGCTATAGATATTGGGATATTTATGCCCCTAAAATATTAAAAAAAGTAGTTGTTTCACTTAATTTTCTCTATTAAACTATGTTACACATTGGATCATTTCCAAAATTGCCACTTGGCCCACTTTTAACCGGTTGCCATCTATTTGTTTTCACTTTTGTTTTTTGTCTGTCAGTTAGACGATAATAGAACGACGCGTCTTAAAAAAAAGATAATAAAAGGTATATTATTCAACGAATGCATGATGTTTTGGGAGAAAAATATGTCATCATGTAATGAATTTGAACAACGATAACAATAATGTTCCTCTTCGGTTGCAACAGTTTGGGAAAAAAAAAGCTATTTAGGGATTTAGCTGTTTTGATTTGTGTTTCGTTAATAGCTGTTTGAAAGAGTTGTTTGACTAAAAACAGCTCTTTCTCAACAACTCTTCCCATTAGCCTTTTGGGAAGAGATGTTTGTAAAATTGACACATCTATTTAAAAGTTTGAAAAAATTACGTTATATACCACCAACATTAATTATTATTATTATTATTATTATTATTATTATTATTATTATTATTATTACTACTTGATATTATTTTTTATTTAAATTAAATATAATAAATATTATATTAGGTAAAAAATGAATATATATTTTGTAAAAATAGTAAGAAAAAATAAAGTTTTTAAATGAAGATAATGTGTATATATAACATAATATAATTATATTTAAAAAATAAAATTATCAAATAAAAACATATATATATATTCATTTAAAAGACAACTTAGACATAAGGGTATAAATGAAATTTCATCAAATATTTTTTCTTCAAACAACTAATTTTACCAAGCACTTTTTAAGAAATATCTAATTCAAACAGTTAACTCAAACAACTAATAATAAACAGTTGATACAAACAATTAACAATTGTTTGCCAAACAAGACCAATATATGTAAATGCAATTAATGGTTTGGTAATGTTTTGACTATTAAAGACTCTTGGGTTCCACACTTATTATACTAACAACTAGTAATAAACATAACTAACATTTTGCATTCTGAACCCAATAAATCGTGGCTTCGCTTCTCCCTCTACCTACAAATTGCCCGTTATGAATTGTGTCTTAGTCTTGGTGTTTTGGGAGAAACTTTCGGGGATGACATGAATGATGAGCGGGGAGAGTGAAATTATGTAACGACTTTCAATGAAAGGGCTTAGATCTTCGAACTCCTTTGGTAATTGTAACCCCGCAAAAAGGCACTTCCCGAGGGTAGATCCAAGGGAGTGCAAAACCGGTTAACCGCACTTTCGGTTAACCGATCTTTCGAATAGTTAAAAATTCGATCCGTAACCAATATGATTTTTTCAATTAATCGAAATTTCGGTTAAGCTGAATTTAAGGATCGACAAAATCTCGATCCGTAATCGAATCGAAAGATTCGGTTAACCGATTTTCCGTTTTGGTCTTGTGGTTAACCGAATAACCGAAGGCTCTTTTCAAGGGATGAGGATTGGAGGAGTTTGATAGCCACAAAACAAAAGCAAAACACGAGTATGAGACAGATTGAAGCTTCAAGAGCTTGAGCACTTCTACAGACAAGGGGGAAGGACTTGGCAAAACCCACTTCAATTTGAAAGAGTGAAAACAGATCTTGGATGGGGGAGGGGGAGGAGTACAACACCGAGCAAATGCAGCAATAGTGACAAAATCTCCATCGGATACACCTTCAATTTCCAATACCACGAAGAGAGATGGGGAGTGAGTGAGAGAGAGTGAGAGAGGAGTGGAGCAGCACCAAGCAAACGCAACAAAAGAAGGGGCCAAAGGGTTTTTAACTTAAATACCACGATTTTTTAAAAAATCGGTTCGGTTAACCGCTAGTCAACCGAATTTTTGAAGTTCCTAGTTGTAACCGATCCATGAACCGAGAAAAAATTAGATTCGGTTAACCGAATCAATTTTCTTGAAGAATTTATTCGATTAACCGATTTTTGGATTGGTTTTTCAGATCGGTTTTTCGGATTCAATTTTTTTGCACACTCCTAGTAGATCCTAGGGAACGTCCTCCGAAGCTCAAGTCAATACTCGAAAGTCAGGAGTTGAGTGCGTAAGGACTCAAATAACGATCTTAATCTTCCTCGAAGTGCATGGAGGAGATTTTTTGAGATTGGTGTTGTTTCACCAAAGTGATAAGATTATCTTCTATTTTTAGAAGTAAAGAGAATTAGTAAGCTAAAAGTGGTATCACTTTTATGAGTTATGATAGGATAGGATTTGTACAAAGGTTAATGAGTATTTATTGGAAAAATAAATGAGGGTACGATGACATTTACCATAGTTAGGTAATAAACCCTTAACCCTAACGGGATTAGACATTACCTTACCTCATTGAAATGAGGGCTTTAATTGATATCACGTTGACTTTGCTAATTAAGAAGAGTTGTTGTGGGATGTCATATATGAGCTGGCGGTTTCTAGGAAATTACCACATCATTTAACCCCTCACATTTCACGTACACACATCTTAAGGCGAGTAAGTAGCATGTGGAATAACTTCGCCTATACTTCTCAAGGCATCAAGCAATTATAAATAGATGTGAGAGTTGGAGTGGAGTGCTTGCTCCTTTGTTGCCCTAAGATTTCATCAAGGAAACCATAATATGGCCTACTAGGCTTCCATAGGCTAAGGAGTATGAGATGCTATCATGTTCTAACCCTTGGGGCTAAATGTGTGTTAATAAAGTGTTTTCTCCAATGGAACTTCTCTTTGAGGAGGTTAAAAGTGCGACCTTGTAGTCCTTGGTAGACCGGTTATACGTAAGGATCGAGATCTCCTAGCCTTAGGGCTAAAAGTAGAGTTTGGCTTGTTGGAAACGTCCCATAAAGCTTGTTGCCTTTTAGCTCCTGTAGGATAAAAGTATGAATTTTCCTGTGACAATGCCATTGTGGGTCTTTACGCGACCTTTAGCTCCTGTAGGATTGAAAGGGTATAATTCTTATTAGGGAATGTTCTATAGAGATTGCGACTTCCTAACATTTTACTTAAAAAGAAAATTGCTCATGACAAGTGCCATTGTGGGGTTTAAACAACCTTTCAGCTCCCGTAGACTTGAAAATACATGATTCTCACTATGGAATATCACACGGAGAACGCAACCTCCTAACCTCTAGTTAGGAGTGCAAGTCGCTCATGGCATTGCCATTGTGGGTCTTTGTGTGACCTTTCAGCTCTTGTAGGCTTGAAAGTGTAAATTTTGTCGATGGATGGTGGTCTCCAAGGGAACATCCCTTTGTGGAGGTAAAATGCAACTTTTTAGCTCTCGTAGGCTAAGATTTGTTGTTAGACGTTGTAGACACCAAAAAGTGTCGTCCTTTTCTCTCGTTTTTTATTTGCGGGTGTGATGATGAAATCTTGAATCCTGTTTGAGGATTTGGATCTCGGACTATGTTTGATTGGTGCGACGCAAGCCGGTAGACCCCAAAGAACCCCAACACCAAATAAATAGCCTTTTGCCACTGGGGTCGATCCAAAAATCCCCCTTTCTTTCGGACAATCCAAGAGCGGGCCAAGCCTCTAGAGATAACGGAGTCTAGTGCCACGTACCAGGAAATTCCAGGCTCGAATTCGCATTTGACTTCGAGTACAACCGGACAAGGAGGTGAAGACCTCAAGATGATGTTAGACGTTGTATTTCATGATCACGAGAATCAAAGTGCTACGTTTCAGCTCCAAGACAGTCCACCCGAGATTAGGAGCCCACAATCTCCTTGAAAACCCAACATGGATGGCGCCCTTACTGGTAATTTTACTCAAAATGTCTGTGTTTTGACTAAGGAATCCCGAGACATCACGGAAAGGGCACAAAACCCTAGAAGACCACTCATGGCCGACGCCTTCTACCCCGCATTTTGCCTCAAAATGTTGTGTTCCAGCTTGCGAGACTCCGGGCTAGCATGCTAGGGCATGAAACCCTGGGCAACACCGATTGGCCGGTGCCTACCTTCCCTCATTTACCCGGTTCTAACCGGTTTTATCCTTTGCTTTATCTAGTCTTATCACTTTGATCTTGGCTCGGTTTTTGCTGCTAGCTTTAGACGGCTGGCTGAGCTAACCCTAGGTCATTCCTTGACCTAAAATCTCCCTATAAATAGAGAGCCTTGGCTCTCATTTTCCTAATGGCTTAACCCTCAATGTTACTTTGCTTGAAATTCGCCTAAGAGCTATTGAATACTCCATTACGTATTCCGATCTCTTGGTCCTTTTTCAGCCTCTTCTCACTTTTCTCTCCATTAAAACCACATCTAAACCTCGAGAACTCCATCGAGTCACACATCCGCCTACCTATTTTCACAAATAATCACAAAAAGCCTTTTCAATTCACCATCGTCGCATCAAGAGATCCGGATCGGCAGGTAGGACAACCGAGGACACATATTCGATCTTCAACGGTTTATTATTTACTATTACGCTTTCTTTTATTTCTTTCCATATTGTGGACAAACAATGTATCGCTTTTAATTCCTTCTCGATCGATGTAATCTTTTATTTCCGCTTTTCTTTCTTTTTCGCTTTTACTTTCTTTCTTGCTTTCTTTACTTTCTGCCTTTATCGTTTTCCTCAATTATGTTTGGTTGCTTTTAATTATCATCACGTGTTGCTTGTTTTACATTATTTTAATTCACTACTCGAACTAGTAATGGCCGTCTTCGGACGGGCGAAACGAAAGGGTTTGTCCCTACATTTCGTACCCTCGCCCCAAATCCGATTCTTGGTTCAAAGACCGATAGAGTCATTTTTAGCCTCTTTCGGTCTTAGTTTCCCCATACTAAGATTGGAAGAGCAAATTTTTACTTTTGTTTTTGTTAGTTTTTCTTTCCTAAAAGCCGATCGCGACTCCTCTTTTGCTTTGTTCTTTCAAATTTACATCTCGGTGTTTTTGGTTGTAGGAATGGCGATGTTAAGTTTTGGATCTGCCCACCGGGCAGAGACCGAGGCTGGTTCCACCAGCAACGACCTCCGACCGGCGCCGGCCACCCCTCGGTGCAGAGCCACTGCCGGCGCAGTGGGGTCGAGACAGTAAGGCTTCAGTCCAAATTGGTGTTTTTACATCAATCGGCCCTAAAGCCTCACGCCGAACCAAAATCCTAATGTTATTTATTCCTTAATTAGAAAATAAGATCTTAGGAATTCTGAAAATAATTCTTAAAATAAAATAATTAATAAAACTGCTATTCAAACTTTGACAAATCAGATTTAATAAAATTCGAAAATCTTAATAAAAAGGTTCATCCCCACATTCCAAAATCGACTTTCTAAAACCATCTTCAAAATCAATCTTTAAAAAGAGACCCGACACAAGTGGAGAAGCTCGGCGGGCCCGGATCGGCCGTGGTTCCTACGGTGGTGACTCCACTAGGGATAAAATTTTTATTAAGAGGGCAAAACTTGAAAATTTGAGTAGTAAGTTTTAATGATGTGCTTGCATTAGACATCCTACATTTAGCAACCTTTGAACTAGTTTAAATATTGTTTTGGACCACTAGAAAAACTTTATTGTACCCCTGTGTACCCTTTTTGGAGAAAGGCTCCCACTGGTTTTCGTAGATAGGCCCAACTAGGCTTGATTGCCCGAGGAAACAATGCCTCCTCCGTCGTAGTGCGCCATATTGGGCTAAACCTTTTGGTTCACCGAGAGGTACCGGAATTCGGTACTTATCCGTGCAACCCATGGGGGACCAAATTTTAGACTACGTCTCACCATGTATCCAACTCTTAAACTCTTTGATCATAGAACTTTTGGACTATTAGGTCACCTTGCCTTTATTTGCATGCTTGGATGAGTGTGTTTGTTTTTTTAGATTTAATCTTTTGCTTGTGAGCCTTTAGGGATAGGTGATGAACGTTGAATAATCCTTGCATGGGTGTAAAAATAAAAATCAAAATAAAATTTTGAGTCAATCCAATTTGTGCATTTTAGCCAAAAAGTCCAAAATTACATTCCCCTTTTAGATCAGTCCATTCATTCCATATTTGCATTTGTTTTTTGCAATTAGCTAAAGTCAAATCATCTTAAAATAGGTGAGTCCATATTTGTATTTCCTTTTTGCATTTAGCCAAAGTCAAATCATCTTAAAATAGGTGAGTCCATATTTGTATTTCTTTTTTACATTTAGCCAAATTCAAATAATCTCAAAGTAGACGAGTCCAATCTTACATTTTATTCTTGCATCTAGCCAAAAGTCAAAGTCATCACAAAATAGGTGTGTCCATATTTGCATTCCTTTTTGCATTAGCCGAATTAAATTAATCTCTAATTAGGAGAGTCTTTCATTTGCATTACTCAAACGAAAATTCATCTCAGATTAGGAGAGTTTACTTTACATTTTTATTTCTCATTTAGCTAAAATAAATTCATCTTCCATTAGGATCAATCATCTATGCATTTCGGTTACGCATCTGGCTAAATCATAGAATCATCCCGGATTAAGTCATGCGCATCATTGCAAACATTCCATCCCATTTGTTTATGTGCATCCAAATAAAAGAGCATATCATTTTCTTAGGATCGGTCGTTCCTCGGGTCAAGCACTTAAGCCCCATCTCCCTTAGAAGTTCTTCCACGAGCCAATCCTAAGCGTACTCTTTTGGGATACAGGATAAGGAAATCCTATGCAAGTCGGGAATCTTGGCACGAAGCGTCTAGGAAGTAAGAGATCTACTTCAACACCGACACGGTCAACACCGATACGTCCCACATTAGCACGTACCACACCAAGTACGTCCTCTTTACTTGTGACACCGGTGCGTCGTGGAAGGTCTAAACTCAATCCTCTTCCAAAAATGGCCAACCAGCCAGAGCAAACTTCCCTCATGACCTTGTTCTTGGAGTCTATTTCTAAGCTAGAAGTTAGGCTTGATACCCAAGATAAGATGATTAAGTTTATATCTCGAATCCATTAGTTTCATTCACGAAAAACTGGAGAGGAAATCAAAGTCCAAAGGGAAAGAAAAAGAAGGAGAAGGATCCCGCCATAAACCTCAACCCAGGTCTCAATCCGATCCAAGAATAGATCGAGATAGAGAAGATGTTGCGAGAGTCATCAATATTCAACCACCACTATCCGGCCCGGGATTCACTTCAATCGCTAAAGGTCGGCTACCCCCTAAGTTTACCATGCCTAACATTAAGTTTCATAGAACAGGGAACCCTCACCATCACGTGAGAAACTTTGTAGGGGCAATGACTTTGAAAAATGTACCAGAGGACACTTATCACATCATCTTCCCCTTGATATTTGACACAAATGCTATGAAATGGTACAATGTCGTTGACCCAAGCAAGGTCACATATTGGCGGGATCTTTGTCAAGAGTTCCTACATCAATACTCCTACAATACTGATCTACCAGTCACACTTCATGATCTAGAATTGATTAAGTAAGGAGACGATGAAGGCTTCACCGACTTCCTTACTCGCCGAAGGGCGACAACTACCCACATGATCGATCGGCTATCCGAGAAAGATTGGGCCGGAATCATCATCAAGAACCTACAACCTTCCTATCATCAGCACGTGAAGTTCTTGCCTATCATGAACTTCAAAGCACTCGGAGACGCTGGCACGCTCATAGAAGAAGAGCAGACATCCGACTAGAAGACCATCCAATGAGCCCACTACTCATCAAGGATGCGAATAAAGTCTCGCATTTCCCTTTTTCATATCTATGTCTATTTGCGTTGTCCCATTTCCTTATTCATTGTATTTCCTTTTCCTGTCTTCCAAAAATAAAAAAAATAAAAACCTAATCAGCTATTCCTTTTTGAACTACGAAGGCCTGATTTCCGCTATCGTGGATACATACTAATCCCACGAGTCCGACCCTAAGCCTTATTTTGATCCCAATTTCCACTTCTAATTTCCTAAGTCCAAAAAAAAACCACTTTGCCCTATCCAAAGGAGCATAAACCCATTGGGAAAATGCATCGAATCATCAAGAAGCATGCCAGTCAAATTCAACATCAAACCGTTAAGAGCACGGTTGACTATCAGCAGCAGTACATCACGGTTCGCGCGACCTACCCTTCTTTAGGCTTTACTTTAGGGAGTGGGGGTTGAAGTGCAATTTTATCTTTGTCTTTTTGAACTTTTTACATCATCTTAATAAAAGAATGCATTTGTTCTTAGAATAGAGTCTTGCATATATCTTCTTTGCATGAGTCAAACTCCTAAAACACAAAAACTAAATAACAAACACTACTAGAAAAGCTGGATTTTGTGACCGCCAGAATCGGTCACAAAATGGCAAATTTCGGTCACAAATGGGGTTTGTGACCGATTTTGTGACCGATTTCGGCGAGTCACAAAACCCCTGGTCGGAAAATGAAATTTGTGACCGATTCGGTCACAAATTGTGACCTCAATTGTGACCGAAATTTCGTCACAAATTGTGACCGCCTTTGTGACCGCTCAATATTTCACACTGAGTTTGCGACCGTTATTTCGGTGATAAATTGTGACCGTTTTGTGACCGATTTTGTGATCGAAAACATTTGTGACCGATTTTGTGACCGTTATTCTTTAGAAATTTTGTGACCGATTTTGTGACCGTTATATAATTGTGACCGCTATATAATTGTGACCGCTTTTGTGACCGATTCCATTTTATTCTTAAACACTTTTGCGATCGATTTTGTGACCGATTCTATTTTGGACTTAATTTTTGTGACCGCTTTTGTGACCGATTTTGAGAAAATTGAACACATATTGTGCTTGGTTTTGTGACCACTTTTTTGCCATAAAACCATTACATACAATGATACGACGAATCCCTATATTATAAAATCATCTATACTAAATGTTTATACATAATCAATGTCCATAGTCCATAACAACCAAGTTAAATTTAAACAAACAAATATCTTCATCATCTTCAAACTATCAACATCCCATACTTATACAATATTCCAATATAAAAAGTTCAATATCCATAACAATAGTAGAAACATAAGAAAATAAGACCATATCTTCAAGCATTGCCGCTACAATTTGTGAGACTAGTAACTTCCTTCCAAATCTTCATTTGATTTTCAGTTGACAGTTGAAAATCCGAGGTTTCTTGAGAACCTTCACCTTAAGAGCATTGCGTTCGTTGGATCTCTCGCAAGCTTCTTCTCATACTTCTCCTAAATTATAGAAAATGTAATATTTTTGTCATATAAATAAAAGAAAACAATAGAAATTATGAGTAACATATGATTAAGAAATGAAATACTCACATAAGTGTCTTTCGCTTTGTCATCTACAAAAGTCTTGTCTTTCCTTGTATGTGTGTGTTTAAAATGTTCATCATGAAAAGCAGAGTAAATCTCATATGCCAATATGCGAGTAATAATTAAGCTTCAGAGAAAATGATGCTCAAGTAAGAGCAGAACTTGAGGATAATTAGCTGGAGATGGATAAGCAACGAAGAGTGGAGGAACAATATAGCAGGACCTACTCGTCTTTCGGTGATAAGATGTTTCAGGTCATTCGTTTCAACTGTCTTCCAATGGGACTAATTTTGGGGTTGGCTCATGTTCAAGCTAATGGAATTCTAGGTCCTTGGGTCACTTTGGTTGTGAGTCAACCATCTCGTTGCTTCAGTGAGGTCTGTCTTAAAACACCAGTAGTTTTAGTGAGAAAAATTTTGCAGTTCCCAATTCATGTTGGAGTAATGGGTAGCCATATTGCGGGATCCCGGTCAAGTTAGGTTTAGGCCATTTGGGGTCCGGTTGTCAAGTATTTGCTAGGTCTAAGTTTCTTTCCTACTAATCGGTGTTGTAGTTGTCTCACCTTTTCTTTTCTCCTCCCCACCACACAAAAAAGGCATCCTCACAGATTACTTTCCTCCGAAATAAACATTATCATCAGCAAGGGAGAATGCATACACAACACATTCAAAAAATTGAAACCGACAAAAAGGGCTTTTTTGGGGGGATATATAGTGTAAACGCTACACATTAGCAACAAAAGATTACCACCATACTAGTAATAGCTCAAGTATTAATCCAGAATAAGGACAAAGAAGATTCTAGTACGCTAAATTTATCAACGAGTTAAATCATAAGTAAACAGAAAGGCCAACCTGCTCTAGCATATGTTGAGCAAGATCAGTAGTAGAAATCATAACTCCAGCAACAAATGACCCCGACTCAAGGCTCGGACCCAGTTTATCACTACACTCGAAACGAGTTGCATAATAAATTTAGATTCATTGATTAAGCACTATGAGAGTATTTCTACACGGACCATAAGACAAAAGAAAATGAAAGACAAGTTTGTGAACTCGATTGTCGCTATCTACCACCTAGCTTAACCTCGAAAGCATCCAAGTAAATAGACAAAAGAAAACGAAAGACAAATTTGTGAACTCAGTTGTAGCTATCTACCACATAGCTTAACTTGAAAGCATTGTTGCACACATAATTAGAAGCAAATTCCAAACCTGCTTCAAAAATGTCAAGTATAGTAAAACTTAAGGAGCAAATCACCCTCATTAAATAAAGTCATTCGCAGTTGTCACTAAACCTTCATTTGAGATCCTTACAAAATTAACAATTTAAGATGAGAGAACCCTCCTCTCTTCGATATCCAAACCAACTGGGTTTCTGGTTTGGGTTCCATTTATTTAGGGTTTAAACCAGACCGGATTGGACTCGAAACCTCAAAATTTTTTAGGCTGAGGACCAAATCACCAAACTCACTGGCATTTGGTGCCATTTGAAACCAGATTTTCTCGGAGTTCAAACTGGAATATGAACATCTTTTAAAACATGTCTTTTTCCTTATAGGTCTATTCCTGCAAATGTTTGTAATGATTTTGATGCCTGTTAGACAACACAAGTTATGAGTCCAATGGTCCAATTTCATAGTATTGTACATTTTCCTGCTACCACATATGTTTCCTTACTCCTTTCTCATCATCCCTGCCCTTTCCTCCCTCTTTGGAAAGCTAAATGGTTTTCTTTAACCTTTTTGCCCTTACTATTCTAAATTAAAGCTCGATCACATTGTGATACCTATGCAAATTCCTTCCCGAGTTCCACAATAAGAAGTGAACATAGATAATAAATGAAATAAATGGAGCAATAACAAACTATATGAATTTAGTAGCAACATTGAACATATTATAATGAAGCTAAAAAGAATAACATGAAGAGCAAAAAGAGGCTGACCCAAGCAACAAGTAAGCGAAAGCCATTGATGCCAATTGATATAGTTCATTTGTCCGCATATTAGATTAGTCAAAGTTAAAAAGGGTAAAGAATCATCGAAAGAATGTTGTCTACGGGTTCGAGATTGATTGATTACCTATGAGGATAGGCTTATCATCAGCTTAAGGAACCAAGGTACGAGAGTACGGGTCGGAATTGACAAGATAGCCAAAAAGGTGATCAAAGTAATGAACCTGGAAAGAATCCACAGTTTAATCGATCAATATGTGAAATGTCTTTTCGATAAGGAAAATAGAATACATTAATATATAATATGATCAAAAGAAGAAATGGATGGATAGTAAGAACTATGTACATCCAAAATCTAACCTATTGAAACGTTCGAACAGACATGGCAAGCATTTCACATACTCCAAATAGAGAAACATTTAAAGTTTTCTGTTACCACATACTCCAATTGTTTGATGACATGATGAGGTCCAAAGATAGTATCTATCGGTTGCCATCTTCAGTGGCCAATAAATAGTAGCCTACTTTAGAACATCAAAACGAGAATCTAGAAGTAAGAAATAACTTACGATTTAGTCATAGATATAACTCCTTGAAGAACACCAGAGCTACCACCGAGGACCGGTAAGAAGGCAAAAAGTAAACCAACAAGTACAGTTCCGCAACGATGGAAGACTAAAGATTAGAAGCACAACACGGGAGGATTGGCTGCTAATTTTCTATTCCCTATCAGTCGACCTCGGGCTTTTCTGTTTGAGCACAAATTGGGAATTTATCACCCTAAAAGTTGTCTTAAGAAACCCATTGACATCAAATAACAAGAGAGCAAAGAGACCAGAAGACTATTTTCTTAAATTTTGACGGGGACTAGTCGGTGATATTGATGAAAATACAGCTTCATATTTCACCAAGTTTGAGAAATGTCACCTTGTTTCGAGGCAAAGGGATGAAGGAGTTCAACAAAGCAAAGATCGGGTTCAAGCAAAGCAAACTCGGGCATAATAATTCGAATCCATTTCCCAAGTTCTATATCTACATTCCAAGTACTCCAAGTTCAACTCGTAAATTCCATGAAAAAATTCAAATCCCAATTTCCAAATTCTATATCCATATAATACTCACAAATTCCACATTCAAGTAAAATACACAACTACACATAATTATTTAACACAAATTTGACTAAAATCACTAAATTAAGGATTTACCCGAACAAATTTGGCCTTTGACTATGGGGGAGAGAATTGAGAAAGGAGACTGGGAGGTAGTCGGCGTGGAGTTCGGGCAGGCGGAGCAGCGACCGCAGACGAAAACACGAGAGAAGCAAGACCGGGAGTGTTGTGCAATTCGAGAGGCAGAGTGAAAAAGTGAAAGAGTGAATGGAGGCGGCTGGCGGAGGCGACAGGCGCAGCCTATTGGCGAGAGGGAATCGTCGTGGTTCTTGAGAGGCCGATTGAGACTATGTGGAGTCGTCGGCCGCCGCAAGCGTCGCCGGGCACAATGACGGTGTGGTGTCGCCGGCTGCCGCAGGTGTCACCGGCCAGAATCGGGGCTCGTCGGTGAGATGGAGAGCGAGAGAGAGGCTGCGAGGGTTTTGGTCACAAAATCGGGCCCGGTGAAAGCATTGTTATTGTAATAAAATGGCTTAACCAATTTTGTGATGATAATTAAATTATTTTATGGTCACAAAATTAGTCACAAAATTTTAAAATTTTAATTTTGTGACTGATTTTAAATTGGTCATAAAAGTAGTCACAAAATGTGACCGAATTTCTTACTAATGATAATTTGGTCATAAATTGTGACCGCTTATAAGTGGTTACAAAAATGGTCACAAATTGTGATCTGTTTTTATTCGGTCACAAAATTGCGGTCACAAAATCCAATATTTCTAGTAGTGAAGGCACCTTACAAGGAATTATTCAATTAAGCAGCATCGAGCATCAAGAAGCATCGAGCATCGGATCAGCATCAAGGAGGTCACCGATACCGTCACCTTCAAAGAGGATTTTCCACGCCATCGGCTAATCAAAGCTCACCAACACTCCAACATTCAAGAAGAGCTAGATACGAGCACCCAAGAAGAATGTGGGGGCTCAAGATCGAAAGGGTTATACAACCACAACTCCAAGAATACTCGGGAGGAGACACAAATCGTACCTTATAAAGGAGCTATTAGCACACAAACTAAAAGCTTAAATGAGGCACATAACCTCGGGAGACATCATATTTCAAGCAAGCATTCCCTAGACTTCGGGTCATCTAACGACCAAAGTCTAGACAAGGTTTTCTATATAAAGATAAACCTCCGTCCCTAGTCCGACGAAAGTGGATAGAAGTCGAGCTTCGGACCCAAGAGCGGTCAAGGTTCGGACACAATTCCGTCAAGCTTCGGACCCAAGAGCGGTCAATGTTCGGACACAACTCCGTCGAGCTTCGGGCCCAACAAGCTGTCAAGGTTCGAGATACACCTCGGTCGAGCTTCGAGCCCATCGGCAGTCAAGGTTCGGACACAACTCGGTTAAGCTTCAGGCCTAGCGGTGGTCAAGGTTCGGACACAACTTAGTGGAGCTTTAGGCCCAACAAAGGTCAAGGTTCACACACACCTCCATCGAGCTTCGAGCCCGACGAATGGTCAAGGTTCGGACACCACGCCGAGACTTCAAGACCTCTCCATGGCCAAGTCAATAAAGCATGATCTAATTACAAATTATCTTCAGGTAACACTTGAAATCATTTCCATTCGATTATTAACTAACGAAACGAATAGTGTAGAAAATTTCAGCCAAGCTTCCCCAGGTGGTCAAGGTCAAGATACCCTTAACCAAATTCCCAGGTGGTCAAGTTCGGGCACCCCGACTAGACTTCAGACTTTACTACCCAAGTCAAGTTCAAGCTCCCTACTAAGCTTCGGACTAAGCACATGGTAAAGTTTGAGCACACCAATCCGAACTTCGGGTCTCTAGCGGCCAAGTTCAGGAATCAACAACTCGGACTTCGGACTTCATTAGTCAAGTCCAGGCCTATCAAAAGCTACTTAATTTCGGATGCATCAATTCAATCAGCATCCGAGCACAACACCAGGTAAGTACCCTTTAGTGTTTACTTTGACCATCGTCTTTCGGACTCGATCAAAGTGGGGGCTAATCGTAGACAACAAAAAAGTGTCGTCATTTTCTCTATTTTTTATTTGTAGGCTCGTTGATGAAATCTCGAGTCTTGTTTGAGGATTTGGATCATGGACTGTGTTTGATTGGTGCGACGGAAGCCGGTAAACAACAAAGAACCCCGAGCACCAAATGAATAGCCATTTGCCTTAGGTTGATCCAAAAATCCCCCTTTCTTTCGGATGATCCAAGATCGGACCAAGCCTCCAGAGACAACAGAGTGGATGTATCCGGTTTTATCCTTTGTTTTATCCGGTCTTATCACTTTTTAGATTGGCTAATTTGTCGTTTGAGATTTTTGATTGATTTTTTATAATAAAAGCTCGACCTTCCGAACCCGACTCCTATCCTCTTTGGGATTAGATGTGTGATCCTTGAAATCGAGGTGGGTCACAATCTCTTTCATGTACTCGCAGAATGTAGAAGTCACACTTCACATTCCCCTTTTGTTTGTTGCATTAAAACTATAGAATTTCCAACACATGGAAAACTCATTAGTACTTTACGTAGCTAGCAAGTAATATGAAAAGAAAAATAAATTTAACGGTAAGCAAGAGAACCTCACCTTTACGGGAAAATTTTTGGGTTTAATTTCACACGTAAGCCTCTTGTGCCTCCTTTACAATAATACATTAATAGAGCACTATTTTTCAATCGGAAAAATATAATTCAAATTAAACATACAACTTAAAAGAATAGTAATTAACAAAAAAGCATAAAATGATTAAGGTATGAACTCACGAGTCGAGTATGGTTTTGATATCCTTCCTCACGGTATGAACCGGAGGATCGAGCCGATACGCAACATTGCTCCTTAGAAATATGGCAGCAAGCATCTAGTATGACCTACACCAACACAAATAACATATTTATAAATATGTAACACCACCAAAACTTCATTTAAGTTTATTTGTATAGCTACCCCTCAATGAAAGGCGCCAAGGAACATTTTTTTCATGACTCTCTCGATATACTCGGATCGGGCCTAAGTTCCATGCCTTATTCCTTGAATAGAATGGGGATTGAGAAACTGAACCAACTAGTTTCCTATCTTGTTGAATCGCGTTTTACATATCAATTGTATATAGTTAAAAATTGAAGTTAACGGTTAAAAAATAAACTTATGAACATAGTAACTTACATAATGTCAAGCATAATAGTGGATGCGTCGATCTCTTGAATCTCCAAAAATTGCATTATGTTGTCCAGGAAGACATATACGGTTATGTCCTCATTGTCTCCGTCAAATAGCCCAAACATGTGACGTGGCGCTTTGATGTCCAACGTTGGTTCTTTTGATAAAGTCTTCACAAAACTTTGCAGAGTGGAACACCAATGCATGCGGGACTTGTGAATGGGTAGGAGAGGGAACTGCTTTGGATGAAGATCGGACGTTGCTAAATACTTGCTTGTGCCAATTGAGGGAGTTAGAGTGCCCTTCATTCCACTCTCGGATTTATCCCCATTATCCTGGTTCGACCATATTACATAAATTAGAAATATATATATATAAGCTGAATACTTGCTTGTGCCAATTGAGGAGTTGGAGTGTCCTTCATTCTACTCTCGATTTGTCCCCAATATCCTGGTTCGGCCGTAATACACAAATTACACACACACACACACACACACACACACACACACACACACACACACACACACACACACACACACACACACACACATATATATATATATATATATATATATATATATATATATATATATATATATATATATATATATATATATATATATATATATATATATATAAGTTAGTTAAATCTAATGTTTTCAAAAATGAATTACCGTAGAGGGTATGACCAAACTCTTCGACCAAGCAACAAAAGTGTTGACCGCTTCGTCAACAATTTGGAGGTCCACGAGTGACCGGATCGGCAACTCACGGTTGCCTTTCCCTTCCACGACTTAGGAGTTGAAAGCGATGCCCTGTGAATGAGGACATCTAGTCTCCACGGGTAAACAACACCCAATGCCACAACATGATGTAAGAGAGGGTGATGAGAAGCTAGCATGCACTGCTGCCGACTGCATAAGAATTAGCATAATAATTAGAATCATGGGATAACACTTGAGAGAGAAGTTAAATTATCTAAGAATCCTGGAAAAAAAGGACAGAGTTTACCCTTAAAAGTAGACATTTTCTCGGGATAACGACCCTCATATAAAACAACAAAAACATACTATAACTAATTATTTAACGACCACACATAATAAGTCAAAATATAAACGTGCATGTAAATCTAATTAGGTAGAAAAATCTGAATTACCTCCACTATAAGTTCGAATTAGTCGACGGATGAGCTCACGTTCGCGCTTGCTGGTGTCCGGTGTGAAAGTGGATGTAAATCATCCAAGTTGGGTGCCGTTATACCCATGTTGCTGAAGTACGCCGTGTGGCGGTTCTTCAAATAGGTATGCATCCGGGCTGCATCTCCGCCCGATCCGTTTCCTCATCTCTTCCATCCGTGCGACCATCGCAGCCATTTGGGACTACATTTGGGCGACTATTTGAGACATCATTGCCTCCATGTATCGCTTCGCTAGAAGAGACGAGGCGCTTTTCATAACCCCAAAGTGCTCAAGTATCCCCACCCTCCCACCAACGGCTCGAACACGACCAAGATGCTCATCTCTTTCTAAGGCCATAGGTAACTTATCCCTCCTCCCGGTGGTGTCGGCGACTTCGAAGTCGATGTCCGTGACAAAGACTCTTGTAAGAAGGAAATAAATTATCATTTGGCACTTCATATATTAAAACCGATAAGTTCTCAAAAATAAATAAAGGAAATAGTAAAAAACTCACGAATCACAATAGATTCTACATCGGTCGTAGTGAATGTGTCATCTTTTTCTATCTTCCTTCGACTCACAACTCGTCCCTCTCAATAGTGAGCCGTGAAGTACTTGTGATGGAATCTTCACCGGATCCGCTTTGAAGTTGTTCAAGCTTCTACTTGTACAACTTGTCCTCCAACTTCGCATATCCCTCGGGACATTGTATGGGGATACACATTGCTCTTAATCCTATTCCTATTGGCTTCACCTTGTGCTTGCGCAAGTAATTAAGACAATGACAATATCGATAAATAAGACTTCAATCGAAAAAAGAAAACAAATAATAAATTACTTTATATTCCGGAGAGGAGACATATGCTTCAAACGTATTCTAGTCCTCCTCGGTGATGAAGTTGTGGACCTTCTAGGGTCTACCTTGTGCCTTTATCTCACGTGTTTGGTAGACCCAAATAGCGACAATGAGATACTTGAAGTTTCTAAATTTTTTGCTTGCCGATATTAGGGTCTTGTGTCTCACCAAGGAGATATCAGATTCTTTAACGTCCAAGATGAACGTTTTCGAAACACAAGAACGACATGCATTAGTACATATTAACCATTCACAATAAGTTGTAATTCTAAGTTGAGATGTAGTGCATTTACTCGGACATCATTCTAAAGGTCGTCCTTAACCGAATCGGGGACTCGTGCCCTAACTTATGTAGTTGATGTTCATGTGTATGTATGTTACCGCACCAATGTAACTCATAAAGCAAGATACGTGATCACCTACAACATTTCCGTGCCTGTCAAATTAGACCCGTGCTTGGGAGAGTTTGATCATCTCTACTACGAGCCGACTTCTCCTTGTTCATCATTGTTCGTCCTCTCGACTTTTTGCACTTTGGAAAGGATCCATTTTATATTACAAGCAATTTTACAATTCTTGAGAAATAAATGTGTATAACATTTTCTTTTTAATACTCCACTTTTTACGGTTACATTTATTTACGGTTTTTAGCATGCATATCTAATAATAATCTTCCTAAATTTTTAGAAACCGATATCCATGTAAATGAAAACTTCATCCTACTGATGTTTATGTGATAGAAATATTTTAAAAGTAAGGTTTTACTTAGTTCAAATATGTCTAATTTAACATCATATACAAAATTAAGTCTTATCATGTTCATATTTATGTGGAAAAGTATGGTGAAATAAAGTTGTATGCTTAGTTCAACTATATGTAGTCTATGGTTTAATTTTATTCACAACTTACATCTAATTTTACAAATTGTTTATGCCTACTAAATTAATGAATTCAGTGAAATAGTTTAATAATATACAAGTGTGGGCTAACTTAACCTAATATCCATTTATGGCAGGGCACGACATGTACACATTTCATTTTCGGATAGATCATAACGAAAGTTTATAAACCAATAAACTGCGAAAATACCAGTTTCTAAACTATTTGCCAAGCATGCCACTTGTCGAAACCCTAAAACCCTAAACCATATTTAGCATGTTATTGTTAAAACCCTAAATGTTAAACCCTACTTAGCATGCAAATATTGAGAGAGTGAGCGAGGAGAGAAGAGTACAAAATAAGAGGGGAGAGATGACTTACATACCAGCTTTTGATACGACGGCGAGAGTGAGAGAGAGGAAGTAGCAACGATGACAAGAGTGAGCAGCGAGAGATGAGAGAACCGAACATAGAGTAGAGAGAATAGCAGCAGTGACGACGAGGAGAAGACAGAGAGCAGAGAGAGGAGAGCAAACGGAGACAACAGAGAGCGAGAGACGAGAGTGACAGGTGACATCGATAGTAAGAGTTAGAGCAAAGAATCGTAATAATATAACTCCTATGACTACGGTTCTTTCGAGAGAACCATAGTTAAAAGTGGACATTTCCATCTACGACGATGGTTCAATTAAAGAACCGTCATCATATATGTAAGAAAAGACCGCTTATTTACAAAAATGCCACCGCATCGGTTTTACAACGGTTTTCTTCATAGGCATCGTTAAAGGCCCGCTATTAAAAGTCATTTTTGTAGTAGTGTAATAACCATTTAATAATTCATACAAACTAATATTCAATCGAAACTAAAATTGGAAATAAGAAAATCAAAGTGCAAGAACTAAACTATTGAAAATTGAACTAACGAAAAACTAAATTGCAATAGATTAGAAATTGTACCTAGTCTTGTCTGCACAACACAACCGGATCCGAACCAACGACAAGCTGAACGCGATATCAACTCGAATACAATGGATGCAATTACAAACTCAAATTCACAATAATTCAATATCAACATCAACCTAACAATTCGAATCCTTCAAGAACAATTCAACTAATCTAAACTAAAATCTAAAACTGAAAATTGAAATCTAAAACTGAAATCTGAAATCTAAACTTAAAATTTGAAGAAACTAAAACTGAAATATGAAAAACTAAAAGCTGAAAACTTGGAGCTTGGTGCGGCTTTGACCTGCCACGTGGCACGGGACGATAATTCACTCGGACTTAATACTCGTGCGACGCTAGCAAACTACGCTTGAGAACTTGTCTAAGCTTGCTAGTAAGCCTTGAATGTGCTTGACTTAAGCTTGAGAGAGCTAAGTAAGCAAAGAACACTTTGAAAGAGAGAGTTTGGGAGAATGTTTTTGTGTATTGAACTCTTGGAATGGATCCTTGGATCTCTCTTGGATGATTTACTGAATGAGCCCCCTTAGGGGTATTTATACTTTCCCACCTTCTCAATGAACGATAGAGATCTATCTAATCTTACGGCCTAGATCTATCCTCTAGAACCTTCTACACTACTATCTAAGTTTCCATGAAATTGTAGAACATTAGGGAAAATTGTGGAACATTATGGAATAGTAGAGAGAAATCTAGAAAATTCCGGTATATTTCGGAGTGACCCGTGACATTCTCCACCACCTAATCGGGTGACGCCCTCGTCGCCTTCTCGTCCTCAAATGTGTGATTGTTGTTGAGGAGACTTAAGGAACCGAACTTCTTCTTTGTCTCTTGCTTCTCGTACTTTATGACAAGAGGCGACAGCTTGCTTCGCTCGGACACTCGAATGCTTGATGTGGACCGTCACACGAAAGCAAGATATCTTCTTCTTAGATGGTGCCTCCTCCCGAGACTTTTTCTTTTCCTTGTAGGCGTATGGCTTGTCTTTCTTTGGGGACCGATCCCTCCTCCCCCACCTCTATCATCGGTCTTGTCCTTTGAAGGGCTTGAACTCGTATAAGGACTCCGTAGTGGCGATAGCAGATGCGAGGTCTTGCACTCCCCGTCTTTCCAGCTCCATCCTAGCCCACCCGCATAGGCCATCGAGGAACCAAAATAAGGCATCTTGCTCCCCATGGAGGGAATTTCCAAGCGTAGCTCTTGGAATTCCTTCATATATTCCCGAATGTGACCCTCCTTGTGTTGGAGGTGTCGAAGCTTGATTCTAGATTCTCGTTGGGCATCCGTAGGGTAGAACCGCCTCTTGAGCTCTCCCTTGAATGCCTCCCAGGTGGTGACGGGTTCGGATCCTCTGTTGACGTCGTTACACCAATGTCGCCACCATACAAGAGCGAGTGTCTTTAAGGAAGAGGAAGCGAGTACTCACCTTGAGATCATCTTCCTTGACGCCCGAGGCTTTGAAGTAAGCCTCAAGTCCCCACAAGAAGTTATCAATTTTCCTTGCACTTCGGCTCCCTCGAAGTCCGGAGGCTTGGACATATTCACCTTTAAGGTAGTCGCTACTTGGATCGACCCACTGTTGGCCACCGCGGCCGTGCACAACTTAAGTTGTGTTTTGAACTCCTCCATTTGTTCACCAAGAGTGGCCTTGAGTTCACCCATTTGTTCTTATTGGTCGTTGAGAGCAATCTTGAGTTCGCCCATTTGCTCTTGTTGGTCCTTGAGAGCGGCCTTGAGTTCCCCATCTATAGCCACAACTATGGTTTTGAGGGCTGCCACCTCCCCGGCGAAGTCTATGGCCACCGCATTCAAGGCCCCCGCATCTCCACCTTGAGCTCCGAGTCTTCCTCATTTGACTCTAGCTCCTCAACATGCCTGGCCAAGGTTCCAACTAGATCCTTTAAGTCAACGACGACGTTATGCGGTTGGGCAACCCTTTCCTCGAGTGCGGCGATCACATCCCTTGACTTCTCTCGGCCCTTCTTACCACCTTGTGGTTGTTGGCTCCCTTCGGTGACGCTCGACATTCTTTCCCAAACTTCGGCTCCGATACCGTCATGGGACGATAATTCACTCGGACTTAGTACCCGTGCGACGCTAGCAAACTATGCTTGAGAACCTGTCTAAGCTTGCTAGTAAGCCTTGAATGTGCTTGACTTAAGCTTGAGAGAGCTAAGTAAGCAAAGAACACTTTGAAAGAGAGAGTTTGGGAAAATGCTTTTGTGTATTGAACTCTTGTAATGGATCCTTAGATCTCTCTTGGATGATTTATAAATGAGCCCCCTTAGGGGTATTTATACTTGCCCACCTTCTCAATAGACGGTGGAGATCTATCTAATCCTACGACCTAGATCTATCCTCTAGAACCTTCTACACTACTATCTAAGTTTCCATATAATTATAGAATATTAGGGAAAATTGTGGAACATTATGGAATAGTAGAGAGAAATCTAGAAAATTCTGGTATATTCCGGAGCGACCCGTGACACACGGCATCATTGACCACCTCCGTCCGGCCTCTCTGGTTCTATCTCGCTACTCGCTTTTTATAGCTCTCGACCTTTTCCTCTTGTCTCGCCCGATCTTTTTGTCTCGGTCTCGACTTAAACCCCCGATCTTTAGTTGTGGATAGAGATCGAAAAGGAGAGGGATAGCTTGCGTGATTCTATTGTGTGAAGAAAGAGATGAGAGATTGAGTTGTGAAGGGCTAGGGTTTTGGTTGGTTATAGCCCGAAGAAGAGGACATGATAAAAAGGACAAAGAGAGAGCAAGTTAGAGTTGGAATTGGTTACGTTTCAGCGTGGTTGGTTGGGCGAGAAGAAGAACGAGGGAATGGAACAGTTTCGAGGCGCAGAGAGCTAGGGTTTCGAAGATGAGAAGAGAAAGATGATTAGGGTTTCAGCTATGACAAAGAACCGAAGGAGAGAGAGAAGAAGGGAATGAGCTTACGTGCTGAAAAACGTGTCGAAGAAGCAAAATAAGGGTGGGGAAAAGGAGAGTTTAGGTTGTCACGTGCAACAGCCAAGGGTCGAGTTTTGGGCTCAATTCAAGCCAAACGTAAATGAATAATTCAATTTGCTAATTTTCAGCTCTTTTATTTATTAGTCGCTTTTTCAACATTTCCTACAAAAATGAAATAAATTAAATTAAATTTTCTAATTTAATAATTATTACGAATAAAATAAGATATAAAAAGGTATTCAAAATATCATATTTTTGGACTCAACAATATGCCCTTTAAAGATAGAAAGAGAGGCTCGAAGAAGGTAGAAAAAGAAGGAGAATGAGAAGATACAACACAACAAGATGTAGAATATGCCATCAAATTGGAGATAACTCAACAAGTTGTCCATATATGATGAGAAACAGGCTCAAAGGAAGGCCAAGGGAAAGAAGAAGAAACTTGTAGATAATGTTAAAAAAAACAAAAGAAAGACCAACAAAGTCCAAAAACCTTGAAGAAAGTTGCATATGAGCATCCTTCATCTTCAATTTTAACCGTGAGCACTCCTTCATTTCTTTTACAATAAGCTTCTTCATCACATATGAACCGAGCTTATTGACAATCCTTGAATTCCAAGAAGTTATCTTCACCAACAAGATTCTAGCCACCAAGAAGTAGTAAGGCACCTCTCAAAACCCCTGTTCAAACTTCAAAGAGGACGAATAATGTGCGAAGCGGGGAAGAGTAAACGGGAAAAGTTGTTTAAGTGAAAAAGTAATGTGTTATTTTATTTTAGAGTATGTTGGCACTTTTTGTGGACAATTGGTGGTTGTAATATTTTAAAAGTATTTTTTCTAAACTTTTATTTGTGGACAATATAGATGGTTGCATTGCTTTTGATATGTTTCCTTTTGATTGTTTGTTGGGGATACAAGGTATCTTATTTATGTACTTAAAACTTTTGCAAATAATGTAATTTCAGCATTGATTAATTTCTTTGCCTAGCATTTCTATAATTGAGGCATAGCATTCATAATTCAAATAAATTAAACAGACAATGTCAACTGCAAAATTTGCACATTTCATTCATTGAAATTTATCACGTACATCTTTAAAACCGAGGCATATCATTCATCAACTCAATACACAAACTACTTAACCCACTCTACTCCTTTATATTTTCAAAGTAATTATAATCACAACAATCACAAAAATACCAATTCGGCTTTTCCTAACATGGTTTGTTATGCTCGTCATATGATCCTTCATCTCGATGATTACTTCATCAACATTAGATCCACCACGCCTTTCTTCACCAATACCAATTCGGCTACTTTGAGATGTGTTTCTCCCTCTCCCTCTCCCAGAAAAAGAAACTTCATATTCTGTAGCTTAGAATAAAAAGGCATCACATTTCATGCAAGCATAGTAAGGTCTCAAGAATTGCTTCTAAGATCTGGACATACTTGTACTCAACGAGTCATTTTGCATCTTGGACAATTAATTTTCTTTATTCCATCATCAAATCCCTAATTTAAAGATCCAGCCATGCTTCTCATTGTATCAAACTACAGTGATATCAATTCCAGTGAATGACTAACATTTAAGGGCTCCAAATTTTGAATTAAATCAAAAAAATAAATACGAGAAGAAGAACAAAAGAAGAAAAAAAAAGGAAAAATTGCCACAATTTTCGGCCTCCAGATTACGAATCATTAGGAGAAGAAAATTAAGAGAGAACAAGAGAGAAGACAGAATGCGAGCGATAATTTTGTACCTGAATATTCAACACTTTGGCTATGGTGATGGGTCCTCGAGGAGAAGAAAAAAGAGAAGAGAGAAGACGTTAATTTCATAAATCCAAAATTCCCAAATTCAACTTTTTAAATAAAAAATTTTCCTTTATTTTTAAACACATAAACATGGTCATTTTAATGAATTAAGGTCTAATATGGAAATACAATTTACTCTTCATGCCAACTATCACCATTAATCAGAATTGGTAGGCTTTTATGATATTTAACATATATGAATTAAGATAAAAATTAATTTGAATAGGTTAAGGTCAATAAAATAAATTTCAATTAGGTGAAGGAAGGTATATGTCAATTTTTCATTTATTAATACTAATATAGAGTAACCCTTTTTGTTCGATATACAAAGAATTCTCTCCAAATCGTACCCAAAATGAAATCCCAAAGAGTTATTGTTGCTATCACTCCAACAAAAGCTATAATTCCCTGTTTCCATTTCCATTTCCAAACCAAACCAACCTCTCATATTAAATAGGATATATTTGTCACTTCTCAAAGTCATATACCCAACTCTCTAGTCATTGCAAATTATTACCTCTGTTTCAAAATACATGTCGTTTTAAGATTATAAGAAAATACTAAGAAAATATAAAATTCATAATAAATTTTATGTTACAAGACCAAGTTACCCTCTATATTTTATTAAAAATGAAAAAAATTGATGAAAAAAAGAGAAACAAAGCAATTAATAAAAATAAAATTGGTAAATTAGTAATTAATATATCAGTAAAACTATAAAGTGACTAATATTATAAAACAAAAAAATTAGTTAAAATAACATGTATTTTAAAACGGAGGAAATATTCATTTCCAATTTTTTTCTTTACCCACCGAATAAATTTTGTTGTAACTTTTAACAATTTTCCTGTACCCTCTGGCATCTTGGATTTTACGCAATTAATGATTAGAAAAATAAAAAACAAAAGAAAAAAAGCATGCAGCACATGCACAACTGATGATGAAGGCAGCCTGAGTTCACATATTTATAGTAGGCATGTGTATATAGCCAACCAATGCATTTTAACAAGTGAAAATGCTTCACATGAATTCCACCCCTTATCTGAGAAATAACAACCTTTTAAATCCGTAAAACCTGGAACAATTTTTCGACAACATTTAAAAAACACAAAAAAAGAGGCAAAAAATAAAAAAGAAAAGGAAATTGTCCAAAAGAGTGGTTATCCACCATAGGCCTCACCATAGTCCTAACTATAGATAGTGAAACCTCACCAATTACATTTCCTATGATCAGTGATCAAGAAACAAATAACTCCCCCTCTAATCGTCATTGTCATCACCCTGCTCCAATAAATAGTTAGCAGCTAATTCTTCATTGCGATCACAGGCTAAAAATGCTTCAATAACGAGCGCTCTATCAAAACCCATTGCCTCGAGCTGGATGGACAGAACAAAACTAGTCAGAACAATGAATGCAAATGAAAGTTATCAAGACCCAGTAAAAAACTGTACAAGGGGAAAAATAAAAGATTATACCCTCTCAATGGCCTCCTGCTCTTCTTGTGTGACACTAATTGCATGGGGCATTTCCTGCTCAGGTTGATCAAACATATCCCTGCAGGACAGATGAAAATTTTCACGAAGGGTAATAATGTAAGCAAGAAAATCGGTATTGCTATTTTCTGCTTTCAGTCAATACTGCATAAGCTGGCTAGTTCGTCAAATGTGCAGCCACACTAGATTCAGATAGAACTAGGAATGGGGA
Source organism: Talinum fruticosum (assembly GCA_021018815.1). Lineage (NCBI taxonomy): Eukaryota > Viridiplantae > Streptophyta > Magnoliopsida > Caryophyllales > Talinaceae > Talinum > Talinum fruticosum. The sequence goes on along the minus strand of JAITYX010000073.1, from coordinate 839,134 downwards.
GATTATTGACAAAGCGTGAGTGGCTCTCATTGAGGATTAAACCTGGCGAAGCTGAAGCGAGAGCCACAATCAGTCGGGTTAAAAATCGTAAGACTCGACCCAGCACTTGAAATGACCCAAAAAACTCAATCTGAAAGCAAACCAACCAGAATACTGGCTTCACGCGATTCTGGACCACAACTCTATTAAGACCTAACCTGAAAGAAACCCGTAACAAAGTAACCTGAACATAAAACAATCAAAGTCTAAAATGACCATTTCTTAATTTTGATCCAACCAGATCATATAATAACCTGAACATAAAACAATCAAAGTCTAAATTGACCTTTCCTTAATTTTGATCCAACCAGATCATATCCTGACCCAATTTGACATGTACTCAGACACAAGTGGGCATAAACTCTCTTGTTCGAGTCCTATACAAAGCACGATCTATTGTTGTGGCTTTTGCAACAATACAGAAAAAGGGGAGGAAAGGGAATATGATGAACTGTCGAAAACTTGGTCCAACTGACCAATTTACCCAGTTGCTGGAGTTTGACAGGCTCTTGACCGGATCAAATTACTAATGGATTAATTGGTGTTTTGTGACTGAATCATGGTTAGGCAAAGGTTAATGGTTGTACCAGCATGTGTAGTCCAGTTTTCTTAACATTTGACTTCCTTATTCATAATTGACATGAGATTATCCCCAGTCGTGAATCGAATTCCACAGTGACAGTAGACCCAAAGAAACACACCTCTGAAGATGACATGGTCTGAACTCAAACTCAAACAGATATCTCATCAACCAGAACATGACCACACCCAAAATTAACCTGAACTTCCAAGTGAATGACCCCATTTGCTGCATCTAAATAAGATGAACGAAAAACACTCAAATCATCAGACCACCACAAAAGGAGGCATGTAGTCTAGATACAATACTTGTGAACAACAGGAGTAAAAAGAGAAGGCCCAAACGGTGTCACCAGGTGGGAGTTGGCGCATTAAAACTACCAAGAATATGGCTCTCTCTAGGAGATCATGGAGATTTTGGTTTAAGATTGCGAGCCTTAGATAAGGATCCTTTCAACCTTTAACTTCCCTATATTATTAGGGTCTAGTCATTTATCATAGTTGTATTTCCGACCTTTATAGTTTACCTATTCATTGATACACTAATTTGTTTGCTTATCCCTTCCATTTATTAATGTATGTGTTTATTTATCTAATTATGCTCTTCTTTTCAAATGTTCTCTACTTAATTCATTTTCCTAAACCTTTTGCGAGGAAGGTCACCACGTCTAGGTCTTGCCAAACCCTGCCTTGGCAGGATCACAGTGAGACTGGCCATACTCTGTAGACTATCAAAAGGATTATTTGGGTTAGGTTAAGTCTCAGGCTTATTTCAAATAGAACCAATTTCAGATCTTGTATCAGTCTGACTAATAAGCTTCTCAAGCAAATGTAATTGACATTGGTCAACTAAATCTCATACCAATTCAGTCTAGATCAGGTTAATTAAAGTTAAGGCCCAAATTAGGTTTCAGGTCCTTCAGATCTGGCATCTACTAAGGGTCAATTTTTCCAAGTCTTAAAAGCATCCTACGAATGTTCAAGTGAAAATCAGACTAGAGCTCAATTTGTCAAACACTGATTTAAATGGAGAACAGTTTCTAAACTTAGCTGAAAAGAGAGACTAAGCAGATATACAACATCAGAAGCCAAGGGACAGATTGTTGCAGTAAATGGCAAGATCCTTTCTTGCAAGTACAAAAACCAGATAAAGAAGCAAACATTACAGATAACATGTCATATACAAAATGACATTCAGCAAAGTAAAATCAGGATGGTAGTCTAGAAAAACATCTTCCAAACCCTGAATAGGTCAGAAGAGAAAAAGAATAATGGAAAGAGAAGGTAAGAAAGGAACCACTGCAGTCATGCAGAAAATTTCAGGAAAAGATCCTCAATCAAATCGATGCAACCACCACAAAGATCAGTATTTACCAATCAATTATCTCTAAGAGAAACCATCGAGCCAAGAAAGGAATCTCCTACTCACCCTTCCGAGCCATCAAGTGGCTCATTTAGGAGTTGAAGAAACTCAGCATGGTGATCCTGAATTAATCTTAAAAGCTGTGGGTTCTGCTTTCCCAGCTCTTGAAGCATGGGCTGCAAGCAAAATAGATGTTTTGTTAGTACAAGTGTTCAAAGCATCAATAACACAATTGACAAAGCCCAGAGGTAATGAGAACCTGCAGAATCTGAGGATTGGTTTGGACCATAGAACGCAACGCCTGGAACTGAAACTCAAACAAGAGAAGTGTGAAAGAGATAAATAAAGATTAAATGCACGATGAGCATGTAGGCATAAATATAGACCAAACAATCATAGATGTACTCCAAAAGAAATTCAGATGCCTCCAGAAAAATTTATTCAATACAAATTACCCATCTGGTGGCTTTCTTGGTCCATCACAGATAGCTGCTCTGCTTTGCACAGATAATACCGAGTGCGTGGTCAGCCCCCTCCCCCCAACAAAAAAAAAAAACAAAATACACATTTTTTCCACAATGAAAGAAAAGCAGCTCCCTATGGCAAGAGTTTGTGAAGTTAGCCATATCAGGAATTCAGGAATGCAGTTTCACACATGCTAGTCCGGACGACAAAAAATGTGCATACAGAAACAGACAGAAAACCCAAACCTGTTGATTGTTTCTAAGAAAATCAAGAGAACCAAAGCCGCCGCCACCAGCATCTGACAGTGGCTCCTGATCATTGTCGTTTCTAAGTGAGAGAATGGACATTAACTCACAAAAAGATGTGCAAATTTGTTGCTAGTTTGAGTATACCTGAGGAAACATATTCAATGGGGATGAATTTGGTGCCCCAGAAACAGGTGCAGCTGTGCCTCCTCCAGCAGCAGTGTTTGCCTGGCTGGCAGGAAATTGAGGTACCGGCTCAGCAACCTCAACTGTTTGAGGAATTCCCTACGTAAAGAGCATAAGAATGTATTTTAAAACAACTATTTGCTACAACTGAAATAATGGTATTTAAAGCTTCAACAGATCAAGAACATACAGAATATAGATAATCTACGGCACGCTCTGGATTGTTGTATGCAGCCCTAAGGGCACGAACGACAGTGTCTCTATCCCAACTTCCACCACCCATGTCCAAAAGATGTTGTATTGTTTGCTCCAGACCATCACCAGATACTATGTTGGAAGCAGCCTGACCATAGGTATTAGTGGGTGCGCTGCAAAACGAAAGCATTTTAAGATTCAAGTCATTAGAACGAAAAGCCCCCTCCCCAGTATCTCATAGCAGCAAAAAGACCTGGGGAGATGCGAAAAAAAAGAGAAAGACAAACACAAGAACGACGATACATAGTAAAACACAGCACAACACCAGAGAAAAGGAGAGGGGTCAGATGACCTATGTTCAATAGGCCAGCATAAATATCACACATCAAAACCCGGCTATTATCTACAACTCAAGCCAAAATGAAAAATAGTAGCGTCACTAATTTTGTTTTACAAACAAATACTACTTAGAAACAAACTGGAGGTTGAGGAGAGCTTTTCACCCCGTTAAGCTAATCAAACACATATGAATAGCCAAACCACTATAATACCCTATGAACTAGATTTCGTCTACTCAAAAGATATGAGACAAAAGGGCAGACAATTTGGATAATCAGAAGCTAAAAGTAATGCATACTCAGAAGATATGATTTACAATCTAACGTATAAGCAAAATCAAAATCAAGTTCCATTTCCCATATGATTAATGTCATAAGATATCTGTCACAAGAATTCATTCACTGCACCGCTGGGAGCATAAGGTAGTGGAAGAAATTATACCGCACATACACATCAGGAATACACCATAGCACAATATCTAAGACCTATGCAATCTTCTTTCGCACAAAAAACCAGAAAATTACCCTGAAGTATAGGACATATCCCTCAAAAAGGAGAACTGTTGACATAATAATACCACATACAAAAGCACATAGGCTATGTGAATAGGCACTTCTAATGTAGATTCCTTCACATGTTATCCCCTCAACCCCACTCCTTTATTAAATCTAGTTAGCCATTGAAAAATTTTGATGGTGCATCAGTTAACTCTTTCATTTTTGACAATGATTGGGCTTTCTCAGACCCCATGACTATATGGGGTTCATCACCCTCATTCCTTTTATCTTCTCTAATCCAATGCTTAGTCAACTCGTACCAGCAACTGCTTCCTCCTTATTTCTTGAAAGAGGGGTGTAATGCCATCCACAATATGGATAAAACATAAGACTTCCAAGTAGTATCCAAAAGAAAACTACATCTTTTGTCTTGGAAGTTCACAATCTGCTACAGGTACATGTTCTTTATGAGGTGTTCATACTCTTAGATTACTACAACTATACATAAACCTTACTCTTCTACCACCCTCAAGTGTCAATCATCAGCAATGCATCAACAGTGAGGATATAGACATACAGCTCGTGGTAATTAATAAACACTTTGGCCACCGGTTTTTCTAGTATAACTTGAAAAAATAATTTAACAAACATACTTGGATGATGGAGCATTAGAACCAGTAGCTTCCTTTGAGGCCCTGCATAAAAGAGAGCACCAAGTTTAAGCAACTTGAGAAATCAACCGCATAAAAACACAGAGGTTGCAAAGATAGTGGATCTCACGTTTGTGCTTCAGGTTGGGAGGCTGCACTAGTAGTGCTAGTTGGTGCAGCACTAGGTGCAGGCTGCCACAAGATTGACAAAAATATTAGCGACATTAATAGACTTTAGAAAGCCTAAATAGGACATTAAGAATACCTGGGCACTAGAAGTTCCTCCTGTACTTAAAGCCTTGCTCTACAAATAAAAATTAAATATGATTCAAGAAACACATAATAAAAAAAATAACAACAACAACAACAACAACAACAACAACAACAATCTTAAGACAATTCAAAATAATCAGGCAAAAATAGAAGGGAACTGATAGCAGGATAAGGCTAAAAGCTTAATCGACTAAGTGATCTGTCCTTATCTTCTAAAGGCCAACCTCTCAATATTTTCATGGCTATATAAAGTTGAAGTCCTAACTCTGAATCTTCTAATGACCATGTGAATTTAGCATTACCAGATTCACATATTGATCCAAGCACCTCAAAAATCCAGACATTCACCTGGACACCTGATCAACAATGACCAATTGAGATCCAAGAGTCACCAAACACAGTCTATTTATTTGAATTTTGTAAGGAATGATGCACTTTAAGTCCGTGGCATCAGTTCCAAGTCTCAAATAAATACTCTTTCTTTCACTGTTATAACATTTTCCCTCATTTTCAATTTTTGTTCATGCAGTCCACTGATCTTTTTCTTGGTCCCCCTCCCCCATGGGGCCAAAGAAAGGGGGTGTTACACCTAGATGCCTTAAACAAATGTGTGACACCCCATCTTTTTGAGGGACTAGAAGTAGCACCGCCTAAGATTAATCCACAGACCACTGTGTGAATGCACCGTTTACTACTTCTACACATGCTAGCTTATTAATGAATAAGGTGCTATCATAAAAGAATCATGAATTTCAAGGCTGGGAAGATATATCAACATAGGACAATACTACTGAAGAAAATCTTTGTAATGCGAGAATCACCTTACTGAGCATGACCACAAGGAAGCCATCTTCAGTAACCTTGTTTTCAGCCAACGTTGTTTCGTCTTTCAAGACCTTTCCATTATGAATTAGTAACTGTTGTCCACAAGGATAATTATCTTTCCCTTGGGCATCTTCAATATTTTTTTGACCGCCATTACCTACAAGTGAAATGATCTCATGAGTGGTCATAAACTTTCTTTCAATAATGCAATTGAAAAGACAAACACACAGTATCAAAACCTCCAAATGTTAATAATACATATTATATGCTCAAATCTAGAAATTAGAGGGAAGAAATTAGGAACAGAAACAAAGGAGAAACCACTGGGGAAAGCCATAGAGAAGAAGGACATCAAATGCTCAATTATTTAAATTCTGGCCTGTAGGAACTGAAACCAGTGTACTGACCGTACTCTATCCCTTGGCTAGAATCCACATTTCAGAGCTGTCATCCAGGGTCCAGCATGATGGCGGGCATTAAAGTTAAGTTCAAAAATCCAATGACCAACGGGTACCCATCAGCATCATAAGTTAGATTTGGACTCACAGGAAAGAGAAACATAGATGTTCTTTCTGGGGTCAATCGCTCAATTACTTCACATAGATGACAACGTTAAACATATAAAATTAAGATTAAATGCGACACCTCCATAATGTTTTAGTAGACATCAACCCCCAGCCTTATAGGTTCCACGTAGAAAGCAACAGGGGCATTTCATGGCAGACAAATTGGTTTGGGCCTACTGTAATACACTGATGGAACTGGGAATGAGCTATGTCTTGTTCTCCATGGTGGTGTCTTACAGTCACACATCAAGAACACAACTGCTTTCTCAAGTGTACAGGAAATGCATACACATAAGCAAACTTCCTCTTAAATCACCTTTATTACTAATATCCAGCTCCTTTCACTGGATAAAAATACAGCACAATCCAATTCATCACCAAATAACACTCATGCTGAATTGTTGCCAATCCTATAGGAAGGTTCCCCAATCCAGAGGCCAGAGCAGGCTCTTTTCAAGTCACATCCTGCAAATTCAGTTCCCTCTTCCTAAAATGATTTTTAAAATAGCAGATTATATATAATTCAGTTCTTTCATTGGGAGGATCCATGTCTCGTATAAGAAAATTTAATGACAGACAAATTTACCATCAGGATTAGAGGATGTCAATACAACCATTTTTTATCCATTTCACCACATTGCAGGCAGTGAAAAGTAAACCACCATCTCCTTTCCATTGATCTCCTCACAATTTCCTGACAAACCCCTTTTGAAATTCAAAGTATTGACAACATTTCCCCCTTCAGCTCTCCTATTTGTCATCTTCTGGACCTTTCCCCTCCATTCCACTGCAGAGCTTGATCTAATAAGCCATACCGGCATCTCCATGGTATTGTTTATCGGAACAACATTCCTCCCTATTATTAATCAGAATCAAATACAATGCTGCTGCGAGTAGCCACATTCAAAGAGGAACTTCCCTAATATGGATAGACAATTTGATGTCAGCATAATAAGTCATTATTTGCACTCTGTATCCCTTGTGAAGCTTGGAGAACTCTAATCATATCCTCACTGTAGAGTAGTCATTATACCATTTAAAATCTTACCACCTATCCAGTTTGCAGTGAATATGGATTGCGGCCACGAATTATAAGTTACCCGCAATGCCATTGGTCCCTTTCAGTAATTTATATGTGAGTTGGGGCTCGGAATGTGGGTCGATTAAAGGGATCACAGTATACATTTAAATCAATACAAAAAAAGAATAAAGTGATTAATATTGCTAAAAATATCTCACTATTTTTCTGGGCAAATTTTGATGCCATGCTCAAATACCAACTATAAGACGTAGAGGGATAGATAGCACCCGCAATGTTCACAATTCAACGTCCATACAGATAAAGGGCAGTCACAAGCCAGCGTTTTTCAGCTCAAACAACAACATATTGTCATTTAACACAACTAAATTATCACTTTCTTGTTCAAAAATTAAAAAAAAAAATCTTTCATTAAACAATTCTTTCATTCAACAGAAAAACCACTTAGTCTTTAAAATATTTCACGAAAAACATCAAATCTAATAAAGAGAACTATAACAACGGTACTATGAGATTGCATAATCTCGTAAATAGTTCCCTTTAGCCATTAATGGCAAACGCACAAGATATCAGAGAGAAAGAGAAGAAACTAACAGTATCATTGGGTTGAACACGAATCTCGAAATGGCTTCCTTTCAGAGTCTTGACAGTAAGCTTCATCTCGACAAATTCAAATTCAATGGAAATGTGGTTGCTGCAAAATGGGGAAGCTGTGAGGAGAGAGAATTTGAATTTGGAAGAAACGGGACAGGAGCAAACCCTAAATATCGCTTTCGAATGACAATCTAGAGAATTACCAAACCCAAAGTGCTTCCAAATGACATAGGCAGCGTCGAGTTTAATTTTGGTTTAATAAAAATGATGATAATATTTTTTTTATGAAAAATTATGATAATAATTTTAATTCGGAGAGAACTTTAATTTTTGATGTTACTTATATTCAGGCTTCTTGTTGTTGCACTTTCACTGCACACACCCTCTGCACGTGCCGAGTACAAGTACTTGACAAAAATCCCACATGCATAATTCGTTTTCTTTTTGCACATTTGGGAGGGGTGCACGACCTCTAGCTCTAGGTAGGTGGGGATGAAATATGAACAGGACGAAAAATGTTCGGTTAAATCAATTTTGAAATTATTGCGAGTATTTAGATTAATTGGCGGAGGCAACCTTTTTTGTTAAAAAAATGTGGGGTTTGATCTCTAAAGTTAACATAAAATATATGAGAAGATATAATTAAGTGTTGGGACTAAGATCATGCGCGCATGTCTTGTATCCTTCAATTAGGGTGTAAAAGAGTTGGATCAAACCTAAGCCTAGCTGGGTTGCGGGTCAACTCTCAAGCTATTTTGTGAGCTTGGCTTAGCTCACGAGCTTGATGAGACTAAAAATTTAAGTTTAAGGCTACGAGCCCTCAAAAACATCCACTAGCCCATATATCGCATGTTCTCACTAATTTTTGTTATGAAATGAAACCATAAAAATCATCATACATCAAGTATAGTACGTGTTTCCCAGTCTTTATAAGCCTCAAGAGCATAATGAGTCGAGCTTCCCAAGGTTCATCTCGGCTCATTTGTATAACGAGCCCGAGCTTATTCGAGCTTTTTCAAACCGAGTTTTCGAGCTTTCTATTGGGCTAACTCGCAAGCTCTCATGAGTTGGCTCGACTCATTTCCACTTGTCCTGTTCTTATATACTCTCTTATAGGGCCTCATTGAATATGGAGCTCATGGTCAAATGCTCACTATTATATAAATTCTATTAATACTTAACGGAAAAATATAGAGTCTACCTCAAAAGTTGTTCTTTCACTTACTATTGCGTAACTCTACAATCTCTTGTTCGAATGTTAAACGACTTAGTCTTAGATAAGGGTGTTTCCCAAACAACTTCTTTGAAAAAATAATTATTAGTTTCAATAAAGATTTCAACAAGCAAAATAGTTTTTTGCACTAAAAACTTACATGCAATATCATCTTAAGAAAAGGAGTTAACAATGTAACAAAGGAACCCCTACAACTAAGATATTAATTTTGTGGAAAGGGAGTCAATTCATTTCTACAAATTGATTAGTTGTCCTTTATTAAAGCCTTGGAAGACATCTCATCAAGGTCATTCCTTATGACTTTGGCAACAAAGTGGCCATCTCGATCAAGTTACTCTTTTCCCTCAAAACCTTCAAGGTTGCGAACTATCTTTATTTACCACTTCTATAGGAGCAAACACAAACCTTTTGAAACATCCTCGATCACACTGCAAGAATTTTTCTTTTTCTAATATGCTTTGAAGACTCGGGTATGATTAAGCGACTCCTTACTTGATTTTGAATTAAGGACATTCATCTAAATTTGTGATTAATCAAGAAGTATCATAAAAGAAATTCACAAGATAAATTCATTTGAAATAATAATCACTTATTTAACATGACTTATAAATAAATGACCAAAGACTTTGTTCTTTGAAGATTTTTTATAAAAGTTTAAGGATTCATTTATACTTCAAAAAGTAGTAACCGACCAGTCATACTTTTAATCATGCTAATTGAGCTTAACTAAGCTACTTAGTTCTCATAAACTATAACCCACCCGAGTATGACTCGGACGTCAAGTTTGCCTAAGTAATTTTACATTTATGACATCACTTTAAATTTGGCATGCTTCAAGAATTGAACTAGAATTAATTATCCTAATTCTATTTAAGCCAAATTCATTAAGTTAAATTAATTGCCTTGGCAAATATTGAAAAATGTCTAAATAACTTATGTACTCATTAATATTAGATTTAGTATTTGAGTTGAGACATATCTGGAATATGAACATGTTGAATATTAGACTTAAATTACATATTAAGGATAAGTGGTTTTTAAATGCTTTATTTAGACTTATCTTAATATAATTAAGGATCAAATTATCTTTATACTTTCAAATTCATTTCTCTAATTTGTTTTTACATGTTTTCTAAAGATGATTTATCTCAAAGAAAAGCAAAAACAAACCTCATAAGCCTAGCCACCAGCTATACATGCAAAGCTGTCGCCGAAGGGATACTCGGTCGGGGCCTTGTGGCCGATGCTCGGCCGACCTTTGGGCGAGTCTTGTCCCATCATGCTCCTGGATTGGTCTCATCTTGCTTTTTGCATTTTGTCTTGTGTGCTTGTCATGCTTAGCTGAATTTACCTATAATAGGAGGGGTTGGTGTGTTCAATCCGCACACTTCACTTACTCTTCTCTTTGATTCTTCTTAAGTGCTCTAGCTTTGCTCTAGTTTGCTCATACTTGTCTTTGAGAAAAGGCTTAACAACCGTTGAAGATTTGCAGCCAGAAAACCAAAAATTCGGAATAGCTCGGACTAAGCCGACACGATTGTTTTTTGTCATTTTTGGTATTTTTCATTTATGAGTCTAATGAATTTTTATACATGATTTTTCAGGCTGATGAAGTTGGTAGAACAACTTTTGGAAGTTAGGACCTAGACTCAACGACTAATTCAAAGATGGTCTCAAAGCTGAGTCCTCAAACTATCAATTGTAATGACTAGTCGACTCGGTTCTTCCAGCTAAAGACTCAACGACTTTCTCTTAAAACAGACTATAAATAGAAGCCTTGATACAAGACTCTCACTGCTAGAAATTATAACTAAAATTATCATTCATACTTCTAGCTTACAACTCCCAATTATATTTTGAGTTATAATCTCTTGTGACAAAAAGTCTTGTAAACACCCTCTTTACTTCAAACACTTTTCTAGTCATCCCTTAACTGAGTTAATAACGTAACTTCAACTTAATTATCCCAAGTTGATAAGGAAATTTCAACTTGGAAGTACTAGGTCGGATAAGGGACCTTCGAGCCTAGGAAAAACTTGTAATAGATATGTCTAAAGAACAAATTTGGGTAATCATTATCACTATATTTGAGGATTTAAATAGTGAATTTTGACTTGGTGTTTGGATTAGCACTATTTGAGGTTTTCTACCCCATAAGGGTTTCCTCGTAAAAACTACTTGTATTTACTTCTTCGTTTTCCGAGGCACTCTAAACTCAATTTCTCTATCCGAGTAGTCGGTTCGGTTTTGAATTTTAAATTTTTGCTATTTTCTTTAAACCCTATTCACCTCCTCTAGGGTGATGATTCTCTCTGTTTGAACTTTCAATTGGTATAAGAGTCTAGCATTCTTCAAAGGAATTAACACTCCTAAGTTTTAAAGATTATGGCTCATCTCAACCGAGCGCTCGATGAAGGAAAGTCTTTTTCAAGGCTACCAAAGTTCATCGGCTCCAACTTCGCCCATTGGAAGAAATTTATGTAATGCTTCATACAAGATGAAGATAAAGATGTATCATCTAGTTTGTTTTTGAATACCCATTTGGTTCCTATAACTGGGTGGCCGGAAGATCATTTGGTCGGAATCCGGACTTGGTTTCTTTCAAATTAAGTTAATTCTTCTTGCATGGCCTCTACCCATTCAGGTTCAAGTAGGACTTTTAGTACATTTTTAGGTTCAATTAATGAGATGAATGCTAAAAATGCACATAAGTTTTGCAAAGAAGAACAAGTTCTCACCCGACTATTGATGTCGAAATGATGTTCTCGGGTGGGTGACTAAATGCATATTTGAAAGCTTTACGTAACCTCCGATTACAGATTTGTTGGTTGAATGTTCCGATCTTCAACTGGTTCAATTTGTTGATTTTCTTCATTAGCTTGATCTTCGATAGTCTAAGCTCATTCTTGAATTGGCTTATTCTGAGTTGACTCAATTCCTTTATTTTTGTTCATTTTGAGGTCAACCTCTACTATGTCATCTTCATCTCGATTTAGCTTGAGATATGAGAAAGTGGATTCACTTATCTTGCCATGATCAATTTTATCAAAGATAACGTGGATACTTTCTTCCACTTTTTCAGTTCTCTTGTTAAAGATTCTATAAGCTTTGCTATGTGAAGAATAACTAAGAAAAATACCTTCATCCGACCTAGCATCAAATTTGGTCGGATGTTCCTTACCATTGTTATGCACAAAGAATTTACATTCAAATAGTTTGAAGTAGGAAATGTTAGGCTTCTTTCCTTTGTATAGCTCGCAGGGTGTCTTCTTCGGAATGGGTCGAATGAGGCATCCGTTAAGAGTGTAGTTCTGTTGTGCTAAGCTGTCTCGACCTAGAAATAATAAGGTAGATCATTTTCAATCACCATTGTCCTTCCTATTTCTTCAAGTGTTCTGTTATTTCTCTCCACTACTCCACTCTTTTAAGGAGTTTTGGATGTTGAGAAGTTGTGGGAGATGCCATTCTTGTCACGTAAGTCCGTAAATTCCGAGTAATCGAACTCTCTTCCATGGTCAATTCGAATTCTCCTGATCCGATTCTCAAACTCTAGTTGTATTTTCTTGCAGATCTTATGGAGCTCTTTGAATGCTTCATTTTTTCTTCAAAAAACATACCCGGGTAAATCGTGAGTAATCATCAACACTAACTAGCACATATGATTTACCTCATAAGCTTTTAATAGGAATTTGACCACATAAATCCATATGAATCAATTCAAGCACTTTGGATGTAGATACTTGTCTTAAGTGGTTGAAAGGATGATTTGTCTTGTTTTCCTTGTGTGCATGCATCATAAAATTTATCTTTCTTAATGAACAATTAGGCAATCCTTTGACAAATCCACGAGATACAAGTTTCTTGATAGTGTGCATGCTAATATGACCTAGTCTATATGATACCATGTCCATGAATCATCATTTAAAGAAGCTTTTAAACATGATAAGTCTTGACTAGAATCAAAAAGAGGAATAGTATTGGTGTTACTTGACCTTAGACATGAGAGCTTTGTCTCCTTGGTGACTACATCGAAATGAAGTCTGTTGGTCCGAGTGAACCTTACGGCTCAGAAGATTATAGTTGAGCCCTTTGACAAGGTAAACTGGACTAACTGAGTTGTCTCATTGACCAATTCTGCCAATACCAACTATCTTGTCTTTGCTGTTATCTCCAAATGTCACTTTTCATCCTTTTATCGCTTCAAGTTCTGAGAAGACTCTTGAACCTTAAGACATGCGGCGTGAGCATCCACCGCCTAAGTACCGGACCTTTTTGTTTCGAGTTACATGCAAAAACGAAACAAACTAACCCTTCTAACTTCCTCTTACAAACCCAATAATTATCTTTACTGTGGTCTTTTCTCGAGGAAGAGTACTTTTAGGAACCCAAATTTGAATGATTTTGGGTTTGGTCCGATTCTCGAGTCTTCTTTCTTGAGAATTGACTCTGTGTCTCTTTCTTTTGAAAACCTCTCTTTTGTAAACGAGGTTGAGAAGGCTTTTTCATAAACACTGGTCCGGGCTCAGTCCTTTTCCTTTTTGATTGAATGGGACCATGCTCGGCCTTCCCGAACTTGATAGTTATGGAATCGGTTTTGAAAAGATTGTTTGTAGGAATTATCTTCCTATTCAGCAATATATCTAAGACATTTTTCGAAATGAGACACACTTGGGAACCAAGTAATAAATCAAGGTTTTTCTAACCTTGAGTGAGTTTTAAATCAACTCTTAAAACTCATTGAGCTTCTGTTTCAATTGCTTATTCTCTGTTATGAGGTACTCGGACTCTGTCTCATTATCTTGAGTACTAGTCTCAAGTACTTTTAGATTCTGTCTCAAGTTTTCTAAATCATTTTTCAAAGAGGTGTTCTTGGCATTAAGAGATTTCAGTAGCTACCATAGCCTTTTGCTTCTTTCTGTCCTTCTTTCTTTTTGGATAGTCTTTGACTATGTGCTCTTTCGTTGCCACACTCAAAACAGCCAGAGTTCTTAGTTAAAGATAAATTTGAAGAGGATGAGAATTTACCTTTTCTGTCTTTCTTGTAGAACTCTTACTTAGGCTTCTTCCGCCACTTTTTGTATTTCATCATTTTCTTGAAACCTCGGGCTAGAAGCGCCATGGGCTCTTCTTTAGAATATGAGGGGATCAAACTTGGACCTTATTCTTCCGAGGCCTTGAGAGTATTGTTTCTTTTAGTGTTGACCTCAGCTTCTTCCTCTACTAGATGCAAATTATAGGTGAGTAACTTCCAAATGAGCTCATCTAGCTTTAGCCGAGGGAGATCCTGAGCTTCCTCATTGTTATCACCTTAGGACCCTATCTTCTCTTGGGTAGACTCCTTAGAATCTTTCTGATCACTTCTTCATGAGTCATCTTCCTTCCAAGATATTTGAGATTGTTGACAATCTCAATGAAGCGAATGTACATCCGAGTGATGTTCTCATTAGCGTCCATCTTGAACATGTCATACTTGTGGAGATGCTGGCTTATTTTAGCTTGCTTTACTTGGTTGGTACCTTCATAGGTAGTAACCAGTGTATCCCAAACTTCTTTGGTCGTGTCACAGACAGATACTCTATTGTATTTTGTTGCATCAATTGCATACATTAGTGTGTTCATTGCCTTGAAGTTCTTTATGTACTTCTCGTTTTCTTCAGCAGTGAACTCGGACTTCACCTTAGGCACTTGTTTGTGTTCCTTCTATCTTCATAGGAGTGTAGTTGACATTGCCGATGATGTTCCAGAACCTCCTCATCATAATCTTGGATGAAGCATTCTATGATCTTCTTCCGAGTGTGCGAAATTTGATCCCTTGAACTTGGGTGGTTTGGTAAAAGATCTTCCTTCATCAAACTCTCCATAGTTAAGAGCCATCTGATCTTTAAACTTTAGATTTGTGAGATCCTTTGAGAAGGCTACCCTCCGATACCAATTGAAGGTTTGTTCTTGAGAGTCCGAATCAACCTAGAGGGAGGGGGTGAATAGGGTGGAAGGAAATTTTACGAAATTAAAAAGTTTTGTGCAAAGAAAAGACTTAGAAAACTATTTTGAGTCTAGATTGGACTCGAAATGCAGAACTCAAAATATACGTCAAAACCCTCATGGCGCAGAAAACCACGGACAGTGTCAATCCAAACACTAAGTCAAATCCAATATTTTGAATCCATAAAATACAAGGATCGCCTCTTACAGAATTGTTCTATTAGACAATTCAATACAAGTTTTTCTAGACACGAAGTTCCCTTATCTATTCTAGTACTTCCTAACTAAGATAACCCTTACAACTAGGGACAACTGAGTTGAGTTAACCCTTACAACTTAGTCAAGGGACTTTTATAGAGTATTGAAAATATAAATAAGAGTGATTGTAAGACTTTCTCTTTACAACTCGGAAAGTAGAAACTTATGTACAAAGTTTGAAAGCTAGAGAAGATTGAGAGAGATTATATATTTTGTTCGGTTCCAACAATCTTCAAGTCTTGTAAGAAGGCTTCTATTTATACACAGCAAGGCAGAGTAGCCATTGTGACTAATTGTGGACTTGGAAGCTTTACTAGCCGTTGTAACGAGTAGTCTAAGTCACTAGACGTTGTAAATGTAACATTGTGCTTTGGTCCTTGGCTCAAAAGGTGGTCCAACCCACTAGTTGTGACTAAGATCTAGGGTGGAAACAACTATTAGATTCAAAGTTGAAGTTTACCGGATTTGGAAATAAACAACCACGATACGGTGTATCGAGCCTTGTCTCGAAACAATGTTTTTACATGTCTGCTGGTGTTTAACGGTTAGAAGACAATTACTTTTTCTTTTTATAACAAGATTAAAATACTTAAATCAACCTAAAAATCAAATCAAAGTGGTGCTCAAAGTATAAAAATACTTTGGTCTAAGATTAGGCAAGGATAATAATTAATTCATAATAATTAAGCAATTAATTATCTTTAACCTCGAGATAATGAAATTTTCTGAGTCTAATATTCAATAGGTTCTAATTCCATCTTGTGTCTATCCTTTGGATGATTAAGAGATTAAGATTATATAGACACAATGCATCAAATTGATCAAGTAAATAATTTTTGTTAATAACACCGACTTAGAAATAGAAATTAACGCAGTAATTTTTTTCTGGTTAAACTATAAAGCTAGAGCTTGGAATAATATATGCATGCGAAATTATTTACTCATCACAACTATCTCGGTTGCATCCGAATGGGTCGAAACCTAGTGTTGTGTGTGTTTACTCAAGAAATGCTTTCGGAGTAGGTCGAAAGTAATGAAAACTTATGGATGAGCTTCTTAAAGAGTGAGAATGACTTGAATTCAAAACCATAGAGAGATAGAGAGTTATACCCGAGTCTTCAAAACCAAAAAAATGTCAACAACTAGGTTGGAAATAAAAAATAAAGATAATAATTGAGAATAAAGGAATGATCCACCATCTTGATTGAGCAACCCACCAATCCTTACTCTAAAGCATGAGCATTAAGTAAGAGATTTAAAGGAAAACCTATAATCACTACTCAAAACAAGATAAAAATTGTAAGAACTTTTTGAGAGAAATTACCTTAAGCCTCTTTTATTCGTGATCAAAATCTTGTCTAGTCTAATTGCAAGAGAATACTAGAAGACTATTCATAGCCATACAATTAATTTTTCTTTCTCCAAGCTAGTAATCATAACTATTAAAAAATAAGCACCTGGTAAGCTAGTGTGGTCTAATAGAAATTAGTCAACTAATCTAGCTAATAAAAAGCTTACAACAATTATTGCTTGAAATTTTGAAAAGGAATAGCCTTTGACACTATTTGAACTCTAACTATCATATTTGATTTTTATAATCTTCACAATCACTTAAAGCATCAAAATATATTTAAAACCACCCAATTCATTAGATAATGTTAACTTTAAAAGTCACTATAGGGGAGCCTTTGAAGAAAAGAATTAGAGAAAAGTAAGTTTGGGAAGAAATATCGGGAACATGGATATACCGGCAATCGGGTCATTCGGTTCGGGTTCGGTTCGGGTTAGTTCGGTTCGGGTTAACTTCGGGTCAATCTTGTTCGGGTTCGGTTCGGTTTCGGGTTCGGGTCAACTTCGGTTCGGGTAAACTTCGGGTCGATCTCGTTCGGGTTCGTTCGGTTTCGGTTCGGGTCAACTTCGGTTCGGTTCAACTTCGGTCAATCTCATTCGGGTTCGATTCGGGTTAATTTCGGATCTAGTCGTAATTGGATCACTTTTTGGGTCAAAATCGATTCAAAATTGTACCACTATAGGCACAAAAGTACATCATGAGAGACCCAACAAAAAAATGTGGGTTGGGTCACTTTTATTGGGGTTAAATCGATTCGGATCTGATTCGGTTCGGGTCATTTTGGGTTCGGTTCGGTTTCGGTTCGGGTCATTTTGCATTCGGGTCGGTTTCGGTTCGGGTCATTTCGGGTCGGTTCGGTTCGGGTCGGTTCATTTCGATTTTCGGGTCAAAATCGGTTCAACTGTTTCGGATGTCGGTTCGGTTTGGGTTTCGGGTCGATCGGGTTGACCCGTTCGGTTCGGTCGGTTTTGCCAGGTCTAAACATGGATATATATATATATATATATATATAAGGAAGGGTTCAACTAAGCACCTCCCGTAGGTAAGCACTAAACAATAGGTAAGCACTTTACATCCGGATCGTTAGGTTATCATCCAATGTTCTACATTAATCGGGTAGTATTAATATTAAAAAATAAAAAATAAAAAAATAAAAAAAAATTTCAAGGGTCTTGCCCAACCCCTGCAGATCCTCGACATTTCTTCTTTCCCCACTTTTTTCTCCTATCTCTACCTTTTTCCTGCCCTCCCTCTCTCTCGCGGAAGCCACTCCTCTCTCTCTCGTGCTGGCCGCCACACTCGTCGTCGAACTCTCTCTCTCTCTCGATGGCCGCTTGCCTTGTATATGCTACCACTCGTCGCCTCCCTCCTCTATCTGCCGTTGTCGCCTTTGTCTATCTCTGTCTCTCGGTCTCTCTCCTCGGTCTCCCCTCGTACTTTCTTTCGCTGAACCCCATCTCTCTTTACCGGCTACTCGACGCTGTAACGGACAAATGCTTAGACACCATAATGTCCATCTCCCATGCAAGTAAGATTCTCGATTCTTTTTATCTAGGTTAATTGAGTCTCCACCAGTTCCTCCTCTTCTCCATTCTCGTTGATAAATTGAGAATTTTGTTCTCTAATATCGATTTTACTTGCACGAAAATTAGGGTTTAGCAAATTTTGTTGGCTATATTGCTTTAGGGGATTATTGTTTTCAATATATTAATTTAGGGATGATTTTTGACTGAATTTTGAGGTTTTGTGGATGAAGCGAGTGAAATTAGTGAATTTGGGATTTTTGTGGATGTAGTGAAATGTTCGTTGAAACTAGAGAATTTGGGAATTTGGGAATTTTGTGGATGAAATGTTGCTAAAATTAGTTGGAAGTGAAATTTAGTTCGAATTTTGTGGACAAAATGGTTTTTCTTCTATTATTCTTGTCATCTGTTGTTTCGGTGCTTATATTATTCTCAAAATTTCATAGATCATGCCTGCAAATGTCGCTTTAGTAAAAATGCAATCTGTTTGGGTTTGTAAAGGTGCATGAGCCAATACAAAAACTGTTTGTACGTTTGCGGTCTATAGTTGATCCGGAGCCATTTAGTCACATGTATCTAACCTCGGTAGCATAGGCACATGCAAATAAGATGTGCTCTATAATCTCGGATCGGCATGAGCGAGATAGGACAGGTTTATAACCATATTGGGTTCATGTTGTTTCAGCAGGTAGTGATCACTGTCTCGTACTTTCTTTGGTTGTTTATATTTGCTCACTGCTTGTATACTTGTCCTCGCCATTCTGCACAGCAAACTCCATAGGCTTCGGTAATTGCTTAATAAGTCTTCCACTGAATAATTTCTTAAGTTTGCTCACTCGCTTGTATACTTGCCCCGCCATTCTCTCATTGCTTAAGTCTTCTCGCAATTTATTAACTTAAATGTCAAGTTTTGATGTCGAGAATTACTATTTTGTTTTAGCCTATTAGCTCAAAGGTAGAGCGACGTGCATTGTCGCAAGGAGATGTGGGTTTAAATCCCACATAAGCTTGTTAATTATTAAGAGCTACTCATTGGAGGCTTGTATACTTTTGCTAAACAAAAACAGAAACAAATGGTCGAGATGTAGTAGTATTCAGCCATAATGGTATAAGAACCAAAAAATATTATAGCCGAGAACCAAAAGCGGAACCAAAAGGTAGAAACAATGGTTAAGAATAAAAAAAACAGAAATAGAGTGCAAAGTTTCACATACTAGCCTTATTTGACTATTTATGTTATATCGTTTAGCTTCTTTTAAGTCTAGATTTATATACGATTTTGTAAATTTAGAACCCTCTAGAGAGAGGTGCTCGACAATCTAGAGAGAGAAAGCTTATTTCCAAACCTTTCTACTCATGAAACCATTCTCGGAACCCCCACCCAAACCTCCATACCCTCTAGATAGACTAGAGCCTCCATCTCATCTAGCCAATCTCGTGAATCGCCTGATGTTGTTAAGGGTCCGGTGTCTTCCAAATTTGAAGCTCGCCTTTGGTATGATTTTGGTACCCTGGTCTATAGGTTTGAGGAAATCATCGGCAATAGGTTTCCATTTCGAATTTCTTCTGCTCTCGCCTGCCTGGATTCCGCTTGCTTTTGAGGCTTCCGATTCCGCCTTCCTCTGCTCGAGGCACCGCCGATGGTGACCATTTAGCCCAGATCTACTAATATATCCGTCGATGGGTCGCCACTTTTGGTAAAGTTCTATGGCGTCTTTTCTTATACAAATCGACCAATTGGGCTTGCTATCGCAAATAGAAAGAGTTCGTGGTTTGATGTCGATTCGGCTATGAGGTCAAACTTGCTGCCAATCAAGGGGCCTCCTTTTGGATGGTGACTCTTCCTTTGCTCAAAGGTCCAACTATGCCACCTAGAAGTTCTTGCTATTTCTCTAATCTATTTAGCGATTCTTGGAGATAGACCGAAAGGTGGATCATTTTTCATCCCTTTCCAGGTGATCTCTTTCCTTTCTCGAGTTGTGTTCACTGTTTGTTCATGTGTATTGGGTTGACCGAGTTGGGTTTGATAGTGCCCTGTCATTAAAGGCTTGCACTACTTGCTTTTTGTCCGATCTTCTATCTCGTGTCTTTTGTTTGTGTTTATTTGTGCCTTGTGTTTGAGTTGGTTTTTCTTTGCTATATATTGAATTTTTCCTGGCCCCTTTTCTCATACCACACAAGCTCATCCCTCCGATTTACTCTCTTCCCTGTCCTATATCTATTACTTCGGCGTTTACCTTTGAATCTCCAAAATGACCGAGATACACAACGACCTCAACCTTCCCGGTGCTAATCATCGAATTGAAACAGGAGCGTAAGGGTTATATGGATGAGAGTGATGGTGGAAGTCATGGTTTTTCCGAGTTCGCATGAGAGACTTTCCTACTCCTAGTCAGTTGTCTTTGGGGTGGGAGGGCCAAGTCAAAATCATCCTTCCTTTTCTCTCAAGAGAGATCATCCTCACTCTACCGACCATCCTTCTATCCGGAGGGAGGAACTTTTGACCATCACCGATGATGTTACGAGGTGTTCCGAGTTTCTGAATGGGAAGCCCCCCAATTTTACCTCATGATTATATGGACGAGCTCTCTTCTTTGTGTCCGCTTAGCAAAGTCCGGGGTGAGTTTATCCTTCTTCTTATCATTGTGTCCAAAACCAAAGCCGACCGAAAGCATGTTAAGGGCCAGGTTGAGTATATTGAGCTTAGGAATAACTGGATTCTACCGAGGTTTACCAATGTTGCTGACAAAATTTTTGTTTTTGAGAATAGGCCTTGGTTTGTGAATGGCCTCAACCTGGTGGTTATTTCTTGGGTTTCTTTTTCGATCTCTTCTATGCTAAAATCACTAAAATTGACTAGTGGGTGAGGGTTCTAAGACTCCCTATGGAGTTATGGAATTTCCACACTCTCTCCTTTCTTTTTAAGAATATTGGGCAGGTCATTAAACTTGTACATCACACTCTCTTGAGTTAGAAAGGGAGATTTGTGAAAGTTTGCGTGAACATTGATATTTTTAAACCCCTCGGAGGTAGTCTTCGATTCTCTAATGGCACCTATTCTCTTGTTGTCCCCCTCATTTATGAGGTTCTCAATGAAGTTTGCGCGTTATGTGGGAGTGATGCCTATGCCCTTGAGATGTGTCCCATTTACCCTTCAAAGTCTAAAATTGAGGTGGTGGTTGAGAAGTTTGGGAGTCAATCTTTATCCGAGGTTAGTCGTCCCAAGTCCGGTGTTTCTAACAGTACTCCCGCCATAGTTGATAGATGGATAAGCTGCCATCTCGAAAAAAGAAACAAAGCTAACAAAGGCTCTCGGCCTCCTCTGCCCCTTAGCTCTAAGGCGAAGTCCGTCCCAACCCCACTATTATGGAGAAAAAGGATACTAGCAAGTCAAGTTCCCAGCCTGAGATTTTCAATCCCATTACGTCTCCTCTTACATCAAGCTTACCTACTGCTACTTCGAACCTGGTGAGATTTTCGGTGATGTCTCTATTCCTGTGACTAAGAACACCCCTAAGCCTACTACTCAAGGTAGTGATAGTCCCCGCAAGGAGTTACCTGTTGTTGATTGTGAACTAATCTGATTGCTTAAAACCCTAGTATTGATAAGATGGATTCTCCGACTACTAGCTCTACTTTTTCTCAGCCCAAGTTCATCAACGAGGTTTTCCCAAATGATATGGATATCCGTGGGAACATTTCGAACAATGATCTTAACGACATGTTTTTAGACCTTAACAATATTGATGACACTACCATGTTTACTGAATCATCCAAGAAGAGGAAGATGGTGGAAGAGGGAGATGAACTCTCCTCCCATTAGAACCCTTGATCCATGTCTTTGATGAGTTCTCCTGGACCTAGCCTTCTCTTTTAGGTCGCTTTTGGTCCAGAGCTGCTGTTTGTTCTATGTCGTTATCTCCAGGTGTGTAATTAACTTTTCATTGGCTTTATGTTTTTTCTTACTTCTTTGGCTCGTGGTTGTGTCTTAGGCAGTTTTTGTTTCTCTTTTGGGTCCGAGGTTTATTTACGACTCCTTTTTTACATTGGGTACTTGTTCGAAAAGGTTATTGTCTAGTGGGGTACCTGTGTGTGGGTTCAGCCTATTATACTTTGTAATGGCTTGGCCATGGACTATGCTAGGTGTGTGTAGAAGATTGATCAATGTTATATGATAAATAACAATCTTGTGTTTAAAATTAGTTGGTATGGGTTGCTTGTTGTATCTGTAATATTTTCTCTATGCTCAGCCACTAGCATTTAATATCAATGAACATATATGTAAAATATGCCTATGTTAGGAGGCTTAGTATAAGCCCTAGCTTGTTGTTATCTATCCCGGGTACTATTTCAAAGAAGTTTCTTAGGCTCTCTTGGACCCTCGATTTTGTGCTTTATGCCAACAAGTATGGGAAAGGAGGCAAGCTCTTGGTATTAGTCTACTCCCGTTGGGGAAGGATTGATTTAGAGCTTTGCCACCTCCATATTGATAAGTCTATGATGCGGAACTATCTTAGTCCAAGACTTATTTTCTATGCTTACAACCCTCTTTTCCGGTGTTGGTTCCTTATCCTTTTGAGGATCTGTGGTTACCTTATATTTGAAATTAGTTAGCGGGGTTGATGGGTGTTCCCCTTAAGAGAAAGTTAAAAGGATGCTAAACTTTGTTATGCATGATTACTAGGGACAAAGCTTTTGAAGGATGGTCATAATAGAGATTTTTAAGGATATCGATGTGACATGATTTTGAACAAGGATGATTATTGTTATCTTTTGATTTGTATTATTTGGATCAAATACTCTATTAAGAATTTTATGGGTAATGTTAAATGTTTGATCATTTTTGGGCGAGTGGAATGTCAGGAATTTTTGATATTCCCAAGGCTCCTTTTCAGAACATCTCGAAAAGGGACATAATCTTGTTGTGCAAGCGATATTTATTTTGTATGCCAAAATTTCATACGCTTAATTCTCAGTATGTTTCAACTAGGTCTTTGAGGATCAGCTCTAGGAATCACTCTACTTTTATTGGTCATCAAAAGAAAATCCTTAATTGGATGAATCATATAATCCGCCTAAAGGCAGGTGATGAGGCTACAATTCTAATTAATTATTTATGAAGATTATAAGTTGGAACATTTAGGGAACAAAAAGAGAGAAAGAAGTTAGATATATCAAAAGAATTCACAATTCGACATTATGTTTCTAATTGAAACAATGGTTAATGAATCGAATACACGAAAAATTATCAATTTGCTAGGCTTTGAAAAGAACGATTTTGTCCTACCCGTTAATCATATGGGAGGAATTTGGGCATTATGGAATACCGAAAACGTTAAGGTATTCATGTTAGCTAAAGAGAATAGAGCTATTCACCTCTATTTCGATGATTTGTGAAAAAATAATGAATCCATTATTTTCGGTGTCTATGGTCTAGCCCGAGAAAGAGACAAACCAGCCCTCCGGAGGAAACTTCCGCTTCTAAATGGAGTGTTCCATTTACCTTGGTGTATCTTAGGTGATTTTAATGAGTTAGCAAAACCAAGATGAAAAACAGGGAGGAGCGATTCTAAAAATTGACAAAACAGATCTGAATGAATAGATTCCTTAAATCTATCACCGGCATCTCCATCCCTCCAACGGGTAGAAGTTTCACATGGAAGAAATGTATCGGAGGGACTTATATCTACGAACAATTAAATAGGGTTATTGCTAGGCAAGACTGGTATAATATACACCCTGCTTTAGAAGTAAGACATGGTTTGTTCTTCTTCTCCGACCATTGCTATATTCTTCTTGATACTAATCATGCTACTCCCGGGCATAAGAACAGGGGTTTTAGATTTCAACTCATTGGGCTAATTTTGAAAAAGTGAACGATATCGTACACAAAGAATGGCTTGTTGATAGGAAGGGTACAACTCTTTTCCGGATGGTCTCAAAGTTGAAAAGAATTAAAAGCACACTTAAAGAGTGGAATAGAGGAACAAATAATTGTTTCAAAAGTAACATGGAAAGAAATGTAGAACGACTTCAATATGTAGAAGAAAGGTTAATCAACAATCCACAATGCTTTAGACTTAATCAATGGTTTAGTCATCTTATACGATAGCGTGAAAGGTTGTTATTGTTTAATCAACGCTACTGGGGTAAACTAGCCGAAAGCGGTGGCTCACGAAGTGAACGAAACTCTAGATTCTTAGTGTGACTTCTTGTAAGAGAAGAAAAACAATTACTAGACTTAAGGATCCCTCGGGGATTTGGATTGAGGATATGACTACTATTAGTAACATTTTTGTCAATGAGTTTCATAGACGATTTACAAAGAACGAAAATCGCATCACATTTTCACTCGCTCATTTAGACTAAAATGAATGACCTCCAGCGAAGATAGCCTTGTCAAAGGTTTACGCCGGAGGTAGTTAAGGATGTTGTCTTCCAAATGGATGCGTCCAAATCTCTAGCCCGGATGGTTTTGGTCCTAGCTTCTTCCAAAAGTATTGGGAATTACTCAAGCATGATATAATCGGAATGATTAATGATTTTCATGAAAATAGAAGGATCCTCAATTAGATCAACCACACTTTTATGACCCTTATCCCGAAAATCAATAATCCATACTCTACGAATCATTTTAGACCTATCAGCTTTTACAATACGCTTTACAAAATTATTGCAAAAGTATTAGCTAATCGGTTGAGATTGTGTTTAAATAGCATAATCTCCCCGTTCCAAAGCGCTTTTGTGCCGGGACAACAAATTCATGATAACATCCTTCTAGCAGAAGAAATTATGAACAAATTCAACCATCAAAAAGGCAATAGAGCTTGGGTTGCCCTTAAATTAGACATGGAAAAAGCGTATGATAGACTAGAGTGGGATTTCCTTCTTGAATGACTAAGGTAGTTGGGCTTTCCTCAAAAATGGAATGAATGGATCAAAGAATGCATCTCTACTGTCTCTCACTCAATCTTGATTAATGACCAACCAAATGGTTTTTTCACCCCATCCGAGAGGGCTTAGATAGGGTGATCCTCTATCACCCTACTTGTTTCCGATATGTATGGAAGTCTTATCAGCAAAACTCATTAAAGGAGGATCCGATAAGAAAAATGGTTTAGGTATTAAAATTTGCGCTAAGGGAAAGACTATTCTAGACCTTTTCTATGCGAGATAATAGCCTTCTTTTACGTAAAGTTAAGGCAAAGTCCTTTTGTTGTCTTAAATCAATTTTGGATGAGTTCTATGTGTCCTCGGGACAATTGATTAACTTTCATAAATCATCCATGATTTTCTCCTGTAGTGCCTCTCGATGGGATAAAGAAATAGCTACTTCTATGTTCCACATTCCTATTGTTGAATCCTCGGGTAAATATTTGGGTTGCTTGGCAATTCAAGGCAAAAAGAAAATTCCGCTTTTTTCCCTGATTGTTGATACGGCCAATAATTCCCTTAACACTTGGAAAGCCAATACTTTATCTAAAATGGGCAGGGTAGTGCTTATCCAATCGAGCTCGGAGTCCTTACCGCACATTACATGTAATGTTTTAAACTCCCTAAGCATACGAACCTCTCCTTGGACAGAATTAATGGAAACTTTTTTGGAAATCAAATAGCAATAAGGGAATGCCCATGATAGCATGGGATCGAGTCTGCCAACCAAAAAGTAAAAGAGGTCTAGGTCTTAGAAAGGAAGAAGATATCAATATCGCCTTTCAATGTAAGCTGATCCGGAAATTACTTAAGGATCTAGACTACTTATGGACAAAACAAATGAAGGCAAAATATGCTAACAAAGGTGATTTATTCAATAGAAAACCACAGAATACGGACTCTTAGGTGTGGAAGTCCCTGTCTAAATTCTTGCTGATTTTCAATAGAGGAATTCATTGGAAAATTGCGGATGGTAAAGATATTTTATTACGGATCGACATCCGGTGTGAGAACCAGAGTAATCTAAGCCTTTCCGGAGCCGACCCTTTGTCCATAAATCTTCGGACTAGGGTTAGTAAGTTTATTAAATATAACACTTGGTATATCCCTAAACTCACAGATATACTCCCACCTAAGGTGGTGGAGTTTATCGGGGTATTCCTATTCCGAATTTTCCAAGCAATCGACGAAAGTTATTAGGGTCTTTCGGGAGCGGTTCTTTCTTTACCAAGACGGCTGCTAGAGTAGCTCGGAATGCTCATAACTCGGATAGGACTTAGACATCCCACCTAAGATTAAGATTTTTCTTTGGCAATTGCTCCATCAAGGTATCCCCTAAATAAGAGATTAGGCGACGGAGGGATTCGATTAATACACTCTGTAAGATTTGTAATGCTCATGAAGAAGAAGACTCACATCTCTTTTTCTTCTGTCCTCATACTCAACAAGTGTAGACATTTGCTACTATCCACCGGTGGCTTCTTTATACAAACTTCATCTCCCTCATCTCGTTGCGAATGACATCCTCTATGGAGCTAGCCGGTCACACCAACCCAATTAACTTCATAGAGTTCTTTTTCTTCTTTGGAGCATCCGGAAGGAGAAAAATGCCCTTATCTTCAACAACGAAGACTTCAATCATATCAAGACCATTATTCGGGCAAAGAGAGCGTTTGCAGAGTGGACGTTAAGAAGATACATCTCCTCTCGTGATCTCTATGTTGTACGAGAAAGAGCCAACCCAAAACAAGTATAGCTTGTCAAATGGAACAGACCCCCTGTCGACACGATCAAATTAAATTTTTATGGCTGCCTCAAAAATAATAAGACAACCATGGGGTTCCTATTAAGGGATGACAAAGGTAACCTTTTTAAAGTAGGAGCTGCAAATCTAGGGAACACATCATTTTTTATTGCAGAGGCCTCCGCACTTTGTTTCCGTATTCGGGAAGCGATCAAAGCCAATATCTCGAGGATCCAGATTGAAGGAGATAATAGGATTATTGTGGATGCGGTTAATGGGGTTATAAAACTACCATGGCAAGTTGACTTCATTATCGGAGATATCAAACACATGATGAGAGATTTCACTTGGAGTAGCATCAACCATATCTTTAGAGAAGCTAACTGTGCAGCTCATTGGTTAGCTGGTTTTGGGCACTCGGTCTCTTCCCCTTCTACTTGGGAGTTTTGTCCCTCCAATGAGCTCCGAGTATCCTTGTTAATGATAGTTTAGGTAGAACTCTTGTGAGAAGGGCTACCTAATTTCTTTTCTTATGCTTCTTTTTACCCTTTGCCAAAAAAAGTCCAGATTTGGATTTTAGATATAGTAATGCTTATTACATTTATGCTTATTCCCTTTTGTTTTATCAATTAATTAATATATGTCCTGTTTCGGATTTCAATGAGATTGTTCATGGCTTGTTTCGTGTTCTTAATTCACCGAACTTTTACACTGCATGCGAGTTGCTTTTCCTGTTTATAATTTCCTGCTTGTTTTGTATATTATTTATTGTTTTTCCCTCTTCTGCTGATCTTCGTATAGGTTTCGATCTTTATAAAAGGCCAATTTCTTAGTTGCAAACAACCTATGTTGGATTCGAACCCACATCTTTGTGTTATTGCACATTGCTCTACTTTTGAGCTAATAGGCTTGCACATAAATTGTTATTTCCATCAATTATTTCCAGAGAGGCATCCTCATGTCAAGCTGCTGCGTGAAGCATCTCCATACATGGAAGCACGGTTGTACATATTTGAGAGCAAAATGCACATGTTTGGTCATGACAAGATCTATTTCCAGAGAGGCACCCTCATGACAAGTTCTTAGTTGCAAACAGACCACGGGAAGGTGAATCGGGATGACTATTTAGGATTTCAAGTGTTCTTGATTGGTTGTTAAGGTCTTGGAGATGTGCAATGGTGAGCGGAGGAAGGTTTGTTGTATGATAATCCTAGGAAAGTGAATCAAGCAAGTGTTAAAGCTGTGAAAGGTTGTCTAAGGAGCTCAGCCTTAAAAGGTTACAATTTTTGAAATAGATTCCTACAAGCGACTTCTAAGAAGCTCTTGTTATAGGAGCCTCTCGTAGAAATTTTTCTCAGAGAAAGGAATCATTTCTCATGTGCTTGTTCGACCATTTGGTTCACAAACAAATTAAAATAGAACTAGAAATCCTCCTTTTCCCTTTCTTTTTTTTTTTTTTTTGGGGCGGGAGGTGCCCTGCTTTAAATAAGGGGGCATCCCCTTTTAAAATGGTATTTTTTAAAAATATGTAACTAGATATTCTGATATTACCGTTAAGCATAAGAATACCCAAATCATAAGAGTCATGTTGTGAACATAAATTAGGATGGAAATACTAAAGGAGTTTCGGCACATGATTATGAACAATTGACTGGACCCTTAAACTCAATTTATGATATAAAGATCTAGCATACAAATTTTCGGACGAACAACCATGTTGTGAATGAAAAAGAATTGACCATATTACTCCATCCTTGAAGTAGTTAGTTAAAGTGAGGATGAAAATAGAGAAGATCAATAAATCTTGTGTTAATTAGGTTTTTGGAATTGGGTTTGGTTTGAAAAAAGAGAGGAAGAGTGAAGAAGAAGACCGAACATATGCAAAGACGAGGGTATGAATGTCTTAATTTCAAACATGTCTCTAAGTCATCATCACAAACAACCTAAATACTGATAGCATTCACCTTCAATGTGCTCGTAATGTCATCATCACAAACACTCAAATTGGAACAGGTAAAGTTAGATTTCACTAATGGCATGGTTCAATTTGGCTCAATTAAAATGGGTTTAAAGCTTGTCGGTTTGTAAGTCGGTTCAGCCAACCTATAAACTCGGTGAATCGACCGGGCACATAATTTCCTCAATCAAATCTATAAATCAGGATGATTCCACTCGAAGTAATGCAATCCATTAATCAACTACAAGGCACAAATCAAGATGATTCCTGAACAATAAACCGATTGTTGAATAATAAACTAAAGGAATGCAATCCATTGCGAGGCACAAATTAGGATAATTCCTGAACGGATCAAACTTCATACGGATCGGACTTCATACTACCAGGCACATCATTTCATCAATCGAATCTAATGATGAAATACAACCAATTAGAAATACATTTATGGTAAGAGGTTTGTTGCTCCATTCAATAAACTAATTAAATCACTCGAAGTCGAATGTTTAAATAGTTTGGGGAAAAATTGTGATTGAAGATACATGTATGGCAAGAGGTTTGTTGAACCCTAATTAATAAACTTATATGGCTATTGTTTTTAAGTTGATTAATTGAATAATTGCGATTGAAGATATGAGGAAAAAAATTACCTCAGCGCAATTGTGGAATTTGGGGGAAAACCCTAATTTCGGCTTCCTTTAAAATGCGGAATCGCCGGAACACTTGTTGTCGATGGAGATCGATTGGGGGCTGCCGGTGACGAGAGAAAGGGGAAGGGTTCCAATGCCGGAGTCGAGGAACGAGAGAGATGGGAGGTGCGAGAATCGAAGCGGGTTTAGAGAGAAAAGAGAAAGTCTACGACTCCTTTCCCAAATGTGCAACTCCTTCCCAAGAAATTCGCCGGATTTGGGGTGATAGCATGGGTGCCGGCGAATGGATGCGGTTTTCAGCGAATGGAGGTGGGTGCTGGCGTGGGAGTAGTTGTTGCCGGCGAGAGAGAGGGAAGAAGTTGAGAGGTAGAGAAAGAGAGGCAAGGGGCTGAGAAATGACGAGATATGAAGTGCCCCTGAAACCTTTTTTTGATGTTTTTGTCTTTTTTTTAATTGTTAATATTAGCTAATTAATGTTGATCTGTTGGATGATGATCTAATGGTTCAGATTGAAGGTGCTTACCTACGAGAGGGGTGCTTACTTGAACCATTCTATATATATATAGCGGCTTAAATTGACAAAAGAAAAATTAAGGGGTTTCACTACAAGTCTCGTCATTTTAGCAAACCCCCTTCCCCACCCTCCATCCTTACTCCCTCTCTCTCTGTCATACCTCATATCTCTCTCTCTCTCTCTCCCTATTGCCAACGATACCCCTCATCCCCGTCGTCGATGTCGCCGCCTCCCTATTGCCGACCTGCTTAGCCACCCTCTTGCCAGTAGTGACATAATATAAACAACAACTAGGAGGTAGGGACGAGAGTGAGACACCCTCTCATCGTCTCTCTCTCTCTCTCAACTGAAGTTATAGGTCTTACGCAGCCACTTCAAGCTCTCTTCCAGTGAGAGCCGCTCCAAGCTCCATCTTTTACCAACCACTCCATAATCTAGCTCTCCCTTTCATCTTTTTCATCCGAAATTATGGTTTGAAAAAATGCGAATTACAAATTCTGGTTCTAATTACATAATTTCTTTCTTCTCATATTCAATTTTTAAGGAATTAAGTATAAATTATTCTTCAAATTGTGAATTCAAGTTCTAATTTGCTCTTCAATTTACGAAATTAGAGTCGGACTCAATTGCTTAATTGCTTGCTCAATTGCTAGTTTGGGTCAAATGATTGTGGTTTGGATGAATCTGGCTCAATTTCTTGCTTGATTATTAATTTGAATTGGGAAATTTGGTTTAAATGTTGCTTCCTTCCATTGTTTTGTTTTTGGAGCTTATATTAATACCCTTTTACTTGTGACAAATGTCTTTTGGTTCAGATGTAAAAAATCATGAAATTGTAAAAAGAGTGGTTAATACATACTTTGTAAGAATATATTTCGGCAAGGTAAATTTGTTTTTAATTTTTGAGAACTTTCAACGGTTGAGCCGAAGCATTCCTTAATGTCGTTTGATATGTTAGAAAAGGTAAGTAAAGTTTTACTAATTTTAAGGTCTTCTAATGACATCATTTGGCACCTGGGAGATAGGAGAAAGAGTAAGTTTCGAGTGTTGATACTTGTCCCTTGGATGCTATCAATTATGTATATCTAGGCCCCTAGATGACCAATATAAATAGAAGTTGAGATGACATCTTCTTTTTTGTGGATTAGATTTTGAAAGTCACAAGAGGACTTGGATGCATATGATCTTGGTATGTGTAAGTTTTTACATTATATAGCAACTTAAAGAAAGCTCCGTAAGAAGTATTCCAATGCTAATTGCTAAAATTTTAACGTGCTTCTATGAAAGTTGTCCTTAAATGGTTTTATGTTCAACATAGAGTAATTGTCCCTATACTAGTCTTTATTGAAGAGGTGGTGTATAACGCTTGTAGTTGTGTTGCCTATTGGTTGCGATCAATGTGCTAAAATTTAGGTTTTGTAATCTACCTTGTAGCTTGGTAAAGCAAACTTAAGCTCTCATTATGACATAATACTTAAGTTTTGGTTACCTTGTATTTTGGGTAAACAAAGCTACCTTGTAGCTTGATTGCCGTGAGAGAGTCTCGTTAGAATTCAAGTTTTGCGGGAAACGTTTTGTGAGGAGGTGTTCATGTGGTCATTTTGACTCTCTAAACTATGACTAGAACCTCTCATTTTGTTGTTATTCAAGGTCAAAAAAGCCTATTATCTCAATATGGGAGATCATTTATGCAATGACACAAAGGACGTGTTCAAATTCCACATAAGTTGTCCGAAACATGTTCCTTTTATTCATCTTCTTCGCAACTAGCTCAATATGGCCTGAAACATTTTAGAAAGCTCAATATCTAGGCTCATAATGTCCTAATCGGCAGCTGCTTGTTGGATTTCTTTCAAATTGGAATCTAAAAGAATGCCCAACAAGTTAGCCTTGGTTGCCTCACCAGCCTCCATCACCTTCTTCCTCTTGTTAATTATTCCTTTTAAATAAAAACTGTATCCGATCATCAATTTCCTTGAACTTCCTGTTACATGCTTGTTGGAATATACATGGCATATTAAAGCATTAAGAAACCCAGCTTTGCTTAAGACATCTATGACTCTTTCAAAGTTTCCCCTCCCTTCCCCCTAAAAAGAGTTTTTTAATGGGTTTTTGAAAATGTAGTGATAAGGAATACCTACGTCTACATCTTTTACACCTATCATTGATGGAAGATTCCACACATTTTTTGGAGAGTTTTAGTTGTATTGAAGTATAAAGAACTCCAACTTTTTCTTTGTGAGTAGGAAGCTTAGTGAGTAGGATAATAGGAAATAGGAATCCCTTCAATATAGAAATACAAATTGATCGTCGCATTTTAAGTGCTAAATCGATTTATTCTCCGAGAAACTGAAAAATTTTATGTCCCTCTCGTATAGCTACTACCAAAGGTCGCTCTCGATATCACATCAACAATGAGAGTAGTAAGATGTACACCTCACTAGGACCAGCTTGGGTAACTAGTTCCTCCCATTTATTCATCATTTCATCACAATTTTCATAAAATGCCAGCAATAAAATGACCTTAAGCTTCTCTGTTTGAAAGGTAGGGTTGATCATCCTTCAATGTTGGGCCACCGATAGGCTTAGTTATGGATTGAGAGGGCATGGAGGATAAATCTTTCAAATCCCTAAACAAGATCTTATACGAAGTGCAAAGAATTCCTTGTTGTAGCCATCTTTCTAGCTTCTTTGGTCTTACCCATATCCAGTTAACTACTTCAACTAAACTTGTAACTATCACTACACAGACTATTAAAATCAAAATAGAGTTGGCTTTTACAGTTTCTATTTTGCCTAGATTTTCTGAGTTGTTGCGGAAAGCTTCACATCCAAAGCTATCCAAGCATATTAGCTCAATATGGGAAAGTATTTGTGCAATGACACAAAGAATGTGGGTTCCCATATAGAATGTCTAAAACATGTTCTTTTATTCATCTTATTTGCAGCTTGCTCAATATTAGCTCAATATGGCCCAAAACTAATCATGTTAGCTCAATATGGCTTGAAACAAATTTAGAAGGAAGTTTAGACCTTTTCGTTGAGCGTGACGAGTATAAGCTAAAATGAAGAAGCTTATGTGGGATTTGAACTCACATCTTTGTGGAGTTACACACTGCTCTACCATTGAGCTAACAGGCTTTCACAAAGTAATAACTAATTGGTTTCTACAATAGTAAGTTTACTCACTTTTGAGCACATATTCACAAAGTAATAACTAATTGGCTTTCACAAAGTAATCACTAATTGACTTTAACAAAGTAATAATTGATTAGTTTCCACAACATATATCTACAATAGTAAGCAAATAATCAAGAAAGGTCACTTCTCACCAGAGAGGACATATTGGTTTCCACACTAGTAAGTTTATTAACCCTAGACAACTTGTTCAAAGCTCACTAAATTTAGAAATTAATCACATATTGATACATTTAAATAAGTCCCTTGCAACCTTAACTCTCCCACATTTCTCAACAACCAAATTCAGCATCAGAATCCAATCAACAAAGGTCACTAACCCTAAACAACATGATTCCCAAATTGAGCCAAGAATCAATAAACTAAGTGCCTTTATAACACATTTTATTAGAAAACTTAGAGATGTTGTGATATTAGAGAGGGAGGTGAAGATGGGAATTTTCCTGTAACACCCCAAAACACCCCTATGAGCATTACATTGCCGAGTTCCTCAAAGGAACTCCCAAGGCTCTTTCAGGTGATGGTTTAGCTTTCTAATTCCAACTTAAGGTAATAGAGGTGAATTTTCCAAAAGAGTTTGAAAATTCCCTAAAAATTTCGGTAGAGTTCCGTTTGTAATATAGACTATCCCCTACGCTTAAAAGCCTTAAAATCCTGCATAAAAACCATAATATAACTCGACGAGCCACGTGCTCGAAGTACACAACTTAACGGCCACACGCCGGAGTCCAACTAATCATGCATCAAAACTTAAAACAATCTAAGTGGTTCATTACACATCTGGTACAAACTATATGAACTAAATTACAAACTACAATACTTAGAAATATAAGAAATGCACGTTAGCAACTTGAGTCACTTCAAGCAAACAACGATCAGAAACGGCATGCAGAGTCCAGAATATGCTAAGGTATGAGACACGCCCTCGAGAGTGTACCTGCGATATTGAGGAGGGAAAATGGGGAAATTTGTGGGGGTGAGCAATAAATCACGGATTCACCGAAAGTCTCACACTCTTAAAATGAAAATTCTTTACACATATTACTCATAATAATGAAATCGGCGAAAGTATAATAACATAATACAACTCTATATCCTTTTCAATGAAATCCTTTGAAATCAATTGTTACACATGGATCACAAACACTTTAATCATTCAAAATGCGGTTTCACACTCATTAATAATTCTTTTAAAACTGAACTATTTCTACTAATCACTTCTCATGAATCATTTTTAATGAATCTCTTTTGGTGAATCACTTCCCAGGTTGGGGACTCGAACTAGCTCTTCGCAATTTCTCATAGTTTCTTTGATTTCTCCGGGGTGCGACCCCAAAAAAAAAAAGGCTCCGGGACCTATCTAGGAACATTCCAATTGGGCGTCCTGCTACATAGGACCCCTAGCTAGCTGCCCCTAGCTAGAATCCTTCCTTGTGCTAAACGATCTAGGCAAAGTCGATTCAAAATAATTTCTTCAACACATTCACTCATCAATCTTGTTTCAAACAACATTCTCAAATCAATTTCACTTCTTAGAACACGTTTTCATGCTTCAAAAGCATATATCACAAAATCACATTCAAGTATCATTCGGCGTAAAACATAGAACTTCTTTCAAAACTAACTTTTGAACATCATTTAACACGAGTCACTTAGCACAATTAATCACAATTCAACACGAGATAGTCATTCTTAGCTCCTTTCCAACTATACCTTTCTAAATTCACTAGTTTAGTAAAAATTATTCCTTTTTCGAGCCACAATAACCACAAGTAGATACCGCCTAATCTAAACGTCTCAACTTCTCACAATTTATTGTCTTTACCTCAATCTCTCATCTTATGTCTATACTTTATAAATCAACTTCTTTTACCAATACTCAACCATGTAACTCTTAATCTTACTTTATCATTTAAGTTCCTCTCGCTATACTTATCTTCAACTTAATTTAATCTCAAGGACTTAGATACATTCTAAACTTAACTTAACCTTACAATCCCCAGCTCGCCATTTCCTACCTCAATTATATAACTCTTAATCACCTTTCATCACTCAAATTCCCTTAGCTTCGCTCACCTTCGAGTTTAGTCCAACCTTGAGGATTTAAATGTATTTTAAACTCAATTAGCCTAGCAATCATCCATTTCTCACTCTTATGGCTCAATTATGCATCAATCAAAATGAATTCATACTCCCTTTATACTTCAAATCATCATTTCCCAATATTAGCAATCATCTCTCAATGTCGCAAATTTAAGAAATCTCTAAGGCTTAATTAAATCATAATTCGTACTACTAATTTAGAGCCTAAGACTACCCACCTCGAATTAGGGATTGAAGATTGTGAATTTCGGATTAGCCTAGGTCGGTTTCCTCCTTTCTTTCCTCTTCCTCTGCTGCCAGCCCCGATCTAGGCCCGGCTTTGCCACCTTCCTCTATGCCCGAAGCTTGCTTCGGCTGCGGTCTTCTTGCTCGCCGACCACCACTCTCTTTCTCGCTGTCTGCTCGCTCCTTCGCTCACCGGTCGCCGCCTCTGCTATTTAGGCGTGCCTCCTCTTCTTTCTTTCTTCCTCTTACTCAGGCCCTCGGCGCTCACCGGTCGTGGCGTTCTTGCCATTCAAGCGACCATCGACCCCTTTGCTGGCTCTCACGCTCGCCTCCTCTCTTTCGGTCTCAATTTCCCTCCTTCATGCCCCTGCTTCTTTCTCCGCTTTCGCCGCCACTTTTCCTCCATTCGTCGTTCAGCTCGCTGGACTTTTCCTTGCTCTCACACTCGCTCCGGCTCTAGCTCTACTCTCCCTCGCCCTCGCCCTTGCCCGATCTCCCTCCTCTCGCTTTCCTCGCTTCTTCTTTCCTCTGTTTTTCCCGGGCTTCCTTCCTTTCCCGAGCCTTCTTTCCTTCTTTTCCATATCACTTAATCTCTTCTTTCTTTTCCCTTTTTGCTGTGGCTTCCATAGATTGCCAGCACCTCACTAATCACAGTAATCTTCCCCTTGGTCTATCATACATAATTCAAGCCCTTTTTCGTCCTCTTTCTTCTTCTTTTTTTTTTTTTTGGTTTGGATAATCTCAAGGTAAAAATTGAAATAATAAGTCACAAGTCACCTCGATTTTTAATTACCGGGTCAAGGAAGGGAATCGGGAGGTAATAATATAACGCACTAATTTATTTATAAAAGCGCGCACGGTTAAAAACTCATATTAAATAAAATAATTTATCCGTCGATTACTAAATTTAATTAACCTAGTTAAAATTCTGGGTCTCACATTTCCCAAACCCTAAAATAAAAACGGAAGTTGTGATATTGGAGAACAAGATTCAAAATCATCAAGACAAGGGGAAGGGGAGGAGATGGTGGATACTCATAACCGTAGAGAATAAAAAATCGAGACCCTTACCTGTAGATTGAGTGGTCGGCTATTGTCCGAGGAATCAAGTGGCCGGCTATTGACGAAGATTGGCCATGCCCATATTACCAAAAGGCTGATATGAGCATTGATAGGCCATCATTAGAGAGAAACAGGGTTAACGAGAGAGGGAGAGAGAGGAAGTAAGGAGGGAAGATTGGGTGAGGGTTAGGAAATGTCGAGATGCTTGAAACTTCCCCTTACCCGAAACAAAACTTGAGATCGGCATTTGTAGGTTAAAGAGAGAGAAAGTCGGCTATAGAGATAAAGAAAGGGTCAGCGCCGATGAGAGAGAGAGAGAGAGATAGAGAGAGAGAGAGAGAGGAGGGGGAGAGATCAAGTAAATAGGAAGTGGTTGGGGGAAATATTGAGCTACTCGGATCTGCACAACCCTCCTACCCCGAATTTCTTTTTGATTTTTCCCTTTTTAAAGCAATAAAAGCGCCTTTTAATTTAGGTCGTTAGATCAAGATTGGACAATTAAGATTTATAGTGATTACCTGATGGGTCAAGTGCACATATAGAATGGTGCTTATTTGAATCCTTTCCTATATATATATATATATATATATATATATATATATATATATATATATATATATATATATTAATTTATATTAACCAACCATGCCTTTAAACTTTTCAATTTGTTCAAAAATACTGCAAATTTATTTTGCTATCTTTGACTGCTTCTGCATTTGTTTGAAGTCATTAACATGCCACTGTAACCGATGGTTGCCAATTAAATATTAAAACTTGTTTTCAGTGAGTTTTTAGTAACTTGAACAAGAAAGATAAAAGAAAATGAAAAAACCACTGATAATGGCTTGCCTCCAAACCTGAAAAATAACACTACTCTAGCTACTTGAACTTGAAAACTTTAAAAAATAAAAAATGCTCTTCAATCATCATCATGAAACCCTAAGAGCTTTTACATCTCCTCTTTCGATCAAAGTAACTGGTCAAAACTATTTTTATTTTTATGGTCATGGAGGATAGCCTTAAGTCAAAATAATCAGATTTTTAAATAATTAACTTGTTATAATAAGTGACAATGACATGTTAATGTACCTTAAGTAAGCTTAGTGGTACTCAATACATCTTGTCTCTCAGTTAAAATAACTAGTCAAAACTAAATTCATTTTTATGGAGGACAAACTAAATAGGGTGTAAGGGATTTTTTTTTCTAGCCTCAAGTAAAATAATCAATTTTTTAAATAATTAACCTTTCATAATAGGTGACAATAAAATATTAATGTACATGTTCAGTAACACTCGAAGATAAGGGGAAAAGTTTGTGGTATTTCTAAATAAATTGAAACGTTTAAATGTATAGTTAGCTAAGAACTTATATATATATATATATATATATATATATATATATATATATATAGAGAGAGAGAGAGAGAGAGAGAGAGAGAGAGAGAGAGAGAGAGAGAGAGAGAGAGAGAGAGAGAGAGTTATTGAGAACTACGGATAGATTTCTATGGGATTGAAAATATCAGAGCTCACATAATTAGAAGATTTTTTAAATTATAAAATTTTTCAAATTTAAATCAACAGATTTTGTTATATTAGAGAGCTTTATGAGAGCAGAAACTGCAAAAGGATTTTAAAAGTTATAAAGGAATGTTGCCTTTTTATAACTTTTTTAATGCTATATTCCATGGGAAACAATCAATGTAAAATATAAAAAAATAATGAGGACCGGGGTGAGGGTTGAGCACAAAAATAATCCTAGTTGTCATTCCTATCCTTACCAAGGATTATATAGCTTTCTTTATCCCCGCCTCCATCCCTTTTAGGAGCAAGGGTTTTTACCCATAACTAGTCAAGTCTTGTTAGATTGTCATCCCTATCATCGTTCAGAATCATCATGAGTTATTACCATTGTCATCTCTCTTTTTAACGGGCATCGAAGGTAACACTTAAATTCGAGGATTAATAAAATCAAGTGGAATAGAGGCTACAAAAGTAAGGATATTTGTTTTAGCTACATAAATGATCCTAAGTCTAGAAAATAAAGAAGATGTAATTTAGACGAATAACTTTTTTTGGAGGGAAGGGGGCTTATATCCAAAGTAGCCTTACGAGGTCGTTCCCTATAACCATTTTCTAATATTATGAGCTATTTGATTCGCAGATCTTTTGATCTAGTTCTAAGCTTGTAATATCTATCTCTTTCACCATGCGCACAGTATCTATGATTGAATTCTCTGCCTACTCCCAATCTAGAACCACCTCTTTATTGTCTCCCTCGATAGTTACAAAAGATAGATTCTTCCTTCGAACTTGTTTAACACACTCCAATGCCGTTGTCACTCTACCATCATTATCACGCTAGATTCAATTCTCCTAGCCCCTACATTTGATGTATGATCTTCGTCATCATGGTGAACGATGACAATATAGTGCGATCAATTTTTAGTTTTTCCTTTTATTGTCCCCTCCCTACCTCGGACAAACCTTATATTGTGGACCCGAGATATTGTCATAAGCATGTTATCCTAAAAAATTTAATTTATTCAATTAGTTATTTATTAAAATTATACAAAAGTTTATAGGGAAATTGACCAATGGGTATTGGGTCAATTTCCCAAAGACTTAAAACACTCCAAAGACTAATGAGTGTTACTTTGCTTCTTGTACATGCCATGCACATAACTCACTTAGGAATCAATTACCGTTCTACCCTTACTAACACCCACCCATTTGTCCGTGTAATTCAAGAGGAGGGGGAGAGAGAGAGAGACAGAGAGAGAAGGAGTGAAATACCGAGACACAAGGGGGAAAGAGAGGTGCTTTTGGTGAAGAGGAGGGAAGAAGAGGAACAAGTGCACGGTTTTTGGTCGAAGAAGGGCAAGAATATGAGGAAGAAGAAGAAGTAGCAGCAACAACATTTGACGTGGAGTGTAGAAATTGATTTAATTTTGATTTGTTTGTGAGGGTTGGTTACATAATGTGTTTGGGAATAGGATGAAGTTAGTTGAAATTAGACTTAATTTTGTCGGAAAGTGGGTTGTGGTTGTGGAAGGTGTTTTATTTTTTCAATGGTTTGGTGTGTTTAAGGTTTATAATTTGTTAGAAAATTGAATTGAAGGAAATTCTTTTGTGTGTTTGGTTTTGTTGAGTTATTTGGGTTCTGAATTTGTGGTGTATAATTTGGTGGGAGTCCAGATTGTAGCGCAAATTGTGGTTCAATACTATTTAGGTTATCCCTTGTAATGATTGTTGTTATCCCGAGATGTCCATGAGAGCAATGTGGTATTATCAAAATTGAGTGTTTGATTTGTAATGAATAATACATGTAGTTGAGTCGCATTCTCTGGATTATAGATGGCCATGGGTTTGGTTATGCTATGTTTGAGTTATCCTAATGCATTGTGCTTGATATCTCGAGATGGTGACTTTGCACTTACGGTAATACTTGGTGTAGTTGGTGTTTGGTTAGGTTGGTTGGTTCCATTGTTGTAAGGTTTGATTAAAAGATGGTTGTGTTTTTGTTTTTTTGGTTATAATGTTATGCATAACTTTGTTGGTATTATTGTTATTGTTTGTATGTTAGTAATTGATATTTGATATTATACGTAGTGTTTATTATTATTATTGTAGATGAAACTTCAAATTTTTGGTGGAACGGTTCTTACATCGAAGGAGTTACTTGTATATGTGTCGGTGGGCGGATACCTAGAAGATGGAATGAGTGAATTAATGAAGTATGCTTGGAGGGAGGAACCATTGTGTGTGGATGACGGAGGATATGGGTTTTGATGTAGTTTGTATGTCGGTGGAATAGGCAATTGGTGATGATTTAAGGGAGGTAAGTTATGGCACAATTCGAAATTTGATAGGAGGATATTACTACCTTTTGTTAGAGATTATGATGTTGTGAACATAATGAAGGGAAACAAGAATCATGCATATTTGTATGTTCTTGGGGAAAAAGGTCCATGTGTGAGGTTGTTGGTACGGAACTTGGATGGAAGGATTGGTGATTTGCAGGGATCTTGTTCTGTTGGTGTTGATGGTATGGTTAGATGGTGTAGTAATCAATCTAATGTTATGGTACCAAAAGTTGATGGAAGAACAAGCCTTGGCAATTTTGAAATGTAAGTCGCATTGTGTTGTGCATGTTTTCACTTTTAGTATCCAAAGTGCATATTAAGTTATTGAATTATATGTTTTGTTATGAATTGGTTAGGGTGGAGAAGGGAATTAGGCAACGAGCGAGCCTTAGCTAGGGGACATGGGAAAAAAGCTAATTGCTTATGTGAGGACGACACATATGAGTCACTCTGTCGAGTATAGTTCGAATCGGATCATGAATGAGTGGTGTGGCCCCGGTTTGGATTAGAATCTTAGTGTTATCGTCGGAGAATAGGTATATGGAGTAATTTAATTAAAGGAAAAGGCCAGGTATTTGCCTCAGCTGATAGCTTTAGATGTAACATATGGAAGTATGCAATTGTAAATAAGTTTTACCGCTTTAAGAGGAATTGCAAACAATGCATAGTCGTAGTGTGTGATGCTAAAGGTTGTGAGTTTTACATTTGTGTTTAGGGTGTTAAAGGAAGGGACGGGATGATAGTGAAGGACTTCAAAGGCGAGCACGATCACGAGTGTTGGTGAGCATTGTCGGATGGGGCTATGGGGAAACGAAGAATGAGAACGAAGATGTTGTCACGGTTGATTGACTCGAAGGTTCGACTGTCGATCGATTATGCACCAGCAGAGATCATGAAAGACTTGACGCTTGAGATGGGGATGCAATTGACATAAAAGCAAGCGTGGCGGGCTTGTGAGTATGTGCGTATATTAGTGATGGGACGAGCTGGAGGATCGATACAAGCTTTTACCTTGGATGTGTGCGGTTATAGTCGGGTAAATCCTGATTCGAGGGCATTTTGTGAGTTGGAAGGCGTGAGGTTTAAGCCTATGTTTATTGGGTATGGCATATCATTAAATGGATTCATTATGGGGTATAGGAAAGTGTTGTTTGTGGATGCGAGCACATTTGAGTGGTCCATATAATGGGATGTTGATGGTGGCGATGAGCCGTCGATGCGAACAACAACCCCTTTGACGTTGCATACACTATTGTATCTGCTGAGAACAATGAGGAATGGTTGTGGTTCTTGAGTATCTTTTCGAGTCTTTGGGGGCTTGAAGCCAATCATTACGACGAATAGGCATCAAGGACTGTTGGATGTCTGTCCCAAGGGTATTAAGGTCCGAGAACCATAGCTATTGTGTTAGGCATTTGAGGGAGAACTTTGTTAGTGCGATTGCGAGGTTAGGTGGCCGTAAAGATGCATTGAAGGAGCTAATCAAGGAAATGTTCAACAGGGTAGCATACGCACCAACACCTTTAGAGTATGATGTGGCACTCGAATGAGTTAAGATCATATAAATTAGAATTGGATGCATGGATAGAATGTAATGACCCTAAGCATTAGGCTATGTCAAAGTTCACTAAAGAACGGTGGGGTAAGATGAACACTAAAGCAGTGGAGAGTTGAAACAACTCCATGTGTCATTTGAGACCATTGTTTATCCCATGGCTTGTGTCCGGTCATCTTCGAAGTTGGGAAGGAACAAAGACATGCATAAGCTCGAGGTGCAAGGGTGGAAATATGATGTGGGGGAGTGGATTGAGAAGAAGTTGAAGAAGACGTTGGAGAAGTGCGGTTGTGTTATTGATATTCGGATGTACAACCGCACCTCAAGGGAATTAGTGTACGGTTAACCAATTTTAAGTGGTTGAAGATCAATCGACAAATCAAACGTGTACTTGTAGGCAGTGGCAAATACATGGGTTGCCATGTGCTCATGCAATGGCCGTGATTGAGAAGTAGAAGTTGTTGGTTTATCATTACGTGAACCCTTACTATAAGGCCCAAGCACAAAAGATAATTTATATGAATCTTCTGCACCCCATGGAGATGCACGACATGGAAACCGTTGATAACAGCATAGGTCAAGTTATGGGAGGGAAGACCTTGATGAGGCCTTCAACCGACGCATAATTCCTCCAACAAATGCACAATCTCATTGGACGACCAACGGTGAAGAGATACGAATCCCAAACTCAAGGGTTAAAAGTTAAGAGGTGCTCCAAATATGGCGAATGTGGACACTACAAGAACACTTGCATGAATGCGCGAGCGGACTTTGATTCAGATTACGCTGGTGACTTTGTCTCTTAGGAAGAGTGTTTTTTAGGTGAACACCGAACCCGATTTTAGAATGAATGCTTGTGTGAGTGTTGGCAAAGGCGTTGGTTAATGTGTATGGATGTATGAATGGATTGTCCCATTATTAATTATTTGGTAATGTAACATTTATATGCAAACAGTAGGTTTTGTATGTGTTCATGTATGGATGTATGATGTTGGTTAGTACTTGCAGTATTGGTAATTAGTTTGATTGTTGTCATTGCGAAGCACATTATGTGGAGGTGTTCGCTTGTAAATCAAGGGTTTAGATTATCGTCCTCGGGGATGGATGGAAACTACCACTAATATTTGATTAAAACAGGATTCACTAAACAAACTAAACTACTAACAACACAATTAAACTACCAAATTAACAAAAACTTAATACTAAAATGAACAAGTACGCTAAACTAAACTACCTAATGGTGATCAAACCCATTTGGGGCACAACAACCAAATTCCTCCTCAAACCGATCACCAACAAAATCACAATTACTTATAAGTAAAAAAAAAACACAATCCTAGATATCCACAACTAGAGAAATAAATAAAAGCAATCCTAAATAGCCACCACTAAACAAAATGTAAAATAGAGAGATTAAGGAAAAGTTACCCATTGCAAGCACCTCCAACGTTACTTCCATGTCTAATTTTACAAGCAAAATTCTCCAATCAAAGCCACTCATTTTTGTGGATCTAAAATTAGGAAAAAAAACTAAAGAAAAGGGGAAAAAAAAAGAAAAATCAATGGCATTAGTGCATCTAAGGTGGTGATTAAGATTGCAAAAGTAATGAAAAGCCTCTAACCTAATCAAAGGTGAGTCTTTAACCACTTTTACCCTCTCTCTCACATAAATGGGGGTTTTGGTTTGGATTTTGGCAAGAATTAAAAAAGAGCATGAAGTCAAATGCTTGAAATTAGCAAAAGGAATGAAATGAAAATAGAAAAGCTTAAACTTGCAGTGATTTGAATTGAAAAAATTAAGAGAATTTAGAGAGAGTTTACAAAGAAAGATGCTAATAAAACCCTAAAAAAATAGAAAAATGACGAGCCCCCTTTTCGGAGGTCAAAACAACGTATTTATACAGCACTGAAAATTAATTTGGCACGGTCGTGCCACCTTATGATCTGAAGGCTGCAGGGAAGAACATAATGGCATTGTCATGTCCAGTTTTGTCATGCTCATGCCAACCGGCGCAGTCATGATATGTTCCGGCATGACCGTGCCATGAACTTCGG
Source organism: Talinum fruticosum (assembly GCA_021018815.1). NCBI lineage: Eukaryota > Viridiplantae > Streptophyta > Magnoliopsida > Caryophyllales > Talinaceae > Talinum > Talinum fruticosum. The sequence continues at coordinate 795,075 of JAITYX010000073.1, read as the reverse complement.
GCTATTTCTTCATGGCTTGATGTTTTCTTCCTCGGGCCCGAACCTCGAACCTTCATTTAGCTCCTTAAATCCTTGATGGGACCCAAGTTTTCACTCATTTGATTGATTACCTAACAAAGTAAAAAAGTACGCATAAGAATCCTAAGCTATAATTCATTGACAGCTAAAATCGAGTGTTAAGAGTGGCAAAAACGTCTCGGTACAAAACCGAACAAATACCCCCACACTTAGATCTTAATCGTCCTCGAATAAAACAAGAGGAAATCACATTTTTGCAGGCACAACGATTGCATTTAGCACATGCAACAAGCCTTTTACACCCCCAATATGCATGTAGTCCCCCAATGACGTAGAAGATGAACCCCTTAAATGATATATCGTGAGAAAGTTATGGTGGGGGAAAAAGGCACTCACAAACTCATAGGCTCCCATTAGGGCCGGGGTCGAGTGGGGTCCAATCTGGTGGAGCGTACGCGGGAGTTCACATGATGATAATACATGGCACGTAACATCTCCTCATTCCTGCTAATTACCTCAGATTGTCGCCGGCGCTCTTCCATTGTAAGGAGCCGACGCTTCTCATATTGATCCATGTTCCCTCAACGATCCCCAAAATTACTCCGAACAGACAGGCAACAAGCATGTACCCCTCTCAAAGTTTCCCCAAACGCAAGATGATTGGAGCGGAGTGAAGCAATTTCCAATTTAATGTCAGCCAAGGCTTGAACCATTGAATCTTGATATCTGGAAAGGAGGGGCTTGAGACGAGCCACCGACTTCAAATGGTGGGTGTTACTCGGTTGGCTCATCCTCATTACCATCTCCCTCCTTTCCCTCCATGGTGACATTTTCCTCAATAACATCATCATCACCATCCTCAAACTTATAGTTGTTGGGATTGACTAAAGTGGTGTGGTTGGGGTTAGCGAGTTAAAAAATAGGAAGGCCATGGTGATTTAGAAAGCACATACTCCCTCGTGCCAGCACAAATTTCATCTTAAGAACTGCTTTTAGGTCCAGCCTTTCTCCCAAAAAGTGAGGCTCTAATTTTTCCACTTTACTACTCAAATCTAGCCTTAATGCAATAGCCGTAATCAAACCCCTACCGGTATCACTTTCTTTGGATGCTTCGCAACATCCTCCAAGTGACCGAGAATGAAGGCCCCGGTATATACCTTAATATGTTTGACCGCTGCCCAAAGTAAGAACAACTCGGGGTTTCTAGCAACATCTTGGCTATCATGCCTCCCAAATACCATGTTGGCCATTAAACACCTGGAGGTAGCGAAAGATAATGTTGCAGATATTGGTGAGCTTTGCTTGCCTAGACTTAAAAGGAACTTGAAGGCCCGTTTCATCTCTATCAAAATGAATTTTCCGCCTACTACAAGTGATGCTATACTACACATCCCGGGGAAAAAGTATCCTTTAAGCATGAAATACCCCGGGGTTAGAAGTAGTATGTAGTTAAATTACACCAAATTCAAATTATAATCCTGGTTAAATAGGCAAAAAAAAAAGAGCACTCGGCTCCCATTACACTCTCCTTCCCAATCTACTTTCAAAGAGTTAAGGAACTCCACAATCAAATGATCAAAAACAGCACATTTGAGCTCCACAAAATCTAACCAACCCAAGTTACTTAATAATCTATGCATATCATTCTAAAGTCCTAAACCCATAAGGGTCTCTTGGTCTAAGTAACGAGGCTTACACACCAATCTAGTAACAAGCGTATCAAATCAAACCTTTTGTTCTCTATTAACACATTTTATAGATCGAGCACTCGGAAGAAAGAACAACAGGTTGGGCTTGAGCTTTACCTAGTTCTCGCCTCGGGATTTGGAGCCTCTTGGGTTGGCCTAACTCTTTTAGGTTTTGGAGGCATGGTGGAAGACCCGAATCTTGAATTCCTTTGTCACTTAGCCTCAAAATATTGAAATCCCTTCAAATTGTGTGCAAGAAACACACAAACAACAGAAAAACCAAGCTTTCTCTCACTTCCACCCCTAACTCAACAATGGTGAAATTAGGGTGAGAGGAGATAGAAAGTGAAGTTCAAATGTGACAAATTTGAGACTTTTATGGATGGAAAACGAGGATTTTGTAAAGGAAATTTGGAGTTTTGAGTGGGATTTGTTGGTATGGGAGAGCGAGGGAGGTTAGAGAGAGGGAGAGAGAGAAGTGGGGGTATTTAAGGGTATGGGGGTCTATAAGAGGTGCAACAAAAAAACAAAGAAAGAAGAAGAAGAGAGCCGAATTAAAGTTCTATGAAATAGGGGTGGCATGGTCATGACCGTGCCATCTTTCGATTTTACGGTGGTGAACTTGTGCTTCGAGGATGGGAAGCTCATGCCAGGTTTTAAAATCAGTAACATAGGGTGGCGCGATCATGCCACCTTTCGGTTTTGCAGCGTGATCTTGTGCTTCGGGGATGGGACGCTCATGCCGGGTTTTAAAATCGGTAGCACAAGGTGGCACGGTCGTGCCACATGAGACGGTGCGATCGTGCCACCTTTCTGGTTTGCAGCCTGAACTTGTGCTTCAGGGATGGGATGCTCATGCTAGGTTTTAAAATCGGTAGCACAGGGTGGCACGGTTGTGCCACATGGCACGATCATGACCGTGGCACCTTTTGGTCCTACAACTTGAAATCTTGCCTAAGATTAGCACGCTCATGCTAGTCTTAGGCACGGTGATGCCTCAATTTTTTTTATTTGAGTGATAAGGTTTGTTTTATAAATATTTTGTAAGCTTAATCCTAATATTATTTGCAAAAAATTTACGGTGGACTAAAAAGTTGTTTGTTCCAAAAATATTTACTTTACGAGATAATATTATTTCCAACTAAATCGGATATATTAGTTAAATATTAGTGAATATAATCATTTTAGGAAATGAAGCAGTAAAATCACAACATACAAATACAACGCCACAAACATAACCGATAGAAAGTACTCGAAAGAACGGAAAGATATAATTGTTGACAACATACGTCCAATTGTTTGTTATATTTCTCCTTCTTTAACTTCTTTTTGCGCACCCTCATTGAATCCCCTAACAAGTAATGCATATATGTGTGTTAGGTGTTACAATAAGAGGTTTTATGCAACGTATATATGTAATAAATAATGGGTAAGAGAGTAACGTTTACATTGACAATGAAGGAGACATGGTTCTCACCGGTGGTGATGGTATTGACATCGACTTCGACTTCGGAAGGGTCCCATAACACAATCACTCTTCCAACGAAACCCATTGCTTCACTATAAAAAGACTCCATATTGTGTGTTCTTCCTAGTAGCATCCTGGCATTCCTCCCAACACAACGTGTCTCTGTTAGTACAACTATGGGGGAACCGAGTCATGGATTTAATAGTGTACAATTTAGGCCTCACTGAAGCTCTCGGTATTCCTCTACAATTCCATATATAGATAAGAATGTTGTCGTGTGGTGGAGCTGCCGGTAGCACTTGGCCAAGCCCACTAGCGGAGATTGTTGTTATCGTCTGTAACATCATATAGGATGTCGTTCAACTCGTCCGAGCTGGTTAGATGAATTTCCATTTGAGCATGCTTGGCAGTCTTTCGATAAGACGGACAAATAAGTATTGTCCGTCCAACCACTATACCGGATTCTAGTGGGATCCCCGCATATAGTATACGTACCTTGGGGGATAAACGAGTGGCGCACGGGTGGGATCAATGTCAAACACTTCTAACATATCACAACCTTCGCACATGTGTTCTAAGTGTAACGCCCATCTTCCGATCCTCCCATACACTCTGTCTTTCCATTGAGTTGTCCGAGTGCTCGTCAAACTCTCTTACAATTGGTATTTGGCCGGGAACCAAGTATCCGGAAGGAAGTCGACATTTCGGGTTTCGGAGATGCTTCCGATCACTTGAGCTTAAGTCACCATCCCAACACCTAACCGGGCAATCCATGAAAGATTGGAGGATAGGATTCGGTAGAGGAGTGAAGTTGCGGCCATTGACCCAACCAATATCAATGTTGTCGGCTAAACCACCTGCACACATATTCATCGTTCTAAAAGAAGCCGAACTATGTGAAAATTGGTGGAATAAGAGATTAGTACATAGTATGTGATATTGATGTTATATATATGTAGTGATCATATGAAATGTGTCGTTACTTAATGAGCAACGTGACTTTTGTCGGTGATGGGACAAATGAGGCATTAATGAGAGAAGTTGGACGCTTTCCTAGTAGATGCACCCCACTTCGTCCATTTTCATACAAATAATTGACGTTGATAGCTAGCCAACCATTAATTGTAGAACCTACTCTTACTAAAGCCTCATTTACTGCCCTGAGGAACTCAGCCACTCACCTTGTGCATATTAAAGGGGTAGGAGAAGAAGGAGAGAGGACCACAATAAGAAAGAATGGAAGGGATCCTAAGCATTTCCACCATTATAAGCCCAAGATGGTCACGTCTTGTCATTGTCGTGTGGAAGAGGTGCAGCTGGGGACGCGAAATCATTACCGGTGCCGTTACCTCGGGTGTCCCAAGAGATTAACTTTGGTCATCCCGTTTTCCTTATATTGCATTTGATATGTTCCACTAAGGTTCCCTTTTTCCCACATGTGTTATGTTGTTATATCCGTTACTAAGCGATACATTTTGTTTGTATGTTTTCCTTTTCAACTACGCATGTTGTAGGATAATGTTTTGTGTGCCTTCAGTGAATATGTTGACCCTGAATATCCCCAGCAAGCTAAGGATGTGATTGATGATTTGGTTGCGGAAATGAGAGAAATTTGGGACACCATGACGGAGGAACGCAACTTTGTCAACTGGACTCGTGAAGCGGACGGAAAGCGAGACTCCACCTTATGGGAAAACATGTGAAACTTGAATGCCCGCCTCCGAATTGCGTATGCCGTGATCATGGTTCTTGTAACCATTGTTTTCATCCAAATGGTATTTTGAAATCAATTATGGGTTTTCGTTAACGATGTACATTATATTATATATATGGACTTATTATGTACTTTTAATATTACCTACACCGTAATTGTGTCCTCGTAATGCTGATGTTAGTCTTTTGGTCATGGTATTTTCAAATCGGTTATGGGTTTTCATGAATGATGTAAGTTATATTCTATATATGGACTTATTATGTACTTTTAATATTACGTACGTTGTAGTTGTGTCGTCGTTATGGTAATGTTAATGGATTCATCATGGTATTTTCAAATTAGTTAAGCGGACTTTGATTTAGATTATTAGACTATGCATTCAAAACATTTCATCCATTCAATATGCCAAATATTGCATTCCTAACCAGTAATATTTTATTACGTGAACAATGATTAACCATAACATTTTATTGAATATAAAATGATTAACCCTAATATTGTATTCCATGCCTAATATTAGTGTGTTATTCATCTAATCACTCATGAGGAGTTATGGTACCAAAAAATATTGATGTCTTATTCATCTAACCACAATTAAAAAAAATATATATGTCAATCAACATTCATTTACGTAACATTTAATTGTATGAAAAATTTGTTAACAAATAATAATTTTTTCTCACTAAATAAGATACAAATGACCAAGTATTATAGTGGTAAAATATCCCAAAGCAAAAACCCTAAGTCTACTTCACTTTGGGCTTCACGCGGGAAAGGGAGACTAGGTTCCCTCCAACGCTGCCTACGTAGCCCTTTGTTGGTGGTGTTTCACATAAATATGAGGAGGAGATTGAGGCCACATGCGCATATTAAATTCAACCTACCTTATTGAACATTAACAACCACCCTTCAACATTGACAACCACCCTTCAAGAGAAGTTGTGCTGAGTCATTAATGGCAATTCAAAGTGAAGAATTGCTCAATGTTCCGAGTCATTTGTCAATGTGGGCTCCTGTGAACATAATAGTAGATGGGTCGGACAAATTTCGACGCCAGGACAATATGCCCCGAAGGTAAAAAGTTTCATCATTTTCTTTCGCTTTCCTCTCTTTCTTTCAAATACACGGTTTTCTCTTTCCGATTTTACTATTTTTTTGTCCAATAGGTTGAAGGATTTGTCAATCTAAATTGATTGTAGAATGCTTGCAATGTTTTCGCTTATGTCGATAAGCCACCGAGCGAAGTGAGAAGGTGTGCATCATAAACCTTAAAAGACAAAACCAGTAAATTACTTGTTGAGCTACGGCTGTCAAGATGGCCCTCACCATACATCAAGAAATGCAAGCAAAGTTGGAGCAAGACAGGAAGAGTGATATGTACTTGCGAGCTACTAAGACTCTTGATTGTTTGCATGTTCTTTGGGGTGTTCCACATCATGATGCGGTTGGGAACTGTTATGGACCGAGCATCATCGTCATCCGATATAAAGGAGCATCTTTTAATTGTGTTCTTTTGTGGGTCTTTTTTGGAGGTCATTGCACTTGTTGGTCTCTCCTACTTTTGGTTATGTATACAAATCCAACATAGTCCATGTTACGAGCTGGTTGTCATCTATTTGTCTCTCGTAGCTTGGGCTATGTCTAGATTAATTGAATATATGGTAACTAATCACCTTTTGTATAGGGCTGAACGAATATATGGTAGAACACGAGTGACTTAGTTTGTACTTAGTAGTCACCTTTTGTATAAGGTAAGCACATATGTTGTGAAACTAATCACCTTTTGTATAGGGCTGAATGAATGTATGGTAGACCACGAGTGACTTAGGTTGTAGGTAGTAGTCACCTTTTGTATAGGGTAAGCACGTATGTCGTGAAACTAATTGCTATTAATGTGGGTTGAATATGAACACAGTATTGTGTACTCTTCTAACGTAACATAACGTAACTAGTATTGTCATCATTGTCTACAATATTGTACACTTGTTATGGGTTCAATATCAATAACAACTATGATGTTCATCCCGGGATGGTAACGTGTACATCCTCGGAGGACTACTACAGAATAATGACATTATAAACATGTATATAATGATTACTAATAGAATTTACGTCTGTTAACTATGAACAATAAATTATAATTTGATTTCACCAAACCCACAAAAACCCCAATTTCACATGAGTAGCAATACAATTGAAATGTTCCAAAGCTAAAGAATGATTGCGACCTAAGGAGTCCCCCAAATAGGAATCGCGACTGGGACTCTTGTGGGATGCCTTGTTTCCATTCTTTGGTTTTGTCCTTCACTTTTACTGTTGGTCTGCCCAATGGACTGCCTGATGGAGTATATAGTCTTGGCATCGACGAGGTACCCCGATGCATCACGCGCATAGAATGTGTTTACGGCGTTGCTTCCTCCGGTTGAGACTTTTTCCGTGTGATAGTCGGACTTTTCTCTGGAAAGATTCATGTCACATTTTATAGTAACCATACTCAATTTATTGTATAATGCTCCATCTTCAATCGCTGGATTTCCAACAACGACTTGGTTGAGATACCTTCAACTAACATACTATATAATCAAAGAATAGTTTCAATCTTCAAGCATTTATAATAAGTTGCATTATTATCTATACATCCGTTAGGAAAAATAATTTACCGCAAGTGCATGGTGTATCCGTAGCTAGGAACCAACAAGTACGGGTCGTGTTCACAAGGAACTCGCTTTCAAATACTAAATCCACCTAAAAACTCTAATCTAGGTAAAACTCGGTTCGACGAGTGATTTGGTTTCAGATTTAACTAATAACAAAACAACTATGAGAAATCAATGAATAACAAGCCTTAGATTGGGATTAATCACACTACTATGCCCGAAATCAAAATTGAATACCGTTTGAGATTTGCCTATGCTAGCGGTTTAAAAGGGGAGACACCAATTAAGCCTATCTTCGCCTACTTTTGAAGGTCAAAGACTAATCTTGCACAATCTAATCACCTATTTTCATGGGATTAATAAAGAGCAAAATAACAAAGAATGCATCTCACAACCCCGAGTAAAACCTTAATTATTTTCATATTGAAGTTCTAATCGTTCACAATGTCATTCTAGGTAAGTTTTCATCTTTCGATGTTCACAAAACCCTAATAAAAGCAAAAGAGTCCTCTCTCGATGCAATCAATGGAAAAGTGATGAACGAAGTGAATTCTAACCTAACAAGCATAAAACAATTCAATTAGTACTCAATTCATGATTATCAAGGCATGATAGACATCAATCCCAGCCTAAGTGGAGGAATTAGCCCCTAAACATGATACTAAACAATTGACAAGATTCAATGAATATAAACATGAAGACTATAGAGAAATCGCAAAGAGCAAACATAAAGAGAGAGAATTAAGAATTAACGAATAGAAATCCAAATGCTTGAATTCCAATTAATTATCAAAAATTCAAAATATTAAACTTCAATCTAAAGGGATTTAACGGCTAGAAACTACCCTAGAAACCCTAAAATTTGATGGAGAAAAGAACTGCAAAAATAAAAACCAAAAAAAAATCGCTTATAAAGTCGCCAGAAACGAGTGTCGCACGGCCGTGCGGAATTTTCGCATGGCCATTCGAGTTCTACACGGTAGGTCGTGCGAAATGCCTGAACTTTCGCCTCTCTTGCATGGGTCGTGCAACTTTGGCACGGTAGGCCGTGCTCAACTTCAACTTTCGTAACTTCTCGCACGGCCGTGCAAGGTGCGCACAGGGGACCGTGCGGCCTTCCTTGACTTCGAACCCTTCGCTCGATGATCCGCACGGTTGTGCGGCTTAGCACTGATAGGCCGTGCAACTTCTCTTGATGTGTTTTTAGGCTTCTTTCTTGCCTCCTCTTGGGCCCGAACTCTCCTCTTCATCGCTTTTCATCAAATTAGCCTCGAATCTTTCCGATTTAATCCCAATAACTTGTAATAAAGAGATTTACGAGCTTAGGTGACGATAAAGAGAAAATAAGCGAAATCTAACCCAAAACTAAATAAATATCATTGCAATCATCACGGAATTGGGTTCAATAATGCCTTAAAAACCGATAAAAATGAGGTTAACAACTCCCCATGCTTAGCTCTTGCTTGTCCCCAAGCAATACTATCAATTAACAATCCCGGGGTTAAAACCTCGCATTCACCCTCCTCGGGTGACGAGTTAACATTTCAATCAATAGGGATGACCATGCACAAAGACAACCTATTCAAAGTATCATACTTCTATGAAAACTTGCCTGAAAACTTCAATGACTACAATGCTTGGTCACAATGCACAATTGTCTCATATTGAATTACAATAACATTCATGACGCCCTTAACCTCACTTTAGGAAATGTGGATCACTCCATCTCATTTGAAATTTCTTTTTGAGGTTTCTCTCAACATCTCTTTCCAAAACACAACCTACCATAGGCTTGGTCATATTCTCATTCTCCACCACTATAGAGGCAAGAATGCAAGTGCAATCAAGAGGTCTACCAAAGCTTGTAACGTGGCCAAGGTTCATTGGTAGAAAGGAGAACCAATTTGGGTATGTGGAGCTAAATAGCCGAGGCCTAACAGCTAAGGAGCAAAAACACTTCCAAACATGACTAAAAAACTTTCTCCCAATTCACCTCTTTAAGCACAACATGCTTTAAGACAACTTATGGAATGAGCATACAATTTTATTTTTTGTTGAACTTTCCACATGCCAATCACTTATTTCTTCACTACTTTTCTTCTTTTTTTTTTCTTCAATTTTTTTCCTTTTTTTCATTCTTTTCATTCATTTTTTTTAAATATTCAAAACTTTCAAGAATAGATATAATTGGCATGGGAATCATAAACACTACTCAATTCCAAAAGAGTCTAAAAGGAGAACTTATCATTTTTTTTCAATATAGAACCCCAAATGAAACTACAAACTGAATGAGACACTCCATCATTCAAACCAAAACTACCCAAAGTATTGCTCCACTAGACCCGGCTTTGGTATAGGAAATGTATAAAGGTTAAAGGTAAAGTGGATGCGGGTGTATCAAGAAACAGGTTAAAGCTCAAAAGGGTAGCAAAATGGTATAAATGAATGGGATGACTTTTTGGCTCATGTGGCTTGAAAACAAACGAATGCCCCTATCATATTACACAATGCACATGCTAAGTGTGATCTTAAAGAGCAACAAAGCAAGTTCTAGAGGTATGCATTAAGGAAGAGTCACACGAGAGAATGAAACATGAGACTAAAAATTGATGAATTAGTCTATAAGGCTCCAAGTCTCATGGACTTATCCACCATAGTCAACAACTAGCTCAAAGATTTACCACTTGCTCAAGTTTGACCAATCATGCAACGAAATTCTTAAAAACACCTGCAAGCAACTCAAGACATCACAATCAAATTCATTCGCAAGTTCATTTCCACACAAAATTTCTACCAAGAATGGGCAATCAAATCATGTACAATCACGCCTAAAGATCAACTATCACAATTCACATCATCATCACGAGAGGGGTTTTCAAAAATTGTTTTTGGGATTTTAAAATTTTAAAATTTTTTTACTTTATTTATTAAAGCAATAAAAGCTAACTAACAAAGATACCTCACATGAAGAGAATGAAAGAAAGGGATGGAGCATGTTTACCTCAAAAGTTTATGAATTTCCCTCCTCCAAAATTCCTCAAATGAGCCAAGATAAAAAAAAGAAGAACAAAAATATAAGTAATGCAAAGATTCTAACCTATATGCTTAGGACTATATGATAAACGAAAAGGTGAAAAAAATTTGAAAAAGTAATCCTAAGAAACTACATGAATGCAACCTAAGTGAATGCAAATCCATCCCTACCATCCTTAAAACATCATCCAAAAGCTGCAAGCTACTCCCCATGCTTAACTCTTGCATTGTCCTCAATGAAAAAGGGCAAGAAAAGAAAGAAAAGGGAAGAAAACCTACAAACAACGGGAAATTGTAATAAGGGTGTGAGGGAGGGATTTTTTTTTGAAAGCAATAAAATTTCTTGGGTTGCCTCCCAGAAGCGCTTGTTTAAGGTCCTTAAGCTTCACCCTTACCTCAAATGGTAGGCGGTGAGGACTGGGGAGGAGGATAAAGCTGAAGAGTGGAGTTATGACATGACATCCACTACCTTCTCATCATAATCAGCACTATGAGCAAACCGAATATCGGCTTCGGTGGGTATGTTTGGTGGAGCAGGTCGGCGTGGGTGGCTTATCCTATGTACGGATATCAAATCAAGCTGCAGGGTCGGGAACAGGAGTCAAGGGTAAAGGTGGTGGTGGGAGGAGGAAATCAACACTTTCACCACGGATGTGAAAGGAGATCTTCCCTACGGTACATCAATCACAACTCCTGTAGTTGCCGGAAATGGTCTCCCTAAAATAATAGGGACTCGGATGCTCTCATCTATATCTATCACCACAAAATCGCAGGGAACAACAAACTTCCCTACTTGAACGGGTACATCCTCCAAAATACCCACGGGGCACCGAACAGATTGATCTGCGAGCTGAATGGAGATATTGGTGGGTTGCGGATCACCTAGTCGAAGCTTCCTACGGAGTGGAAGTGGCATAATGCTCACACTTGCTCCGAGATCACAAAGGGCTCTATCAATCTGCACTCCCTTGATTGAGCAAGGAATGGAAAAACTTCCTAGATCCTGCAGCTTAGAAGGTGACTTGCTTTGCAGAACCGCACCGCACACCTCCCCCATGCTTACTACGGAAAAATCCTCCAACCTAGTTTTCTTATAAAGTATCTCCCTTAAAAGCCGAAGATAGGAGGGTGTCTCCTTGATAGCCTCCAAGAATGGCATGTTGATATAGATCTTCTTCAATATATCGATGAATTTCGAAATCTAGGTTCTAGCAATCTCTGAGGATATGGTACATGTGGCCGATATGGGCGCACAAGAGGTGTCTTTTGGGCCTCCTCCTCTGAAATTTGAACTGGACTTTGTCATTTAACCTTAGTAGTACTATGCTTATTTTCCTGCAACACCATAGTGGGACTCTCTACTAACTCTTCGCTACGGGTTTGAATGACATTGACATGAGCCCTAGGGTTGGTCTCGAGGTTGACCTGGAAGCTGCCCTTGAGGTCTAGACAAATGACTCACTTGCTAAGCTATCCGGGCAATTTGGGTATCCATCATCTTTTGGTGAGTAGACATGCTATCTAGTTGGGCGGTGATGATCTTGATGGACTGAGCCATGTCGTCGTTGACCTTACTCCGAGTCCGGATGAATGCTCTTATGAGGGCATCTATTTGTGGTTCTTGTAGGAAGGAAGGTGGAAAAGTATCATTCCGATGAAAACCAGGAGGTTGGGTTGTCATTGGTGGCTGAAGGTTGGGGTTCGATGAGACAAGTTCGATAGTTCGAACCCCTTAAGTTACAGACTTTGGGGTTATGGCCTGCTTTGGGGTCCTTGGTTGAAGTTGTGAAGAGCATTGACTTGATCGGGGATAAGAGTTTGACATTCAGCTCCTGTGTGCCCACGTATACCACATATCTCACATAAAACTATAGTTCCAAATGATGAACTAGAAGAACCTACTTGGGAGGAGACTATGGTTATCTTCTCCATCGTAGACGCTAGTGCATCTAGCTTGCTTGATAATAAGGCCACAGCATCAACTTCATACTTCCCTCCTGTCTTGGGTACTGTCCTTTCACTGCCCCAATGGTAGCTGTTAGTAGCCATACTCTCAATAAGAGCTTTTGCCTTACCTTCTCCCGTAGCCATGAGAGCACCTCCTGCAGTTGCATCTATGGAAATCCAAATTTGGGGAGGTAAACAATTATAGAAGGTTTGCAGGAGCATCCACTGTGGAATACCATGGTGAGGACATTTCTTCCGGAGGTCCTTATATCTTTCCCAAGCCTCATAAAGTGACTCTCCATCCTCTAAGCGGAAAGTGGAGATGGCGTTTTGCAGCTTAGCGGTCTTGCTTGGGGAAAGATCTTTGCCATGAATGCCTTTGACAAAGCTTCCTAAGTGGCATACTTGTTGGGATCCTCATTCAGCAACCAATCCTTGGCTCTATCCTTTAGTGAGAAGGGAAAGAGCTTTAATCGAAGGGCTTCGTCGGTAAGATTGTTAATCTTCACGGTCCCACACTTCTCCAAAAGGAATTTATGTGTCGGATGGCGTTTTCGCTGGGAAGCCCTCCAAATCCATCTTGCCGCACAAAGTGAATGAGTGACATCTTCACCTCAAAGTCCTCTGCGGCGACATTCGGCCCAATGATGGCTGAAATTGCCCCGGATGCACTAGGGATTGTATAGTCCCCTAGCGGTCTCGGTTGTGGTCTTTGCTCCACCATCCTTTCCTCTCTTCTCCGCCTTCTCGTGGCTATGCTGGTTGCTCTTGGCGTTGCTTCGATTTCAAGGTCAAACGGGACGATTTCTCTCCCTCTTCGACTCCTCCTACGCATGCAAAAACAAGAGCTATACCGAGTGTAAACTGGTTGAAGTAGAAATCAAGAAAAGATAGGTGTTGAGACAAGAACACAAGACCTAGTTTCAAGTCTTAAAGCAAATTTAGTACTCAAAAGAACAAAGTTCCCCGGCAATGGCGCCAAAAACTTGTTAGGAAAAATAATTTACCGCAAGTGCCCGGTGTAGCTGTTGCTAGGAACCGGCAAGTACGGGTCGTGTCCACAAGGAACTCGCTTTCAAATACTAAATCCACCTAAACACTCTAATCTAGGTAAAACTCGGTTCGACGGTGATTTCGTTTTCAGATTTAACTAATAACAAAACAACTATGAGAAATCAATGAATAACAAGCCTTAGATTGGGATTAATCACACTACTATGCCCGAAATCAAAATTGAATACCGTTTGAGATTTGCCTATGCTAGCAGTTTAGAAGGGGAGACCCCAATTAAGCCTATCTTTGCCTACTTTTGAAGGTCAAAGACTAATCTTGCACAATCTAATCACTTATTTTCATGGGATTAATAAAGAGCAAAATCATAAAGAATGCATCTCACAACCCCAGAGTAAAACCTTAATTATTTTCATATTGAAGTTCTAATCGTTCACAACGTCATTCTAGGTAAGTTTTCAGAAAACCCCAATAAAAGCAAAAGAGTCCTCTCTCAAGGAAATCAATGGAAAAGTTAGGAACGAAGTGAATTCTAACCTAACAAGCATAAAACAATTCAATTGGTACTCAATTCATGATTATCAAGGCGTAATAGGGATCAATCCCAACCTAAGTGGAGGAATTAGCCCCTAAACATGATACTAAACAATTGACAAGATTCAATGAATATAAACATGAAGACTACGAGAGAAATCGCAAAGAGCAAACATAAAGAGAGAGAATTAAGAATTACCCAATAGAAATTCGAATGCTTGAATTCCAATTAATCATTAAAAATTCAAAATATTAAACTTCAATCTAAAGGGATTTGACTGGCTGGAAACTACCCTAGAAACCCTAAAATTTGATGGAGAAAAGAACTTCAAAAAAAATAAACAAAAATCGCTTATAAAGTCGCCGAAACAGAGTGTCACACGGCCGTGTAGAATTTTCGCACGGCCGTGCGGGTTCTCGCACGGTAGGTCGTGCGAAATGCCCGAACTTTCGCCTCTCTTGCACGGGCCGTGCAACTTTGGCACCGGTAGGCCGTACGCGACTTCAACTTTCGTAACTTCTCGCACGGCCATGCAAGGTGCGCACGGGGGTCGTGCGGCCTTCCTTGACTTTAAGCCCTTTGCTCGATGATCCGCACGGCTGTGCAGCCTTAGCGAGTAGGCCGTGCAACTTCTCTTGATGTGTTTTTAGACTTCTTTCTTGCCTCGTCTTGGGCCCGAACTCTCCTCTTCATGGCTTTTCATCAAATTAGCCTCGAATCTTTTTGATTTAATCCCAATAACTTGTAATAAAGAGATTTACGAGCTTAGGTAATGATAAAGAGAAAATAAGCGAAATCTAACCCAAAACTAAATAAATATCATTGCAATCATCACGGAATTGGGTTAAATAATGCCTTAAAAATTGATAAAAATGAGGTTTAACAACATCTTGCAAAAAGTTCTTGTGTGGTGAAGAATGACTCGAGTTCATTTTCAATCGATGCCAAGAAAATGCATACAATATTTGTCGAGCTAATTTCACTTCGCGTCTAATTTTGTGTCAATTAATGGAAAACAAGTCATTTTTTATAAGTGTAGTGATCTTAAAGGCAGAAGATGAATATAGAAATACTATACCTCGGACACTCTTCTCTCTATGACAACTTGAAGACAATGAATGACCCTTTGCTTCTCTCCCTCGATTTGACGAGGGATCCATTTTGCTAGGCTAAACTCCTTTTGTAAGGTTAAACTAAGCCGCATACAAGCACCGGCCTGTCTCTCCCTATCAGCTCAATTGATGTATAATCAATGGAAAGAAGAACACCCACCGATCTTCCCAAACAGGAGGAATCTCGACCTAATCACTTTTATTCTTCCAATTTTCATCGTCTATTGATAAAAGGAATCAATAATAGAGAAAACACCATTGAGAAAATGAGTGATATTCCTTAACAAGGAACAAACAACGCAAGTTAGAAAGCCTCACTTTTGAAGCTCAAGTGGCATGAGTACAAAACTCTTATCCGGACATCCCTTAAAGAATGATATACACAGGAGAGCCTTCACATGGGTTACCTTATCTAGGTTTGCGGTCGCAAAGCTGATTTCTTGATTAGTTAAGTTCATCATAGCTGTAGCCCGGGTGTTGTGGCTGCAAACCTCGGCATTCAGCACATTGCGGTTCTCTTGCACGAGGACGACGACCGAGCTCGGACAGCGACCACTGGCCTGTATCTCCCTATCGGCTTAATTGAAGTACAATCGGTGGAAGGAAGAACACCCACTTGTCTTCCCAAATAAGAGAAATTTGGACCTAATCCCTTGAGGAGTTTCAACTTTCATTATGTATTGATAGAAGAAATAAATAATAGAGAAAACAACATTGAGAAAATGAATGATATTCCATAAGAAGGAAACAAACAACGCAATATTATAAGGAGAGAGAAGGAAGGCATACCTACGAGGATTCATTCTTCGATAAGCTTTTCATTCTCATCATCCATGTCTTGGGTAAAACTCATGTTGGCCTCTAAAAGTGTCCAATTTATAACAGTTCAAATAAAGTGTTCCCATAAACAAAATAGTCACAAAATCCTCGAAAGAAACAGGCAATGATGAGTACGAATACATCGAAATGTGCTCACTATACAGGACATGTGTTCATAATGACATAGTGGCTCCCATGTAGTTATCATTCGTTTTTAGGAGAAGTGTGCGATTTCCCCATTCGAAGGCTCGGTAGGATCTTTTTACGCAAAGGTCGTACGTTCGTGTCATCAAAGTAAAGTCCACATTCCTTCAAAGACAATAGGTCCATGAACATGAGCATATAGATGCCACGGTTGTACCCACTTGCAATTACAATAGCGGCTTAGAAAATAGGATATCATAAGCATCAACCAACGCTATAGTTGAATAAGAAAAGATGCAAAGAGCACACTTACTTCTTCCGCTCGGGACATGAAGGGGCCTCAATTTCCCACGACAAAGCATCTGAAAAATCACTGGTTCCAAGTTCCAACTAATGTTTGCATATTATTAAATTGATGGCGCTTTTACTTCTCATATAACTTTGGTTGATTTAGAAGAATTTTTCTTCTTCCCGAGCTTGTTTTTTCTTTTCATCCCATATTTTCCCACTCTTGTTTTGTTGTTCCCCAACTCTAACTCTATCGGGTAGGATTTGATTTTGAACTTCACTACCAATAGGGGATGGGGGTTGGTCGAAAGTAACTAAAGGACAACACATCTCTATCAAACGAGTTACATAGCAAATTGTATATTTCTAGAGTGACTTACCCTTTATAAGATGAGCCCTTTCAGTTGCATAGTATATTTTATTGAATGTGGGTTGCTACTTATTTCACAAATTTAGTCTAATTTAGATCGATTCAGCATGCTTGTCCATGAAGTGTAGATCATGGACGAGGGGTGGGGGACCATTCCTCATAACTATGGTCAAACTAAGAAGGAAGTGAGAAAGGATCTTGTTGTAAAAGAAACCGATAATTTAGCAAGGAAAGAACCTTACGTACAAAGCCAACCTGTCACTTTGTTGCCTTGTATATCCATTGCCTAAAACAAAAGGTAAATGTATCGAACGACAAACAGACAAGCCATTTTTATCTTGACAAGCTTGCATGACTAGAGTTTTGATTTTCTATGGATAAATTTATTTTGCTATCTCGAGTTATGAATTTGTTCGAGTGTCATGCTTATTGTAGACACTATAAAAAATCAAATAAAAAAGCCCACACCATTTTCGTAAGTCTCAAATACACGAGGATCAAGTGTTTATATGCCCAAATCGGTAATCAAATTCCCATTAAGGATAATGGAAACTATAGTTACTCTATAGATTGCATGACATTAGTGGCCTTGTTAGAAATTAAAGATGAAAGGGGGCAGGTAACTCGATGTTCCACTAATTTCTAGTAAGTTTGGTGACCCAAAAAGGTTTTAATAAAGATTATCCACATAAAGATTGCGGCCGATCCATTCTAGTTCTATCATTAAGCACCCAACTACGAGAAATTAATGTTCCAATTTCTCTTGTTTGTCATATTATGCAACAAGTTGAAGTAAATGATTTCTATGAATTAAGTCAAGTTTCTTGCTTTTAGTGGGTGACTCGGAATTTACAACTCGGAACGGGGGTGGGGGTTGCCTCATATAAGGGAAGGCCAACATTGACCCAATATAGAATCATGCGGAATTAGACATGAGTTTCGACTTTCGGATCAAAATTAAGGTACCTACTTTTTTAATGTCAAGTCTAGAAAATATTATCCCAAATCACTTTCATCCAACACTAAACCACATAATTTCGGTTCAGCATGATGTCACCTTAAATATGTGTTGTACGATTAATAATAATGCAACAATCCACTTAACTAATTAAATAAAAGAATAAAAACCATGAGCTGAAGTCATCATCATAGTCGATCGACGACACGGTGAAGTGGGTATGGGGACAAACAGAGAATTCAACCACTTACAATGCCAACAAAGTTCGTCATTTACATCGCCAACTTTTCCACTCATCGACCTCATAGTAGCAGTCATCTTCAACATTTTCTACAATACATAAAAAAGGGATTTACAATTGTGCGAGTCACACAAACAGGTGTAAACAAGTACACATGGCATCGTCGACACAACGAACCTTACTATGGAACTCCACGAACACCGACGGGCAGCACAAGTGAGGGTACATTCCTTGACCGTTTTCGGTAGTTCATATACTCATTCACTGCAATCCCTCCGATGCGGTACTTGTCCGTGTTATCAACTGCTCCATGTTTCGGGACGACGTTAATTAGTCCACATAATGTCTCATGCAAATGCATTTGGGTTTTGAGCATTTGGGACTTAGACAATCCTACACATTTTATCCCAACTTATAAGTTCCTTACATGCAACCAAACATGCAACAAAGCGAGAGATACCATTACTGAAAGAGAACATTTAAACCCACCATTCACTGCGTTTCTTGAACTTCCTATATGGTTTCCATGCAGCAACTATGAATTTTTCCGCGTCCTCGGACAAGACCTTACGGACATACTCCTAATGCGCTGGTAACAATACAAAGAACACAACGTCAAATAAGCAACTATATATGCACGTTTTTGAACCTTTTTATTTTATTATTCCATTTTTTAATTTAATAAGAATTTCTACAATTCAATAATAACTTAATATTAATTTCCTTTACATTAAGTATGAAGTGAATATATTCATTATATATTGAATTAATATCTTCCATTAGAATAATATATATATATATATATATATATATTATAAAATACATAATATATACTAAGTAACATAAACATTAAATATAAAACAAAAGATACATAATATGAAATACACGCTAGTTTCGGGAAGAAATTTGTCTACTCAAAAGTTTGGTACGTAGGTAGTACCGTACCTACTTAGTAGGCATACTTGACATCGTTAGTATCTAGGACAACTTCATCGTTCGTCACTTGGGACTGCGGCGAGGGGTAAAGGCTCGACTTCTTCGGTGGCTACTGCAGGAGTCTCGAGGTCGTGGGCTGGACGTCACACGAACACGGGATTCACACGTTGTCGACAAGGCGGCAACTATATTTGCCTTCTTCACACACTTTGCAGCGCGTTTTGTGGGGTTAGTGTACAAGGAAGCTTGCAATCGAGAGGGTTTTCTCTCCTCGAGCAAGTTTTCAATCGTGCCCCAACTATTGTTTTCCACTCGGCTCGCTTTTCAACAACCCTCTCTTCCACCATAGGAGTTGTAGCATCCCCACTAACCTCCTCGGCCTCACCACTACCTCCATCCCCCTGCCGACCTCTTCTTCCTTTTCCATTATCGTCTGTTGCCACCGCCCCTTCACCGCTTTCCAAATCATGGGTACCCACAATTTCTACCGCGGTACTTGCGGGCCAGTTACTTATGCCCTTCTCCGCATCGGCATGAGTGGTAGTCGCATCCTCATAATTTTCAACTTTAGTTTAAATTCCACTACCCTTTGCCTCAAATTGAGAAGCTCGTCTCTTGTTGTGTCGTGAGCTTCTTTCTCCATCATATACTTGCTCACGTGCACAATGGAGCCACTCCTCTATACTTAGGATTCCCTACATGGATAAAATTAACATAAACAATTAAATCATTCCTTTATGTACAATGTCAGAATGATACATCGTATGTTACTTACCAAAGCATATGCATATGCGTATCAGATTCAACATAAACATACCTCGGAATCCTCCACATAAAAACGAAATTCCTCAATCTCCATATATTCGGAGACCACCACATAGGTTGCCTCATCTTCATGAAGAAGAAGACCGGGAACAACCTACCATACCAATTTCATTGAATGAACCATTGTGAAGACAACGATAAATCAACATTCACTATGCTTACCTCATCTTACGTTATGGACTCTACCAAACAATCGGCATTTTATTGGGGTTCGTGCTTGAACTCTACCCCAACTCAGCAGCGAGGAAACCACTTTGCATCTTGCTTTGCAAAGCGGGTGGTATGTTCATAAAACCATAGTTGCAAATACGTATATGAAACATTCATCGAAATGCAACATTGTTAATTTAAGACCTTTCACTCTCTAATTTTAGGTACAATATCATGGCTAACACGGTTTTGCTATTACTCGTAATGCCATCTACGAATGATGTACATTCCTATACTACTTTTTTAACTCAAGCTGCGGGTCACTCACAATTTACGTAGTGTTTCAACTAAAATTCCCTTTCAGTTTTATGTAGCTGTTCATTTCAAACTACCTCCTTTTGGCCATACGGGAAAACTAACAAAAAATAGATTTAGTTACTGATCATATTTATTTAACACGAGTCATTTATTCAATTTTTATTTTATATTAATATAATATTTAAGTCACACTTGTTTCTATTAAAGACATTGAATTAATCAATTATGCACCAAGTATAGTTTTAAGTGAGTTGCCACTGAATAGCATAACTAATCGACTTATTGTATGCTACGGCTATCTAACCGACTCGGAAACTAAGAAAGTTAGATGATTAATGAAGATTGATGCTAGTAAAATATTACATACTGCGGTAGCACACGAAGCCATTCATTAGAATTCGGGATAGCTCGACTTCACGAAGCATCTTTTGCGTGTCCTTGATGCTTTGAATTACATCCCTCCATACCGCCTCAACCCAAGCATACACACTCAAAGCTTCTAGATCCTCTGCATACCGGAGCATATTCCGGTTCGCTCCATTGGCTTACCTTGGGAATAAAACTCCACTCGGTACAACCCAACGAGTACAAGCTGCAGCCATAAATGAATATGTTCTTCCGCGAAGCGATCATTTGCAATGCTCACCATACAATTAATATACTTGCGGAAGAACCTCTTCTTCTTCTTCTTCTACTCCCCATGATGTGACATGCGTTGTATCCACACTCGTTCTCGTTCGCCTATATGGGACATGAGCAACGTGCCCATGTACGATTATACGGGAGGAGCATTCAAGTCTAACTTTTTCTCCACGATAGCCCGGTCATCAAAATCACATCCATGGCCAGTGAATGGTGTCATCCTACGTCCAATCTTGAACGCCTTCCGTTGAGGCATTGATCGCTTCGAAAGAGCAAGCCTTAGATGCTGTACATATCCATTATGTTGTACTTGTAGAAACGGCACCAAAGCGATCTCCCTCACATGCTCCCGGTGTACATCATCTACGCCATTGTTCAACTCAGTCAATGTACCTAGCATGCATATCGATCGGAGTATCACATGAACATCAGCCAAGCTCCGACCAATAGCTGCCTCCTTACCTCACCCACTTCCTCTCATCCTCTCTGCTCTGCCTTTACCGGATGTAAACGGAACATAGTCGGCTTATCTTCCGTTTCGAGCACCTCCAACACATTTATTTCTTCCTCTTCCACTTGCAACTCCTCCTTCACGGCTCCCACTCCTCTGCCTTTTCCCTATAACATTCTCGGTACTTGGTCTATCTACACTTCTTGGTCTCATCCTACGAGGGCTAACCCTTACCACCTCGGTATGTTCTATTTGCTTTGCTTTTCCTGTTGCCCTACTATCACAAACCATTTTCGGAACCTATAACACCATCAACACGGTTTCACTTCATATATTACGAAAACCAATAACACTATCTTCTAACCAAACCTCAAATAATCATACCAAACAACAAAGATAAAACAAGCAATTACGACAGGTAATACCAAAGCTGCAAAGTGCCCATACTTGGTATATTAACAACAATTCCTTAGCATAACTGAATAGCTAAACATATCAAAAATTATGGCCATGTCAAATGCATTATGTGCCTTAATTAAATGCATTCTCAGATGAAAACCAAACGAGTCATATGTAGGTAGTACCATTTTCCTCGGCAAACATCCTGGGATGTCACCAACTATTCTCGGGGATAACGTATACAATAATGCACACACACAAGCACTTATCCTACCACAACCACACCTCCCATCAAAATCAAAGTAGGATTCATTCCCCCATACTACAAACCACCCTCTTCAAAAACAAAACTCCAAAAAAACAATCACCCCCAAAAACATGCAAATTTATAACCACCACCTCTATCTCCCATCCCAGAGACAAATGTTAAGCAATTTCTCAATAAACACAATCACACTCCCATAAAAAACCATTCAATTCAATTCCAAACCAAATCGACCCATTTACAAATACCCTAAAACACATAAATCCATATGCCATATAAAGACTTTCACATTCGCAACTAATTACCTCCAATTTACCAAATTCGGATCACTTTCAAACACATAAACAACACAATCATCACAAACTAAAAAAAAAAAAAATCATACCCATTCAACCTTAAGTGAAAAACGAAAAAAATTGCAAACTTACCTAACTTAATTGACTTCCTTTTCTTCTTCAAATGCCTCGATGAATTACTTTCTTTCCTTAAACCATGCGATTAACACCAAACCACGGTGGTCGTCACTCAATTGCTTGTTTGTTCTTCTACTTTGTCTTTGTCGTCCTCCAGAACCTCGCTCAATACTCTCTTCTCGCTCTCTCACTCTATCTCTATTTGCCTCTCTCTCTTCTCCTCTTGAATTACATAGACAAATGGGTGGCTGTTAGTAAGGTCATAATGGTAATTGATCATTCCTAAGTGAGTCATGTGCATGGCACGTGCAAGCGACAAAGTAACACTCATTAGTCTTTGGCATGTTTTAAGTCTTTGGGAAATTGATCCAACACCCATTGGTCAATTTCTCAAGTTTATATATATATATATATATATATATATATATATATATATATATATATATATATATATATATATATATATAGATGGGGATGTATCCAATAAGAGGAGAAGGATAGGGTGAGAGATAAGAGGAGTCAATATTAGCCATTAGATCTAAATTAAAGATCTAGATTTAATTTTAATAAGAAAATCCTAATTAGCTTTTCATTTCTCTTTCCCACCTGAAACCACCATAATCAACCATGACTCACTGGCTTTTTACTTTTACAGCGGCAAAGTCTGTCGAATTTTATGAAAACCTTATCCCAAATTCATCTAATTTATGGTATATTGAACACCAAATAAAAATTCATATCTTGACCCTTAGATTTAAAGTGAATGTTTGAGATTAATCATTTTACTCTCACTCTATCCCCCTCCTCTCATTTGATACAATAAATAAATAAATAAATAAATAAATATATATATATATATATATCTTGTGAAGATTTTATTTTTGGACTCATATATCTTATGCAATTCTGTGCACATAGAGTTAATATGTTAACTTTAATAATAGTTAATTTTTATTTTTGTATATATTAAATTATTTAATCAAAAATTCATAATGTAAAGTGCAATAACATTATCTTATCCCATAGCAAACCATTTTCAAAAACCTTTTTTTCTCAAATATATTTAAAAATTATTAATTAATTTATTCTTTTGTGTACAAGTAGGCTGAGGCCTTCGAATTATTTATTCATAATTATGTGAAACTCATAATTTAATTTTAAATATTACATGGTTCATAGATTTTTTTTTTTTGGGGGAGTTGGGGGGGACGAGGGGCAGTGAAAGAGATGGCTAGTTGATGACAATATATTTTTTCCTCCTCTTTTTCTTTACATAATACCATATATCGCACGGTCTGTCTAATATGAAATTCATAAAATAAAAAATTAATAAAATTATAATATATAAATTTATGAGTTTATGAGTTTTTGTGATGCAAATAATAAAAAATAAAATAAGCGTGTTTTTCATACATTTAATCAACTCACATATTGGTAAAATTATACATCAGTCAACAAAAAATAAAATGTCAATTAAGTTACACAATAAATTTTAAATTAGTTTTAAATAAATTATACACAAAATAAATTTAAAAATAGTTAATCAATCTTATAATAACAAATGTCACTCAAACAAAGTAGATGCTCAAGTTTGATGATATTCTTCAAACATTTTAAAAGTACATATTGACAAAATATAAGAGTACACTACATGATCTACCATCATAAAAAAGAAAAAAACTACAGAAATTGCCAATAAGATTCTTTTTCTTTTTTAAAGATTAAAATTGAAGGTTGTATTTATTTCATTACTCAAAAATTTAAAAGTCTTCAAGAATACAATCCAACAATCAAGAGGAGAGAGTAGTCTCCCAAAGCATAAAATCATAACACCCTAGACCCCATTTAGCTATTCGATCAACCACCTCATTGAACAATCTCCTCAAAACTGCAACTTTTTCGTCACGTTGTCTCTTAGTTGTTCTTTTACATCACCAACGAAATATGGAATAAACTCCCCATCATGTATCAAATTTTCCCACAATCTAGGCCACTACATAAACATAGTAACTTTTGGATTAAAATAAATTTTTACTTTAGGGGTATTGAACGTTTATATACCAAAGTATAAACTTGACTGATCATGCACCGTACTATGAGGGTTATTTTCTTTTCTAAACTACGACCTATTTAGGAGGCGTCAATTCGATTGTTTTATTATGTGTCAAGATAAGAAAAGGGGAATTACTTGTGTCTGCACCCCACTAAATCGGTTATTCTCAACTTGACATATCATAAAACAATCGAATTGTCACCCCTAAATAAGTCGTAGTTTAGAAAAGAAAATCACCCTCAAAGTATGGTGCATGATTAATCAACTTTATAGTTTGGTATATAAATGTCCAATACCCCAAAGTACTGATTTATTTTAATCTAAAACCCATAAATAAACCGTAAGACCCTTGCATTCAGCCATCTCCAAAAGCAAAAAAAAAAAATTAAAAAAAAACTTTTGTAACACCACGACTATTAAACCATAATAAATGCAACGAGAAAAACTAAACAATATCACCCTTGTATTTTCTGCGAAAATACAAGGCTAAACTTCAAATACTATAAATAAAAATTTCGAGTAAGAAATACATCTGAAACAACTTAAAACTTCAACTTAAAAGTCTCGACTAAACTAATAAAATCAAAAGGTTCATAAAAGCGAAAACACTTAAATATTGATCGACAACAATAACCTTACCCTACTGAAAACCTTGATTCTTATGCAACTCATCATCACGTGAAACCAAAAGCAGTTCATACAATAAGTTAAAATTTAATATTACTCACCCTTAACGGTTAAACAATAGTTAAATTCTTTTCAACCATTTTTGTAGGAGGAGGAAAAGTGTTCGAACAATTTACAAACATTCTTTAACAAGCATTCAAACAACACGTATTAGATTGAAGAACTTGTTGCTTAGCTAGCCCACTAGCCAAATCCAACTAACCGCTTATTCGGGCCTTATAAATCTTCAACTTTCTATTGGCGTGCGATCCAATTCAAACTCATGACAACTATAATAGCACAACTTGCAGTCGAAACTAATCATGGTGCATTGCTAACGGTACTCGAAAATTTTGACATACGTTCGTTAAATGTGGTCATACCTGAAAACCTTGGCATACGCTTAGGTAAACATATACCCAAAAATCTTGCATGCATTTACCGAAGGAAACTTACTAGTCTTGCTTACTGGAGGGACTTGTCCTTGACTCGCCGTGATATTTCGTTTTCATAGTTAATATTTAATATAGAGTTCCTTTCGTTCAATAAACGAGTAACCATCCCGCCCAAAAATAAGGGTCCAAAAATTTAAAAACATTATTTAACTTAAACTAGATAATTTTCATATCCAATAGCTCAAAAATTAACTCAGCTGAGGCCTACTACAATGAAGACTCGGACTTTACACCTCACTTTTCCGAGTTCTATCAAGGGAATCGGGTATAAGATTTTTCACTTATAAAGTTTTGATTCCAAGTCATTCCCTGCGCCTTAGAAACTTTTCACGAGTGATATAGTATTTTTCTCTAAGTGTTATAGAAATTATTTCATGTATTTATGCATGACTCTGTGTGACTCGGAAAGCATATCTGCACTCACTATGTTACACTCGGTTACGAGTCACTCATCGCTTAGAATTATCGCATGTTCAAACACCGGTATTCGTATAACCATACTCGGGACCGACTTCATATTACAGGTCTTATTCTGTAAGAGTCGGCGCTTCTAGTTTGAATCATGCTCGGTCTAGATCAAGTTTATTCCCTCCGATATTCTTTAGCTAACTTGATTCTCTTTTAGGTCGACTCATATGGAATTTTGAGTATCATGAATATTAGACTCGGAAAATTCCATTCCTTTTCCGACCCGAGATAATTAGTCACTTAATTATCTTAATTATATCATTATCCGTGTCTAATCTTGGACCAAAGTATTTTATACTTTGAGAACCAAATTGATTTACTTTTGTAGGTGATTCAAACGAGACTATCCTAAATTTGAATTACAAAAGTAGCCAAGCTTCAAAACGTCAAATCACCAGCGAGACAAGGCTTTTCCACCTCTAAGCTAGCCCCACACATTGTGTCGGGGTTGTCTGTTTCGAGAAATGGAAATCTACAACACTAAGCTCATCGGTGGTTTCCACCTTACTTTTGAAGACACCGCCGGTGGTTTTAGGCACTTCCAAGGGAGTCAAGAGCCATTGTCTAACGTTCATATTTCAATGGATATTTTACGAGTGACTCGAGAAAATCCTACACAACGGTCATAAAGGAACTTCCGAGTCGGAAGATGGACACAACGGCTAAGCTGCTTGGTCATCTATAAATAGAAGCCAAATCTCAAGACACGAAGATTGCTTGAAAAACTATAGAAAATACATACTTGATCAAAAGTCATTGTATTCATTCTCAATCTTCTACTTACAACTCCAATTCCATATTTCATTATATTACGAGTTGTAAGGTCTTGTACTTAGTTACAAACTCTCTTCTTACTCTCTAAGTAAGGTCCCTTGGCTGAGCTGTAAAGGTTAACTCAACTCATTTGTCCCTAGTTGTAAGGGTTATCTCGGCTAGGAAGTACTAGATTAGATAAGGGAATTTCGAGTCTAGGAAAAAACTTGTAAGGAGTTGTCTAAGGGAGCAACTCGAGTTGAGTCGATCTACGTATTTTGTGGATTTAAGATAGTGGATTTGACTTTGTGCTCGGATTAGCACGGTCCGTGGTTTTACGCCCGAGGAGGGTTTCCACGTACTTTACGTGTTACCGGTTTTACGAGTACATTCTAGACTCGGATTGTTTACTTGTTCGATCTATTACTGCTTCTTTATTCTTTGCTGATTTCGAGTCGGGTCTTTTCGAGTTGATCAGTGACTCCAACTCTACTCGGACAAATTTATTCTTTAATCGAAGCAAATTTCGTCATCACCCTATTCACCCCCTCTAGGGTGACTTAGTCTCTCTAAGAGCTAACTTTGAATTGGTATCGAGCCTAGCCTTTCAGAAAGGATCTAACCATCCAAAGGTTTGAAGATCAAATGGCTTAGAACAATGGAGAGTTCGATGAAGGAAGATCTTCCGAGTAGACCACCAAAGTTCAAAGGATCCAACTTTGTGCACTTTGGAAGAAACTCATGGAATGTTTCCTCCTGGATCATGATGAAGATGTCTAGAACATCATACAAGAAGGAAACTACCTTCCCATGAAGACGGAAGAAACAAGAATTGTGCCCAAAACAAAGGCTGAGTTCACAGCTAATGAAGCTGAAAAGTTCGGAAAGAACTTGAAGGCTGTGAACATTCTTATGTGCGCCATCAGCTCGGAAGAATACCACCAGAGTGTCTGCTCGTGATACGGCTAAAGAAGTGTGGGACACCACTGATCAACACTTACGAAGGTACAAGCCGGGTCGGACAAGCGAAGATAAGCCAATATCTTCGTAAATATGAGCTATTCAAGATGGAGCCGGAAGAAAACATCACTCGGATGTTTATTCGATTTACAGAGATTACCAATAATCTCAAATCTACGGGTAAAAAGATCTCCCACGAGGAAATATGCAGAAAGATACTCGAAGCCTACCCAAGAAAAGATGGGGTCCCAAGGTGACGGCTATCGAAGAGGCTCGGAACTTATCTCTATTGAAGCCGGACGAACTCATTGGGAAGCTTCTCACCCATGAGATCCACCTAGAGGAGGAGGATGCGGAGGTCGGCACCAAAAAGAACATTGCGCTAAAAGCCTTAGAAACCGGAGAAGCGGATCCGAGTTCCTCTAACTCGGAAGAGGATCCCATGGCACTTATTGCTAGAGGCTTCAAGAGAGAATGGATAAGAAGCGAAAAGAAGAGTTCTATAAGAAAGACAAGAAGGATAGAAATGGTAAATACTCTTCTCCTTCAAAGATATCTTTGACTAAGAACTCTGGATGCTTTGAATGTTGCAGCAAGGAACACATAGTCAAAGATTGTCCAAAGAGAAAACGGGACAGAAAGAAGAAAAAGGCTATGATGGCCACATGGAGTGACGAGGACTCATCGGAAGATGACGAGGACTCGAGATGACTCAAAGTGTCCGATGGCACTTTCGACTCGAAGCGAAACGCAGTCGGACTCGGATCAATCGAGATAATGAGGAAGCTAATCCTCAAGAGGTAATTGAGTACTTTCTCAAATTCTCGAAAGTTGATTTAGCCAAGTATATTTTCACTTTGGAAGAAAAGTCCAATTCGATTCTTCTCACTTCAAAAACAACTTGGGTCAATTTCCTCTGAGAGCATCTCTTTAAAAAATGAGTTGGAAAAGCTGAGACTCACACTCGGAGAACTCAAGACTAGTGCTCAAGTCAATGAGACTCCGAGTTACTCATAAGAGAAAATGAGCGGCTAAAGCAAAAGCTCAATGAGTCTCAAGATCTTGTTTTAAAGTTTACTCAAGGTCGGAAAAACCTTAACATGCTCTTGGGATCTCAATGTGTCTCCTTCGAAAAGAAGGTCTTGGTTTTAACCAAGAGAAGGAATCCAATTCCTACTCGGAACTTTTCAAGAAGGATTCCGGAAGCTGTAAAGTTCGGGAAAGCTGAGCACGGT
The DNA here is from genome assembly GCA_021018815.1 of Talinum fruticosum. Classification (NCBI taxonomy): domain Eukaryota; kingdom Viridiplantae; phylum Streptophyta; class Magnoliopsida; order Caryophyllales; family Talinaceae; genus Talinum; species Talinum fruticosum. The sequence goes on along the minus strand of JAITYX010000073.1, from coordinate 766,083 downwards.
CCTACTCATAAGAAAGAAAAAGGACTTAGCCCGGACTAGTTTATAGGAGAAAACCATCTCCATCGTTTTCAAAAATAAAAATCTTTCAAAAGAAAGAGACACGGACTCGAGTTCTATAAATAGAAGACTCAGAATCGGACTAGACCCAAAGTCATTCAAATGCGGGTTCCGAAAAACCTTCTTCCTCAAAAAGGACCTCGGTAAAGAGTGTTCTTGGGTTCGTTAGAGGAAGTGAGAAGGGTTAGTTTGTCTCTGTTTTGGAGGTTACTCGAAAAGATCAAAAGGACATTTGTACCTTGACGGTGGATGCTCACGCCATATGTCGGGAGACTCGGGACTCTTTTACGAGTTAAAGAGTACAAAGGAGGAAAAGTCACTTTTTGAGATGACAGCAAAGGCAAGATAATTGGGATAGGCAAGATTGGAAAGGGAAGCAATCTGGTCGGCCCAGTTTACCTTGTCAAGGGGTTAAAGTATAACCTGCTTAGCATCTCTCAACTGTGCGATAAAGGTCAAGAGGTAAGATTCACTCAAACCAACTGTTACATTTCGATGACACTACAAAGGAGATCAAACTCGCGGGTAAGAGATCGGGTAACACGTACATTAGTCGTCTCTCGACCCTAGTCAAAATCTATCCTGTTTAAAAGCATTATTTCATGATGACTCATGGAAATGGCATTGTAGATTAGGCCATGTTAGCATGCATACTATTAAGAAATTGGCATCTCATGGTTTAGTCGGAGGTTTGCCCAATTGTGCTTTCAAGAAAGACAAAGTTTGTGAAGCTCTGCACAAGAGGAAACAAGTCGGATCATCATTCAAATCCACGAAGATAGTTTCCACATCCAAAGTGCTTGAACGGCTACATATGGACTTATGTGGTGAAATCCCTGTTAAGAGCCTCGGAGGTAAATCATATGTACTCGTCATTATTGATGATTACTCACGATTTACCTGGGTGTGTTTTCTCAAGCACAAAAATGAAGCATTTAAGGAGTTCAGCAAGCTCTGTAGAAAAATCCAAGTTGAGTCTCGGACTCGGATCCAAAGAATTCAAATTGACCATAGAAAGGAGTTTGACTACTCGGAATTCTCGGAGTTTTGCGACAAGAATGGTATCTCTCACAACTTCTCAACACCAAGAACTCCTCAACAGAATGTAGTGGAGAGAAAGAACAGAACTCTTGAAGAAATAGCTAGGACAATGATGATTGAGCATAATCTACCCTACTATTTACAGGGCTGAGAGTAGTCAACATAACCAACTACACGTTGAACAGATGCCTCATCGGACCCATTCTAAAGAAAACACCTTATGAGCTCTACAAAGGGAAGAAACCCAATATTTCCTATTTCAAACCCTTTGGATGTAAGTGTTTAGTTCATAACAATGGTAAGGATCACTGACCAAGTTTGATGCTCGGTCGAGATGAAGGTATTTTTACGGGTTATTCATCTATCGGTAAGGTTTATCGCATTTTTAATAAGAGAACTAACAAAGTGGAAGAAAGTATCCACGTTGTGTTTGATGAGATTGAGCAGGGAAAAACCCAGCGAATTATCATTCTTAGATCCGAAGCTCAGTAGAGAAGATGATAATAAAACTAAGTCTATCGAGATTCAAACCCAACCAGCTCGGAATGAAGCGACTCGGAATAATGTGACTCGGAACGAGACAACTGAAGAACCAGCTCGAGAATGATGAAGGACAAGCCGATGAACAAGTTCACTCGGAACAAACTTCCAAAGGTCAACCAATTTAGCCTACAAATCGGTGAACCGGAGGACGAGTAGAGCATTCAAATATGCTTCTAGTCATCCACTAGAAAACATATTATCCGATATCAACGAGTGGGGTAAGAACTTGTTCCTCTCTTCAGAATCTATGTGCATTCACTACATTCATTTCATTAATTGAACCCAAAAATGCACTAGAGGCCCTAAATGAACCTGAATGGGTAAAGGCCATGCAAGAGGAACTCAATCAATTCGAAAGAAACCAAGTCCGGACTTTGACCAAATGACCTTCGACCACCCGAGTCATAGGAACCAAATGGGTTTTCAAGAACAAAGCTGGATGAAGGTGGGTTGGTAGTCGAAACAAGGTTAGACTTGTGGCTCGAGGTTACAATCGGGAAGAAGGGATTGATTGCGGGGAAACCTTTGCACCTGTTGCCGAATTGAAGCCATTAGAATCATGTTGGCATTTGCATCTAGCATGAATATCAAGTTATATCAAATGGATGTTAAGTGCGCTTTTCTCAATGGTTTTATCGAAGAGGAAGTCTATGTTGAGCAACCCCTGGTTTTGAAAACTCAGAATTTCCAAATCATGTTTTCAAACTTCAAAAAGCTCTTTATGGTCTTAAACAAGCTCCCAGAGCTTGGTATGAAAAGACTGAGCAATTTCTTGTCTCAAAATGATTTTAGAAGAGGTCGGATCGATAAGACTCTCTTCATAAAAACCAAAGGGAAAGATTTCCTTATCGCTCGGATATATGTTGATGATATAATTTTTAGAGTTACTAATGAAATTACGTGTCGAGACTTTTACGAGTTAATGAGACAGGAATTCCAAATGAGTATGATGAGAGAACTCAATTTCTTCCTTGGTCTACAAATCAAGCAAGACAAAGATGGAATCTATGTCCATCAATCAAAGTACACCAAGGAGCTGCTGAAAAATATAAACTCCAAGATGCAAAGCACGCAGCTACACCTATGAGCGGCGACATAAAACTTGACTCGGATGAGAAAGGTAAAGCAATAGATCGAAACTCTATCAAGGTATGATTTGATTTTTGCTATATCTTACTTCGAGTAGACCAGACATAATGTTTAGTGTACTGTCTATGTGCAAGATTTCAAGCTAATCCAAAAAAATCACATCTCACCTGCGGTGAAGAGAATATTTTAGACATCTTACGGGGACTCGGAATTTAGGTGCAGTGGTACTCAAGAGACTCGAAGCGACTCACTTGGATACTCATATGCTGATTACGTTGGATACAAAGTTGATAGAAAAAGCACTTCAGCACCTTGCCAATTTCTAGGTCAATCCTTAATATCTTGGCACTCAAAGAAGCAAAACTCAGTAGCTCTATCAGCTGCCGAGGTCTGAGTATATTGCAGTTGGAGCTTGCTTCGGATCTTATGGATAAAGCACCACTTGAGAGATCTTGGACTTTCTTTCAAATCGGTTCCAATCAAGTGTGACAATCGAGTGCAATCAGCATCACCAAAAATCCGAGTTCGGCACTCAAAGACAAAGCACATTGAGGTCGGGTATCATTTCTTAAGAGACCATTCGAGAAAGGTGATATTGAACTCAATTTCATTCCTACCAATCTTCAACTAGCTGATGTCTTTACTAAGCCTCTTGGTGAGGATCGAGTTTTGTTTTATTAGGAATGAGCTTGGTATGATCAATGCATAATTATGTGCTTTCTATGTGAAAATCTCATTACATGATTATGTGTTATGTGTTTACAACTTGTTGATAAGCATTAGCTCAGCTCGACTTAGTGATAAGCGAGCCGATATTTATTATATGCGTTCGGTTTACGAGTCACTCAGAAACTTTGCTAAGTTAGACTCGGTCGTTGAGAAAAATGGACGTCAATTCTCCGAAATCATCTCTAGATAAGTGGAGAATTTCAAAAAAAATTTCAAAATTTTTTCTCTCTCTCTCTCTCGCTATGATCGAGACAACTAGCCGTTGGGAGACAACCGCTGAAATTCTAACCGTTGAAGAAGGGAACCGTCACACCGGTCCGAGGTGACTAGTGAAAGAGGCGAGTCGAACGGATATCGAAGGACGATATTTTTTCCTATAAATAGCGACTATTCTCCTTCATTTCGTTACTTTACTTTTCACTTACTCTCTCTCTCGAAATCAAAACTTCGCACACAAGCTCTCTACATCTACAGCGACTTCGGTAATTTCAAACTTCGTGGAGATCATCTCAAGTAAGCTCATTTGCTCTCGGCTCTTTCTTCTACTCCTTTATTTTTTTCTTACTCTTTTCGAGTTCTTCTTTCCTCATCCTTCTCAAGCCTTCCTCCTCTCTCTTTTTCCTCAAAGATGACAAAAAGAGGTTCTCACCCTGACTTTCTCGGCTGCTCTACAAAGAAGCCCCGCACAAAAAGCCAAGAAGGCCCTTCCAATTCTAAACCTGTCGTCACCCGAGCATCTTGTCTTTGGATGATAAGTTCTTCCCAACCACCAAATTTTCGTGGTTGTCTCACATCCAATCAACGGGGTTTATAATTTTCTTTATTTCAGCGAGTTCATATATCCCGAACTCGTATCCGAGTTTTACACTCATCTCACCAGCTACGAAGGTGTTCTAACCTCCGGGGTTCGAGAACATAACGGTTCGCATAAACACTTCCCTTCTCCATCGTCCGTTCAAGGTCTCTTCTCTCTTCTTGAACAGCAATCCAATTCCTTTCACTGAAGTCACTGACGACTTCTTTGAAAAGTATGCCAAAGAGTTCCCTGGGTCACGCAAAAATTTTTCTATGACTCAGCTAAGGTCGAAGCACATCTTACGTGTTTCTTGCTGATGAGAACCTTCTTCTCTCAGCACTCTAGTAAGGAGAACCCCAACTCCAAGCACCTCAAAGCTCTCTTTGACATTCTCGAGGGCTACGAAGTAGACCTCTTTCCCTCCATAATTGAGCAAATGGCGGTTGTGCCAGCTCAACTCCAAAACAAGAAGAACACCCCTCTTCCTTTCGGTGCTCTTCTCACCCTTGTTTTCAAACAATTCAAAGTTCCTCTTCCCTCATACCCAAACGCTATTTACGAGGCTGCCGTTGTTGTCGGCAAAACAGAACTTCAGGGGTATGGATACCGAGGATGAAGATTCGAGACACTCGCTCAACGCTTTTTGAGTTGTATAAAAGGAATCATGTATAATAATCTCATACTTATAGAGTTTTGATTCTAAGGCATTCTCTGTTTGCTAGAAACTTTTACGAGTGATACGGTATCTTATCTAATTGATACAACTTTTACTTCGTGTATTTCTTGCTTATCCTTGAGTGACTCGGAAAGCGATATGCGTATCTCACTCGGTTCCGAGTTCCTCATCACTCGGTTTTATCGCATATTGAATAAACTAGTATTTCATCTTTCCTCACTCGGATCTGACTTACGGTTATAAGTTCTATTTTGTTATAGTCGGTATTTCTAGTCTGTTTCATGCTTAGTCTATATCAAGTTACTTCACTCGACATTCTTTACTCGAACTTGATTCTTCGCTTAGACTAAGTCGGATGGAATTCCGAGTATCATGGATATTGGACTCAGAAAATTTCGTTTCGTTTCGACTCGGATAATAAGTTGTTTAATTATCTTAATAACTTTATTATCCATGTCTAATCTTGGACCAAAGTATTTTATACTTTGAGAACCAAAATTGATTTACTTTTGTAGGTTATTCAAACGAGGATACACCTTTTTCAAACCACAAAAGTAGCGGCTTCGAACGTCAAATCACCAGCGAGACATGGCTTTTCACCTTCTCTGCTCCGGTCCCAGAAGATTGTGTCGAGCTGTCTGTTTCCAAATCTGGAAAACTGGAATGCCAAGCTTAACGGTGGTTTCCACCTTATCTTTAAAAACACCACCGAGTGGTTTTGGGACTTCTAAGAGAGTTAAACCGTTGTCCAACGTTCACATTACAACGGATACTTTCCGAGTGACTCAAAAGCTTACGTCAACGGTCACGAGAGGACTCTTAGTCGGCGAGATGAAGATAACGGCTACTTTGCTCGGTCATCTATAAATAGAAGCCACCTCACAAGACTTGAAGATTGCCGAAATTATTGTTAATACACATACTTGAGCAAAGTCATTGTATTTACTCTCAATCTTCTACTTACAACTCCTACTCTATAATTCATTATTTTATGAGTTGTAAGGTCTTGTACTCGATTACAAACACTTTCTTACTTTCTCTGTAAGGTCCCTTGACTAAGTCTGTAAGGGTTAATTCAGCTTAGTTGTCCCTAAGCTGTAAGGGTTATCTCAGCTAGGAAGTACTAGATCGGATAAGGGAATTTCTAAGTCTAGAAAAACTTGTATAGAGTTGTCTAAGGGAGCAACTCGGGTTCGATCGAGTTCACGGTATTTTGTGGACTCAAAATAGGGGATTTGACTTCGTGCTTGGACTAGCACGGTCCGTGGTTTTCTGCCCCGGAAGGGTTTCCACGTAATCTCTAAATGATATCTTTACGAGTTCATTCTAAACTCGGATAATTTTACTGACTCTTGCTTTATCCATTCGTGATAGCATTTACGAGTCTAAACTTTTATGACCTCGCTGATAGACTCGGAATCTGTCTCTGTCTTGTTTTTGACAAAAGAGCTAAAGTTTCCACGAAAAACTTCCATCACCCTATTCACCCCCTCTAGGGTGACTCGGACTCTCCCGAGCTAACCTTCATAGGAGACCCAACTCGGTATCCGGGTACACGGCTCGAGGCGAGGCCATCTTCTTCGCCTCGAGACTCATAAAGATGCCCCCTTCTCTTCCTGCCCCACCTGGTGGTGCTTCCACCTCAGGTGCTTCTAAGACTCTCTCTTCCGTTTTGTCCTCCGCCTTCATGGACAAAATCAGCTCTATGTCCTTGGAATTCAAGGACATACTCCGATCATTCAAGGCTGTCTTTCGATCTATGACCATAAACCGAAGCTGCCCGATCTCAAATCCGAGAGTAGTAGGACTCGCTCATTGAGATGAAGGCCCTGGTGAAGGAGCAAAGGGAGCCGATACGGCTTCTCCAGGAGAGATGGTCCAAGGCAGCTCAAGACCAAGGTAACTCGGACACATCCGAGGAGTCCTCGAGCCCGGCCAAGACCTCCTCAAATAGAGGCGACAATGAAGAAGAAGATCAAGAAGAAGTAGAAGTCGAGGAGCTGCGGGCTGAGGCGGCTCCTTCAGGCCAAGGGGAGGAACAAATGGAAGAACAAGGAGCAACAGTGAGGGTCTAAGTGCTCCTAAAGCTCAACCGGAAGTGATCGGCTCGGACGGCGATCCGAGTGGGTCGAAGACCTTCTTGCACAAGGACAATCCGTAGCGGGTCGGGCGAGCGGACCCCTTCGGCTGACGAGTTCCAAGAGGATGAACCTCTGGATCCCCTCGTTACGGGTCGGCCACTCGAGGCGAGCCTTTGCCGGAGATCCTGTTCTCCCTCCCCGCGCTCAAGCACATCGTCAAGATCCTATCGGCGCCGGCGCTCCACTCGTCCTTCCTCTTCCACTCGGACAAACCCATCCCCTTCTTAATTTCTTCCTCTTTTATTTACAGTTTTTTTTTTTTTGTCTAGACATCAAACTTGTACTTCTTGTATTCTTCCCATTCTTTTTGTTTTTTTCTGAAAGGCAAGGGGGAGAATAGATAGAAAATTTGTTGTCTTATCTAGGGGAGTCTTTCTCTCTCACACTCTTTACATATTTTCTTTCAATTCAATGAACTTATGCATTTTGTTCCAATTCTCTTAGTACAATGATAAATGCAAGCATTTACGAAATGTTATGAAATGTTCTCTTACTTAGCATCTACAATAAATACTTTTCATTGATAGTTGCTTGAGTATCTATTTTGTTGTTTCATGTTCTGATACGTCAAGTATGCTCTAACTTAGTTTATGCTATGCAACCTTGCCTTACTTTTTGCGCAAAGGTTGCAAAAACAGATTTATATCACTAACAAAGTTTCTGTTTAAGTATGGAATGCCTTTCATCAAAAGGAGGAGATTGAAGACTCGGACTTTACACCTCACTTTTCCGAGTTCTATCAAGGGAATCAGGTATAAGATTTTCTCACTTATAAAGTTTTGATCCCAAGCCATTCCCTACGCCTTAAAAACTTTTCTAAGTGATATAGTATTTTCTCTAAGTGTTATAGAAATTATTTCATGTATTTATGCATGACTCTATGTGACTCGAAAGCATATCTGCACTTACTATGTTACACTCGGTTACGAGTCACTCATCGCTTAGAATTATCGCATGTTCAAACGCCGGTATTCCTATAACCATACTCGGGATCGACTTTATATTACAGGTCTTATTCTGTAAGAGTCGGCGCTTCTAGTTTGAATCATGCTCGGTCTAGATCAAGTTTATTCCCTCGATATTCTTTAGTTAACTTGATTCTCTTTTAGATCGACTCGGATGGAATTTTGAGTATCATGAATATTAGACTCGAGAAAATTCCATTCCTTTCTCGACCCGGATAATTATTCACTTAATTATCTTAATTATATCATTATTTGTGTCTAATCTTGGACCAAAGTATTTTATACTTTGAGAACCAAATTGATTTACTTTTGTAGGTGATTCAAACGAGGTTGTCCTAAATTTGAATTACAAAAGTAACCGACTTCAAAACGTCAAATCACCAGCGAGACAAGGCTTTTCCACCTTTGACCTAGCCCCGGACAACGTGTCGGGGTTGTCTGTTTCTAGAAATGGAAATCTGCAACACTAAGCTCATCGGTGGTTTCCACCTTACTTTTGAAGACACCACCGAGTGGTTTTAGGCACTTCAAGGGAGTCAAGAGCCGTTGTCTAACGTTCATATTTCAACGATATTTTCTGAGTGACTCGGAAAATCCTACACAACGGTCATAAAGAAACTTCCAGTCGGAAGATGGACACAGCGGCTAAGGCTGCTTGGTCATCTATAAATAGAAGCCAAATCTTAAGACTCGAAGATTCGTGAAAAACTGTAGAAAATACATACTTGATCAAAAGTCATTATATTCATTCTCAATCTTCTACTTATAACTCCAATTCCATATTTCATTATATTATGAGTTGTAAGGTATTGTACTCGATTACAAACTCTCTTCTTACTCTCTAAGTAAGGTCCCTTAAGCTGAGCTGTAAAGGTTAACTCAGCTCAGTTGTCCCTAGCTGTAAGGGTTATCTCAGCTAGGAAGTATTAGATCAAATAAGGGAATTTACGAGTCTAGGAAAAAACTTGTAAGGAGTTGTATAAGGGAGCAACTCGGGTTGAGTCGATCTCTCGTATTTTGTGGATTCAAAATAGTGGATTTGACTTCGTGCTTAGATTAGCACGGTCCGTGGTTTTCTGCCCCAAGAGGGTTTCCACGTACTTTACGTGTTACCAGTTTTCGAGTACATTCTAGACTCAGATTGTTTACTTGTTCGATCTATTCACGCTTCTATATTCTTTACATGATTTCGAGTCGGGTCTTTTACGAGTTGATCCGTGACTCCAACTCTACTCGAGACAAATTTATTCTTTAATCGAAGCAAATTTCATCATCACTCTATTCACCTCCCTTTAGGGTGACTTAGTCTCTCCAAGAGCTAACTTTCATACAACATCAAAGTAATTTACCTTTTCAACCCAAGTGAGGACAACAAGTTGCTAAGGTGCTATTCTTTAGGTCGAAGGTTTGGAGGCTAGGTCTGTTGGCTAGTGTGCCATCTAACGGCCTGACTCGTTAGGTCGGGGATTATAATTACGAGTCCTTTTTGCAAACATCTTCTTTCATCTTTTCCTCTTTGCCAGGTACACCAAAGGCTAGTGTAACTTATGCCGTAAAGATTGCACTTTGTTAACATATCCGAAAGCTATCTATCACCCTTTGTTCTATAATTATACCTCCAGTTTTCTAATGCATAGATAAAATCGCATTAAAGTCCCCTCCTGCTACAATTGGGATTGATGTATCTCTAAGCTGTGCAACAAAGAAAGTCCCAAGTTCTCCATTTATTATGGCTCTTTGGCCATCCATATAAGCCCATGAACCTCATCAATATCCCACCCCTTCTATTACATCACCTAAAATATAATTGTGAGAGTTGGAACTTAAATGGAAATCAACACCATTTTTCTAGTAAATTACGAGTCCATTTGATCATCCTCTTCTACTAACTCCATAAGTGTTCTTCATACCAAATTTTGGACCTAGTTTCTCCATTTTGTAAGCGGTGACATTTTGTAAGTAGCTAACATTATCTCGGAGAGGAAGATAATGTCAAGCTATATTTTTGCTCCAATATTGGAGCGCTTGGACTGCTAGAGGGTTACCACACCTTTAATAGTTCCAACATAAGATTTACATGATGCTTGGCGAGATTGGGGGTGTACTAGTCTCTGCCTTCTCTTTAACCATCTATACCTTGCTTTCCCCTTAGCTTTCTCCCATCATGTCCGAGCTCTACTTGTTTGACATTATTGCTTTCATTTACATCAATGATTATCTCTGCAGCTTGTTCATTTGATTCCATGGGTTTGCTATTAATGGGTTTAGTCACTGCATTGGGACCATCTAGTTCAACCTAGTTTTCCTTCTAGTACCACTACCTTCCCCATGAAGTTCTAATAGTTTATTCTTCTCCTTCTACCATTCTTCTTCTATACCTTTATTTTTCCTTTTTATAGGTGCCTTTAGTTTAGAGTTATACCATGATTCGATTCTAGATTCCCATCTTCATACATATTGCACACTTTATAGATATGCCAATAACTCCATAAGCATAAGTCTGTAATATGGAAGCTTACATATTAGATGTCCACCTATGTTAGTTTCCTATCTATATTAATTCTCATACCTCTACGTAGTGGTTTTATGATGTTCACCTCTACTTTGATCTTCAAGTATTTTGACCAGAGCCAACATATCTTCTTTGACCACATCCGTGAAGTTCCGTATCTTAGAACCAAACAATTCCATAAAGAAGAAGTTTTATGCATCATTGGCACACCTTGATCAAAAAGTAAGCATAATCGAAAGCAACGTCGGAGGGTTGTTCATCCCCTCACATTTGCTTGAGCAATAAGATATAACCATCAAAGGCATAAGGTATCTCATTAAGTACCATACCTTTATCCGCTTCAGAGAAAAATTGAAAGGCAATAAGTTTTTGTCCAAGTCCTTGATGATGATGAGTCCCTTAATAGGTTTCCATATATTCTTAAAGGTTAGTTTTGTCGGCTTTATGTTGAAGTGATTCTTTGTCATAAATTTTCCAATCAGTGTGCTCATCGATCTTTGCTAATTGTCATCTGTTAGATTTAGTTCGCAAAGTTCATATATCAATATTGAGGCTGTTGGAAAAAGCTTCAAAGAATAGTGAGAAAGAGAGAGAGAAAATGTTCTTAAACACTTGCTTATTGTCCCACATTGGAATTTTGCAACCTTTGCCTTGAGTTTATATACCTCACTCTCCTTTGGACTCCTATAAAGCTTAGCAAAGCAAGAGACTACGAACCACACGCGCGCGCATGCGTTGTCCATTGTGCTCGGGCTACGGGCATGGGTTTTATTTGATTATATTTTTAGTCAAATCTAATTCTAATTTATTTTGGCGATCAATTTTATTTACGATAAGTGTCTATTACTATGCTTATTGTCGAGAATCTTTGACTGAAATCAATTGATTTCGGTTTGCATTTTTCAGCTTGCTTGATTTTAGCTTGCTTGATCTCCTCCTTTTCTTTAGCCCTTTATTCTTCTCTTTCCTGCTTTCGAGTCTCGGCCTCCCTTTATAAATTGTGGCTTCCTTCTCTCGGTTTAGACACATAGAAAAATTCACATCAAAAACTCCATCCTATCAAAAATAGTTATTGGTTATTGTTCGAGGTTCCTCACTTGTTGTTTGCTCCGATGCGTCGTTCGTACGGCTCATCGTGTATCCCTGGAGATCGATTGCTCATGACTCCCTGGTGTACCACGTAGTGGAGCAAATTCGGTTTTAGGACAATGGATCACCATACCACGGCTATCAAATAAGTTTGTTAATTTTAGTCGGTAGTCGCACCTCGTATTATTTTTCTTACAATCTAAAACCAGAATTTTCTTTACTTTTTATGGCTAATGGGTAGATTAACGAACATGTTTGCTGCTATGTGTTTGCTCGATATGCCTAAACTGGATGGTCAAAATTATTGCATGCGGTCCGATAAGTTAGAATTTTTAGTTGCTCAATCTGGAATTGATTACTTGTCTTCAATCATCCGAACTTCACGAGGGTAGTAGTAGAAATTTTGAACGAGACAATAAGACATGTCGTGGGTTGCTATTGCATTATATGACTGATTTCCTTTACCGAATTTATAGTAAAAAAACTAATGCTAAGGAAATTTGGGAGGCTATTGAGTTTATGTATAGAAGCGACGATGTGGGTATTAAGAAATATGCTTGCAATAGGTGGCTATCTTTTAAGATGACTTATGATAAACCTATTTTGGAACAAGTTCATGAGTATGAGAATTTATGTGTTGAAATTTTGGCTGAGTGTGTGACAATCTATGATATTTTTCAAGCGAATTGTCTGTTGGATAAACTGCCCCCTTCCTGGACAAACTATCTAGGCTCCATGAAACATAAAGAAAAAGACTTTCCCTAAAAGAACTTATTGCCCATATCAAAATTGAGAAACAGAACCGAATTCAATCCAATGGAAAGACTAAGGGACCTAAGGGAAATGGACCAAATCGGTTTCATGGGAAGAGGCGAGAACTCTAACAAGTTCAAAGGATAAGGATCAAACCGCAAGAAATTTGAAGGGAAGTGTTTCGCATGCGGGAAGTATGGACATCTAGCAAAGGAGTGCGAGAGAAGGATTTGGGCCTACCGGTAACAAGTCCTAACAGAACAAACCTCAAGCCAACCTCACTTGAAGATGTTATCATTGTTATAGTTTCGAGGTAAACATGGTAAGTAACACTATTGAATGGATGGTTGATTCTGGAGCCACTCGAGATATTTGCACCAATAGAGACCTATATGTATGCTACAAAAAGGCTCTTGAAGTTGAATGTGTTTTTATGGGGAATGCTACTTACGTTCTGTTCTTGGTAAGGGAAAAATTTCTTTAAAACTAACTTTTGAAAAAAGTCTTTCACTCCAAAATGTATTTCATGTTCCAGAAGTTAGAAGGAACTTTATTTCTACTGATCTTCCGATCAAGGCTAGAATTAAAGTAGTTCTTGATTCTAGAAAAATTGTACTCACCAAAAATGGTGAATATGTGGGAAAGGGTTTCGAGTAATAGGGGCTGTTTGTTCTTCATGTTATTTCGATAATAAGATGAATGCTTACATTGCTTATATTGCTTGAGTCTATCTCTTTATGGCATGCTAGACTAGGTCATGTGAACATAGCTTCTATCAAAAGACTAAAACAATTGAATTTAATTCTTTCATTCAGTAATTGTGACTTTAACAAATGTGAAGTTTGTGTAGAAGCTAAACATCCTAAGAAACCTTTTAATAAAGTTGTGACTCGGACCTCTGCTTTATTAGAGCTTATCCATAGTGACTTAAGTGTCTTCAAAAACACAATGAGTAGGGGTGGAAAGAAATATTATATCACCTTCGTTGATGACTATTCTAGGTTCACTATGGTGTATCTTTTGAGTAGTAAAGATGAGGCTAAAGAAAAGTTCAAACTTTATAAAGAAGAAGTAGAAAATCAATTGGATCGTAAAATTAAAAGGGTATGATATGATAGAGGAGGGGAATATGACACCACCTCTCTTAAGACCTTTTGTGGAGAATAAGGTATTATTCATGAGACTACTACCCTTTATGCTCCTCAACAAAATGGTAAAACAAAAAGGAAAAATAGAACTCTTAAAGAAATGATGAATGCTATGCTTATTCGTTCGGGGATGCCTTCTAATATGTGGGGGAAGCTATTCTTTATGCTTGTTATGTGCTTAATAGAGTACCCCATAAGAAAACTGACAAGACTCCTTTTGAGTTGTGGAGGGGCTTTCCTCCTAACTTGAACCACATTAAAGTTTGGTCTTCCCGATTTTCATAGAAATAAAATTGGGCTTAAAACTATTGATGCTATTTTTATTTCATAACAGTGATGCTTATAGATTTATTTTGAAAGACGATCCTAATTTTGGGGTTGTTAAAGAATCTAGAGATGCAGAGTTCTTTGAGCATATTTTTCCTCTGAAAGTTATAAATGATTGTTTACCTTCTGTTCCTATTCATAATGTTGCTTATTCTAGTAATGTGGATTTAGAACTTAGGCGAAGTAAGAGAGCCAAAGCTGAAACTAGTTTTGGACCTGATTTTGTGACTTCCTTCTTGGTTGAAGCCAACATACTAGATGAACATATTGTGAATGTATATCTCATAGAAGAGGATGCTAAGACTTATCGAGAAGCAATTGAGTCCTTAAACTCTAATTTTTGGAAAGAGGCCATTAATAGTGAACTAGAGTCTTTTATGAGCAATGGAACTTGGATCCTAATAGACCTTCCCGAGAGGATGTAAGGCACTTGGAAGTAAATAGGTATTTAAAACAAAATTAAGAGCTGATGAGACCATAGATAAGTTTAAGGCTAGATTTATGGCTTAAGGTTTTAACCAAAAGAAGGGTCTAAACTACTTTGATACCTATTCTCCTAAGACCAAGGTTGCCACTATTCGTGCTTCAATTTCTATTGCCTCCATTCATAATCTTATTATTCATCAAATGGATGTCAAAATAGCATTTCTAAATGGTGACCTCCGGGAAGAGATATACATGAAGCAACCAGAAGGTTTTGTGATTCCTGGTCGAGGAACAGAAGGTATGCAAGCTTGTAAAATCTCTTTATGGATTGAAACAAGTACCAAAGCAATGGTATGAAAATTTTGACTCTACTCTTACTTCTAATGGTTTTCATATCAATGATTCCGATGCATGTGTATATTCCAAAATCATTGAGCATGGTTGGGTTATTATTTGCCTCTATGTGGATGACATGCTTATTTTTGGAACAAACTTAAATGTTGTGGTATCTACAAAATCCTTTTTAGTACATGCTTTTACATGAAAGATCTAGAAGAGGAAGATGTTATTCTTGGTATTAAACTGACTAAGACAAAAGAGGGTATAAGCCTTAATCAAGCTCACTATGTTGAAAAAATCCTTAAGAAATTTAGACACTTTGACAATGCCCTTGTGAGCACCCCTTATGATCTTAGTATTCATTTGAAAAAGAATAAAGGCGTTCGTTGTGTCTCAAAGTGAGTATGCAAAAATTAGTGGTAGTGTAATATGTCTAATGAATTACACTCGTCCGGATATAGCATATGCGGTGAGTAAATTGAGTCGTTATACTCATAATCCTAATATTGATCATTGGAATGCCCTAATTAGATTATTGAGATATCTAAAAGGGACTATTAAGCTGGGGTTTGCATTTTTCTTCATTTCTGCTATGTTAGAAGGCTATTGTGATGCCAATTGGATTTCTAATAACGATGAAATTAATTCAACCAGTGCGTATGTGTTTACATTAGCAAGTAGTGCTATATCTTGGAAATCATCCAAGCAAACTTGCATTGCTAAATCCACAATGGAATCTGAGCTTATTGCTTTAGAATTGGCGAGGTCAAGAGGCGAGTGGCTAAGAGGCCTCTGTCGGACATTCCACTTGTGGGGAAGCCAACTCCATCGGTTTCCATGCATTGTGACTCACGAGTAGCCATAGGAGTGGCTAACAACTACACCCACAACAGGAAGAGGAGACACATTCGTCTTCGGCACAAGATCATGAGGAATTTGACTATAGATTAATCGATATCACTCGAGTATGTAAAATCCGAAAGGAATCTTACTAATCCTTTCACCAAAGGCCTATGTAGAAATGTAGTGCTAGCGTCGGCACAAGGAATGAGGCTTAAGTCTATCGAGTGAGTAAATCGTGATGGATACCCATTTTGGACAAAGAGTCCAAGTTCAATGCGTCAAACTAAATCACGAAATAACTCAAAACATTTTGTACTACAACCCATTCTTAGAAATAAAGCGTAGTAGTATTTTCTTTTTCTTGTCAATTGTGTTAAGGATGAATCACTTGATTCTTAATGAGTCCATAGCCTTTATGGTGGTGCATGACAGTATGCACTTGATAGAACTCACCTATGTGAATGTGAGGGTTGTCGCCGCCCCCATGAAAGGTTTTTGGGCTAAAAACTTTCTAGAGTGTTCACGAAAATCCAGGCATGATGCAAGGGCATTAATGTGTCTATATTTCGTGAGGAACTTAGATTTTGAGATAAAATGAGTGTGCATGATCTGTTCTAGACAATCACCGGACGGGTATATGATTGATCCACCCTAACGGATGTAAGACAGACACTGTAAACACTAGGTGCTGATTCAAGTCCAAAAGACATCGAGTATCTTTACATCTTCTCTTACTGTTACCCAGAACTTTCCTCTCTTGCCTGTTTTTCCTTTATTTGCTTTCTTTGAATCATGTGAAGGATTGTTGGAAAAAGTTTCAAAGAATAGTGAGAAAAGAGAAAGAAAATGTTCTTAAACATTTGCTTATTGTCTCACATTGGAATTTTGCAACCTTTGCCTTGGGTTTATATACCTTATTCTCCTCTGGACTCCTAGAAAACTTGGTAGAGGGAGAGACTTTACACCACACATACGCACACGCACGCGCCGCCTTGTCCCTGTAGTGTCGGATCGGACTACGGGCATGGGTCTTATTTGATTATAATTTTTAGTCAAATCAGTAAAATTTTATTTACAGACAAGTATCCATTACTATGCTTATTGCGAGAATCTTTGATTGAAATCAATTGATTTCAGCTTGCATTTTTAGCTTGCATTTTTCAGCTTGCTTGATCTCCTCCCTTTCTTTAGCCTTTTATTCTTCTCTTGCCCATTTTCAGTCTCGACCTCCCTCTATAAATTATGGCTTCCTTCTCTCAATTTAAACGCACGAGAAAAATTCACATCAAAAACTCCATCCTCTCAAAAACGAGTTATGGGTTATTGTTCGAGGTTCCTCACTACTTGCTCGCTCCAATACGCCGTTTGGACGAGTTCACCGTGTATCCCTGGAGATCGATTGCTCATGAGTCCCTAGTGTACCGTAGGGGAGCAAATTCGGTTTTAGGGCGGTGGATCACCATACCACAGCTATCGGATAAGTTTGTTAATTTTAGTCATTAGTCGCACCTCGTATTATTTTTCTTACACGATCGTATCCAAAACCCCACAAAAACTCACCCCGATGCCATTGAGGGTGTGCGAGAGAGAATGCAAGGAGACTAGGGAAAGAACACCCACCAAAACGGGAAGATGGAAGTTTCTACTCGGAGATGAAAACAAAACACAAGAGACCACTGCACCGGAGCGTAAAGCTCCCACTATAATGGCATCTGCGAGGGCGCTAGTGTTTCTCTAAAATCTCATATAAATATATTAACTTCACAAAAGGAAGAAAAGAATATTCATCATGAAATGATTGAAAGATTTGCTCCTTCACTATAAAAAGACATAAAAAAAAAAGGTTGATTCTAGCTTTTTACGAGAGATTAAACATATGTATTCGCGTAATATTGCCAAAAAATGAGACACTATGTGTACTTTTAAAATAGTAATGAGATTTTGTAAAACAAACTTTTAATCTACAATTTTCCCATAATTGTTTTGTCCTTGTATTGTATGATATGAACCAAAACCTTTCACTACAACACTTTACTTTAAAATTTTCATGCATTTTGTTTTTATGTATCGATGTAGTCTAAAGCACATACAGCAATAACAACAATAACTCTCAATGTGAATTCTACTTTTGTAGAGTTTAGGTGATCCAAATGTAGGCATCCTCATTCATGCTAACATTTCTTCACATGTAAAAACTAATTCTATTTATCGAGAATTACTTGATATAAACTAATATTTGATACCTAGAAATATGACATGCATGCTTTGTACTCATTTCTTAAAAAATATTTTCTACAAAAATATAAAAATATTTTGTAAGAAAAAATATTTGCAGGGGTATGACTAACTAAATTTGAATTTCCCCATAAAATCCGAACACATTTTGACATGCTCACACGAAAAAGAAAAACATTTTCATTGCCTAGACAGAATGTCTATATAAAAAGTTACACCTCGTCAGTCCTTATACTATTTTATTTATTTATTTTTGTTCGTTTTTAAAACTCCATCTTCTAGCGTTCCTATCTATCTTTATAAGAGGCTACCATTGACATTTTTTCCAACTAATAAATCCTAATTGTTTTTTAATTGTGACTATACTTAGTTATCAATAGCTTTTAAATAAGTGAAGTTAGAGTTTTCAATCTTCAAAATTAATTTTCCTGCTCTTTACGTAGTATAAAGATTATGAATTATTAGTTTTTAAGTATGATACTATTGTACCTATATGATTTATCTTCTGTCTTCCAGATATTTTGTTACGTATTACTTCAATTCATTCACATTGAAAGTTATCAAGTTAGATAGGGAATTTTGAGGAAAAAATATATTGTAGAACTCAAGAATGGAATTCAATTATTAATACATTATAATTTTTTTATTAAGTAAAATTATACTAGTAAAAAAAGTAAAATAGAAAAATAAAAAAATGTAAAAGCCCATTAAGTACCACCTCTTTTATTAAGTAAAATTATAACTTATATTTCCCAAAAATTACTTCTTAAGCCTGTTTTATAGGTCATTTAGTGATTTGCCTAACATATTGGGGGAAGAGGAGAAGAAACAGAAATTCTCCTATCCATATTTGTGTTTTGTTCTTTTAACAGGAATGTAGAACAAACTAGCTTAAAAATAGCATCCTTATAAGTGCTTGAGTAATCTAACTTTTCTCTTTTTCCCTTTCCTCCTCATACTCAATTATTTATCCTATTCATGGAAAGTTAAGCCATATATGATAGTATTGATTTAAATTTCATGTTAAGCCTACGATGATGCTTTTTCATGAGGAGTTATATCATTCAAAATCAGTATTGCAATGTTTGTTCATAAGCGGTTACATAATGCTATGCCAATTTGAAGATTAGTAGTCTCAATTAATGCATTTGAAGATTTACCCCAAAGCTTATATAATGGAGAAAGAGAAAAAAAGTGTCCAATTGGACCAGAACACTACACTATATATGAGGAGATTGGACAGGGTGTTAGTGCATCCGTATATCGCGCTCTTTGTAATCCCCTCAATGAGATCGTTGCTATAAAAATCCTCGACTTTGAACGTTGCAATAGCGATTTGGTAAAAAAATTTCTTCAATTTCGTTTATGTCATCAAGAAATTGTTTAGAATCATTGCTGTATAGTTTTCCTAAGTCTCTTCTCCTATCTCAACTTATATACCTAGAATGGATTGTTTGGTTCGCATATGACATGACTTCATTTATTGTTGCCTCTTCCTAAATTGAAGAAAATTTTATTTGTATGTATTCTAAGTCTTGTGATTTTCTATTCAAATAAATTCATCATAGTGTTTAATAGATTTTTCTTTATAATTTGAACAATATTAGTTGCACGAATTTCATGTTAATTTGGTTTATGTCAAGTCAATTTAAGTTGAGCTAAATGGATTTGGCTAACGTAATTGTTAACTAAGTATTGAATCATTTTCATAATGTTGATTTTGATGGAGCTCGATAAATCAACACAACAAATGCATATATGAACTTTGATGTATTTTAACTTAAATAGTTAGTTTGTGATTTTGTTCATTATATATTGTCACCAACCTATCTACAATTTTGTTCATTGTACAAACATTACGAGTACTTATAAATGTGTTTTTCTTCATATTCGTGGTAACTGAAAAGTTGATCCCTTTAAAAAACATCATTCAAATATAGAATTTTATTCTCCATGCTACTACTCTTAGAAAACATATAACTATTCCAAATTATTTGTCCATAATGTTAACATATAGAGTAATATTTACAGAATAACATATCTCGTGAAGCACAAACAATGTTTTTGGTCGATCACCCTAACGTTCTAAAATCGCATTGCTCATTTGTCAACGACCACAATCTATGGGTGGTCATGCCGTATATGGCTGGTGGTTCATGCCTTCATATGCTAAAAGTTGCCAATTCGACGGATTTGGAGAAATTGTTATAGCAACTATCCTACGTGAAGTTTTGAAGGGCTTGGAGTATCTTCATCATCATGGGCACATACATCGAGATATCAAAGTGAGTTTTTTAAATGGAATCAATTGATTGCATTAAGATAGACTGATATAAGAATAAATCCATGTTAAATGATCATGTTTTATGTAAGTTAGTCGGTCTATGTATTTTAAACTATGTGGTGGTTTGATGTTTCAACATAACAAAATATAAAAAGAACTCAAGTAAAAGTTGGATAATGTGAAAGATTGATGAATCTTTTGTGAATATGCAGTGGGTGTTGAAGTTAGACATGATGACTTTATTTTTATCCGAACAAGTATCTTGCCAATACTTATACTCATCTAGTTTGCTGAAGGTTAACCCATTATTCAATAAATCATGTTATTAGAATTGTGATATGTGGAACTTGGATGAGATATTTCTTCAAACTTGAAGGATATTCTGAAGTTGTAGATTTAATGTACGTAACATGTATTAGTTGTAAATACAAGAATATGAAGAACCCTTTAAAACAATTATATAAATTCAAATTTGAAATACTAAGAAGAAAAGTGAGATGTCTAAAAGTAGGATTCATGATGTGCCAAATATATTTGATGTTGATCCTTTAAAGCTGGGATATATAGCATATCCGAAGTAACTAATTCAACATCACTTAAAGAATCTTGTTACTTTAAAATATATGAAAGTTTACTAAAGCAAGGTAGAATGATTTATTTATGAGGTTGTGTTTTTTAAGTATTTTCTTTATCACTATTAAACAAAGAAATAGGAATATATATATATATATATATATATATATATATATATATATATATATATATATATATATATATATATATATAGGCATTAAAGAATCAGCTAGGAGTAAGATGTAAGATTGAATGGAGTAGCAATATAACAATGCTCCTAGTTAACAATCTTATTTCGGATACGGAAGGTCAAGGCAAAGGTACTAGTCTTTTAAGTATCATATAGGTCAAACTAGCAATGTTTTCTATCCCAAAGAAAAAAAAAGTAATGCACTAATGTTTTCTCGCAATGCATTTTTCAAACATAATCAGGATAAAATTGGGATTTAGTATCTGATATTATTCAAAATTTCTTTTACGCTAAAAAGATACTTACTCAAATGAGTGCTATTAAGTCTATTACCTACTTTTATCGCTGATATTCAATCTATTACCTACTATAATATACTCATTAAATTTATCACTTGGAGAATTTTCGTTTTCCTTAAAGATTTGTGGTGTGGATGATGGCTTGCATTCAAGCTGTAGCTTCTTCAATGTACTTTAAAAACGGAGGTTACCATGGTTTTGCAAAATGCAAAAGGGGCATTAGGCAAGTGCACCTAATATCTCCTTTTCTTTTTGTATTGATGATACAATATTTGTCCAAAGCCCTTGACAAAGGTACTTTTGTATCCGGGTTTTCTTACCATCCCAACTGCAAAGTTTTGAAGAATACTATTCGTTCAAGACTTTGGTGGCTTTTGCTAAGTCAGTATGTTTTCTATTAAGTCATAAAGATCTCACTAAGGTGTTTAGCCTTCATGTAAATCACAAATTATGATAGGTGGTAGCATTAAACATATTAAGTAAAAAATAAGTACGGTGTTTGGGTTTCATAAAGGTTATCTACCTTTCATATATCTAGGGGTGTCTATTTTTTCCCAAGGCTAACAGTTACCTTATTGTGATTGTTTGGTTGAGAAAATTACAAAAAGATCTAAGCATAGACAAGTAGGAATCTCGTTTATAGTTGCAAACTTACAAACTCCAATCTAATTAGTGTTACAAGGTTTTAGACAAGGAATTTAATGATCCTCAAACAAATGATTAAAAGATGGAAAAATACATATAAAAATTTCTTTTTGAATCCTTCCCCTAGTAAGTGTTTATGCCTAAGGAGTTTGGAGGCTAGGAATTAGGAAATTAGATGTGTGGTGTAAATGAGGTATCTTTGGTGTTTTGATAAGATATAACACATTTTATGGGTTAAATGGATTCATACATAATATTTTTAAAAACACGGGTCATACTTGTTGTTGTGCAAAGAATATTAGTTAAGTTTTTCATAATTTATAATAATATAAGACTCATCTTAAGGATTATTATTTAAGGCAACCTTCAAACTAGAAGTAGGTTGATCATTTCTTTACCATTACATGATGTGAACTGTCTTATGGCATGGTGCACCTCAAGATATTGAGAATTTTTTGCGTGTTTCCTAATTTTGTTTTAGCAATTAAGGGATGTTCTTTTGCATTGGACACGTATTAAAGTGGTGCGTGATAATATACATGAGATTCATAGTGGGTTGATCTTAATAAGATGTTGATTAAATATAAAAGAGATAGTATTAGAGTCAAGCTCATTGTTAAACCATAAAGGGACAAAGTCATCTCATCACATATTTCCTTATTTATAAAACTTAAATTCGAAACCCTATTTAAGGGAAAAAATGTCAAAACACTTTAATAATTTGCTAAAGGAGATCGTTAGATCTTATAATTGAGAAGTTACTAGTAAAAGCAATGAAATATTTGTCTTTCATACACATACACAAACAAAATCAAACTTGTTCATGTCTCTTTAATTATGAATTTAGAATTTATATTAAATTATTCTTTAATAATGTCCCCACATGATGCAAATTCCCACTATTAAATTTCACAATACAATCATATGCATTTTTTAGTGATCTCGTAGCAATATGAAAAATCACCATATTGTTTTGTACAATACTTAATTTCAATTTTAGTCATATTGCTTAACTAATGAGACAATTTTAGTCATACCCGAAAAATCACCATATGATACGATTTTCTACATTTACAGGCTGGAAATATTCTCATTGATGCAAGAGGTGCAATTAAGTTAGGAGATTTTGGTGTTTCGCCTGCCTATTTGATTCGGGTGATAGACAACGAATGAGAAATACATTTGTTGGCACACCTTGTTGGTATGTATCTATTGCTAGTTCTAATTGCATTTGTCTATCTACATTAAATTTTCTTATATAAAATAAACAGAACACTTATTTTTATCGGCCAAGTCCATGGACTCGCTGACGTTATACATTGACGAGGAGGAAATCTACTTCAATGGCATACATTGTTTTGTTTTTTTTGTTAGTTTGTAAAATTCATGTTTTTTAATACTACAAATCAATCAAGTAAACATGTACAAAAACTAACCAAAGTAACATTCATCAATGCAACTTACATTCAATGTTTGTTAATAATATGAGAAAATGTTTATCAAATTAAATAAAAAACATTGTTATAGTATGAAAATATAATAATAATTGGCAATGTAATCACCAAAATTTAAAAATACATTGATTTCCAATAAAATTTCATCATTATGCCTAGTACATATTAATCCGATATATTTTTGGAAATATAATTACAACCTTAAAGTTGAAAAATAATACACTAAGGCTCTATTTGATTTGAAGAAAATAGGTTGGAAAGAAAATTTAAATGAAAAAAAAAGTGATGAGGAAAAAAAGTTAAGGGAAATTAATTTTTTTCTTATGTTTGGTTCAAGGAAAAATAGAGGAAAAAAATTATAATCCTTTTCTAACATCTTAGCATCCACCACATTCTCATGGAGAGAAGAGAGAAAATATTTAATAACATTGATTAATTGAGAGGAGAGAGAAAATTCCTAATGGGCTTTCTTAATAGAAGTCTCTCTTTTTCTCCATTTCCCTCTCTTTGAGAATTTTTCTTCCAT
The DNA here is from genome assembly GCA_021018815.1 of Talinum fruticosum. Taxonomy (NCBI): domain Eukaryota; kingdom Viridiplantae; phylum Streptophyta; class Magnoliopsida; order Caryophyllales; family Talinaceae; genus Talinum; species Talinum fruticosum. The sequence goes on along the minus strand of JAITYX010000073.1, from coordinate 742,403 downwards.
TTTCCTCTCAATTTTGGAAGGAAAATATCATTGACCAAATTGATAAAATTTTCCATGAGTTTTTCCATCAAACTTTTTTCTCTCATCTTTTCTTCAATTCAAATATGGGAAAGAAATTCATTTTCCACATTTATTTTCTTTCCTTCTAATTTTCTTAGAATCAAATGGAGCCTAAGGCTCTGTTTGGACCTAGGAAAGTAGATTGGAATGAAAATTTAGAGGAAAAAAAATGAGAAGGAAAAAAAGTTGAGAGAAACTTATTTTTTCCCCTTGTTTGGATTAGAGAAAAATACAAGGAAAAATTGATTTTCCAAGAAATTTTTTCCATTGTTTGGAAATAGGAAAATTGATTGGAAAAAAAATTATTATATGCAAGCTCTCGTATGAGTGATGTAAGTTAACCATGACTAAACCAATCAATTGCAACATATAATAATCAATAAGAAATTACTATCATGTGAGCGATTCAAATAAATGCAATTCAAGATCAAGAATTCTCCATATATGAATTACGAGACATGGAAGATGTGAGGAAAAAACACGAAATCGGAGGAGTTACAAGTAATCGATGTATATACACATGAAATTAAAGACAAGAAATATGAAATGAGTACAATAATAGAATAGTTAACTGGATTTTCTAGATTACAAATTCCAATCATAGCCCAATTCTTCATAGCTTAATACTTGTTATACAATGATATAATCAAGATGTATGTGTGGTTTCTCTCCTCCAAAGAAAGCTTGAGCATCGCGCGTTAGGTGAATCAGTCACAATAGAGGGAATTGTGCTATAATTGATGCTTGTTTTAAAGTTCTCACTAACAAATCCTTTATCTCATCGATCTATTACGAATTCATGAATCATCCGGGGATAATCGGGGGTCATCGGGTGGTGAAGGACCGACGGAGCGAGGAGGTACGAGTGACCCAGGTTTAGTTGACTATTTCATTTATCATATTTCATTTTTTTAGTTGTCAAAGTATTCAAAGAAACGAGAATATATATCAATCAATATGAGCAATTATTTGATTTATTAAACAAGAAGAGGGCTTGTCAAAGTATTCGAGAGAAGCTGAAAATACCTAATTAATTGTAGTAGAAGACTTGGAAAGGGCTTGATTAGCTACCCCTGAATTGTATATATGTAGGGTTCATAACTAATATATACGGAGGAACAACAAATTGAAATATCACCTGCATACTTTAGGAATCAAGCGCCCTATTTCCAACCCCCAAATACCCTCCCGCCCACAAAACTACACCAATAAGCGAAAGAAAGAAAGATTACACCGTTCAAAGAATACGGAATTTGTATAAGAATGTATACACCTAAGTACTCATTGATGTAACGAGTCAATTAGCTAGAGGGTTTAACCGAAAACGGACCAAAGTAAACAAGTTCAGGAACAAGCAAAAGTAGAGCAAATTGTACAATTAGGGCGACAAAAATTCAATTGAAACCAACCCGAGATGGATAAATCCACTTAATCACAAACACACAACATCAAGTACCCACAAATTCACATAATTTGTCCAAATGAACCTAAAAACGCCTAAATCCAAATTGAACTCTAAAACCCTAGTTTTCGGCATATGAGAAGGGGACGGATTAGCGAAAGGGGGATAGATTTACCAAAGGAAAGAGGCTGCCGAAGGAGAGAGATTGCCGGCAGAGAAGCCGCCGACAGAGCAGAGCACGAGGAGAGCGAGGAGAGGAGGGCCCGAGAAGAAGAGAGAGCTCGGTTGAGGGGAGCGAAAGTGAGAGGCGAGGGCTCCCGGGACGCCCTCCTTAACGCCGGCAAAGAAGACGCCAGCGAAGATTAACGCCGGTGGAGGAAGAGGAGAGCCCAAGAGGAGAGAGGAGAGAGGAGCGAAGAGCGACGGGGGGCTCGGGGAGGGCATCGGTTTCATTTCTAGCCATTTTCCTCATGTTTTAGTGGAGAAAATTTTTTACACTAACTTTCCCTAATTTTTTCCATATTTTCCTTTCCACTTTTTTTCCATCTCTTTTCTTTAATCCAAATAAAGGAAAAAAAGTAATTTTCCATTTCTTTTTTCTTTCCAAGGTATTTTCCTAATTCCAAATAGAGCCTAAGTGTTAAAACACCAAAAACTTTCAGAATGTTCATTGTTACATCTTATAAGCATTCATCGCTATCATAGTAAAAATTCATCTTAGAGCAATATTCATCACCAAATTTTACAATATTCACCGATGAAATAAGTAGATGCTCATCAATAATTGTTAACAAAACTAATATGGTTTATTTTCTGAAATGTAATTGTAATTTTAGAAATGACTAAATTAAATACTGATTATTACATATCAAAAATTTCAAAATGTTTATTGGTATACTTAATACATTATTACTTTTACAAAGTAATGGACTACCTCATGGCACTAAAGCATAAAAATATATAGCCTATTGATCTGAACCCTAAATTGGCGGTCCAACAAGTTTAATTATCTCAAAGTATCCAATTCTCAATAAAGCATTATTGTTGTCTTGTTGCATTAGAATTACACATTCTAAACTCTTGTTAAGATGAAATACTTTCTCTTTTTCTACGAAGATAAATAATATATATAAATTTTGTGAAAAAAATTTCTCCCCTAATATTATGCGTAATTGTCAAGAGTATTTTTCTTATTATTATTATGTTATGTCCTAAAAGTTGCGAATAGATTTAAATGTCATAATCCATGAAAAGAACATAAAAAATAACATTGGAACATAGTTTTCAATCAAGAAATAAAAAACAAACATAGATAGTGTAATTCATGAAAAATTTATTAATTATATTAATATTAAACTAAACAGATATCACTTTTGTTGATAAAACGCGTGTACTAAGGCCCTGTTCGGCAACGAGCGTTTGAAGTAGCTTTAGCGTTTTGACCAAGTTAAAATACTAATCAACCAAATATTAGCGTTCAATACGGTATTGTTTTAACTAGTGTTTGCAGTAACTTTTAGCGTTTCAAGTAGTGTTTCGAAAAGTTAAGAATATTAGCTTTTCACATTTGAAAGTAGCATTTCATATTTTTTGACAAAAAAACCCTTCATTCATTTATATTTGACAAATTATTTATATCCTTTTACGTCAATTTACAATAATCAGCTAACTCAACCGCTAAATTTACCGAACACATTTATTCAACCGCTCAATTGAACAACTATCCGCTAACAGACTAAAATCTAACAGCTATCGGCTACCTAAACAGATTATCCGCTACTCAAACGACTTATTTTGCCGAACGACCTAAGGATGATTTTTTCGCTCCCTTCTCCTTCTCCCCTTCAGATTCTTTTAATGTTTTTTTGTTCTCAAGTGTTCATAGGATGTCAAGGAAGGGGCTCTAAATTAAGAAAATCTATAAAAAAAAAAAAAAAAAAATTTCTAGTAAGATATTAGAACATCATCAAAATATTACTTGGGCAATTTGTTTTTGCTATGAAAATTAAGGAATTTTGTGCATAACTAATAAGCATTCATACAAGAGAGCTACCTTTTAGGAAAGATTCTCTCAATTCATATGTCAATTTTATATATGAAATTTTCTCATTTCAATTTATTTTTGCTATGAAAATTCTGCAAAATAATCTTACAGCCCATGTTGACTTCACCTTCTTCTCACAAATTTTTTTGAGTGATGTACATGAATTCTTGTCTCTTAAAGGATTTTTTTTCGATAAATAATAGCAAAAGTCATGAGTAATACCAAACAATTAGAACAATAATCATAGGTACTAGACAAATGACTCTAGCGGTCGAGAAACATAACAAAACACCAAAATAACTAAAATTAAACTCTCTGCCATAAGTAGCCCAAACCATCTTAAATTCTTACCAAAAAGAAAGACAAAATTGGAGCCTATGAGTGTGTCGGTCTCTAAGCAAAGGGTTTCTCGGATCTCTCATTCCACCTCCTCCTCGTGGCCTCTCTTTCGGCCCCCTTTGTGCCCGCCTTTTACCACCATTTTAGCTGCCCACTAAGAAGACAATTTCTTTTTGTAAGTGCCCTCAAATTCTCCTTCTCCTTCAACAAATCAATTCCCTCATTCCATCTATATGAATTTCCTTCCCATTATTCTTCACGGGAAGCCTTGTACCAAGACATTTCCTCTCACTCCAAACCCTCACAAGACAATTTACCTTTAACAAGCCATCTTTATATCCACCTTTAACAAGACAATTCCTTCTCCTTCAATCTATGAATTTCGCTCGACATCCCCTCACTCCATCTCCGATCTGAATTTTTGATTTACGGGATTTCAAAAACTTTGCTCCATATCAAACTTCTTGTGTCGGTTCCCAAGTGTTTCCCCAATGAAGATTCGAGGTTGAGGCCTCGGAGGATGCTTCTTCATCCCGGTGTGACACACCTAAAGCTTCAAAAGTCACGAGACTCTCTTTCTACTCCGACTACCGATGTAATCTTCTAGTTTCATTAGGACGCCTGCCATGTGTTCGACAAAATGCCCCTGAGAAAATTTTAGCATTGAAAGCTAGGTTTGATTCTTTACAAAACGCCCATTGTGTTAGAATTCAATGTCTGTGGCTTTCCTTCTCCTCTTGCTCATTCGTGATTTCTCCTTGCGGATCAATTTTTTCTTCCTTGCCGAGTGTGGCTTTGGTCTTCTTTAAAGACCTAGTAATTCTTCTTTCCGCAGCTTGTTCATTATGGATTATTTTTAGGCCCAATATATTGCCTATCCGAATCGAATCCTTAGCAATTTGCTGCATACTTTGAGTTCTATTAAGAATGAAGATCCTACCTGTTTGTGTAAGCCACCTTATGAGTTACGCTGGATTTTTGAGCTTCTTTATTTCTCTCAATAGCCACCTTCTTCTTCAATACCACTTGCCTTCTTTTTGTTGAATTTGGACTCATTTTTGGGTTCTTTACTTTTTCTCTCGGCCTCATGGGTTACAATGTCTAAACCGATGGGGAAGTCAAAACACTGGGGGTGAGATAAAGACTCACTTGTCTTCTTGAGCTTCCATTGGTTTGAGATAATATTCCTCAATGATTGTACCAAAATTACAATTCTCCTTATTAATGAGGTTGATTTGCTCATCAAACTCCTTATTACTTAGCTGATTGCCCTTCTCGATTTCTATTTCAAAATTAGTCTCATCAGTTGCTCCTCCTTTTATCCGTTGAGCATCGTTTCCCAAAGGTTGGTGATCATTGAATTTTGGTCGTTGCTTATTGATTTCTTATTGCTAGTTTTTCCTTTGTCCCAATGCGGACTTGTGCTAGGTTACTTTGAGAATCTCCCTCGGAAAAACCATTATGGCTAAAGCAAGCCGTCTTGGTTCTAGTTCCAGAATTACTACTCTCCAACATGTTGTCCCCAGACTCTTCATAGCCTTCAGCCGCTTTTCCACCAGGTTTCGAAAAGGAGGGTTTCTTCAACCACTTCATCTTACTCTATCTTGTCTCGTCATCTTGCAATGTTCGTTGTGTGCCCTATTGCTATCCACTTCATCTTCCAGATTGTCTAAACCATCATTTACTACCATGGTACTCATTTATGAATGACTTCTTGTTCTAGTAACCTTCTAGGCCACTTGTATTGATGATCCCACTTCTTTGACAAAGATTCCGTAGCCTAGGTCTTCAATGGACAGAATTATATCACATTCAATAGCCACTGAATATATCCGTATCAATGAGGACCTTCATGGATTGAAATGAGTCTGTCATGTCTATAGGTTTGCTCAAGCACACCAAACTTCCCCACGGTTCCGCCACTTTACGAAAATTGTCCCCGTTCCATCTATGTGGAGGCACACCAGAAACTTCAATCCATACTCGTCTAGCTTCACAATACTCATGTCTATTCCATTTTGTAATGTTTATGAACCATTGATCCAATACATCAAGGCTGCTTATTATCCGCTCCGAGGTTTCTTCATTTGGAAATGTTAATATGAATTTGAACTAGCTAAGGCAGCAAATTTTTGCACATCTTCCAAGCTCACTTATCGGTGCGAGATGCTAATGTTGCTAGATCTCTTGGTTCGTCGGATGTGCACACAATACTTCTACTTAGCCACTCACTTGAATTCTAAGTTGGCACCACCTTTCAATGATTGGAACTCTTTATGTACAACTTGTTGTTCCTCTTTCTTTGCTTACGTATTCTCTTGCTCTTTGGGTTTTCTTCTCCAATCCTCCTTACCCGACCTTCCTCTTAATCTGTTGTTTTCTTCTCCGTCGCTTCTTCTCCTCTCGGAATCTCTTCTAGGCCTTGCCAAGCCGACTATAATCTTATACCTTCGACTATAGCGTTGTTTAGCATGAGAATGCTCTTGGCTCCATTTTCTTTTGTCCAGAAACTCACAAAACCATATCTCACCCTTTTCCCTCTTGTTGGAGGAATATAAATATCTTTTATTTCTCCATCTCTCCTAAACACACCTCTAAGCCCATACTGATCTAGGTTTGGAGGAAGATTATAGACAAAGATAGTGTTTTCTGGTTTTTCTCTTCCATTTGCATTTCCACATCTATCCTCCTTATAGTGTTTCCCTCTCTCTCCCTCTCTTCCTCTCCCTCTCCCTCTCCCTCTCCACATCCCTTAGATAAGTATTCTCTTTGAGCATAAAATATATTTTGGATCTATAACATCAACCTAAACTTTTGGTGGAGCCATCATAAGCGGAAAGTCAAGAGTTTTGGCTCTTAAAGGATATTGTCACAAAAATTTACAATAATCATCAAAATGAATTAGTTGGCTAGTTGGTGGAGATATAATTTAAAAGATTTATTAAAATTTAAAATTTTATTAGCTATTAATGTTTTTCTTTATTCGAAGAGCCAATAGTTATTGGGTGACAAAAGACTTTATAATGTGGCACATTCTTAAGAGCATTTTGTATAGTTTTTTTTTTAAGGGAAAGGTTAGCGGCTTTCGAGTCATTGAAACTCAAACATGTACATATGCACATGGCATACTCCAATTCACATAAAAAACTTTCAGTTTTTGCATTTACTAACTAATCATTCTACCACATTCCCTTGCTATCATTTGTGCTTCCTGTTTAGTATATGAGAAGATCCTGATAGCCATACACAATTTTATCACCCCTTTCTTTTTGCATTGTCTCGCTACCTCCATTATCTCCTTCGTCAATCCCCCAATTTGAACTCTGTTTGTTCCCAGTAAGCATCCTCAGGCAGTATTGCTCTACTTATACACCGTGTATATTGACACTCAAGAAAGAGGTGGTGGTGTGTTTGTAATTCATGATTGCAAAATACGCACTCGGGTTTCATTGCAATACTCATTCTTGCTAATCTGTCTTTGGTCATGAGCCTTTGGTGTTGTGCTCACCGGAAGACAAAGGTACATTTAGGGATTCTTGGTTTACTCCATACCAAGTTAAACCAATCAACTTTAAGTCCTTTGTGACTTAACAGTTCATATCCTTGCTTGAGCCTTGTACATTTTAATATTAGTAGACAGCCATATGAATTTGTTTGTTTCTACTATATTTTGTATAGTTTAGTTTATGGTTTGTGTTATTAAAAAGGGTGAGACACTTAGAGGTGATAATAATAATCTTGTTTCATATGAGGATGAAATATGTATTATTTTTTATATATTATTCATATTGAATATCAACATTACTAATTAACTTTGCTTAAGTAGATATATCAATTTTAATAGTTATCTCATGTAATACTCGATAAAAAATTATACAACGAGTTACGAAATGGAAAATTTTAATTCATAGTGATCAACAATGAAATGATTTTATAGGATGGCACCGAGAGGTCATGGAGCAATTACACGGTTATGACTTTAAGTAAGTGCATATATAATCTCAATAATTGATCTTATAGTGATGATTCAAAATTTTATCATCATTTTCCTTTACTAATTCTTTATTCTAAAATGTATATATATAATAATTATATTTTTAACTCAGGGCTGACATCCGGTCATTTGGTATAATCGCATTAGAGCTTGCACATGGGCATGCTCCTTTCTCCAAATATCCACCAATGAAGGTACAATGATAAGAAATTCTAATAATTTCTTGATCATTCATCATGTAAATTACTAGTAGCTAATTTAAGTTATAACCTTTTTCAATCTGGTTATTTTAGACCAAGAATTTGTTTACGGGTCTTGCTGATGACCTTGCAAAATGCACCTCCTAGCCTTGATTATGAGAGAGATAAAAGGTTCTCTAAGGTATGCTTTTTACATTACTCTAATTGAAGTTTTCTTTACTTAATATCTATGACTTATCATCCTCTTTTTCGGACAATTAGTCATTTAAACAGATGATCGCAAGTTGTTTAGTTAAAGATCCTTTGAAAAGACCGTCTTCGAAGAAGCTACTAAAGCATTCCTTCTTCAAGCAAGCCAAAACAAATGAGTACATTGCAAAACAACTTTTAGATGGGTTACCACCACTTGGAGAACGTATCAAGGCACTTAAGGTTAACTAATCTCATGTTTATACTTATATTAATATACAAGCGTTATTCATGGTGAGGGGAAAAGTTTAGCTTTTATGTTCTAGGGATTTTAAGAAAAATATTAACTATATATTAGGACGAAAATTATTGCATTGAAAAAACAGTAGGAAATAAATTTTTTATGTGGAAATTGTAAAAAAAAAAAAATCTCAAACAAATACGGTTTTTGTATTTTGATAATTTAATAGTATAAAAACTAGTAAAGTTGGACAGAAAATTAATAGTTATGAACTTATGATATTGTTTAGCACTAAGGAAATACTTTTCATGAGTGATAACAATATAACAAACGCTTAATGTATTGGTTTTTAAGACCTAAGCTAGAATCATGTCATATCACTCGTAGTCTTTTCACTTGTTAATCTTAAACCATTATAAGATATTGACTGGTGTTGAATGTAACTAATAGGAAAAAGAGCGAGATATGCTTGCACAAAAGAAAATGCCTGACGGTCAAAAGGAAGAGCTTTCTCGGGTTCGAATCTTTATTCTTATAATTGAAAGATTATCTTATGCAATATTCAATATGATCTCCTTTTAATTGATCATGCACATTACTCTTTTTTCTATTATTAATAAGACAAAAGGTTATGGTTTGAAATACAATAACATATCTACTAAAACAAGTTACCAATATTCATGACCAACGAGTAACCACCTAGGCCTCTATCCATCCCCGGTTCGAGTTATACCAAGACCAAAAGTGGCACCTTTCAAGTAAATTGAACATAACCTACCAATTATGCTACCACCATTAATTATCTAGCTCGTACCATTTGTACCATAAAACACCCAAGTACTATATCTACCTACCAGCTATCACCCTTCTTTAGCCATAGTGGACCACTTGTGGTAGCATTATGAATGCGTTTATAAGTAAAGAAAAATAAGCCTCAAAGACTTGTCAATCAACTTCACTATCTAGACAACTCCTATTGCCTTGATGTTGATACAATTGTTACTTTATCCTTAGAACCTGCCTTTATTCATCGGGTAATCCTATTAGCGTGCTCATCCCATAAACTTCAACAATTTAGAAATTGTTGTTTTAAGCTGCTCCCTCTCCGAACGAAATGTTCATTTGTGATTCCACTCTTCCCGATTTCTTGCGTCTTGCATGTTTCATTATCTCATGTTAGGAAATAGAGCAAGAAATATAGCAGAATGGATTTGGATGTGAGATATTTAGAAAATAGGTAGGAAGGCGAAATAAAGGCGAACAGACAAAATTGTACGTGGAAACCCAAAATAGGGAGAAAATCACTAGTGGAAATAAGAAATCCACTCAATCGAATGTGTACAAAATTTAATCTCAAGGGGTATGAAAGCAGAACAAAATTAGAATAATAGATATTACAAACACTCTCGAGACACTCACTCACAACACCTAAATAGATAATTAAGATAAATCCACAAAGCCAAATGGTGTACAAAGTGAATGATATTCGGTATGAATTGGGGTGATCTTGGTGAATGAAAATGATGGGATTTATAATGGAGGTTGAAGCTATAGCCATTATTAGCAATAAACAAGGATATAAACTCCACAATAAATCATGCAATAACCTCCAAATAGCAGTTGAAAGAAACCCCAATGGATGAAGACAAACGAGGCACAAACTACGCTCAAAAGACAGAAGTTGGCAATGGTCATGTCCATTGACACGACATGCCGATGTTGGGTGCTTGGAGGTCTTTTTCGTGTCGTCTTCGAGCACGACCCAATTTCTCCTCGAGCATGGTCTAAATGCAGCGTTAAAGCAAGTATATGAGTAGTTTTTGAGAGAAATTTAGCCACCATACATAATAATCTCCACCTTGGACAAAATTCACCAAAACCGAAAACTGTGAAATGAACCTCGAAGGGCAATCAAAGGTGTGAATACCAAACTTAGTTCAAGCGATGCTTGAACCTAGAAAAGAAAATGGCTTGAATAAGCCTTTGTTAATCATATGGCCTAACCGAACACCACATGAAGAAGATGAGGTAATAGAAATAGATTGAGAACTCGCCATCATCAAACCTTGGAGAATATAGAGGCCATCATGCCTCAAGCCTTTCAAGAGAAACTAAGAACCTTTGGAGACTTTGAGAACTCCACCTTGAGCTAAATATGTGCACCCTTTAGATTTAAGAGTGCCAAGAGATATGAGGTTACGCTTCAAATTTGGAACATAACTAGCATTAGATAAAATTCTTATAATGCTTTCATGAGTCTTGATTCGAATACTACCAATATTAGCAATGTTGCAACTAGTTTCATTGCCCATGTGAGCAACACTGGATCTAAGAGATTCATATGATGAAAACTAATCCCTATAAGGACACATATGAAAAGTACAAGCGAAATTAAGAACCCAGTCAAAATCATTCCTTTTTCAAGGGATGTAGCAAATAAAGCATCACCATCCGGCTCTGCACCAACAAATGTAGCTTCACTATAAGGTTCTTGACATTGTTTGTCCTCTTCTTATTTCTCCTTATTTTTCAATTTAAAATACTTGAAAATATCATGCACTGGCTTTCTACAATAACGACAGGTTTTGTTGGATTTACGTTTCGAATTTTAGGTTTAGAACCCCTCTTTTCACTAACGAGATAAGCCCTCGACTCTATCGGCATGAACCTTAAGAACATACTTCTCTTTGGACAGAAGATTATACTTAACATCCTCAAATGATAAAGTTTCATTATTACTATATGAGAGGATTTTTTTGAAATGCTTATAAAAGGCACCGGTAATGAAACGATCAACAAAATAACTTTATCCTCCTCTTCAATTTTAACATCTAAATTCCCCAAATCAATAAAAATAAAGTTAAACTCACCCATATATTTACGAATGGGAGTGTCTTTGACCATAGAGAACGTATACAAATGCTCTTTGAGATGGATCTTGTTGGCAAGAATCTTAGTCATGTAAAGTTGCTCCAACCGATGCCAAAGATCTGCAGAAGAAGTCTTGTCCATCACCTCACGAGAGAACATGAAGGGCAAGCATAAATGAATTGCCGAAATAGCTTTCTCATCAATCTCCTCACATTGCTCAACGGTCATAGAATCGAGTTTCTTTCCTAAAAAGCCTTTTTCAACCCATACCGAGTACTAACGACAGTCATCCGAACTTTCTAGATGTTGAAACTATTATCGCCATCGAACTTCGAATATTAAATTTCCTAAATGATGACACCCTTGAATCAAAATGCTTTGATACCACTTGTTAGGAAATAAAGCAAGAATTATAGCGGAAGAAATCTAGATGTGAGATACTCAAAAATTAGATGGGAAGGCAAAATAAATATGAACGCCGATATTTTACGTGGAAACCCAAAATAGGGAGAAAACCATGGGCAGAAATTAGAAATCCACAAAATCTAATGAGTACAAAATTCAATCTCTAGGGGTATGAAAGCGCAACGAGATAGTTTGCGAGAGAGATGGCTAGGGAGTTCTTAAGATCAAGCAACTCGGTGGATAAAGCGGGATGAGCGAAATATCCAATGCTAGTAAAAGTAAGTACATAGTTACTATCCAAAAGAAAGAAATATAATACTTAATTTATCTCCAGTGAAATCAAAGCGTTGATCCGATACGATGAGGAACGGTTATATAAGCTAGTAGGATCTTATGAGAGAGGCAAATAAGGAAGACGAGGAAGTTTTGTACCGACTGGTCAATGAGAGGGGATTAGGTCTCGTGTAAGCCCTTCGTTCTAGTGGTGAATGGCCTAAGCATGCTTCTTCCCCACTTTAAAAAGGATCTATTGATCATAAGTTCCACTATTGTGAATACAAATAAGAACCTTATGAAATAAAGAGTAGTAAACAGAAGAGATCACTGCTCTTCTTCAAATATCCTATAATAATAAAATAAAAAAAAAGGCAAGCTTTAGCTTGACTAACAAGTGAGAATCTTGACCTTTCTTGGAGCAATTGAGGCAAAGAGAGGAACTTCATGAAAGGCAGGAATGGGTCAGGTGGCTTTGAAGGAAACATTTAATGAGTAGGCGGGGCCCAAGACAAGAGGGAATGAAGATGTTTTCCACAATGAGTATAACGTTTATGTCATTTTCGATATGAATAACACTCTCGGACACTCACTCACAACACCTAAAATGATAATTCATATAAATTCAAAGACAAATAATGTAGAAGGTGGATGATATTCGATATGAATTGGGATGGTGAATAAAAATGGTGGGATTTATAATGGAGGTTGAAGCTATAGCCATTATTAGCAATAAACAAGGAAAATAAACTCAGTAATAAGCCTTGTAATAATTCCCAAATAGAAGTTGAAAAAACCCCAACAGATAAAGAAGAATGACCAAAAGCTACGCTGTAGAAAACAGAAGTTGGCACTGACACAAGCCATGTCCATTTACATAGCCTGCCCGTGTTGGGTGCTAGAGGTCTTCTTTTGGTTGTCTTCGAGCACGACCTGTTTGTCTTCAAGCGTGGTCTAACTATAGCGTTAAATCAAGTATAGGAGTGCTTTTTGAGGAAAATTTGGCCACCATACCTAACATCTTGCATCTTGTGTTAAAACTTGGATTTTTTAAGGCTCCCAGTAATTCTTTTAATAGTTATATCTTTCTCATTCTCTGCTACATATCCTAATAAATTTTCAACTTTCTAAGGATTTCTTTACCAATCGAAGTTGGGTCTCAGAAGTACTTGTCAAATTTGTTGATGAAGTTATGTCTCCCTCTCCCAGTGTGAAATTCTTATTTAATTTCTTTTGACTTCTTGTCACATTTTGTCAACCGCTTTAGATTATCTCTTAGAGGCTTTATTTCTTTGAATGGGCTGAAATCAACCTAGAGAAGTTGAGTCAAAATCTACAAGCTTTGAAAACTCTTCATATTCTCCTAATGATTATATACCAAAACATGGGAGCCTCAATAACTCTTCCTTATCTCCCAACAATTGATTATCCTTATAGAATAATTAGACATCTAATTTACGTATGACTATATTTTCGAGGCCTTGATGGGGTGATCATAGTTCTCTTGATGCATCTTTTTTGGCTTGTTAATCATGGTTTGGTGTTAACTTCTCTAGAAGCTAAGAGTTGTGAAGTTTTTAGAGTATATTTCGAATAGCTATTTTGACTGAAACATGATGTCTTGTTCTTAATATTGGAGTTGAGGTTTTCATTATCATTGCCCCCTATACTCCTCATGTCCTTGGATATTTTGTTACCGAATTTCAAAAATTGAGTCTCTTTGATTATCCTCAAATGAAAAATTATTGTGTGTGATAACGTCATTGGATGCAATGTCCTCAGCTTTATCTTCTTTGGAAGTATTTTCCTTCATGGGTGATGAACTATGTCGAATGTGGAGTAATATCTCTATTTAATATACCATACATCCTCAAACGGTTAGGATTAATTTAAGCATGTATGGATTTAATACAGTCCGGGAGGATCTTTATGAAGTTATCCAATTTATATCCATGAGGGGCACTCGAAAACTCTCTATCCAATATGTTCTTACTTCACATGAGCTATATTTATCTCATCTCTTAATAGCCACAAACAATCTGCCGAAATCTTCCTGGTTCTTCAAGACTTTCTTTCTTTGATCATTATTACATAATATTAAATAAATCTCAACTTTCTTAGAACCCAAACATTTGAGTATTTCCCTTCCATTATCAACACCTTTGAAAGAACTACCAAATCCAGTGGATCAACTTATGTGCGAATTAGACTTTCATATAAGCATTTTAAAAAGCCTTCATTAAATTTTCGTAGTAACATTTTTAAAATATGTTAGTTCCTTATTCATAGATCCAGGTCACGTTTATTCTCCAATCCATTCTAAACTGCTTAAAATTTTTTATACTTTCTTTCTTTAAACATTTGTTTAGTTAAAAGTCTTTCCTTTTCTCTAGTTTCACTTCCGCTTAATTTCCCTTGATATACTAGGCCAAACAAACTTTTTATCCTTGATCCTTTGATGATTGAATTATTTAGCAAAAGAATGCTCTTTTATGTGATGTATAGATCACTTTCTATGCATACCTTGTGAAAAATATGTTATTGTTCCTTATTCTTCATTTTGATAGGATGCATGAATCACTTACTTTGCTTACTTTGTGGAAAATTCCTTTTAGACTGTGCATGTCAAGATTATGTGTAATGTTGTTTCTAAAAACCCTAAATTTACACTTATGTTTTCATATTTATTTGTAACTCGAATTTCTCTCCCTTTGCTCATTTTACCTGTCTGCCTAAGCTCACCCTATCCATTTGTCAACCAGCACTTAAAATCAATAAAGTAAGACGAAAACTTACCTGAATTTATGATTTTCAGGTATGTTAATAATACTCCTTATAGTTTGACAAGTGGTCAATGACTATATCTTAGGGTTGTTCGACCCCTCCAGATGACATAACTGTCAACCAATAATCTTGCATTAGTACAATGTAATCATAACATAATATTTTAAGATAATTATGTCATTAATATTATTTATTCTATTTAATTTCTTAATGTAAACTAGGCAATCTATCTGATATTAAGGAATGACACATTGAATTTCATGAAAGGTCATATCAAATATTAACCATGATTTGTGCTATATTTCTCAATACATCTGTGGATATTTATTTTCTTAATTTTACAATAAATCGCTGACGCATAGAGGCGCAAATTTTCAGTTCATTAAATAACTATCAAGATTGTCTCAATATGTAATTTAGTACACTTTTCAAATTTTTTATCTTTTCATGACATTAAACTAAGTTGATTACAAGCACATGCTTTAAGGTCCTTTAACCTTATATATTCAAGGACACTAAAAGGTACATCGAACTTGTTCATCATGTTATAGCTATGGAACTAACTTGTAGTGACGTTGTAATTTATTTCCATATATAAGTAAACATGCTAACATTCATTAGTTATACAGGGTTTTGCTTAAATGTACATTGAACTCAAAAAATCCTAGTATATTCAACTTCATTGAGGCTCTTCAAAGCCTTGTATACTTAATTTTCTTGAGGCTCTTCGAAGCTTGTGTATTCATGCTCTTCGACAACTTTCTTTTGAGAGACTCTTCATTTTACTTAGTTCTCAAAGTTATAAAACTTGGCGTCTATTACTTTGTGCAAGTGCTTTAAAGAAAATCTCTAGAAAGGTTACTTCATATTGCTTACCAACTAATTTATTTTTATTATTTGGTTTTATTTTCGCACAACCATCAATATTCATTTAAATAGGGTTATACCCCTTGTTATGCAACGACATTAATTAAATTTTTAATAATTTTATTATTTCTAATTAATTTATAACAATAAAAGTTAATTATAAGTTTAAAAAATAGTTATTTTTTAAATAAAAATAATAAATTAATATTATATAATTTATTATAAACAGTAAATAGATATGACTCTTTATTTTTTTCTATTTTGATTAATATACTTTTTATTCTTAATGTCCATTGTATTTAATGTTAATGTGAATAATTCCAACATTAAATTAAATTAAAATTGCATTGAATCTACATATTTAGCATCGTACGTGGCATCGTACGTGTCGCTCATACCTTGCTTCAATTTAGCTTTTAATGTATATATATATATATGTATGTATGTATATGATTGTTATGATTATAACCTATTGAAAGGGCCATCTTCACGTTATAATATAGATATCACTTTGTGGTGTTTTTTACTTTTTTTAAGAATGAATACAAGAGGGGGATTAGTGATTGGAACTTCAATTTAGAAGATGTAAAAGCTCAAGCATCCTCGGTATGTAGTATTTTTACTTTCTAATTTTCATTAAAAGTTCATCTTTTAACAAAAAAAAAAAAAAAGCGCAGACTTTCTTACAGTTTTGTATGTGTGTTTGTAGATGCAAGACGACGATATGTTATTCGACAAAGAACAAGGAGGTTCCTCCGGGCTCGACAACCAATTAGATTGTCAATTTTCAAATGTAAGCTACTTCTTTCAAATTTCAAATATTGCAATGCTTTTTCTTAATATTGAGGATGATTTAATATCCTAGGCTAGTTATCTTTTCATGATGAATGGGGTATAATATGTTTAAGTGATTTCATATAACTGTTTTTTGCAATATTATTGTTTTTGGTAATTTATTAACGGTTTTATTTGTGGTTTTTCTTTTTTTATTCCTTTGGTTACATACATTATTTTATAGGAGGACAATGATTTAACTGGATATCAAACATTGGGTGCCCTTTCATCGAATGATATTGCGGTCAAAAGTTACAAGTATTTAATTTTAGCCTTCAATAAATATTTGATGATATTGTAGGTAATTAATTAAAAACATCACTTTCCTTATTTCGTTGATATATATTTCTTTTTGATTTGCCTTTAGAAATGAATGCGATAAGTTTGATGATGATGTCACAAGCATTGCCAGTTCAAGCCATGAGCCATCAATATCACAATGTTGTTCACCTCGTCCAACTGAAATTTTGGAAAATAGCGCAAATGGTGTGTTTGATACAGAAACTATAGGAAAGAGTGCAGAAAGCAATTCAGGACCTTTACACCACAGAAGGGCAAGTTCGTTTGCGTATACATTAGAAATCCCAACAGTCAAAACAGAGAGGTTTGTTTGCTGTCTCCAAAATCTTCTTTAGTATGCAAAATTTAATAGACATTTTACAATTCTTTAAGTTCATTATTTTTTTTCTTAATTTGTCTCACCAAATTATCTCAATGGAATAGCCGCCCATAACTGAAGCTAATAGTAACACGAGTAAAATGACCTTATTTTTACCCTACCCAATTTAATATTCTAAATTATCCTTAACCATATCATCTTTTTCAATGTCAAATAGTCTAACAGAGTGCTTTCTTTGTGTTTGGTAATGAAACCTGATGCCTTAAAAATCTAATCCCCATTATTTGGTTGGGCATATAGAGGAATTGAACTTGACAACTTGGTGGTATTAACACCCTTCCCCCAAATAATTCCCCCATCTTCCAAGGAGTTTAAGTCACATCCCCTTATGAATCAACATTTTATAATGAGCCAAATTACCTCGTAAGACTTTGTTCTTAAAGTAACATAGTAAGATCCTCTACGCCTCTTTAATTTAAAATTTCTTTTATTTCATTCTAAATAAAATTTTTAGAAAGTTGATGAGCCATTTTCTTAGTTTTTTCAAAAAAAAAAAATGATTAAAGCTACTTGCTAATGTTGCAATGATTACATATAATATTTTTCTGTAGTATTCATAAGCAGAAATATCACCTTATATTATATCACTAATTTCTAGGTCACATTCTCCATCACACACTTGCAAAGCGATGCTCTCCGTAGCTGTTGTTATCAATGATAAAATTTAGACTTCTATCTCTTTTCTAATGGTTGCGTTAGTATTTATCTTTTAATTATTTTGAACTAAAGGAGTCCATTGTTTCCTGTGGTTCTCACTGAGAGCATCAATGTCTCTTGTACATCTCACTATTATTAATGTGAGATGTCAAGCTTTTTATACCTAATTAATTTTTTCAATGATATAGCATTATTTTTTTACAAATGATATCTTCAAATTAAGATTTAAATATATCAATTATTATAAAAAGTCCATAAAGATAATTTCTACTAAATAACTCAACCAACTTTTATCGTAAGTATCAAGTCCTAACACCCAAAGAAAATTGTTATGCACAGTCAATCTAAAATATGTGGCATTTTAATTAAAAGTAAAACCATAAAGTTGGCATTATAAGTCATTTGCCTATCATCAATCAATCATCTTTATTCTTTTAGTATGTTAGTTAACTTTCGTACCCTTTAACATAAAAAAAAAAAGAAATTTAGGGTGTGTTTATTTCAGTGGAAAATATTTTCTCGGAAAATTATCATTCTATTTTCCGACGTTTGGTAGCATAACTAGTGGATAAATATTTTATGGGGAAAATAATTTCCCTTAATCAAGGGAAAATAAATTTCCTTTTTATGAGGAAGGAAGTTAATTTTCCCGTACCTCAATCAACGGAAAATAAAGTCTTGTCAATGAGAGTTCAAGTTCTAAACTTCTCTTACTTTACCACCTTCCGTTTCTTTTTTCAAGTTTTGTCCTTGTCTTTTTCTTTTTTTATTGTAAAGTTCATAGATGAATTTTTTTTACATTATCTATTTCTTTTTTTAATTTCTATTATTTTATACATGGAAAAGTTTGATTATAGGGAGATGTACAAATTTATATATATATATATATATATATATATATATATATATTTATGGTTGATTTTTGCATTTAAGTAACTATTTTATAAAATTATTTTTCTTCTACCAAACAAAGAAAAATGTCGCTGGAAAATAATTTTCCTTGAAAATTCATTTTCCCATGAAAAATATTTTCTGGAAAATATTTTCCTTACAACCAAACACACCCTTAAAGTTATAAAATTACTGTAACCGCATGAATAAAATCAATCACCATTACAATTCATGAAAATGGCTCGAACAATTTTAAATTAATTTGTTGCACTGACTTCACATTCTACTAGCCGTTTCTTAAACATTCTCCTCGTAAGCATGCCGTTTTTGAAGAGCATCTTGTGGAGATCTTCAGATATTGGAAAATTATCAGTGGGCCAATTATTGAAGAAAGCTAAAAACAACAAGCATTATAGTTATGAACCAATAAGGAAAAAAATGCAAATATTCCATGTAATCACTATTGGAAATAAATGAAGTTAATTAAAAGAGGTAAAAAGATCTAATACGGACTATGAACCTGAACTTACAAGCCCCACAGCTCACATCAAGGAAGGTAACAATCATTATTGGCTTGTGGAATCCTTCACATTATTTTTGGAAAATGACACATGCTCTCTCTTCCTTTTCGTCACTGTAGTTAGGCTATCATTGCAAGTACCACCACCAGCCAAGGATTGTCTTTTATTTGGAAGAGCTTTGTTGACAAACTAACATTATAGCCATATAGGATTCACAACTATCTTGTCTTCCTTTTTGTGGGTTTTTAATTTAATTATAAAAAATTGTTTCTAATAAATTTTTAAAAAAATCACGAAGTGTCTTACTAATACCTCGTACAAAAGGAAATTAAGAGCAATATAAGAGACATTTTACTTTAATTTAATGAAATCTAAATTAAAAATAATTATCAAATTTTGTTTTTTCTAATCACCATGTAACTTGAATCATCTTTAAAAATAAGAATATAAATAAAAAAACAGAATAATATAGAAATGAAATAGTATTTCTAACACTATGTAATGGTTTGCAATTATTTCTCTAACCTATTGTAGATTAATTTTCTAATTCATGGAAGAAATAAAATATCATCAAATTACTTGTATCACAAGTCTATATTAATAAATTTGTATTTTTACATAAGATAGATCATTTTTAATTTTAAATTTCTTATCATTTGCTCCTGGTATTACTTTCAATATTTATGGTATGACACTAACATATTGGTTTAACTTTATCTTTTTATTTTTGATAGAACTATGCCAATAATAACTTTTCTAATACTTATTTTATTTGAAATGTTCAGCCTTGTAGTTAGTTCACCAAGGCTGGCGGAGAATAGTAATTGCAATGATGCTATAACACCTTTCCAATCAATTGATGAGATGATGTCAGAACCAACTCCTAGAACTTCAAAGCCATCATCAGGTATTTTGTTATATTTTTTAATTCCCTTTCAAAGTAATGTATGCTCTTCTTTATACTTTTTATTGTTTACTGTATTTGATCTATTTTATTGGATTTATATATGTGGTTGCTAAAATAAAGTATAATCAAGAGTTAATATGTACGTTAGAATGTATAGAAGGCAATGATCATTGGGTCCGAGTTTATAGGTTAATATGGGTGAATTTAAAATGAATTTTTATGTCAACTTTTGTTTGGATTAGATTGAATAGATTTTTGTGGGCTCAAAGCAGTTTCAAGCCTAAAACATTTTC
Organism: Talinum fruticosum; assembly: GCA_021018815.1. NCBI lineage: Eukaryota > Viridiplantae > Streptophyta > Magnoliopsida > Caryophyllales > Talinaceae > Talinum > Talinum fruticosum. Next base: position 721,952 of record JAITYX010000073.1, on the reverse strand, counting down.
ATGAAATTAATGTTGGTGTAGTAGATTATCATCATATTAAGAACAAGTGACCTTATCTTGATTTAATTCAAGGGCATGTTCGTTTTATTTGATAAAAATTAGTCGTTAAGCGATACGAGTTATTATGACCAGTTACAATTGATTGTTAGGTAGCTGTTATAAGTTATGACAAGTTGTTAAGAGTTACATTTACGAGCTCTTATGAATTATTACAACTAGCGTTTACCTATTATGAGTCGTTATAAGTTCTTACGAGTCATTATCTATTATAAATGTCAAAATAAACATACCATGAGTAGAAGTGTATGTAACAAGAAGTTAGACATATTAGTTTAGTTCATTCGGCTCATTTCATATGTTCTTCATCATAATAGTTCATGTATGGTTATGCTAGATCATTTCATATGTTCTTCATCATAATAGTTCATGTATAGTAATTCACTTAGATTCATGTCAAAATTAGATTGAGTTTCGTGTCTTAAGAGTCCATGTCTAATATTGGATCAACTTCAACTAAAATTGGGAAAGCTGATCTGACATAATAATACCACCAAAACTTAACCCATAATTATGTAGAAAACACGAAATAAACAAACTGAACTAATTTTGAATGGAATTTGATAATTTAGTGTGAAAACATTTTCTTTTCTATTTTGAATAAATGTATGCTATTATTAAGATTGACATGGAATTAACTCAATGATAAATGGATCTGACCTAAATTGAAACATTTGTCATCTAAGTTCAACAATGCCTAGTTTCAAGTTCTTGATGTCCTGTTGAACTTATAAAATTGGGAAAATTATACATTAATAAATTAAAGAGACATTAAGTATGTTAGTAAGCTTGTGAGTTACTCCACTTGATATCAATTGGTTTTGAGATTAAATCTCATGGAGTTGTATACATTTCTTGGTTGATCTAAGGTCCAATTGATCTAAAACTAATATGGTATCGAGTCTTCTAAATAGGAGATCTCGAGTTTGAATCTCAGCAGACCCTCTTATTAATTTACTAGGCAAAGTTAGGGAGTATTTGTTGCATCTAAGTTTCAAACCCAAAGGGAATTCACATTAGGGGGTATGTTAGAGTTTAAACCTATTTACGAGTCTTCAATCATCGGCTTAAGTATTTGATTAAGTTGGTTCCTGAATGACATTGTGCAGTTTTGGAATTAAATTTCATAAGCTTTTATATATTGCTCGGTTGAATTATGACCTAATTATATAAATTCAACATGGTATGAGAATCAAGGTTGCTCGTTTTTGTTTTGCCACCGTCCCCCATTTGATTAAAATTGTGTTCATGTGTTGGGCAGTAGTCCACATGTGAGGGGTCTGCTGAACTTATAAAAGTGGGGAAGTCTCACATTAAGAAATTAAAGGCCTTAAATATGTTTATAAGTTTGTCATTTGCTCATTCCATTGCCAATTAATTTTGGGTTGAAATCTCATGAACATGTATGCATTGTTCGATTGATTTAAGATTTAATTGATCTAAAATTAACATGTACTTTTAAAATTAAGATGGATATATGATTATGATAACTTATGTAAATATTTTAATTGAAACAAAGATTAACTAATTATTGTAAATTTGTACCTTTGAATACTAGAATTTTAGATGAACATATTTGAGATTTTCAAATGAGTATGTATATTCTTGAAAGAATGCTCCGCATTTGTTGTTGCATATATATTGACTCTGTATAAATGTCTAGAATAGCATCTATTTTTCTGAAGTGAACAATTTTCGTATGTGAACAATTTCTTTTTGATATCTAACGATTTGATTGTTGCAGCAAATGGTGACGAAATAGATGATAAAGCAAAGATACAAATTATCCAACAGAGAGGACGCTTTAAAGTCACCTCTGAAAATGTGGAGTTGGAAAAGGTCATAGAGTAGTACTTTTTTAAATTAAATGAAGTTTCCTCTCTTCTATAGATGAATATTGACATTCGTCTTTTTTGTCAGGCCAAACTTCAAAAAAGTCATAGTATGCAGGTTGGTAAATTTAACATCACCATATTATAGGAAAAGGAATGTTAAAATCATTCTCAGTTTATATGTGCTAGTTTATCCACCTAGGAAATGAGTAAATAATATTCGAATATTCTCTTCATTTTAAATTATATGTCATTTTAGTAGGTTGGGAAAAAATTAAGGTCAAATAAAAATTAAAATAGTTAAAAGATAAATTATGTAATATGTCCTAACTTTTTCTCTTTGTTATTTTTTAATAAATAATTAATAAAGGTAAAATAGGTAAACTAATAATTAATATGTCATTGAGATTATAAAGTGATAAGTATTGTAAAATAAAAAAATTAGTTAAAGTGACGTGTATGGTGAAACAACGAAGTATATGTTTTTAGTGAAATATAGTAACTAATGTGAACAATTATTTCACAATAGCAACAATCAATAACATTTTAAATTAGGTATTTAAGTGATTATCCTTACAAATTGATGTTGTTCTTGTCTTTAAGCTAATTGTCAGTTTTTAGGCATTTTTATACTCTCTATTAAGAAATCAACATTAAAAGAAAGAAACTTGAGAGGGAAGGGGCTGCTTGTACCCCTCTCTCTCTACATTGGATTTTGTATATGCTTTATAAAATCTCAAATATATTAGTATTTTCCCAAAATCCTAGGTAATCTTTTTATCCTAAGAAATCAACATTAATCTGATGATTTTCATTTTCCTTTTTATTAACTTGTGTCTCATTATGGATTATGCAGCTAGTTGCTCAGCAGCCTTCAGCCTCTACTCTTCCATCCAATTTTCCTTCACCTTGTGAAACTCAATCAACAAATTATCCCACTCAAGCATTATTTTCTATGTTGCAATCCTTTCTACAGACAAATATTTATCAACGGGTACGTATAAAAGTCAAGGTCATCTTTTTTATGTATATATATATGCTACGTTTGTCCAACTTTTCATTTCATCCTATCGTAACTGTGTCAGATCGTCGACGCTAGGATAAGGATATAACATTTGACACTTTAAATTACATTGAAAATCTGCAAATTTTCTTGAAGAAGTCGAGTCTAACACTTGAACATTATCCATATCATATACCTGTACCTGAGTTTAAGTAACATAGTATGTTAGTACATTCTCCACTCTATTTTTAACCTATTCATCATTATTTTTGATTTCATTCTTGTTTCATGTAGGAAAACATTTTGAATATGATGAAACAAATTTCTTCGGGAGAGTTTAATGGTAAAATCCATCATTAGTGGTTCTTTTAGTGTCCACTATTAGTTTTATTGAATAATAATGATTAAAGTTTTTCTTTTTTCTTTTTCAAATTTTAGCCAATTTTTGGGCGATAAAGTTTCTGCTTCTACAAGTGCTACAACAGTTGAAAAATCATTGGTACGTGCACATCATCTTAAAACCAACTGAAACTTTGTCTATCTTACAAGGAGTCTATTTATTCTTTCGTTTTTCTCTATTGTATATTCTGTTTCTCCTTTTAGATTTTTTTTCTTATTCCTTTAATTTATTTAAAAAAGATAAATAATTATCATTAATTTCTAAAAAAAGAGTTTGCTCATTATAACCTAATCATAAAACCAACTCATTCCAATCAATTATAACTTAGAGAAGCTCAAACACATACCATATACTAGATGTGTTTGACGACATCAGTACTATGTCGCTCATGGTCTTAAATTTTATGTAATTCCTTTCATTTTTTACGTGGTCTATTTCTTAACTTTTAGTTTCTTTGCATCTATTTGATGACATATTTTCCTAGAAGTCTTTCATTCTTTTTTTCCATTTGAATTGTATTTTTATTTATACATACAATGCTGGGCAAATTACTTGAAATTACCGTGCTTGTTAAATTAAGACATAAATTTACAGATTGTGTTTTATGATTAAACTCTATGAAATTGATGGCCTTCCCGTAACTTTTTCTTCAACTATGCTCCTAATGCTATTGCATTCAGGCCTAGCAAATGATTGGAGTCGGGTTTGGTGGACCTTAGCCTCCATCCATTTGATCCACCTTACCAACTTTAAAACTGTTCACTTGTATCCGATACACCTGCCATTTGTATGTGAAATAGGTATTAAAAAGTGAAGCGGGAGGGGAGAAACAATGAGTTTTACACAATTATCATTTCCTTAAAATCTTTCGACTTCGAGTCTTCAAAATAAATAATTATATAAAATATATGAAATAATTATCAGGAAGTGTCAGAAATTAAACGGATTTAAAAGTATAAATATAGAATTAGTTAACATCTTTATGCCTAGTAGTTTATATATATGTAAAATGAAACAATCGATAAACGGTGATGCGTTGGATACATCCTCATTTAGTTTATTCATTCGTTTATTTGGGTATGATTAAGCGAGTACCCATTTGATGCAGGTGAGATTAGCAACTTAATTGCATTAAAAACTGTCAAGCTTCTATGCTCCTTTCTCTCTAAGTAATACTAGATACGTTCTTGTTAATTTAGTATATTGACTTGCTAATATTCTTATTCAATAAATTACCAATCAAGAACTAGTACGGCTTTATTTCCCCTTGATGATTCCACTCACTTTGTCCACCATTTATGCCTTAGCTTCAATCCACCATCCTTTTATTCCTTTTTGTTTGAGTAGCGTGTCAGAGATATAATTTTAATAGACAGTTTTTAACTCTTTTGATATAATTTACGGATGTTTTCTTTTTCACTTAAGTAGTTAGGATCTTATTTAGTAGTTAGATATTTTTATTTTACCGCTTGATATTTTTCTTAAGTTTTCTCCATATAATGATTAAAAAAATATTGTAATGTGTCATTTTTCTTACAGCTTGAAGCCGCTCATGATAGAGAGAAGGAATTGCTACAAGAGATAGCAACACTACAGTGGAGGTAGTTGCAATGATTTTTAAAATAATTTTGCAATATATCATTTTTTTTTGTTGCTGTGGGTGATACTTCTAGATTTTAAACTGTGGTAATTTTGTTTTTAGTTGGAAGATTATTGTAGTTTAATTCTTAGCCTATTGACTTATTCATAGAAAAAAGTATTATTTTTTTCTTTCCAATGACAAGTGTTTTAATCTTTTATTTGTACTTGTAGGTTGATCCGCACCCAAGAAGAGCTCCAAAAGTCGAAATCAGAAAATGCTCATGTACATCAATGATGTTTATTCAGTTATATATTAGAACAAAAGGACTATCAATTTTGGTTCCTGTGACTTAATTTAATTTTTAGGAAGTAAATTTAGGGAGGATAAATAATTATACAAAGAAATTTAAAAATGGATTAGAGAATATTGTAGTACAACTTCTAGATGTTATGCTTCTATTCTTTTGTAATATCTTATTTCATTTTAATATTTCTTCATGGGTGTATGATTTTTTTGGAAGCCATGTTATTTGACGTTTATGGATAATGTAGATTTTTTTGGGAAAGGAGGGTCATTATTAAATTAAATCAAGTTTCTCAAAGGTAATAACATCTCGGCGAAAATTCTCACAATACAATTGTTCAACCCCGTTCTCTGGACAAAGTCTAACAATTAAATGAGCTATGGTGCTGCCCCATCTTCTAACATGACAAGCAAGCAAAACATCAAAATGACAAACTAAGCTTCTAATGTCTTCTAACATTAGATCAATAAGAGCTCTTCCCTCCCTCCCTAAATGGAGCTTGGATATTAGCCCAAAGGAATCACGTGCTGAAACCGGTTTCTGCGCCCATTTGACACACCAAATAAGACAACAACCTTTCACATTACACCTCATCTCCGATCTATGAGTATTCGTCAAAAGAATCTTCCCTTTCTCATCTCTGATCTCGAATCCTAAGCCGATCGTAGCATCCTTGGTAACATAAGTATCCACATTAATTTTTACCATTTCTTCTGGAGGTGGTTCCCATTTGGTTAAGGTGATTGTTTCCCCGGCGAAGAAATCTCACAATTTGTCCCTGTAATCCTGCGACTCACGCACCAAGTAACCATGTGCATCACCTCACAGTTAGGAGTTCCTCTATTAAACACCACTCCATTTCGCACTATCCACATTGCCCAAGCAATCCCCATGATTGAGATGAAGCACTCTTCATCCATGTTGCTCATTAGCCAATGCAGTAGCTCCTTCATCGTTGTCCTTGGAGCGTCCGTGATTAGGTACCATAAACCGAGACCTTCCCACATCTTTTTGATCAAGCAACAATCAAATAGAGTGTGGAAAATTGTTTCAAATTTTCTGTACACACCGGGCACATATTGTCATCATTTATATGTCGACGCTTTAGCTCGTGATTGACAGTGATTCCCATGGAGGCTTGCCACAGGAAATGTTTCAGTTTTCGCAAAGTGTCCACACTCCAAACTTTTCGCCAACATTCTTAATCATGTCTGTTGGCCTTCTTGAATAGTTCGATAGTGTGGCCCAATTTGCCAAGCCAATAGGCCGATTTGATAGAGAAAATGCCATCTTTGCAGGGCCACCATTAAATTGAGTCTTGGGGAAACGATGAATGAGGGGCAAGCTCAAAATCAAGTTAGCATACTCCTCAGTAAAAGTTATCTTGATTAGCTCTTTGTTCCATTTTACATTAGTCGTGTCAAGCAAATCAGTCGCCATTAAGCCCAGTTTCAGCTTGACAGAGAGGTCTAGGGGTTTGCAAGTCTATAACACCCCGAGATTTCAGCTAATAACGTTTGAATTACATGTGAATGTATGTGATTTAATTGATCCTATAACCTTCATAATTTTTAGAACAATTGAAATCATGTGTTCATTGAATTAATTCATATGTATTAAACTAAGAGTATCAAAATTATGCTTAGTAATTTACCTAATAATAGAAAATTGGTCAAGCCAAAGTCAAACTCAATTTAAGTAAAGTCAAATACATACTTAATAACTAAGCAAAAGATTAAATGAAAGCACATTCTTTTGCCTAGCACATAGATTTCCCAAGCCTTAGTTTTGTTTAGCCATGGTTTTTTTAGATGGAAAGAAAATGCACATGGTTTTCACGCATGATTTTTAAAGAAAATTGATAAGTGTCATAATTTGATTGGTTTGAGATTTCTATAAATATGAGTTAGTTTTCCTCCCCTTGAGCATCAAAAAAGAAAAGTAACAAAAATAGAGAGAAAGAAAGGATACATTTGGAGGATTTTGCTTGGTAGATTGAGGAAGGTGTCAAGAAATATCAAAGAGATCTATTTGGCTAAATTAAGGTGAGTAGTTCTTATCTTTCCTTTTTGATAAAAAATGGTTAGAGGAAGATAATTAAAAATAAATAATACACGAATATGATAATTGAGGCTTAGTAAAGAAATAGAAACTTAATTTCACTAAATTAGGAACTCACCTTGATTTTATGTTGTAATTTGTTTGATTATTTATGAATTAGCATGATTAAGGTGCATGAGACTTATTCTAATCTTTTACATATTTTGTATGAAATGGCTCGAACTTAGGAGAATAATGATTGTTGAATATAGATGTTAATGTCGAATTATAGCTTATTTTTCTGCACTATTTGAATTTATGCAAATTATTAGATGCATAAAAAAATATGAAACTTTAACTCGTAGCTTATATATATATTATATGATAATTTATTGTAAAGTTTTATAAATTTGGGATAAGTAAATTCTGAGTTATAAATTTGTAAGTAAAATTGCTCAATTTATGCTGAATATAGACTTATTATATGTTTCTGATTTGTTAGTTGATTTAGGGATTACTATGATGCATGAAATCGGTAAAGTAAACTATAAATTGACTATGTGCATTTATAGAAAGTTTTTAACCAAATTTCATGTATGTTTGTGACTATATATGTCATAGCGAACTTATTATTAATCTAAGATGTGAATGTGTGTTTCATTGAAAGAAATATGATGATAATATGAATTTAAGATATGTTAAAACTATGTTTAAAAGGGGAATGAAGTTCATGTCTGCATAATACTATTACTTATGTGTTACATTCCGGAGATATAGCCGTAGAAGTAGTTTGACTTTGTGTGTTTTAGGTTGCATAGTTGGAGAAGTTTTACCAATCCACTATGATGTGATTTTCGATCTGTGTGTTATGTGATTAGTGTGGGTCCCTAGTTGAACCTTGTGATGGCTTTGGTCGATTCACCAAGATGTGAATTACGGCTCTATAGTTTGTGATTTTAGGTAGCTATGTTTTCTAGAGTGATGAGTCCTTGGTTGGTGTCTTGTGATGGCTTTGACCAATCCACCATGATATGTTTTATGACCCTTCTGTTTTGTGAGAGTTCCTTGTATTGATCATGAGTGAATTTCCCTAAAATGAAGAAACTTAACGAGATAATTAAGATTCTGATCCATGTCTTGAACTATGAGTAAACATGATATGAGATTTGTAAGATTATAATATTTCATTACATCCATGACGATGGGAAACCTATGAGAAAGTATGTTTGTGTGCATGAAGATGTAGTTACGGTCGGGTAATATCTAACTTAGCGAAGTTTACTTTCTTTTGGATTGGAGTGAAGACTAAGAGCCTAAAAGACATGGTTGATATGAGACAATCATGGTTAATTTAGTAAATAAATTAACAACGAAGTATGTTTAGGGACTTAAGTGAAAACAAGAGTCTCTATATATTACTTGATGTGGGATAAGTATGGCTGAGTTACTCTAATCGTCTATGTTATAACATAAGTATGTGTTTTGTAAAATATTGAAAGTATGATAAATGTGGAATATACGATTCTACTTATGAAGTATGATTGTGTTTGTATACCACTTTCCACGTATTGTATGTTATGTATATTACTTATTTATATGCTTGTATGTAAATCGGATAATGTGCATCGGGAAATATAAGTGTTATTCACTAGGCTCGAGAAGCTCATAACCTCACCATTTTTCATGTTTTGTAAAGGGATTAAGAAATAATCTAAGAAGATTAATAGTTAGTAACATTTTGATGACCCAATCTAAGAAAGGGGCCCATGTTTAAACTTTAGAATATGTTAGTAAATAAAAGGTAGGATGTATTTTGTATGAAGTTTATAAGATTGTTGTGGATATGATTATGTATGAATATAAGTTTCATGTTTAGAATTACTCCGTCTGATTTTGGGTTTGAATTATGAAAAAAGCTTCCGTTGTAATTTGCTATGGAGAGTTGAAGTAAGGTTAAGAAGTTAAGATAGTCCGGTGAGTGTTTTAAGTAAGACAACCACGGTGGCGTCGCGCCGACAACTCCATGTCAAGGGGTTACAAAGTCCAACTCGGGGGCATCCGGATGTCATCCCACACCCTAATGCTCCTTCTATCGCCCTTCATCCTAGCCCTTCCAAAAGAAACAATTTTGCTCCCCATAAAGATCACAAGGTGTAACTTGGATCCCATCGTTTAGTAGCCTCGGTAACTAATGATTTCGTAAAGTGTCATGCTTTTAATGCTCTGTGAACATGTGATTTTTTTTTTTGTGAGCATACACCATGTTTGCTTTTCAAGAAGAGTAACATTAAATGTTTTAAGATCCTGAAAGCCTTAATCACCCCGTGCTTTTAGGGAGGCAAAGATGGTCCAAAGATTTCGAATGCATTGATTTGGCATAACATTATTTTCCCCACTAGAATTGAACCTTAAGGGCTTGGATTTCCTCTAAAGTTCCATCCGGAAGCTTGAAAATACTCATTATGTAAGTGGGAATTGATTGTGCGACTGCTCTAATACACTACGGTAAAACAGTAAATTAGCGTCGGACAAAATCCGACGCCAAATCCGAGAAAATCCGACGCTAAATGTCTTTAGCGTCGGATTAGAAGTCGAATAAAATTTTGACGCTAGAAGACCTCGACGCTAAAAATTTAGCATCGGATTGACCATCCGACGCTAATTAGCGTCGGATTTAGCGTCGGATTCAATCCGATGCTATTAGCGTCGGATCTATCCGACTCTAAATCCGACGCTATTAGCGTCGGATTCTTGCTATTAGCGTCGGATCCGTCCGACGCTAACAGCGTCGGATTCGAATCCGACGCTAATTTCGTTTTCTTTTTACAACCCACTTCATTTTAGCGTCGGATTTTTGTGTTTAGCGTCAGCCTTTTTGACTCAAATAGCGTCGGATTTTAGGTGCGACGCTAAAATCCGACGCTAAATGTTCCATTATTTTACCGTAGCTTTTTGAACATTTGTTATTCCGTTTTTACATATATTTCCTGCAAAACATTTACATAAAAGTCTGACTTCTTCTCTACACGGTAATATACGAATACAAAAATACATTGTGATTCATTGTTTGCACAATCATCCACAAACCACCAAGTATTCATCATCCTAACAACCTCCAAATATCCAACAAACCGGTTCAAAGTTAAACAAAGCAATTCAACAAACAAACCAATTCAAAGATCAATAAACAAACCATGCTAAGAAATTAGTTAGAACCACCGGACATCCTGTCAACTTGTGATTGGAGGTTTTGAATGAGTTTCATTGCTTCTTCCATGGCTTTTTGCTGACTCTCGACCATTTTTCTTTGCTTTTCCATGGCTTTTTGATGACTCTCGGTTAATTTTCTTTGCTTGATCAAGTTGTTCCTGGGTTGATTGAAGTTGTGATTGTAGGCGAGAATAAGCCGAGGAATTGTAGGTAGCACTTGTAGAGGATGTCGAGGCAGTAGGCTTCTCATAGAACATTGTTGCGGAATTACCCAATCCATAGATGGTTGATTTTTGCTCCATCCACCCGACACCTCATAGTAGAGGGTCTCTGCCTCTTTGTCCCCTCCCGAATACCACGCTCGGCTCTAAGCTGCTTCATATTTTTCCTGCAAAGGGAAACCATCCATTGTACATTCAATATGAATATCCCCTACAATTGTCCATTTCACTCTATTTGCTTGTAAAGGTTTACGGAGATAATATTCTTACCCACGAGAGATTTGGATCGGTCATCGACAAAAACCTTTCCAGATTGAGCATCATCCTTACTACGACTCCTCACAAACAATGCAGATGGAGTAGGATTCTTCCCTTCCTTAATCTAGGCATAAAAATATGCAATAAAGTTACACAAACTAAATTATGTGTATAAAATGAAAGAAAACCAAAATACTAGAGTTTATACCATTTGGACTGTGAGATCTGCGGTTGAGGCCGACCCTTGACTATGTAAGGTTCCTGCTTTTGGGCCTTCTGTCCTATTCTTGAAGCATTGGGCAGATTTTTTGAAATTCAGATGTACTTCTTAGCCCCTTCAACCTCTCTCGCCCCTCATCCGACAACCAAGTTATTGGTTTATCATCGGGCCTTTTTCCGGCCTTGCTCGCTAAATTCCTCAAATTTTTACCAACTTTCTTCTTCCACTCTGCATAGACTTCTTGAGAAAGTTCTGGAGCCCGAGTATACTTACCCTGTTTTACACAAATATTAACAAACATAAATTGAAAATATTAAAAACTACTCATATATATCCAATTGTTTTCAAGTTTTTTACCTCAAAAGTCCTCCACAAAAGTTGTAACTCTTCTTTAGGGAGATTTGATAAACAAGTGCACTGGCCATTGTAGAAACTCTTGATATCATCTGATATAGCTCGTGACAACTTCGACTTAGTGAACCTGCAATAAAATTATTAAGTTAAAACTACCCAAAGAATACGAAAAATAAACCAAATTACTAAGACATACCACCGAGTTATCATCATCCTTTGCCAAAACTTTCTTCCTGCAAGCTGCCCCTTGTTGTGAGCTATCTCCCTGTGATGATGATGATTGAGTCCGGACTATAGCATGATCAGCCCCAACATTGGAATCGGAACCGAGTAGGCGCACCATGATTTAGCGCAAAACCTTTTGTTCAAGGCATACTTGTATATACAACGAATAATGTCATGCAAAGAGAATTTAAGTATACATATTCAAAAATCAATTAATATACACAAAAAATCAAAACATACATCAAAATCATAACATAGATCGTTGGTTATCAATGTCACGAGATTACAATATTACTTCAAAAATCATCATCATCATTAGCTACAATGTCATCATCAATGTCATTATACAATAAAAGACTGTCATCATCTGCCTCCCCTTCAAAATTATCATCCTCGTTTTCAGCATTGAAATCGACTTCATTAGCTTCCTCTTCAATTATGTCCTCAAGTTCATTTTCAAATCCTTCTTGGACTCCTTCGAACTCACACAAAGTAGGAGGATTTTCATTAGTATCTTCTTGGAATGCTTGTATCATTGAGTGGTGCTTCAATTGTTGATCTTGGTTTTATCTTAATCACCGCCCACCATTGGTTTCTATCGTTCCTTATACTTGGATAAGGGGTAAAATACACTTGCATAGCTTGGGATGCCGAGTACAAATGGATCATACTTTGGGTACTTCTTCGTATGGTTGACATCCACTAATTTATATTGTTCGTGTATATTAATACCCCTTATAGAATCAAACCATTCACATTTGAACAAAACCGTCTTGTAAGAGCGAGAATCCCCAACATACTCTAACTCAATCACCTCTTGAAGAATGCCATAATAATGAATGTCATCTACCCCTTTCATGGATACCCCATAGCTCATACTCGACCTTGTTTTGACCATATTTATAGGTGTGAAAGTTGTAATTATTTATGTAATAATGGTTAAAACTACGCACATCCTTCTTTGGACCAAGTGCCAAACTTTTAATTACTCCATTGTTCTCGTTCAAATGAAAAACCTACGCCATTAAAATATAAGTTAATGAAAATGTAATACATATTTAAACCACTGCAACACAACATCAATATACTAACCTTCTCTCGAAACCATTTTGGGAATTCTTTATCAAACTTACTCCATACTTCATCTTTCTTAATACGTGGATGTAGTGTAATCATTTCATCTTCAAATTGCCTTAGTTGGGGAAAATGCTTATTATTAGGTCGTTATCATTAAAAGATAATATATGACAAAATTATTCAAGTTGATAGTCGTACGAGTTCATAATCCTCTAATATTTCACAATTCCGAAGAATGTATGCATGAGCTGCATCATACTCGCGTTAATCAAGGTATCTCATACCTCCTTCACTGAGGGCATACCCGACATTAAAGGAGAAGACATCCGGAATGTGTTCACCTTGATTCTCCTACTGTATGAGGATATACATTTCGCCCAAGATCTCTTGTTTTTGTGTCAACATTTTGCTCAAAGTAAGCGGCACAAAAATTTGAAATCTCCTCTGTTAGATATGCATTGCATATGGACGGTTCAACACGAGCTTTATTACCGACTTTCTTCTTTAAATGATGCAGAAATCTACATCATAAGTATAAATATTTACTATCATCACTACAAAATATTAATTGAAAACTTGATAAAAATCGCTTGATACCTTTCAAAGGGATACATCCATCTATACTTGAACGGGTCCACCTACTTTAGCCTCATATGGTAAGTGGACAGGAAGATGCTCCATCACATTGAAGAAAGATGGAGGGAAGATCATCTCCATCTTACATAGTATTTCGGAGATATTTGCCTCTAATCGGAGCACATCCTCCGTTCGCAAATGAGCGGCGCATAAATCCACTGAAGAATTGGCTTAGTTACGTAAGGACTTTCCAAACATTTGGAGGCGATAATTCCCTCAAAGCTATGGGTAATAATCGCTCCATAAGGATGTGACAATCATGGCTTTTCAAATTATGTAACTTTGCAGTTTTTCCATCAACACATCGACTTAAATTACTAGCATATCCATCGGGTAACTTAAGTTGTTTTAGCCACTCACATAAAGCTTTTCTTGCCTCTTTACTCAGAGCATATGGAGCGTGCGGAGCAGTTTCGGTTCGTCCTCCATCAGCATGTTCGATGAGTACGAATGTTTAGTTTTTGACGCTTACAATGAGTGGCTAAATCCTTTCTTGAGTTGATGTCATCCTTAGTTTTCCCTTCACATCCATGATTGTGTTGATTACTTGATCAAACACATTCTTTTCGACATGCATGACATCTAAATTGTGATGTATGAGAAGATTTTTCCAATACGGCAATTCCCGAGAATATGCTTCGTTTTGTCCAATTATGAGACTCGAGATAACCACCAATTGAGCCATGATAATCAACAGAGTTAGGCATTGTACATATGCGATCCCATATTTGATCACCTTTAAGACGAGGAGGAGGAGGTGAATAGTCGACCTTATTTTTCAAAAAGCACTCTTGTTAGACCTAAAGCGATGACCTTCGGGAAGAAATTGTCTATGGCAATCAAACCATGTGGTCTTCTTCCCATGTTTTAGTCTGAATGCTTTCGTGTTTTCCATGCAATAAGGACAAGCTAATTTCCCCGATGTCATCCAACCCGAAAGCATACCATATGCTTGGAAAGTCACTTATTGTCCACATAGCTGCTTGCCTTCAACGTAAAGTTATTCTTTTCGAAACATCATATGTTTGAAGCCCAACATCCCACAAGTGCTTCAATTCCTCAATGAGTGGTTGTAAATAAACATCAAGTTTCCCCTTAGGACTTTTTGGGCCAGGAATCAACAAAGTAAGAAACATGAATTGTCTCTTCATGCACAACCAAGGTGGTAAATTGTATGGAGTTGCAATTACGGGCCAACAGGAGTACGTCGCCCAAAATTGCCAAATGGGGCGAAGCCATCAGTACATAAACCTAATCGAACATTGCGAGGTTCGGCGGAAAATTCCTTGAAAGTGACATCAAAATGCTTCCATGCTTCACTATCACATGGATGTGCCATTGAGCCACTTTCACGTGGATTTTCATAATGCCACCTCATTTGGGCCATTGTGCCATTCAGTCGCATACAATCTTTGTAATCTCGGCCCAATTGGAAAGTATATTAGTACTTTCTTTGCAATACCTTTACCCCTCAATGTCTTCTTCTCATATCTATCGACCCCATAATGCTCACATCTATCCAAATTAATTTTATCTTTCCAATATAACATACACCCATTTGGACAAACTTCAATTCTCTCATGTGGAAGTTCCAAAGCGGCAAGCGGCTTCTTTGCGAGAATAATAAGTGTCGGTCAACTCGGTATTAGGTGGACACATTTCCTTCATCAATGCCAACAAATTGTCAACAGCTCTATTTGGGAGATTAAACTCACATTTGATGTTAATGAGCCGTGAGATTACCGACAATAAGGACAAATCACACCCCTCGTACAAAGGCCTCTTAGCCGCTTCCAACATTTCAAAGAATTTTTTGCATCTTCATTTGGCTCCTCATCCACACTTTCATCATCAATCCATGTTGAGGACATAGGCCCAAATGCATCCATCAACATTTCATGCATTGATTCAACTTGTGGATTTGACGACCCTTGGTTGTTCATTTCTAAATCGGGGTAAGTCTCTCCATGGTTAACCCAATGAAAATAATTAGCGCGAAACCCATGTTTATACAAATGTAATTTCACGGTATCCTCATCTAAGAAAGGCACGTTGCCACATTTACTACAAGGGCACCTCATCTTCTTCGACCTCTTGAAGCTTTCTTCTTGTTTAGCAAATGGAATAAATTCCTCTTCTATCCTACGAATGAACTCCTTATTCAAGTATTTTCCATCAAACCTTTTATACATCCACTCTCTATTTGTCTCCATTCATTGCAGATATATACGATTTTAAAATAGTTTAGTATGTTCATCTTTTAAAATTAATAATCAATAAAACTTGCGTAATGTTTTACATTGTATTTTTTGTAATGATAATTGCATGCCCTACATCTTTCTACGGGGATAAGTGGTCCTATACCCATTCAAGAATAATATAATATTAGATCGTGCAGCTACGTCCTTGCATACTTTGACAAAATTTCGGCGAGCATTTCCCTTTAGTTCTCTAAGTACGATCTATAAAGATGAGATGAATAATGTCTATGGTAAAATAATTCACCCGGACATTACGCACCACATATTTATAATAGTACCTAGAGAACATATGGAAATTGTCGCCTTAAATTTGTCAAAGTGTATGCAAGGATTTAGTAACTACACAACCTAATACCATATTATTCTTAAAGCTGTCCCACACGGACAATTCAAAAACTTGTACATAACAAAGTTTTATATCAACACCATACACATGAGAATGTGTATAACTTGCTGATATACCTTGTTATGTACAAATTTTTGAACGGGTTTTCTAAGCTTTATGAAATGCATATATATATATATATATACCTTGCATTAAAAAAACAACAAACAGAAAGATATACCTTGCATTAAAAAGATATGCCTTACATTACAAATTATAAATCTGAATGATAAATAGACATGAAGTTTGATAGTTCTAATTGCAACAAAAACACGCAGACAATTCGGTTCCTTCATAGTATAGCTAGATTGAGAGAGAGAGAGAGTACCGATAACTACCCAACTTAGCAGAGCAACTAAATTCTTGACTCCCAAATTCTCAAATCCAAATTAACGTTCGAATTAGAAAAAAACAACAAACAAATACATCGCTTCATGTTAAAATCCATATTGGGTTGTTATTATCATTGAATACCACAATATAATATTCGAGTGGTTCTAATAAACAAGATTAAGCCTTTAAAACTATGCAAATAACATGTAGCTAGCTAGACCTAGCTAGACAGAAGCAATAATTTTTGAAGGGGGGACTGGCCATGTGCATTGTAGATGGGAGATATAAACAAGATCAACATCGTCTAAGGGATGTGAGCTAATGTACACATATCGAGTGTGTAATCAAAAATCAAAAATTACATCAATCATACTTAGTGACAATTGAAAACTCCTAATAACAACATATAAGTTTTTCAAAAAATTGTAGTCTATAAAGATATTAGTTAATTCAATGATTAATATCTTGTCAAATGTCTTTTAAAGTGATCGACAATAATTAATAATAATATTAAGTAGCTACATAAATTAAAATTTGAATTTAATAATCATACATCTTTCATAGGTCTATCATATGCTATCCTTTTTTTTTTTTTTTTTTAAGCAATGGTGGGTTTATGGTAGTGGAAAATTATGAAAAAGGAGAATAAGTTAATAGCTCCGGATCATAACAAATCACATGAAGAAAAAAGGTATCTTTAAGCCATAAAAAGTCTTAGTATTTTCTCAAATTCTAAAAACCTTAGAATCAGTAAACAAGTCTTAGTATTTTCTCAAATTAATTAAGCAAATTAAAAAAAAATACACCTATTAGCTAGCTTCAATTACCACCAAAGAAGTCCATCTTATTTTGCCTCATTCATTGATCTATTCACCCTTGCCTAGCGTGGTACCCTTGGCTTTGAACATACAATAACCTATACAGTAGGGCACCAACATATGTGTAAATGGAATGACAAAATTTATACTAGGATTGACAATATCAAAGACAAAAGCCTATTAGGGAAGACGTCCTAGGCTATCAAATCAAGAGGAGCAAGATGGAAATCAACGAAGCAACGCAGCTTGTGTTATCTCGCTCGGAATCTCCACTCTTCCGAGTGTCCTAAATTAGCAAGATAGGTAAAGTTAGCTTATTTTAGCAGGTAATATATCTATTCAAGTGTGTGAGTTTACTTGAAAATACCCAACAATATCGGTTGTTCCATAAGCAATAAAATTAATGAGTAAATTCAAACAATGATATCTTGATCATCCATCTTTCTATTCTATAGTTTCTCGCTAAATTGTTCAAACTCCATATCCTGGAACTGCTTTTATATCCGGCATGGAATTCAAATTATTACCCAAAGTGTTGGGTGTAGCACCACTAGTAACATCAACAAGCTTAAACCACCGGCTTGCAGGATCACATTTGCTTTTTGTAAACATTTCTTTATAAACATTTCACGAATTGTATTATTTTAATAGGACTTTCATTTGAAATGTTATAGATAACTTTCATTTAAAATTGTAGATTTACTTCGTAAAGCTCGGTGTCCCACTTACCGAACCACTCGAAGTCAATCTAACCATTGTCGATCAATGGGGGCCAGAGCAGCAATTGCACCGGCCAGCAATTCGGGCACCAAACAATATCGAATTACACTAGAGAACAAGGAAAACATCAAAATATTGTAGATTGCCCAATTAAACATGTTTCAACTTTTTATCCTATTGTCCTCACCATGTTTCTCAATTTCATTTAATCCAAACATTTACACTTTGCTACACTTCTCCATAATTTCCAAAACTTCATGAATCTTACAAGCGTGTAAACTATAAATGGGGGTAGGCCACAGATGGCGTCAAGAAAGTCTTACGTGAGGGATGATGAGGTCTTCTTTCACATAAAGTAGATTCTCCACGAAGCTGTCCGCACTTCACGAAATTCGGGAGCAAGCTGCTGCTGAACGACCCGCAGAAAGTCCCTAATAGTATCGCCTTTACGTACTCGAAGAATCAAACCCAAAAAAGTACAAAGTAATGTTCGGATGAAAGTCGAACAGGCAACATAGATGTACTGAATAGACATAAATCCTAAAAGTATATCTTTTATTGACCTGGATTACTCGTCGATGGCCAGTCCCATCCCAATGAATCGTAAGTAATTTCAAGTGGCTCATCCGAAGTTCAAGAACACATTATTAATTAAGGACATAAAATTAGTGCATTTAACAAACTTCGGAATTGAACTTACTTTTTATCATTTCCTGCTCTCGAACCCATTGTCTCTTAAGCCTCTCCCTTTCGGCTTGCTCCTCGGCTTCCCTCTCACTGAAAAGAGTCCTCAAAATCTTAAGTTTCAGAAGAAGGCATACACACTACATAGACAAGATAAGATGCACAGAAGAGACCAGACACTGTCGGCAAAAGCTAGTCTCAACAGTAGGATCCTTGCCAAATTTTGCACGCTTTAACTTGAGCGATTCAAGGCTTTCTGCATAAAGAATAGGCATCATTGCTTGAATAAATAAGACTGAATATAATCACAATGAAATTAAATGATTTCACTTAGAAGATCCTTTCTCCGAGTCTCTTAAAATTATTTTCATGATAACCGAACCGAAAAGCAATGACGAGAGATGAGTAATATGAGTAAGGATATCTTCTTCTTTGAGACAGTAGGGCGGAGTTGATAATATCCAAAATTTCAATTGCGTGGAGATGTGTTAGGATGCAACATTGATTCTTTTCCTACTTCCTATATTAGGTTTCCTCATAAAAACGAGATATTTCATCAAAACTTTCTATTTTTGCGAAAATGGGAACTTTTGTTAATTCTTCTTTTGATTTTGTAGATTTTTTGTGGATATTTTCTATTCCAACCTTTTGAGCTTAATGTATACATTTCTCTGCCCCCCACCCCGCATATTTTAGGAACTTTTACATTTGTGACTATCCGGGCCAAAAACAAAAGGAGAAAGAGTTTTGGGTGGAGCTTGAAATAGCTTTGGTGGGAAACTTAAGAGTTGGAATCTTCAAGTCTTTCGAAGTCCGTTGCAGAAACTCTTAATATAGAAGTAATCTTTTAAATCATACACCAAACAATGGCATTCTTAGCCTTCAAATACAACATTCGTATTGGCAAGTAAACCCAATGACTAGAGTATGTTCTTTCCAATCAAAGTCTCAAGAATGTTTGTTCCTATTGCCTCCGGCACTATTTCAATACATTGCATACTTACATGGTTGCATCTCTTTGAATTTGCCATCCTAAAAGAATGAGGAAATTGAACCTTTAGTGACTGACCAAAGTTACAAATCAGCCCAAAAAGAGTACCTTTGAGCTATCTTCACCTCAATGCATGCTAGAACGATGTAATGGATATTACTAACTCACATACAGCGACTGAAAGTGTGAATTACGTAAAGCGGGATTATGTAAGTGTGCCATACAAATTGAGCTCAACACCTCTCGTGCTCAAAGAACCTGCATCTTTGCACACTACATGGCTTAAGTGACGAGGTTATTGGGATTCTATCCATGTAGCGAACAATGGTCGGGCACCACTTCAATGACTAGAGCACATGGCTGGGAGATGTTGTCGACAACGAAAAACCAAACTACACCAATAATCTCCTGCCTAGTGCCTCGGCTAAGGGCTTGTTTTTGTGGGGGTGGAGGTTGTGGGGAGGGACTAACTAGTAGGAAGTGGGGGAAACTTGCAGCATTACTCCTACAATCGAATTGTAGAGAGCGGTTTGTCTCGGACCCTAGATTCGAAGGCCTTGACGACCTACTATTCCACAGACAAAAGAAGCAAACGGTAGAATGAAATATTCATACTTTTAGAACTTTCAAGTTAAAATGGCATAATAATGGCTAAATCGAAGCCTCGGACAGGAGAGAAATTATGGAAAATTCACAGATTTGGAGAACCAAATGTCAAATTTCGATAAACAAAAACATACTCGAAAATTGAAATTGCTTCCAAATGTTATGCTCGGGAGGTCGGGAATGTGAGGGAGCTCGGGGGCACGATGAACAGGGATTGGCGGTAGCAGAAACGCCGACGAGAGTGGCGGATCGGGAAGAGGTCGGGAGGCGGGATTTCGGGGCAACGACGGCTGGGCGGGAGACTTAGAGAGAGAGAGAGTGATGAAGCACGACTTAGAGAGAGAGAGAGTGACGGTGAGTAGCCGCTCGAGACGAGCGAAGACGTCGCGGCAGGCGAGAGCGAAGCTGGAGCAGAGCTTCGTGTTTAGGGCGAGGCATACGCCGGTGACCGAAGAAACTGGCGCTGGATGGGAGCGAAGACGCCGGTCTTGGAGAGGAGAGAAGGCGTCGCTGCAGGAGAGAAGTGCGGTGGTGGTTGGCGTTTAGGGGAGGGAGGAGGCGAGAGAGTTAGGGATTGAAAATTAGAGTCCCGTGAAGGGGAAAGTAGAATTAGCTCTTAGAATTAGTCAACGTTAGCGTCGGACATAACAATCGAGACGCCAATTAGAGTCGGAATTTTAATCCGACTCTAAATTCGGACGCCAATTAGCGTCGGATTGTAATCCGACTCTAAAATCGGACAATAATGGAGTCCGATTTTTTCCGACTCAAATAGTGTCTTTTTAAAATACGACACTAATTTCGTCACTATTAGAGTCGGATTTTGTTGTGGTCTCTAAATTCCGACGCTAATCACGAGTTTTTGTAGTGATAAGTACCTCCTTCCTCGGTTTTGATAGGAATTTCTCTTTCCACACTTGTAACTTCTTCCGAGATATGTTCTTTGAGATTTGTAAAAACCGCTTTCTTTGACTTGCCAATAATTGTCAGGAGCCCCGGGGACTACTCATGTCTATCCTCTTCCTCCATTTGGAGAATTGAGAGGATATTTTTGTTTACAAACCAACCGAATAGATTGAGCATACCAAAAGATACAAAACTTAT
Source organism: Talinum fruticosum (assembly GCA_021018815.1). Classification (NCBI taxonomy): domain Eukaryota; kingdom Viridiplantae; phylum Streptophyta; class Magnoliopsida; order Caryophyllales; family Talinaceae; genus Talinum; species Talinum fruticosum. The sequence continues at coordinate 700,631 of JAITYX010000073.1, read as the reverse complement.
TCTAAACAAACATGAATTTTTAAAGTTAAGCATCTTACTATGAAAATTTTTTAGATAGTATAAATTAACTATTCGGAAATACCTAACATGAATATATCTTAGATGAAACAGTCTCATAAATAGCAAGCTGATTTATTATGTAGATAACCCGACTCGCAAACCCAACCTCGAAAAACACTCGCCATCCAATTTGAACTGGACGAAAAATTTAACCTCAACTTTGAACCCAAATTTGAAATGTTGACCTAACCCAATAATGACATATCTAAGTTCATATTGACACTGAAAGTCATCTTGACCCAAATTGACCTATTTTTGAATAAAAGGCTGAACAACAAGAAAAAGGGAAATGAGCAAGTTAGCAATGCATTTATGTTGCTTATCATATTTTGATAGTGTAGACACCTAAAACGTGTCATCCTTATCTCTTTTATTCATATATTTTATTTTGTTAGCCCGATGATGAAATCCTAGTCCTATTTGTGGATTTGGATCACGATCGGTATCCGATTGGCGCGACGGAAGACGAGTAAACATAAAAAACCCTTTAGCACAAAAAAATGAACCTTTTGCCTTGGGTCCGTCCAAAAATCCCTTTTCTTTTGGACGGTCCAAGCCTGGGTCAACCCTCCGAGTCAACGGTGGCCGACGCCATATATCGGGCTTTGTTACGCTAAAAACACTACGTTTCGTCATCGGCATCCAATGAAGACACGAAACTAGAATAATCCGTACGATGTCGTTGAGGCCGGTGCCAAGTTTCATTGTCGGAATCACCAAAACGCTGCGTTTTGCTCCGGGTATCCAACCGAGTCACGGAGTTCACTTTTACAAAACGATGTCGCTTATGTCAGTGCGGCGCATAAGGCCCAACTGCACCCAAAACGTTGTGTTACGAGTCGGAGTTTAGCTGCAACATAGAAGGAGCTGAGGGACCGTATGATGCCGTTTACATCCAGCAGCTGCGCACCACGGCTCGAATCCGGGATTTGGTTCAATCTTGTTTTTGATCCGATTTTTTATGATTTGTTTTAGCCGGTTTCTGCTCATTTTGGACTGGCTGCTTAAGCTATAAACCTAGGTCATTTGTGACCTAATTATTCCCTATAAATAGAGAGCTTAGGCTCTCATTTGGATATGATTTCTTCCTAAGTGCCACACTTGCCGAATACTAAACCGATACGACTTTTTCCTAGACGTTATGTTGCTTGAAGTCTTATTAAGAGCTACTGAATATTCGCTTATTTTGATCTCTTGGTCTCCTTTCAGCTAATCCTCCCCACACATCGAGTCACACATCTTCCTACTTACCTTCACAAAAACTCATAAAAAGCCCATTTCAATTCGCCACCGTCGCACTTTTAGATCCAATTCGAGGTCTAGATTAGCAGGTGGGACAACCCGAGGGCTCCAAATCGGCCTTCAAATTACGGTTATTTAATTCTATTATTTATCGTTTTGGTATTATGGAGAAAAGTTGTAATCGCATTTAATTCCTCCCGCCCCGGTTGTAAATTTTATTTTTACTTTTGTTTTCTTTTGCTTTTGTTTTATTTATTTATTGCTTTCATTTATCACTTTTCATATATGCTTTTACTTGCTTTTATTGGCATGACTTGATTGTTAAATTTTATATCCTACTATGTTGTTTGTTTGTTTTTTAATACGTTATCTAAACTCACCACTCAAACTAGTAAAGGTCGTCTTTTGATAGACGGAACGAAAGGGTTTATCCCTATGTTTCGTACCCTCGCCCCAGAATCTGGATTCTCGGTTCTACACTAATGGAGTCAATTATAAACATCTTCCAACCTTAGTTTTCCCATACTAAGATTGGAAGAGTATTTCTTTATTTTATTTTTGTTATTTTTTGTTCTTAAAACCGACTGGCGACTCTGTTTTCTTATTTACTTCTCTTAACTAGCTTCTTGACTTTTTTGGCTGAAAATAAAAAAAGGGGAGTTTAGATCGACAGATCGGGCTAGGGACCGAGAGTGACTATCTCGGTCACGGCCCCTAGTCGGCGCCGCCCACCATACCGCACTGGCGTAGGACGGTCGAGTGGATAGAGTTTTGATCCAAGCCTGCGTTTGCACACCGATTTGGCCCAAAAACCCTATGGCGGAACCAAAGTAACCCTAATTTGTTTTATTTTTGGTTGTGAAATAATATCTCGAGATTTGTAAAAATAATTCCTGAATAAAGTGATTAATAAAACCATCATTCATTTTTATTTAATTTGTTTTAAAATAGATTATAAAATTGGAAATCTTAATAAGAGATTCATCCCCACTTTAAAAAACTATGACCTTTCAAAAATCAACTTCCATCTTCAAAAAGAAAATCCTGCAAATTCGTGGGGAAGCTCGGGGCTTAGCCTTTCGGCCCGGGGATTCCCGTGGTTCCTACGAGTGGTGACTCCATTGGGGATAATCACTTATTAAGAGGGCGAAACTTGAAAGTTTGAGTTGTGAGTTTTCATAATGTATTTGCATTAGGCATTGCACATTTAGGCAACCTCAAACATAGTTGTTTTTAATGTTGTTTGACCTTTATGCTTTACCTTTTTAAGAACATTTTTAGAATAGGTTCAAGCTGCTAACCAAGACGAGCCCAACTAGGCTTGATTGTCGGGGAGGTCGTACCTCTTCCCTCATAGCACACTCTCTTCGGAGGCATAGAGGATTCATGCTTTTCCTATCATGCATCCTATGGAGGACTAAATGCTCGAACTATGAGACACCATGTATTCTACCTAAATTAATCCCCCTTTTTACCATAGACCCTTGGTTGTTTAGGTGGTACCTTATCTCTTCATCTGTATGCTTGGATGAGTGTGGTTGCTTTTAGTTTTTAATTTTCTACTTGTGAGCCTTCAGATTAGGTGAAGAGTGCTAATTAGTCCTTACATGGGTGCAAATAAAATACCATAATTAATTTCACGAGTCGATCCATTATGTGCATTTCTAGCCAAAAGTTAAAAAATTACCTTTTTCCTTTTTAGGTCGGTCTATTAATTACATTTCTAAGTCATCCTAAAATTCATCTCGGTTTAGGTAGTCTAGGTTTCAGGTAGCCACTGGCCATCGGACTTAGCCGGCGCCGGCCACCACCGGTCGATCCGGAATGGTCATGCCGGGGACCCTCTCTATCTCTTCAATCGGTCGATCTATTTTATGATTTTGACTTCTTATTTTCTGCATTTCATTTTGCATTTTTTATTTTTCATTAGCAAAAATAAATACATCTCAAGTTAGGTGAGTCCATTTTACATTTTTCATTTTCATTTAACCAAAATAAATTTATCTCAAATTAGGTGAGTCCATTTTGCATTTTTCATTTTTCATTAACCAAAATAAATTCATCTCAAATTAGGTGAGTCCATTTTGCATTTTTCATTTTTCATTAGTCAAAATGAATGCATCCCAAATTAGGTGGATCCAATTTTACATTTGACATTTTCCTTTAGCCGAAACAAATCCATCTTCAATTAGGAATAATCATCTATACATTCCAATTATGCATTTTCCAAATCATAAAAACATCCCAAATTAGGGCACGAGCATCTTATTTGTTTTGCATTCCTTATGTGCATCCAAATAAAAGGCATTCTTAGTTTCTTTCAGGTCTCACACTTAAGCCCATTCCTCCCAAAAGTGGTATTCCTTTACATGGTCCTAAACATTATCCTTTGGGGCTGCAGAATATGAAAGTCTACTACAATTAGTTTTTGTTGGAATCCGAGCTCCAAAAGGTTAGAATCAACAAGGAGTTTGACATTGTTTCCTTCCGCTTTGCAGCATACTCTACCCCGCGGTCTACACCGAGTGCGATCTACCTAGGTGCATACCACACCGGTTCGGTTTATTTTTGTCGTAGGATAGTACCTCAAAAGAATTCCCCTCCAATGGTTGAAACACTAGAACAATCTGCCTTTGTCACCTTGCTCAATGAATCCTCAGCCAAGCTAGAAGCCTGAATTGAGGCTCGGGATAAGAAAGTAGAGTCCATATCGGACACTCTTAAAGCCATCCTAAAGACTATCGAGGAAAATAAAAACGATGGTGAAGGAGAAGAAGTAGTAAGAGGAGGTCCTCCACTTAATCCAACTCCTCTAGGCAGTCCGAAACATAAAATCAAGTCCGATCCACGTATAGATCGAGATAGAACAAATGTTAAGGGAGTCATCCATGTTCAACAATCACTACTTTGATCATAAGGAATTCACTTCAATCCCCAAAGGGAAACTACCCCTTAAGTTCACCATGCCCGACATCAAGTTTCAAGGTTACGAGAATCCCCATCACCATGTTCGCGACTTCTTAGGAGCAATGACTCTTAAGAACATACCAGAAGACACTTACCATATCATCTTTCTATGGACTTTTGACAATGATGTAATGAAGTGGTATAACGCGGTTGACCCACGCAAAGTCACCAATGTGAATGATCCGTGTAAGGAGTTCCTACACCAATACTCCTATAACACCGATCTATCTGTCACACTTAGACATTTGGAATTGATCAAGCAAGGCGAGCAGGAAAGCTTCATAGACTTTCTCATTGGATGGAGGGAAAAAGCTACCCACATGGTAGACCGACCTTCTAAGAAGGACCAAGTGCGAATAATCGTGGAGAACCTTCAACTTGCCTACAATCAGCACCTCAAATTCTTACCATTCATGATTTTCTCAACTCTTAGAGATGCCAACATGGTGATAGAAAAAGAACTATCAACTATGACCACAAAAGTCGCGACGGGATATAGAGGTAACTATCGGTCTAAGGACAAGAAAACCTCTAACCAAGAAAATACCAACAAGGGTGCAGATGTCAATGCCCTTAACAGGTACAATGACTACACTCCAATTGATACCACATATGCTCAAGCCCTTGACCATCCGTTATCTAAAGGGAAGATATAATTGCCACCTATAAGAGCGAGAATTAGAAAGCTGCAAAGCAGTTTAAAAACCAAGACGATGGAAAATTCTGCAAATACCATCGTGCACAAGGACATGACACCGAGCAATGTTATACATTCAAGAACAAGTTGGAGAGCATGTTTTCCAATGGTCAACTCCCTCTCCCTAAGGCCACCCAAAAGACAAGCAACAATAAGATCCCTTCGACGAGTACCATAACTATATTCTCTTAACCCATGCCAGGTCAGTGGGACCCATATGTCTTTATTTAAGACATCAATGAGTCCAAACCACTTCCAATCTTGCCACCCCTAGACCCATAAGTCCATAGATTGTGGGTAAGTGATGAAGAAGACGTATATGAAACCAAAGACGACAGGTGATGATAACTTCACGGGGCATATCACCCTGGAAGAAGAAGACTTTTGGGGAGAACCAAAGAGTCCAAAAATCCAATTCCTTACTAGATCTACACGACATAATGCATCCGCGGGTTCACAACAGACTCGGGAAGTCCCAAAAGAACCTAAAGTCGCTAAAGAAGAAGACCCAATCCTAAAACAGTTTTAAAAACTTAAAGTTGATATCTCTATCCGGTAACTCATATTTGCCTCCCAAAAGCATAGTCGAGGCCTTAATTGACGTACTTAGAAAAATTGAGTTATCTTATGAAACTACACATGGGGAAGTAGTAGAATTGATCAACAATGGGGATGGGACTATTACCTTCAACAAGAAAGATCTCTCTGAAGAAGGCATTATACATAATAATGCCCTTTACTTAGCTCTAACTTATATCAACAAGTTCATTCCCCTAACCTTAGTAGACAAGGGATCCATTGTGAATGTGTGTCCTTGGAGGACCGCCAAATGGTTCGACATTAGAGAGCAACAACTCTCCGAACAGAGTTGTTCATCTATGAGCCTATGACAACTCTAAAAGGAGAGTCTTCGGAATAGTAACTCTGCCAATGAATGTGGGACCTGTAGTGAAGAACATTGACTTCTAAGTCCTAGACATCCGAGTTACATTTAACCTTTTTCTAGGATGCCCTTGGTTATATAACCATCGGGCGAGTGCCCTCTACACTGCATTAGAAAGTCAATATGATCATCGGAGGTCAGGTTGTAACTATCAATAGGGACAATCTTTGTGCCACCATCACCTCTAATGAGTCTTCGAAATTTAACACGATGCTGATGATGAAGAGCTCTATGGGTTTGAGGTCTGTCGGTGCTTTGGACAAGGATGAAGCACCTCTCAACTTCAATCCTTATGGAAACCCTAGTGTCTACTTAATGCTAAGGAAAAGGGTATTTTTCCTGCTTAGGCTGCGAGCAGGAGGGCATACCACTAATCTTTCCACCCCTTGAACCCACTAATAATTACAAATTCTTGGTTAGGCTATCAACCTACTATAAAGGAAATAGCTCAAGCCAAGTAGGAAATTCAAACTAGGAAGACTGCACCATACACAATCCATTCAATCAAGCCTTTTCCTCATACTCTAAATGGGCAATTCCTGAAAGAAGGGATGACTTCCTCTACTATAACTTTCATGAGCCTTACTACCTCAAAGAGAAGGGCATCCTAATACCCGACTTAGAGATCTTTAGTGACGGCTATATACTAGAAAAAGAGGCATCCTACCTCCTCGAAGAGGGACAGTCCACACCAAACTTGACCAATTTGGCTGGGAGCAATATCTTCGATCTGCTGTCGGGATAGGAGAAGAACCTAGAGGGAAATTTGGTCTCGGTACTTGTCTTGAGCCATGTCGCACCTGCAGTTTGATCTGTCTAGATTCATTACCAATGTTGACGACGAAGAGTCCAAGCATATTACTTGGATTGATGTTGAGGAAGGCCATGAATTTGTCTGTTAGCTTAGGAGAGCATCCCATTCTTAAGTCTAGCACTAGGGCTTTTATTTACTGTTCCCATTTTTGTTAGTTCATCTTCCGGTTATGTTATTTTTAATTCCACAATTTACGTTTCGAGTCCGATGTACTCATTTCCTCATTCCATAAGATGAACCTTTCTGCTTACTCTTTACCTTCTCCTATTTTTAATGAATGTTGGTTTAGAAAATTCAGAGGTTAGGATACTATTGGTTAACTATGACAGCAGATTGCCATGAATTTATTAAGAAGTGTCACAAGTGTCGGGTGTATGCAAATTTGCAGCGCTAGCCACCATCTTTTCAAACGACACTTACATCACCCCGGCCATTCTCGATTTGAAGAATTGACATTATCGGTAAAGTGACCCCTAAAGGAACGGGCCATGAATTCGTGTTAGGTGCAATTGACTACTTTACTAAGTGGGTTGGAGCATCCTCCTATGCAACCTTAATGTTGAAGCATGTGGCTAAGTTCTTTACTCGAAATATTATTTGTCGACATGAGGTACCCCATGAACCGATTAGTGACCATGGTAGTCACTTCAAGAAGGAAGTAGCAAATTTATTGGACAAATACAAGATCAAACACCATAAATCTTTTCCCTATCGCGCATAGACCAACAGAGCGAGTTGATGGTGCCAATAAAAATATTCGCAAAATAGTGGAGAAGATGGCTATCAGCTATAAGGATTGGCCCGACAAGTTGCCCTTCGCTTTATGGAGCTACGGGACCTCCATTAGGACCTCAATGGGAGCAACACCCTACTCCCTAGTGTATGGCATGAAAGCAGTCCTTCTAATAGACATTGTCATTCCCTCATTATGGATAATTGTGAGAGGCAGATTCCTGAAGTAGAATGGGCTAAGGCACGCTATTAAGAGTTAGTGTTGTTGGATGAAAGACGCCTTAATGCTTTACATAATGTCCAAGTATACCAAACACGTATATCAAGGGCATTTAATAAGAAAGTGAAGCTTCAGTAATCTGTACATTGGGGATTTGGTCCTTAAAGAGATTAGAGCACCAATTTAGGATCCTCGAGGAAAATTTAGGTCTAAGTGGCAAGACCCATTTGTACTTAGTCAAATACTGCTAGGAGGAGTAGTAAAATTGACTGATTTGGACGTTGAAGAGATTTTTCGAGTATACGAACTGGGATCAACTAAATAAATACTACGTTTAGCATGATACTAAACAGTTTGCATAATGGGCTAAGCCCGACCAAACTAGGCTAGGCTATAGGCGGTGCTGGCCACCGTGCTGGATAGCGGCGAGTTGGCGAGCCTAGCAACCTTCTAGCCATACTTTGTATTGAATTTTTATTCTATTTTCGATGGTCCAACCAGACGGTCCGCTTATTTAATTAATTCTTTAATTTTATTTGAGCGGTCCAATTAGGCGGTCCAAATTTATTATTTATTCCTCTAGGTGAGCCTACTACTTACTTTTTACTTTTATTAATAAAAGGTAAGCCTACTACTTACTTAAATACATAGCTAATAAAAGGAAAATAAACCAAGCATACTACTTGGAAAAATAAATTATTCTAAAGAGGCAAAACTAAAATTCCTTAAATTTTATTTCTTCCTAAATTTTCCTTGAAAAAAAAAATTAGCCCTAATCGATCTTGACTTTCTTCCCTTTCGGATCGCTAGACTCAGTTGCATCATTATAGGTGCGTTTCTTCGGTTCTTCGATTTTGCGGGCTCTCCTCTCTTTCGCTTCTTTAGCCTCTGCTTCTCTCCTACGAGCTCGTTAGTCAATCCGGGGGTTTATTTTGCGAATGCGAAGTGGTTTTGCAGCGGGAAAAACTCCGTTGGTATCTTGTTCTTGCATCCTCGGTGCCTTACGGTGCTTGGAGTCTACTACATTATCCACTCCGGATAATATTCAAGCATTGTAGTAGTTCGCTTATCTATAGGTTTCAGCATCTGCGGTAGATTCATCCAATAATCTAACCATGTCGAAACCCTCCTTGAGCTTCCAAAATCTATAAATATTTTGAAGGTAGCGAGGCTAGACACAATCCAAATAAGGGGTTGCTTATTCTCGTACCATTTTACTGTAATACACGATCGGGAAGTAGTATGTATTGGTTTTCAAACCTAGCAAATGTACCAAAGGATGTTGCTTCGTATGCGTCTTAAATTGGGACACTTTCTTGATATACCATTTGATGGGATTATCTGTTCTAAACCAAGCCTCCCACCAAGAAGCAGGATGATCAATAACCACACTTTTGCGTTTTCACTAACAGAGCTGCAAAGCCATGTATAAGTCCACATCTGCAGGAGCTTGCAATAGTTGAAGGTGCTCTATCAACCAAATCTACATACAACGAGATAGATGAATTATTAAGAGTCCTGCATGGTTGAATTCATCCTTATTTACGGCCCAACAGGAGCGAGAATAAAAAAATGATGAAAAATAAAAAAAATCGAGACTTTGGGTAGGACCGGAGGCTTTTCGGCCTCGCCGACTCCGCCACCTAGCCTCATCATTTTGTTCTCGGATGTTTTTGCTTAGTCTGTAATAACAGGGGCTGTCGGGAAATTCCTCGTCTAGATTTGCTTGTAATTAGTCTAGCCCCATGATGGTTTCGACAATGATAAATGGAGTTAGGGACTAGTGATCCCCTAGTTACTTAACGAAACTCAGCAACGCAGCCAGGAGCCATGTCCCTGTGACCCCCACTAACAGGAAACCATCTATCGGATAGGTGACTATGACTCGACGTATCCGAATTTGGGCAGGCCTCGACGAGTATATAGGATGATAATGCTTCAGCGAGGTTCATTAGATGAACCTCGTCCCTAATAAGAATCCAACTCAGATTCTTATTGGTTAGCTTCAACGAGCGCTTGTAGATTTCATGCATATTGGTGGAAGACTTCGGCATCAAGGGTTTAGTACGGCGTTGAATGCCCGGAATGGCATCAAATTCTTCGAGCACGAGACTCAAATCCTTCTCCTTAAACCTAAAAACGTGATAATGTGGATCCTAGAAGGCCACAACAACACTTAGGAAAGTCCAATAGACTTTCACATGTCGAATGCTTGAACAGGGTGTTTAGCCCATATTGGGAAAGCCCGACCCTAGCAACATCTGTCATCTCATGCATCCAACGGGACAATTTAGTGATATAGCTCATCTTTGTAGTGAAAAGAGAATTTAAGGCACTAAGTAATTTCTTAAGAAGCTGTTTTTCGAAGGAGTTACGGAAGAAGGATTACAAGGTGTAATTTTCGGTATCCGACTAAGGGTTCAATTTATAATAGTCTCCTAGTTTAGAGTCCCGCCACACCATGCCACTGAAGATCACCGAGCCCTCGGTCACACGCTTGATCGGCACCAGCCGCAGCCAGCTGGTCTCCTTTCTTTTCGGCCCAAGCACTCTTTGGGCCAATATTCAATTTCTACTTCGGCCCATGTCGGCAGAGCCCTATTATTTTTGACCATGCGTTTACAATTTTCTATTTCTCATTTTATTATTTTCTTTTGGGGGAATGGGGGCTAGTGCAATTTTTTTCGATTTGTCTTTGCACTTTTCCTTAGAATTTTGGCTAGTGTAATTTTTTCAATTTGTCTTTGTAATTTTCCTCGAATTTTTTCGCATCATATTAATAAAAGAAAGCATTTTTGGAATAAAGTCTTTGCATTCATCCCATTTGCATAAATTTAAAATATTACAAAATATTAAACACTAAACAAAAGCACCCTACAAGGTAAAAGATCAATCTTCATCATCGGAGGCATCGTCAAAGAGGTAGTTGCTGAAATCCTCCAAGATGAATGTTGAAAATTGTTCGTCCCCACCAGCTTGTCAAAAGCTAGCTACATTGTCCCAAGGAGATTGAGAAGCTCCATGAAAAGGCCCGCTATAGGACATCCGATGAAAATCAATCCGGTTACCGTGACAGTCAAGTGCTTGGAGAGGCATGATGTCCATATAATCCTCGGAAAAGTTGAGCCCGGCCTCGGAAGAACTAGGCCTAGAGGCGGATGTTCTAGGTCCTACTTCGGAAGCACTATGATGGTGAGAACACCGTGAAGAGCGTCGGGAAGTGCTCGCTCTAGCCGTACCACAAGATGGAATTTGTTAGCTAGATGGGTGCGCTTGAGTCACCGAGCCACCAAGGAGTCCTCCTGATGAAGATGATCTAGATTGACGCCTCTAGAAAAATAATGGAGCAATTACCACATTCACTAAAAGTTCGAGTAAATTTAGCACTTACACTAACTAAGATTCACCACGTTAGCTTTTACAACTCATATTTTTAGTATGTTTTCGATCGACTTATTGAAGTAAAATATTGAACTTTCATAAATATTGAAGACTCGGATTCTACATTTATATCATTCAGAGTACTATCAAGGAATCAGGTACAAACTTCATCCCTACTAAGTTTAGATTACAAGTTATTACGAGTGTTATAGAAACTTTTACGAGTGTTATAGAAACTTTTCCGAGTGTTACGAAACTACTGCATATGTTTTCATTCGATTCCGACCGACTCGAAAGCACACTCTTGTTCATCAATTCACTCCGATGGTTTTGAGTCACTCGGACATCACTCAGATTTATCGCATGATCAAACATTCACTCTAAGTCTTTCAAACCAAGTTCGACTTTATATTCTAAGGTAAAGTGAATTACAACGTTAATTCAACTTTCTATGTCGAGCATGTTTTAAGTGAAATATATTTGTCTAGATCAAGTGCTCATACTCGATATTCTCTTCTCTAACTCGATCTTTCTCTATCTCGACTTAGATGGAATTTGAGTATAATGAATATTAGACTCGAGAAAATTCCACTCTTCTAGGACTCGGATAATTATGCACTTAATGATCTAAATTAAATTATTATCTGCGTCTAATCTTAGACCAAAGTATTTTATACTTTGAGAACCAAAATTGGCTTACTTTTGTAGGTTATCTAAACGAGATTATCCTACTTTTTGAATTACAAAAGTAACCGGCTTCAAGCTGTCAATCACCAGCAGACAAGGCTTTTCTACTTCGACCGGGTCCACACATCTGTATTAGGGTCGTCTGTTTCCAAAGCGGAAATCGTCAACGCTAAGCTCAACGGTGGTTTCCACCCTACTTTTCAGACACCACCAGTGGATTAGGACATCCTAAGGAGTCAAGAGCTATTGCACAATATTCACATCTCAACGGATCTTTTCGAGTGACTCGGAAGAACCATTACACCGGTCACGAGAGGACTTCTAATCGGAAGATAGTCATAACGGCTAATCTGCTTGGTCACCTATAAATTGAAGCCACTTCACAAGACTTGAAGATTGCTTGAACCCATTGCTTGAAATTATATCTCTTTGTATAATACTCATTCAATCTTCATCTTACAACTCCAAGTCCGTACTTAACACTTTTCGGAGTTTTAAAGTCTTGTAATCGAGTCACAAATTCTTTCTTACTCTCTAAATAAGGTCCCTTGACTGAGTTGTAAGAGTTAACTTAGCTCGATTGTCCCTAGCTATAAAGTTTACCTCGGTTAGGAAGTACTAAATCGGATAAGGGAAACTTCGAGTGTAGGAAAACTTTGTAAGGTGAAGGTTTGCTCGGGAGAGTCCGATTCACCCTAGAGGGGGTGAATAGGGTGATGGAGGATTTTCGTAGAAATTCAAACTCTTTTACCAACTAAGATACAAAAATGGATTCCGAGTCAAAATTAGAGTCGGAAAAGTATGGACACGTAAATGCTTGCTTAAAGTAAAGTGGCAAATTAAACAAAGGCTTTGAGATAGTCCGAGTCTAGAATGAACTCGGAAAGTAAACACTTAGAGATTACGTGGAAACCCTCCTGGGCGGAAAACCACGGACCGTGGTAATCCAAGCACGAAGTCAAATCCACTATTTTGAGTCCACAAAATACCGTGAACTGACCGATCCTGAGTTGCTCCCTTAGACAACTCTTTACAAGTTTTCCTAGACTCGAAATTCCCTTATCCGATCTAGTACTTCCTAGCTGAGATAACCCTTATAGCTAGGGACAACTAAGCTGAGTTAACCTTTACAGCTTAGTCAAGGGACCTTACAAAGACAAGTAAGAAAGTGTTTGTAACTAAGTACAAGACTTTACAACTCGAAAGTAATGAATTACGAGTGGGAGTTGTAAGTAGAAGATTGAGAGTAAATACAATGACTTTGCTCAAGTACGTGTATTAACAATAATTTCGACAATCTTCAAGTCTTAAACGCTGGCTTCTATTTATAGATAACCAGGCGAGTAGCCGTTATCTTCATCTCGCTAACCGATAGTTCTTTGTGATCTGTTGACAAAAGCTTTCCGAGTCACTCGGAAAGTATTCGTTGTGATATGAACGTTGGACAACGGTTTAACTCTCTTGGAAGTCCCAAAACCATTGGCGGTGTCTTGAAAGATAAGGTGGAAACCACCGTTAAGCTTGGCGTTTCGGTTTTCCGAATTTGGAAATAGACAGCCTCGACACAATCTTCCGGAACCGAGACAGAGAAGAGGAAAAGCCATGTCTCGCTGGTGATTTGACGTTTTGAAGCCGGTTACTTTTGTATTTTGAAAAGTCTATCCTCGTTTGAATAACCTACAAAAGTAAATCAATTTTGGTTCTCAAAGTATAAAATACTTTGGTGCAAGATTAAACACGGATAATAAGATAATTATGATGTTTAACCAACTAATTATCTCGAGTCGGAAAGTGAGTGGAATTTTCCGAGTCCAATATCCATGATACTCAAAATTCCATCCGACTTGGTCTAAGCGAAGAGTCAAGTTATGTAAACAATATCGAGTGAGATAACTTGATATAGACTCAAGCATGATTCGGACTAGAAGTACCGACTATAACGAATATAACTTATAACATGAAGTCGGATCTCGAATGGAAAGCTAGTCTAATCGAGCATGCGATAAATCTAAGCAATGAGGGACACGAAATAAGTGAGACACTCATATCCGTTTTCCGAGTCACCAAGAAATAAGCAAGAAATACATGAAGTAAATGTTATAACACTTAGAGTAAATATATCATATCACTCGGAAAAGTTTCTAAAAATGCGAAGAATGCCTTAGAATCAAAACTCTATAAATAAGAGATTCTTATACCTGATTCTTTTAATACAACTCAAAAATGCGTTGAGCGAGTGTTCGAGTCTTCAATCTCCTCCTTTTTGATGAAAGGCATTCCATACTTAGACAGAAAATTTGTAAGTGAAAAAGATTTACTTTTGGATCGGAAGAGTAAACTTAATGAATCGGAGCATAAAGTAAAAAATGCTTTAGCAATGAAATAATGTTAACTCGGAATTGGTGTCTGTGAACACGAGATAGAATTAAAGAGAAAGCATTAATTCATTGAAACTAAAGAGAGTACACAAATAGAGAGGGAAGGCTCCCCTAAACAAGACAACAAATGTTTCTAAGTTTATTCTCCCCCTTGCCTTTCAAGAAAAACAACAGAAAGGGAAGAAAAAAAACAGTTAGTACAAATTTGATGTCCGGACAAAAGAAAGAAGTAGAAATCTCTCGGAAAGAAGAAGAATCGCGGATCGTGGAATTGTAACACGAGTGCATGACGCCTACGAGGGAGAGGAGGATTTCGAGTGGAAGCGGAGGGATTGGAGGTACGCCGCCGCTGGTACGATCTTGACAATGTGCTTGAGCGCGGCGGAGGGAGAACCGGGATTGCCGTTAAGGGCTCGGCTCCGAGTGGCTGACCTAGAACGAGTGGATCTAGGGGTTCCTCCCTGTGGACCTCGAAGTTGGAGGGGCTGCTCCGGCTGACCCGCCGCATGTTGTTGTAGCACAGCCAGGTCTTCGACCCACCCGGATCGCTATCCGAGCCGAGTACCGCCACTTGAGCTTGTGGAGCGATCGACCCTCAGCAGCTTCCCACTGCTTCTTCCTTATGTTCCTCCTCTTGCCCGGACGGGCTCGCCTCGGCCGCAGGCTCCTCGGCGTCCGCCGCTTCTTCTTCTTCTTCCCGCTGCTCGAGGAGGTCGGACTCGGGCTCGAAGACGCTTCGACGCGTATGAGTCACCACGGTCCCGAGCCGCCTTAGACCTTCTCTCTCCGAGGAGCTCGACCAGCTCCTTCGCTCTTTGACAAGTTCCCTCATCTCAAGAACCAGAGTTTGCTGCTCTCGGATTTGGGATTGGGCGATCTTTTGGTTGATGGTCATCGATTGAAGAACAAGTTTGAATGACCGGAGCATGTCCCCGAAATCGGAGGACACGGAGATGATTTTGTCCATGAAAACGGGGACAAAATAGCAGAGAGAGATTTTGAGGCACCTGAGGTGGAAGCACCAACAGGTGGGGCAGGAAGAGAGAGAGGGGTTTCTTTCGAGTCCGAGGCGGAGAAGGAGGCCTCGGCTCCGAAGTTGTGCACCCGGACACCAGGTTGAGTTTCCTGGTATCCGTACCCTGGAGTTCCTTCTTGCCAACAACAATGGTAGCCTCGGACACAGCGGTGGGGTCCGAGGAGAGAGGAACTTTGAATTGTTTGAAGACAAGGGTGAGAAGAGCACCGAAGGGAAGAGAGGTGTTCTTCTTGGTTTGAAGTTGAGCTGGCACAACCGCCATCCGCTCAATTATTGAAGGGAAGAGGTCTACTTCGTAGCCCTCAAGAATGTCAAAAAGAGCTTTCAAATGCTTGGAGATGGGGTTCTCCTTGCTGGAATGCTTGAGAGAAAAAGGTTCTCATCGGTAGAAAGCACATAAGGCGTGCTTCTAACTTCAATCGAGTCACTGAAAAGTTTTTCCGCGACTCGAGAAACTCTTTAGCGTATTTTTCAAAGAAGTCGTCGGTGACTTCAATGAAAGGAATGGGGTTGCTGTTCAAAAAGAGAGGAAACCTTGAACAGGCGGTGGAGGAGAGAGGTGTTTATTCGAACAGTAATGTTCCGAACCCCGGAGGTTAGAACATTTTCGGAGGAGGTAAGGTGAGTGTAGAACTCATAAACGAGTTCGGGATAGATGAACTCGCTGAAGCAAAGGAAGTTATATGCTCCGAGTGGTTTGAATGTGAGCCAACCAAGAAAATTTGGTTGTAGGGAAGAACTTGTCGTCCAGCGCCGGATGTTGGGTGACAATGGGTTTGGAGGGGGTTGAGCTATCTCGGATCTTTGGTGCGACCTGAAAGTCGGGATGATTACCTCTCTTAGGCATTTTGAGAATGAGGAGGGAAAGATGAAACTTTTGAGTAGGAGAAGAGAGGAGTAGGTAGACGAGAGCAAAAGAAAAAGAGTAGAAGAAAAAGATGAGAAGCAATCGAACTTACTTGAGATGGCCTTTACGTCGCTTGAAGAAGTTCGAAGATCACTGTATACGTAGAAATCTTCCGCGAAAATTTTCGTTTGAGAGAGAGAGAAATGTAGAGTATCGAGACGAAGATGAATAGGCGGTTATTTATAGAAAAAAATTACACGCCCGTCAACTATCCGTTAAGTATAACTCCGTTCGACTCAGCTTGTCCATCAGTCATCGTAGACAGGTGTGACGGTTCTCTTCTCAACGGTTAAGATTCTAGCAGTTTGAGATCCACGGCTATCGTCCGATCACGATGCTCGAGAGAGAGAGAGAAAACGATTTTGAAAATATAGTCCGAAATTCTCCACTTATCTAGAGATAATTTCGGAGATTTTGATGTCCAAATTTTTCTCTAAATCCGAGTGTGACTCAGAATGGTTTCTAAGTGACTCAAAAACAAGAAATAACTACTAACCCGAGTATCACCTGGATCAATTGAGCTAATGGTTATTAATAATTTGTAAACACATAACACATAATCATGCAATGAGATTATCACAAGAATATCACACAGCTTATGCATTTAACATACCAAGCTCATTCCGAATAAAACAAAATTGATCTTCACCAAGAGGCTTGATAAAGATATCAGCTAATTGAAGATTAGTAGGAATGAACTCAAGTTCGATATCACCTTTTTCATAATGATCTCGTAAGAAGTGATATCCGACCTCGATATGCTTTGTCTTCGAGTGCTTGGATCGGAATCTTGGTGATACTGATTGCACTCGATTGTCACACTTGATTGGAACCGATTTGAAAGAAAGTCCGAGATCCCTCAAGTGTTGCTTTATCCATAGAATCCGAGCGCAACATGCTCCAGCTGCAATATACTCGGCTTCAGCAGTTGATAGAGCAACCGAGTTCCGCTTCTTTGAGTGCCAGGATATTAGGGATTGACCTGAA
This sequence comes from Talinum fruticosum, assembly GCA_021018815.1. NCBI lineage: Eukaryota > Viridiplantae > Streptophyta > Magnoliopsida > Caryophyllales > Talinaceae > Talinum > Talinum fruticosum. Next base: position 683,580 of record JAITYX010000073.1, on the reverse strand, counting down.
ATTGGCAAGCTCCGAAGTGCTCTTTCGATCAACTTTGTATCCAGCGTAGTCCGCGTCTCGAGTATCCAGGTGAGAGTCGGTTCGAGTCTCCGGAATACCATAGACCTAAATTCCGAGTTCCTGCAAGATATCCGAATATTCTCTTCACCGCAGATGAGATGTGATTCTTTTGGATTAGCTTGAAATCTTGCGCATAAACAAACACCGAACATTATATCAGGCCGGCTGGAAGTAAGATATAGCAACGATCCAATCATACCTCGATAGAGTTTCGATCTATTGCTTTACCTTTCTCGTCCGAGTCAAGTTTTATACTTGTTGCTCATAGGTGTAGATGCGTGCTTTGCATCTTGAAGTTTGTATTTCTTTAGCGGTTCCTTGGTATACTTGGATTGATGGACATAGATCCCATCTTTGTCTTGTTTGATTTGTAAACCAAGGAAGAAATTGAGTTCTCCCATCATACTCATTTAGAATTCTCGACTCATCAACTTAGAAAATTCTCGACACGAAGTTCATTAGTAGCACCGAAGATAATATCATCAACGTAAATTTGAACAATAAGGAAATCTTTCCCTTTGGTTTTTATAAAGAGAGTCTTGTCGATCTAACCTCTTTTAAAATCATTTTGAACCAAGAAGTTACTCGGTCTTTCATACCAAGCTCGAGAAGCTTGTCTAAGACCATAGAGAGCCTTTTGAAGTTTGAAAACATGATCTGGAAATTCCGAGTTTTCAAAACCAGGAGGCTCGCTCGACATAGACTTCCTCTTCAATAAAACCATTGAGAAAGGCACACTTCACATCCATTTGATATAATTTAATATGCATGCTGGATGCAAATGCCAACGAGATTCTAATAGCTTCGATTCGGCAACAGTGCAAACCTTTCCCCACAATCAATTCCTTCTTCTTGATTGTAACCTTGAGCCAAAAGTCTAGCCTTGTTTCGACTACCACTCCACCCTCATCCAGTTTGTTCTTGAATACCCATTTGGTTCCTATAACTGGGTGGTCGGAAGGTCGGTTTGTCGAGTCCGGACTTGGTTTCTTTCGAATTGATTGAGTTCCTCTTGCATGGCCTCTACCCATTCAGGTTTATTAAGGGCCTCTAGTGCATTTCTGGGTTCAATTAATGAAATGAATGAAGTGAATGAACACAGATTTTGAAGAGAGGAACGAGTTCTTACCCCACTGTTGATATCGAGATAATATGTTTTCTAGTGGATGACTAGAAGTAAACTTGAATGCTTTACCAGTTCTTTGATTCACGAGATTTGTGGGCTGAGCTACCCGATCTTCGGAAGCTTGTTACGAGTGACCTTCTTCATTAGCTTGTTCGTTCTAAGCGAGGCTCTTGAGTTGTCTCATTCGAGTCACTTTGGTCCGAGTGACTTCATTACGAGCCGCTTGAGTTTGAGTCTTTGTGAGCCCGGTTTCATCATCATCTCTGCTGAGCTTCAATTCGAGTATGAAGACTCGCTTGGTTTTTCTCGAAGGTTTGCTCGGGGAGAGTCCGAGTCGCCCTAGAGGGGGTGAATAAGGTGATGGAAGTTTTTCGTGGAAACTTTAGCTCTTTTGTCAAAGATGAGACAGAGACAGATTCCGAGTCAATCAGCAGGGTCGGAAAAGTTTGGACTCGGAAATGCTATCACGAATAAATAAGTAAGTTAAGCGGGAGCTATAACACGATCCGAGTCTAGAATGAACTCGGACAGATAACACTTAGAGATTACGTGGAAACCCTCCTGGGGCAGAAAACCATGGACCATGCTAATCCAAGCACGAAGTCAAATCCACTATTTTGAGTCCATAAAATACCGTGAGCCGATCGAACCCGAGTTGCTCCCTTATACAACTCTTTACAAGTTTTCCTAGACTCGAAATTCCCTTATCCGATCTAGTACTTCTTAACTGAGATAACCCTTACAGTTAGGGACAACTAAGCTAAGTTAACCCTTACAGCTTAGTCAAGGGACCTTACGGAGAAAGTAAGAAAGTGTTTGTAACTAAGTACAAGACCTTACAACTCGAAAGTAAAGATTTACAGAGTGGGAGTTGTAAGTAGAAGATTGAGAATAAATACAATGACTTTACTCAAGTACGTGTATTAACAATAATTTCGGCAATCTTCAAGTCTTGTGAGGTGGCTTCTATTTATAGATGACCAGGCAAAGTAACCGTTATCTTCATCTGCTGACTGAGAGTCCTTTGTGACCGTTGACGAAGCTTTACGAGTCACTTAGAAAGTATCCGTTGAAATGTGAACGTTGGACAACAGTTTAAACTCTCTTGGAAGTCCCAAAACCACTGGCGGTGTCTTGAAAGATAAGGTGGAAACCATCGTTAAGCTTATCGTTCCAGTTTTCCAAATTTGGAAACAGATAGCCCGCCCGACACAATCTTCCGGGACTGGAGCGAGAGAAGGTGAAAAGCCATGTCTGCTAGTGATTTGACATTTTGAAGCTGGTTACTTTTGTATTTCGAAAACGTATCCTCGTTTGAATAACCTACAAAAGCAAAATCAATTTTGGTTCTCAAAGTATAAAATACTTTGGTCCAAAATTAGACACGAATAATAAAATAATTACGATAATTAAGCAACCGATTATCCGAGTCGAAACGAAATGGAATTTTCCGAGTCTAATATCCATGTAACTCAAAATTCCATCGAGCTAGTCTGAGCAAAGAATCAAGTTAAGTAAAGAACATCGAGTGATATACCTTGATATAGACTAAGCATGAAATAGATCGGGAGTACTGACTTCAACAAGATAGACCTTATAGAAAGGAGTCGGATCCGAGCGGAATACCGATCTATTCAACATGCGATAAATCGAGTGATGAGGGACTCGGAACAAAGTATCGGGTTTCGAGTCACTCAAGGATAAGCACGAAATACATGAAGTGAAAGCTATATCACTGAGAGAAGATACCATGTTACTCGGAAAAGTTTCTAAGATACGAGAGAATGCCTTGAAATCAAAACTCTATAAGTACGAGATTGTTATACTTGATTCCTTTTATACAACTCGGAAAAGTATTGAGTCGTGTCTAAGTCTTCATTTCCTGTTCAAGCTCATCAAATATAACGTGGATGCTTTCTTCCACTTTGTTAGTTCTCTTATTGAAAATACGATAAGCTTTGCTTCGTGAAACGAATAACCCGGAAAAATACCTTCATCCGACCGAGCATCAAACTTGGTCAGGTGATCCTTACCATTGTTGTGAACGAAGCACTTACATACAAATGGTCGAAAGTAGGAAATATTTGGTTTCTTCCCCTTGTAGAGCTCATAAGGTGTTTTCCTCGGACTGGGTCCGATGAGGCATCTGTTCAAAGTATAGTTGGTCTGTGTTGATTGCCTTAGCCCGAAATAGTAAGGTAAGTTGTGCTCAATCATCATCGTCCTTGCTATTTCTTCAAGGGTTCTATTCTTTCTCTCTACTACTCCATTTTGTTGAGGAGTTCTTGGTGCTAAGAAGTTGTGAGAGATGCCATTTTTGTCACAAAACTCGAGAATTCCGAGTAGTCGAACTCTCTTCCATGGTCGGTTCGAATTCTCCGGATCCGAGTCCGAGACTCAACTTGGATTTTTCTACGAGCTTGCTGAACTCCTTGAACGATTCATTTTTGTGCTTAAGAAAACACACCTAGGTAAATCAAGAATAATCATCAATAATAACAAATATATATGATTTACCTTCGAGGCTCTTAACAGAATTTCACCGCATAAATCCATATGCAGTAGCTCAAGCACTTTGGATGTGGAAACTAACTTCAGAGATTTGAATGAAGATTTGACTTGTTTCCCTCGATACATGCTTCACAAACTTTATCCTTCTCAAAGACACGGTTAGGTAAACCCCTAACCAGACCAGGAGATGCCAATTTTTTGATAGTATGCATGCTAATATGGCCTAATGTACGATGCCATGTCCATGAGTCAACGTGAAGAGATGCTTTTAAGCACGATAAATTCTGACTCGGGTCGAGAAGAGGAATGATGTAGGTGTTACCTGATATTATACCCGAAAGCTTGATCTCCTTGGTGGAAACATCAGAAATGTAACGGTTGGTCCGAGTGAATCTTACCTCTTGACCTTTATCACACGAGTTGGGAGATACTATGCAGATTGTACTTCAATCCTTTGACAAGGTAAACTGGATCGACCAGATTGTATCCTTTTCCAATCTTGCCTATCCCAACTATCTTGCCTTTGCTATCATCTCCAAATGTGACCTTTCCTCCTTTATGTTTTTCCAACTCGGAAAAGAGTCCTGCATCTCCGACATGTGGCGTGAACATCCACTATCAAGGTACCGGTGTCCTTTCGATCTCTTCTGAGTGACCTGCAAAAAGAGAGAATCTAACCCTTCTCACTTCCTCTAACGAACCCAGTAACATTCTTTACTTGTGGTCCTTTTCGAGGAAGAAGGTTTTTCGAAACCTAGATTTGAATGACTTTGGGTTTTGTCCGATTCCGAGTCTTCCTTGCGAGAGAACTAAGTCTGTGTCTCTTTCTTTTTAAAAACCTTTCCTTTTGAAACAGGAGAAAATGGTTTCTTTTTGTAAATAGTTCGGGCTTAGTCCTCCCTTCATTTTTGTGAATGGGACCATGCTCGGCTTTCCTGAACTTCACGGTTACGGAATCCTTTTAAACGAGTTCCGAGTAGGAATTGGATTCCTCCTCTTTGTTGAAACCAAGACCTTCTTTTCTAAAGGAGACACATTGAAATCCTAAGAGCATGTCAAGGTTCTTCGACCTTGAGTAAATTTTAAAACCGGATCTTGAGACTTAATGAGCTTACGCTTTAGCTGCTCATTTTCTTTCTGAGTAACTCGGACTCGGTCTCATTAGATTGAGCGCTAGTCTTGAGTTTTCGAGTGTGAGTCTCAATTTTTCCAATTCATTTTTTAAAGAAATGCTCTCGAAGTAATTAACTCAAGTTGTTCTTTGAATTGAGAAGAATCGAATTGGACTTTTCTTCCAAGGTAAAAATCTATTGAGCTAAATCAACTTTGAAGAATTTGAGGAAGTAATCAATTACCTCTTGAGGATTAGTACCGTCCCCTCTAAATATGGATTCTCGGTTTTAGGCTGATGGAGTTGATTATAAACGTCTTCCAAGCTTAGTTTTCCAATTTTAAGATTGGAAAAGTATTTCTTTATTTTATTTTTGTTACTTGTTTGTTCTCAAAATTGATCTGTCGACTCTGTTTTTTATTTACTTCTCTTAATGAGCATTTCAGCTTTTCTAACTGAAAAAAGAGATGTTAGATCCGACAGTCGAGGCTAGGGACCGAGACTGATCGCCTTAGTCACGGCCCTTGGCCGATGCCGCCCACCGTACGGCACGGACTCTCACCGGCGCCAGACGGTCGGTTAGTAGGTTTCAGTCCAAGCTCGTATTTTCACACCGGCTTTGCCCCCAAAACCCTACAGCAAAACCAAAGTAACCCTAATTTGTTTTATTTTTGGTTGTGAAATAATATCCCGAGATTTCTAAAAATAATGCCTAAAATAAAGTGATTAATAAAACCACCACTCATTTTTATTTAATTTGTTTTAAAATGGATTATAAAAATCGGTAATCTTAATAAGTGATTTATCCCCACTTTAAAAAACTATGACCTTTTAAAAATCAAATCATTTCCATCTTCGAAAAAATCCCGCCAATGCATGGGGAAGCTCAGGACTCGGCCTTTCGGCCATGGGGATTCCCGTGGTTCCTACTGAGATAGTAATACTCATCAACTAGACCGGGAAAGGAGGGATCATGGTTCATGAGTTAAGGTGGACCTATAGGTTAAATTCTCATAGGTTATAATTTTGAAAACAAAGGAATACTAAGAGTTAAGAACCAACCTACAAACCATCCGAGCCAAAGTAACTTGACCTGAACCCATTATTGCACGATAATAACCTGACCTAAGAGTGACCAAATCAAATAGGTTAATTCGAACCTGAATGAACCCGACACTTAAAAAATCCATAATAATCGAACTCTCATGAATAAACCTAAACTGGACTCAATTGACCTAGTTCATTTGTAAGTAAGAAATGAATTTGGGTTTTCTCTATATCGATAATGCTAAATAGTACTTTGTATATGGAGCTTTTTAGAATTTTCTTCAACACTTCACTAAAAAACAAGCACAGGAAATATGAAATAAAGATCGCCTTCCCTAATCTTATTTTCCTTTTCTATGTATATAGCTATGTATAATTTTGTGTCTTCTTTATTTTTGTTTCTTTGTGGCTCTACGAGTCTCAACAAGAAAGCTGTGTGATCCTGGCATAGGGGTGAAGAAGTCATATATGCTTCAAAATTTTCAAAAAAGAAATAAAAAAATACAAAAAGTTTTTGTTTACATTTGGAGAATTTTGTATCATTTCCGGTAGGTTTTTGAGTTAAAAGTTTACGTGAGACAAAAACTTTTTATGGTGACTTTAAATATACAGAGGGTGACTGATAATTCATTTAGGGGTGACTCTAATAAAAGTTACTTTTTGATAAATTATTAATCTCTCGAATTAAAAAGTCATTCTAATATAAATTATTAGTCATATAAAAACCTTTAAAAGCTACCCCTAACAAAATTCATCTCATAATAACTATTATGTGAGACAGTCTCGTATAAAAATTTGTTTATATTTTAGAACTACTTTTTGACTTTACGTAACTCCGCATCCCATCGTTGTGCTTTTGATCCATACCATCCTTGTAAGATCAGTATTCCAAGGTTTAAGCTACTAAGATGAGTTTTCCACTAATTGAAAATAAAGTATTAAATGATTGTATTAAGTTGTTTGACTTGAGTAATTGCTCACAATAAGACAACTATCAAGAAGTTAAAACTATTAAAAACAAACATGTCTTTTTGTGAGTTCTAAAGGCTCAGGTATAATTAACTCGACTCCTTAGTTTTGAGTTAAGAATATTTATATAAATTTAGGATTAAACATGAAGTATTCTAAAAGAAATTCACAAGATAAATTCGTTTGAATAACAATCACTTATTCAATATGACTAATAGATGACTAACATAAAACTTTGATCCTAGAGCATTTCCTAAAAGTCTAAGGACTCAATTCTACTTTAGAAAGTAGAAATTGACCAAGTCATACTAACCGAGCTTGATCGAGCTACTCATTTTGAGAAATTGACCAACTCATTATGACTTAGACATCAAGTTTGCCTTAGTAATTTTATATTTATGACTTCACTTTGAAACTAGCATGCTTCAAGTATTGAACTAGAATTACTTATGTTCATTCTATTTTAGCCTGATTCATTACGTAAGAATTAATTAACTTGGCAAACATTAAAAAATTATTAAATAACTCATGTAATCATATTTACTAAGTTTATCCTTTGAGTTAAGACATATCTGGAATTTGAATATTAGACTTGAAAAATTTTAGATTAATAAATTAATGAGAATCAATCTTTAAATGCTTTATTTAGACCAACACTAATCTAATCATGGACCAAAGTATTTTTATACTTTGGAAACGATTTGTTTAATTTGTTTTTGCAGGTCTTCCAAAAGAAGATTAATCAAAAAAAAAAGCAAAAACAATGGAAAGGCTAAATACATAAAAGCCGGAAATTAGGGACAACTCGAGACAAAGTTGACAAGCTTGTTTGTTGTTGTTTTGGGTAATTTCTCATTTCTCGGTCTTACGTATTTTTCTACTTGATCTTTCGGATAGTTGGTGTTGGTAGAATAGTGATAAGTGCATGAAATGCATTATTTTCTTAGGCGTTTTGATGCTTTTCTTTGGGAAATTAGGTTAAATGGAGCGTTTATGCTCCATTTCGGCTTTACGCTTGTGTTTTGGAGTTTTGAGATGATTTGTGCAGATTTGATCACCTATACCAAGTATTCCCAAGATCCAACACGGTTAAGCATTGTAGTCAAAACGGCCATTCCCCTTGTTTCCCTGAAAATTTTAGTTTCAACAGCCAATATGAGCAGCCCGTGTCCGCTGACACGATCCATGTTGGAGGTTCACTTGTCCGGTTTGCCTGCAGCAAGCACGGGTGGGCCGTATCCATTGCCACGACCCGTTTTCCCTCGTTTCCATTAAGATTTTGCATATTTACAATCAACACAGGCAGCCCGTGTCAACCAACATGGCCGTGTTGGCTGCGAATTCTATCGGGACACTTCACTGTTGACGAGTTTTCCCTTTGATTACCAGGTAATTGCTATTAAAGCCCGATTTAGGCGATCTGTTTTGATCCATCCACCACCGTCTTCTTCATTCATTCCTCCATTGTTCATCCAAAGAGCTTCATCCACCATTAGAGAGAGATAGAGAGAGAGAGGGAGTAGAAAGTGAAGGTTTTCTCTTGGAGAGTCTTGGTCACCCTAGAGGGGGTGAATAGGGTGATGAGTAAATTTTAACAAACTTGGAATATTAAGACTTGAAAACAATAATCAAGACAGTATGAGTCTAGATTGGACTCGGAAAAGTATGGACACAGATTTATATGGAAACCCTCCCGGGGCAAAAACCACGGCCAATGCTAGTCCAAGCACCAAGTCAAATCCACTATTTTGAATCCACAAAATACGAGTAGACTGACTCAACCATAATTGCTCCCTTAAACAATTCCTTACAGATTTTTCTAAACTCGAAGTTTCCTTATCTGATCTAGTACTTCCTAACTAAGGTAACCTTTACAACTAGGGACAAGCTGAGCTGAGTTAACCCTTACAGACTTAGTCAAGGGACCTTATTTAGAAAGTAAGAAAGAGTTTGTGATCTGATTACAAGACTTTACAACTCGGAAAATATGAATTACAAGCTAAGAGTTGTAAGTAGAAGATTGAGTATGAATACAAAGACTTTTGCTCAAGTAATGTATATTGACAATAATTCCAGCAATCTTCAAGTCTTGAGAGTTGGCTTCTATTTATAGATTACCAAGCAAATTAGCCGTTGTGACTATCTTCCGATTAGAAGTCCTTTGTGACCGTTGTAACGGTTCTTCCGAGTCGCTCGAAAAGATCCGTTGAGATGTGAACGTTGTGCAACGGCTCTTGACTCCTTAGGATGTCTCAATCCACGGGTGGTGTCCGAAAAGTAGGGTGGAAACCACTTGTTGAGCTTAGCGTTGAAGATTTTTAGTTTTGGAAACAGACAACCCTAACACGGCGTCTAGGCCTTGTTCGAAGTAGAAAAGCCTTATCTGCTTGGTGATTGACGACTTGAAGCCGGTTACTTTTGTAATTCAAAAATAGGATAACCTCGTTTAGATAACCTACAAAAGTAAACAAATTTTGGTTCTCAAAGTATAAAATACTTTGGTCCAAGATTAGGCATAGATAATAATTTAATTAAGATAATTAAGTGTATAATTATCCGAGTCCTAGAAGAGTGGAATTTTCTGAGTCTAATAATTATCGAGTCAGTCTAAGGAAAGATTAAGTTAAAAAGAGAATATCGGAGAATGAGTGCTTGATCTTAGATAAATATATTTCAAACAGACATGCTTGACTTAGAAAGTTGAATTAACATTGTAATTCACTTTAACTTAGAATATGAAGTCGAACTTAGAATAAAAGTGTTAGAGAGATTGTTTGAACATGCGATAAATCCAAGTGGTGTCCGAGTGACTCGAAACATCAGTGTGAGTTGATGAACAAGAGTGTGATCTCCGAGTCGAGTCATAATCGAATGAAAACACATGCAATAGTTTCTATAACACACGGAATGACTTGTAATCAAAACCTAGGAGGGATGAGGTTTGTACATGAGTCTTTGAGAGCACTCGGAATGATATTAATTCGAGTCCGAGTCTTCGGAAAGATTCAAGAAGAGACGTGGAAGGTCGAAGGAAGGCTTGAAGATCGAAAGATTAAGTTGTTCGTGGCGAGAGGTTCAAGTAGCGTTTTTGGAGACTAAGTATTTCTATTCCTCTCTTTCATCTCTTTTCTTTCTAATGCAAACCGTGTTAGATTCGTTGTTAGTTTTGATAACGTGTGAGTAATACTTTTCATCCTAGGAATTGCAAAAACCAAATAATGTGATTCACACAAATTTCTTATAAATTATATAACTCATAACATATCTACTTGAACAAATGTAAAAGAGATTGAGTAGTATAAAACATTGATATTAAAAATACTCACAGGATTCATGAAAGGTACGAGCAATATATGTAATTATGGCCGCTTGTATAGTTTAGGTGGATCCAAACCTCTCAATTCGAGGGGGATCAAATATGGGTTGTGTGTATTCTGGTTCGGATAAAATAGGGGGTCAGGTGTATTTCATATTTAGGTAAAATATGGGTGGTAGTATATCAAGTTATATGGGTTTCGGGTCGAGTAAACGAGTTGAGAGCATCTTTTTATCATTTATTTTTCTTTTGTCAATTATAAAAACCGAACATATATTTTGTTTAAAATTGCCCATAGTTATACAAAAAGGCATAGTATTTATTTTTTTAAAAGAATATTAAAAAATCTTCAAATCTTTTATTGTGGTAGTTGCATGAGAACTCAATATGGCTTGACCTCTTGACCCGTTTAAATAAGGATAATAAAAGCCTGGGTCAATAATGGGATGAATAAAAATGAGTTGTTCTATTAATGACTCGTTTAAATTTTTTATTTTTATTTCACATCTACTATTATATTAGTTTACATGTTATACTTAGTTAAATTTATTATCAAAAATTTATAAGTAATAAAGATAATATTGTGATGAGGTCTTTATGCATATTTACTCCATTTTAAAATAGGTCAAGAAAGGGTTGATTTAGGTCCGCTCAACTGGCATGTTTTATTCACAAGGAAAATTTGACACTTGTCTTAATATGACTCATTGTCCATCCTAGGCGATGCGGTTCAAATACAAATAAAACAGTTTCAAATAAATGAGAATTAGAGATTTACAAACTAAAATTATTATTTTTCAACATAACATCAAGATTTTACATTATTATAGTATTATTTTTCTATATATATATATATATATTTCAAATTTTATTGTGCATAATTTTTGTATATAATGTTTTTTATAAGAAAGAAGTTCAAAAAGGAAATAGTATTAATATTTGTTTGTAAAAGATTGCGAAAATTATTTAATTTCTCTCCAAATGATGTGATGTAATAAATAACCATTACTAAAAGAATGATTAAAAAAAGTTAAATCATATAATAGGCATAAATCATTCAAGCAACAAACCACAAAGCTAAAATTGTTGTTTTTAATACTAACCCAACTGGTCGAACATATTCAGATTGGATTTGACTCTCTAATTGCGGTTTTTTTTTTGTGTTATGGTCGAAAAATTATATTCATAACCCAAAATTTACGGGCGGGATTGAGTTGGACTTTCGAGTTAGGTCAATTTTTGGCAAGTTTAGGTGGATTTGAAGAATAAATTTAATACTTTTAGTACTTATAATTTATACACATATATTTTGGGATTCTCATATCTTTGAAATCCAATTAACTTTTATTGTGCTTATAGATTGCTCTCATTCAACTTTAGCATAGCTCTAACAAATAAATAAAAGAATGACATCAATTGGCCGATTTGCGCCTATTTTTCTTGAACAATTGTCTAAGATTTTTCATTTGGCAGGCTAATGGAAAATATATTAGATATGATGTATTTATTTTTTCAAGACATCATGATATATTATGTTTTCTATTTTCTAAAAATTATTTAGTTTTAGCAAAAAAAAAAATTCATAGGAAAGTTAAAAATATAAAAAAATAAAATAATTCAACCAATCATAATGCGACAAATGCCCTCTAAATCACTTAAGTACTCAAAGACGTTGAGTTTTTTATCCCTTAAAACTAAAAAGAGAACTCACGTTAAACATTTAAATAATAAAAAAATGCTATTTTAAGTTACAACTTGTAACATATAAAAAGTATTTCTAATGTCTCCTTATTATATTATAAGTATATAAATAATCACTATATTAAATTTTTCATAAAAGCACTCTTTTTGGATGAATTGTATATCATTATCATAAAAATTATTTTTTTAAAAAAGGACGCAACAATATGTTTAAACTTAATTGTATTCATATGTTACATTTAGAATAAATTTAGTCTGTTAAAATTTTTTATTGAAAATATAAATTAAAATTTTTATTTTGTAATAGCTCATGTTGAAAAAATAAGCTAGATCAGTATAATGTGGTCATGCATATAATATATAAATATGCTATCTAATGATGTATTTTCTTTTTTCAAGACAAAATCATACATTGAATTTCAGTTATCTAAATATTAATTAGAAGATTGAAAAATAATTAAATTAAATTAAATTTCAACCAATTGAAATGTGACAAATGTCCTCCAAACAACCTATGTACTCAAGTTTTATTAATTACTAGTTTGGACCCGTGATATGCACGTAGCATTATTGTACAATGTATACTTAAAAAATCATTGAATCATAGAGCACCGATGTACTTGTGAGTTTCTTTTTCTCGGTCATTTGATTTTATTGAATGGTTTCATCTTCAACAACTATTATACATGTTAGATTCATCTTTTAATCATTCTAAATTTCTAAAGATAAATAAAGAATCTAAAACAATAAATAAAAAAAGAATGTTAAACAATATATATTTTCTAAAAGTTATTACATCCTAGTCATCTAAAAGGGAATGAGAAAATTTATTTAAAAATAAATTTATTGGTTGTAAATATTCACACGCAATGATAAAAGTATGATGAGAGAATATTTATTTTGCAAACTTACCCAAAAATTCTATAGACATTAAAATTATTTAAGATAGAACTGTGGTGAGAAAAATGACAACTTCACTTTTGCATAAATTAGCAAGTGAAGTACATAAAATTCAACTCAATAATTACCAAATTAGGCTTCATAAATCATATTAGTAACTTAGGTTGGTGCAATTTAGCAAGTTAGGCAAAAAGCATAATAAAGATATCTCATATAATTGAGGTAAGCTATTGAAATGCTTTCAATTTGTTTTAAGCATTATATGACAACCTTGATTATGTAATCTCTATTCGACTAAGGCCCAAATTAAGAGATGCATAAATACCAAAGTTAAACTACCAACGCAACCAATCTTGCTAGAATTAGGCATTTATAACTAAAAGCCATAGACATTTGACCTGTTTCAAGTATTTCGAAACCCTTTTCTCTTTTCATCATAACAAATATGTTATTTTCTTATTCCTAAATTTTGCTTATCCTAAACGGCATCTCTATTTTGTTAATACCTAAATTAAAATCTTGAAACTATAAAAAAAACGTGAAAGTGAAATATCAAATCCACATAAATCGATTACCATTATTCAACATTTGTTTCAATATATGAAGGAGAAAAAATACTAATAAGACTATATTATCATACAAAAAAAAAAAAAAAAAGAGGAGAGTCTACTTATGAAAGGAAATATTTTTTTCATTTGATAAATTATATTATTTAATTATTTAATTATTTACATCAATTACTCATATTGAATGGACAAATAATTTTTATGGTTAAGAGTACCCTAAGATCCTACAATCACTCCTGTTGCATTATTTGACCAATTTGAAAATAATACTATTATATATTGCATAAATTATTATTATTATTATTATTATTATTATTATTATCATCATCATCATCATCATCATCATCATCATCATCATCATCATCATTATTATTATTATTATTATTATTATTATTATTATTATTATTATTATCATCATCATCATCATTATTATTATTATTATTATTAGATTTATTGTGGCAAAGAGTAAAAGAGAGTCCATAGATGAGTGGAAACCTATTTTTTTCAAGGATAAATTATTAATTTTTTATTGGACGAAAATTTTAATCCCTCTCAAGTCACCATTTTATAATTTTGAAAAGATTGCTATTATATATAGTATAGATAGTATTAATTATAATAATAATAATAATAATAATAATAATAATAATAATTATTATTATTATTATTATTATTATTATTATTATTATTATTATTATTGTCGTAAGGAGTAAAAGAGAGTCCATAGATGAGTGAAAACTTATTTTTTCTAAGGATAAATTTTTTTTATTGGACGAAACTCCTAAATTTACTCTCGGGCCGCCATTTCATACTTTTAAAAAGATTTGTATTATATATAGTATAGATTATTATTATTGTGGTAAAGAGTAAAAGAGAGTCCATAGATGAGTGAAAACTTATTTTTTCTCAATGGTAAATTATTATTTTTTTATTGGACGAAACTCTTAAATTTACTCTCAAGCCGTTATTTCATACTTTTAAAAAGATTGCTATTATATATAGTATAGATTAGGCCTATATCCATTACTCTGCAAGGATTTGAGGTTAAAAAAAATTCTAATCTTATTAACATTTTCGTACACAATTTTTTAAAAATACAATAATATTTTTAAGATTTTATTATTTTAAATTCAATTGTTACTATATGAATAACTAAGTATAATTTTCTTCACATCAAGAAGAATTGTCAATGATAAGTTAATTATAATGATTCTTTTTCATTCTTTCTAAATAGCAGTATAAATTACGTTCTATGTAAAAAAGAAAAAATATTAAATTCGGTGGTCTCATTATAATTACAACTCTCTAAATTTCAGAAATTTGTATACTTCCTTTTCAATAATAATTTACTTAATCACTTATTTATGACATATAAATAATATATTACAGATACTATTGCAGACTTTTTGATAGTTGAATAGTCTTTTTTAATATACTTTAATCATTTATCATATTAATTTTTTTTCCAAGGCAAACTATATTATTTAGCTATTTATATAATCATTAATTATCTACTACATGGCATCCTATGTGGCAATCCTATATGTCATTCATCCATAAACTCTATCCAACTTTTAACACAGCGCGCGCGCACACACACGCACACACACAGTTATATTTAGTACTTTGTATTTTGTAACCTCAAGGTATGCCTTGAGTAGAATTCTTTAATGTTTTACCATGACATTATCACAAATACAAAAACTAACCTTAATACAAAAAAAGTAAATTATAATTTTATAATAATATTGTGTTTGATATGATTTTTTAATTTTTTTAATTTTTATATCACAGTTATATTTAGTACTTTGTAAAATTCTCAAGTATATGAGACTTTTTGATAGACAAATAAATATATTTTAAATATTAATTAATTTATTAATAATTATATTATGGTCATACTAATTACTTTATATATATACAATAAAAAATTTATTTTTTTAAATATAGTATTGTGTTAATTTAACCTAAGATGGATATTTATGTAATCAAGTAATTCTATGTAATTATTACATACGTTATTTTATGTGTTACTCATATGGTCATATGTTTTTTTTTTTGAACCAACACTTATACATTGATTCTATCAAATTTTTATAAATTATGAAAAGGTAACTAACGCATACATAAAATGATAATGTGTACAAGTAATTAATTTATGATATATAATTTCAAAGAAAATCACTTACTTAAAATATAACTAAAGCCATTGCTTACGTAAACAATATATTTATGAGACATAACCACAAAAGCATCCTATATATTATTTATATGGAGCTCCTAACCAATTTGCAATATACATACACTAAATTAGATTTCCACCCACATCAATTACTTGATAAATATGCAAAGCATTCCCAATTAGGGTATTTATGGTACTTCACTATAGTTTTTCCTTATTCTTATACATAATATTAGGAACCCACAAAATGGTTAAACTAATTGGGTGTTAAGTTAAAATATCCATATCGGTAAGTGGGTGAAATTATACCAGAATAAGTGGAGGTTAAATTAATTAATATCATATACCCGAAGGGGGAGAGAGTAAAATATCTATGCTATAATTTGACTTATAAAATAGAATTCTCAATTTCATTATTAGTAACATATAATTTTCTCTAGTCATGTTTTAATCACGTACATATATCTAGAGAAGAATAAAATGTATTTTGAATCTTTAACTTCTAATCAGGAAACTAATCATGCTTTGCTTAGAATAATGATGCTTAATTAAGAAAAATAAACATAACAAGTACTCACATAAGCTTGGAAGATAAGAGCTAATGACTTTGATTAAACTTCTAATTACTATTTGTTTTTCCGTGATTGACCTGGTTTCATTCTCACTCTCACTCTCGCTCTCACTCTCACTCTCACTCTCTCTTTCCCTTGCTTTAGTAATTTGAGCGAATGAACACCTAATTGAGTTAACCTCTTTTAAGCTTTTGAGTGAGATCAAATGAATTATTACTCCTCCACTCCCAAGCGTTCAAACGTGTGGACTAAGAAGAATCGTAACTTCTCTCTCTCTCTCTCTCGTCTTTCCTCTTGGTCGAGACTCATGTTTAAGGACTTGGTCAATATTGCGTCATATATTAACAAACAATGACACTTCATGCATGCAAAAGAAAAGCCCATTACTTCCATTACTTGCTATCTTTTTAGCCAACTCAAGCTATTCTTTTTGGGGAATTTCCTTTACGGCATGTTTGGTTGGATGTAATCAAAATCTTAATGTAATCAAATTGGTAATGGTCATTACATTATCATGTTTGGTTACTACTTTATAATGCAATCAAGATTGCGTTGTAATCACAGATAAACTCTACCTATGTAATTAAAATAACTTAGACATTTACTAAATAATCATGATTGCATCCATCTTTGTGATCAAATTTTAATATACTTGTAATAATTCTCTCTCTCTCTCTCTCTCTCTCTCTCGTATTCTGTATCCTTTTTCTCCCTCCTCCTTGGCAAGCAAAACATTCACCCATTTGAGAAGCAACTTGATTTTCTTTCTTCTATTATCTTAATATATATGATATGATCGGTTGGTCATTAAGAGAAAAATTAAACTTTAATATTTTGGATTTAAAATTTAATTATTCAATTAAAAAGATAAAAGAAACTTAAATTAAAACTTTTAGATCAAAATTATTTTTACTTGTTAACATTTATCTTTAATTCAATAAATATTTATCATCAATAAAATAATTTCAGTTGGTATTTTTTATCAATAAAAAAATTTAAAACATAATTATATGATAAAAGAGATTAAAAAGAGCTCAAATATAAATTTATAGTTTAAAATATTGTTATTTGAATAACATTTATTTTTAATATGATAAACATTTATAGCCACTACAATAATCCAGTTGATATTTTTTGCCAAAAAATAAAATAAAATTAGGAAATTTGATAGAACAAATTTTTAAAATCTCAAATATGATTTCAAATTTCAAATTTTTATTTTCATGTGGATAACATTTACCTCTATTATGATATTTATTGATATTAAAATAATATATTTGATATTTGCCATGAAAGAAATAAAACTTGATTATTTGATAGAAAATATTTTTAAAAGCTCAAATCTAAACATGTATCTCAAATTTTTATTTTGATAACATTTATCTCCACTATAATAATTTAATTACTATTTTTTACCATTGAAATAATTCATTACCTTTGTGATTACATTATACTTTTTATATAACCAAACATGGTAATGTAATTATTGTCCCATTACATTTCATACCTAATTACATTACATAATTGATTACATTACACCCCTATTACATTACATCCAACCAAACGCCATATTAATTTCCTTTAATTACTTCAAACTTAGCTTATAGGTTATTGCTTGACCATATGTTCCATGCAAAAATCATCATTCATATCTTTCAAATAACCGACTTGTAACAATAATTAGACACACAATAATTCTTCATGTGTCAAAACCAATAAAGATAACCCAAGTGCATCATATATTCCTTAATTGTATCATCACATGCAAAGCTATATTATCGTGTATTAATTTGTAACATTTTATTTGGATGTAATGCATATCACCATTCTCCATTTGTTAACATAATAGGGAAATTCCATATGATGCACATGTGTGTTTAACACTTTTCCATGTAATCCACAACAAAATCTTGAAATCTACTAGGTATTATCAAATTTATGATCAAGTTTAGGTAGGATACCTTTTTATAAGTTTGGCCCAGTTAGAAAAGGTGAACTAACTTTAGAAAGGTAAGCTGGCCGTTAAAAAATATGAATTACCTATTAAAGGGGTTAGAGTGGCATTGTGTAGACGAATATGCCCTGAAAGATGACAAGTTTCCCCGTTCTCAAATTGCCCCTTTTTTAAATTAAAACCCTAAATTCCTATGTTCATGTCTCTCTCTCTCTTTCTCTCTATATCTCCCTCTCTTGTTCCTTCGTTGAAAGTGAAACCCAAATAACTAGTTGAGGCAAATTAGGTTCGTTTATCATCCCCCTTCCAACTATTTCTCTCTCGTGGTCTCTTTCTTTCTATTTGATTTATATTGTTGTACAACTCGTGCTTGAAACCAAAATCAAGGCTGCTTGATTATGGCATGTCAAAGTTCATCATTGAATTGTGATAGTCAAATGCATTTAGGGTCTATTTGGACCTAGAAAAATAGCTTGGAAAGAAAAAAATTGGAAAACTATTTTTTTTCCTCTGTTTGAATTAAAGAAAAAGAGATGGAAAAAAATTTAAAGGAAAGTATGGGAAAAGGTTAAGGAAATTTAGTGTAAAAAATGTTCTTTACTAAAATCAAAGGAAAACGGTTGGAAAATCAACTCATGCCTTCCCCAAGCCCCCTCCCGTTCGCTCTTCGCTTGGAAAATAAGCTCGGGCCTTCCCCGAGCCCCCTGCTCTTCGCTCGTCTTTCTTCTTGGGCTCTCGCGTCCTGCTCCATCGGCGTCCTTCTTCGCCGACGTTAAGGAGGACCTCCCCGAGCCCTTTGCCTCCCACGGCTCTTCTATCATTGGGTTCTCCTCTCCTCGCTCTCCTCGCGCTATTCTCTGCAGGCGTTCTTCTTTGCCATCGATCTCTATCCTTTAGCAATGGTTTCTCTCCTCCGGTAAATCTCTCTCTCTCTCTCCTCTGGTAACCCATCCCCTTCTCATATCTCGTAAACTAGGGTTTTAGGGTTCAATCTGGATTCAAGTGTTTTTGGGTTCATTTGGACAAATTATGTGAATTTGTGAGAATTTGATGTTGTGTATTTGTGATTGAGTGGATTTATCCATCCGGGTTGGTCAATTTCGTAGATACAAGGAGAAATTTAATTGAAAAATTCTTATGTTACATTCATGCTAGCAGTGATATATGCAACGATAGTGGCTGCCTCGTACATTGCTCTCCTTTCTTTCCTTGCACTTTTGTAGGTCATGAGTAAAATTCTTGCCATATATTAAATTTAAATTCCACCGAAGTTGGTAGATGTCCGTGTTCGGTCATGGATTATATTACGTGCGCAGAATTGTGTTTCATATTTTAACCGAGAGGTGGGTCTCGTATCTCCGAGGTTTAGCACCTCTCCACCCCCTCCCGACCCACAAAAAGTCTTGTTTAGAACCCTTGAGACTTGAGAGTTAAATCCTAGAGTTGTCGAGTATAGTAGAAATGATTGATTAGTAACTCTCTGGAAGCAAGAAGGCATGATTTGCAACTTTGGATTAAGATTAGCACATCCGGAAAATTCTTTTGGGGTGGAGTTAATGATGCTTGACTCGACTAGTGGCCCATTTGAAGAAAAAAAGGCATGGTTTATCTCTTTCGAAACTTTTATCTGAACATTAGACAAGACAATAGTAGCCTAGTGTGGTTCCTGTGGAGCATGTCTAGGAGATCCGAGATAAGGTAGCATTGGCAGTATATGTGGAGAGTTTGTTCTAATGTTATTCACTTCTTCTATCATATGAGCATACATAATTGGGATGTTTGTACTTCACCCTCTATCTTGGTAAGAGGGGCACAAAGACTTGATGGTGCTCCATGGGACAGCTCGGTTTTGTGCTCGGGATGCCAACTTCTCTTGTGAGGGAAACATGAACTCACAATGGTGCTTTGTGAGGACTTGATGTTTTTGGTCATGAGTCAATGATAGCTGAGACATTGTCGTTATTTATTTCATCTGTTTGGAAGATTTCAACCGAAAAACTTCCTAAGAAGAAAATGTCAAAGCTATTGAGGCTTTCTCCCCCTAAATTTCAAGAATCTATTGAAATTTGAGCGCAAAAATTACGAGCGAGACAAAATGATGGCATGCCCATATATTTCATCCTTCAAAAATTTAGCCTTTCTAACATCGGTATAACTCGCTCAATTCTATCACGCACAATGTAGTTGCATGTCGGTCTCTTTGCTTGACCGACTATTTTGCTGTCTTGTTTTGCAAGTTAAGATGATCGGGATACCCAAAAGACATATTTGTTACTTGTACAGGGAGACAACGGTTGAATATGCGGTCTTGGATGCCGGTTTGTAAATCAACAGCAGTATAATGCATCGACAGTCGTTCTCCATGGGATTGGTTACGCTTTTCGATCCAAGGTCACTTCGTGAATAACGTTCAAATCGGTTGTGATTGCACAAATGATTTTGGACATGTCATTATAGGCATATCAAATTGCTTGGTTAGATTGTTTTATTGACTAAAATCCTTTGTTGAATGAACTGTATGTATGATAAGCAGTATGTTGTGTCAAACCAAAAAGGGAAAGAAATGTTATTATCGGTGGGAAGTGATGTAATTTGAACATGATATTTAATAATTGTGATTATTTCTTGGTGGCCTTCTACGGAATTATCCATGTGAAATTTGAACTTTTATTTTTCTACGTTGTTACTTCTAAGCACATGAACAAAATATTACAACGAAGGGAAATATTCTCCTATTCATGCTTTCAAATTGATTAGCTGAGAAAATGAATCATATTGTTCGGGATTGATTAAAGGAATAAGTTTTATTTCTCCACTTTGATCCATTTTTACTGGTCATAAAAATAAATTTTACATCATATATTTTTATGCTTGGTTTTCGCTAAAATGACATATAGTTGAATATTTTTTAAATATATCAAACTTTGTGCTATGTGAATTTAACACTTATTAAATATAATGTATAAATTGCTTTTGAAAATATAATTTCTTATTAATTATTATATATTGTAAGTGATTAGTTTAATCATGGTTAACTTACATAACTGGTATGAGAGCTTGCATACAATAGTTTAATGAAGTTAAAAACTCACTAGGTTAGGTTTTTTTATTTTTCCAATCAATTTTCCTACTTCCAAACAATGGGAAAAATGTTAGTTGGAAAATCATTTTTTTTCCTTGTGTTTTTCCTTAATCCAAACAAGGGAAAAAAATAAGTTTCTCTCAACTTTTTTCCTTCTCATTTTCTTTCCTTTGAATTTTCTTTCCAACCTACTTTCCTAAGTCCAAATAGAGCCTTAAAGAATCCATATTGCAAGTGTCGTATATCTGAGAAAAGTTGAGTTGAAAATTTTAGAGGTAAGAGCAAACTCTAATGTGTCATTTTTTCGATGCCATGACTGAAATTCCTTCGTATGCTTGTCGGATGAGTATGTAATTGGAAGTGGGTAGAAAGAGGTGAAGTTTGAAGGTATTGGGAAGAAATTAATCACTAAAAGAGAAGATGAAAGTGTGAAGACCATGTTGTTGGGGATTTCCAATTATATGCGGTTTGTTGTTAAGGTTATTGATTATGTGTGTTATATTAGTGATCATAGTGCTGAAAACAAGGCTTCACAAGCAGCAAAATAACTAGTTTAAGCCAAAGAAAAAGTTCATAAAGTTTGATTAGTTGATCTGTCCAAACAAAGTCATCATTGTTCTTGTGGTTGGCATGCTTAACTTTTCAACCTCATATGTTTTCTTCTTCCGACATTTGATGTAATTAGTGGAGATGCCCAACTTGGTATGATTGTTCGGAGGGTTGAGAAGTTGGTGGTTGGCTGGCTGGTTGCTCGACTACGTTGCTTAGCTCTCCTTTGAATTGGAACTCCAAGTCCTTCCCTTATGTCACTTCTTATTGGTCCATCCTTGAAAGTATTTAGGTTGTAGACATCTAAAAAGTGTCTCTGTTATTTATTTATTTATTTTGGTTAATCCCAGTAATGAAAACCAAACCTTATTTGTACGGTCCGATCGGGATTGGACTAATAAAGAGTGGAAAAACTTGTTTTAGCCCGGAAAAAGCCAACCAAATGCAAAAAATAGCTCAATGTGCATTTCCTTGGGCCGGGCATCCGTAATCCAATTTTCTCGGTCGGTCCAACCAGGTTCGAAATCCCAAGCCTAGCTCCGAATCAGCATCGACCTCCTAACGTAAAAAAATGTCATGTTTGAACTCTTTTTAGCTTCCAAGCCTGGCACGATTCGCCGATCACAAGGCATGGTTGTTCGGGTATAACGCCGACCCCTAGGTCTCTCTAAACAACATCATTTTGACAGTTTCAAGTTTTGGATATTTCTTTATCTATTTTCGAAAATCTCAGCTTAGTTTATCCTAACCAATGACAGGGGCTGAATTTAGGGTTTCGTAAACACTAAATTTTTCTATAAATGGAAGGGTTCTCCCCTTATTTCGGACTTTTTTCACCAATTCCAGCGACTAAATAGCCTCCACTCTATAGAAATTCTCTCCCACACTCTTCTCTCTACTTTCTCTCATTTACACTTCAAGTTTCCTTTTCTAAACCTCACAAGAGAGCCTTCATTTTGCCACTTTTCGCTCACTCCAATCTATCGTTACTTTGCTGAAACTCGATCAAGATCCGAGCATAACAGGTGGAGTCCGCTCGAGGATGCCAACCAGATCATCCAAGTTTTAATTTCATGTTGTTTCTTTTAATTTTAGTCTTTTAATTTCCGTCTTGTGGTTTAAATATATAATTTTATTAAGTTTCCATCACGCTCGATGTAATCGGTTTATTCTTATCGCTTTCCTTTATTACTTTCTTTATTGCTTTTATTTACTTCATGTTTTGAGTACCTTTAATTTATCTTTTAGTATGCTAACTGCTTGTTTTCTTTAACGCGATTTTTACTCACTTATTTAACTAGTAGAGGTCGTCTTTATTACGGTGGAATGAGGAACACCTCTCTTCATCTCATACCTTCACCCCAGAATATCGGATCATTGGTTTAAGGCCAATGGAGTCCTCTTCAAAAATTGTTCTTAATTTTGAGTTGTTATCTAGTTCGGTTGTCCCTTCGCTAAACTCAAAATTAGGAAAGTGATTATTTATTTTTGTTAATTTTTCTTTCAAAACTAGTTGGTGACTCCTTTTAATCTGTTTTGATTGTCAAAACTACATCTTAGTTTTTTTTTTTTTCTAAGGAATTTTTAAAAATTGGAAATTTAGTCGAAGGTCTAAGCAATTTGACCGGGACTATCTCGACGAGTCCTAGTCAAATGGCATGCATTAGACATTAATTCAGGTGGGGTCGGCCCGGCCCCAGATTAATTAGCTTAACTCATGGAGCTTTCGCTGTCCGGCCCAATAGAGCTTTGTGGCGGTCGGTTTCTGTTTTATTTTTCCTGTCTAGAAAATAAATTCCAAGAATTCTAAAAGAACTACTTTCGAAAATAAAATGTTTTCTAAAATTGTCCATCAACTCCTTTAGAAACAAGTACTAGAAATTAGACTTCTAACGATGAAAAAGTTGGTTGTTAAAAGCATGATTTATGTCGTTCAAAACTCTAACGATCAAAAAATGTTCATCGTCTTCCGTCGTTATTAGTTTTAACGATGAAATAAAAATTTCCGTCGTTATTACAATAACGACGAAAACTATACATGGTCGTTATAAGTTAATTAATCAACGACCAAAAAATATTAATAACGACCAAATTATTCGTTATGTTTTTGTAAAATTAAAAATCACAATTTTATAATTATTATCATTAACGACTGACGGTTGTTTGTCATGACTTTTTCTAAGCAAGGTTAATGAGAAATATTTCGTTATTGAAAATCACTACTACGTACATTGTGTTAACGACCAATTGTTTTCAGTCGTTAATAATGTCGAGTTAATATAATGTTATAATTAATAAAAATAAATTCAATAATAATAAGGACAAATTTTAAATATATATTAAAACCATTAGTTTGTAAATATTGTTACAAAGCATATAATTATAACATCAAAAGTATCCTAAAACTTAACAAAATAATTCTAGAAAATAAAAATTGTTAGTGTTCGTGTAAATGATCATATATTAAAAAAAAGGGATACCTTAATGATATTATATATTCAAATTTTGTTGAAATTATACGATTTGGATTACGCATATTTAACTATATTATGAAAATAGAGTTTGCATGAATTATGTGAAGACTCGGACTTTACATATACATCATTACGAGTTCCATCAAAGAATCGGGTATAAGACTTCAACTCTTATAAAGTTTTGATTACAAGTCATTCTATGCGCCTTAGAAACTTTTATGAGTGATATAGTATCTTTTACGAGTGTTACGGAATCTATTGCATTTGTTTTCATCTCGCTTCGATCGACTCGGAAAGCATACTCTTACATGCCATTCTACACACTGCGTTGCGAGTCACTCGGACAACACTCAAATATATCGCATGTTCAAACACTTACTATAATGTGCATAAACTCATATCGACTTCGTGTTCCAAGAATTACCATGTTAATTCATTCTTCTAAGTCGAGCATATTTTGTTTGAATTTTGCTTTGTCTAAATCAAGTCTTTCTACTCTGTTATTCTTTATTTGACTTGATTCTCTTTTAGACCGACTTAGATGGATTTTGAGTCTCATGGATATTAGACTCGAAAATTTCATTCCTTTTGTGACTTAGATAATTATACACTTAATTATCTTAATTAATTTATTATCCGTGTCTAATCTTGGACCAAAGTATTTTATACTTTGAGAACCAAATTGATTTACTTTTGTAGGTTATTCAAAAGAGGCTATCCTATTTTTGAATTACAAAAGTAACCGCCTTCAAAACGTCAAATCACCAACAGACGAGGCTTTTTCCACTTCGACCGGGGTCCGGATCATCGTGTCGGGGTTGTCTGTTTCCAAAGCTGGAAATATGCAACGATAAGCTTAACGGTGGTTTCCACCTTACTTTTCAAGACACTACCGAGTGAATTGGGACTTCCAAAGGAGTCAAGAGTCGTTTGCCAACGTTCACACCTCAACGGATATTTTCCGAGTGACTCGGAAAATCCATTACAACGTCACAAAGGACTTCCAGTCGGAAGATGGTCACAATGGCTAATCCGCTTGGTTATCTATAAATAGAAGCCAACTCTCAAGACTTGAAGATTGCTTGAACCAACTATCAATACACGTACTTAAGCAAAAGTCTTTGTATTCATACTCAATCTTCTACTTACAACTCCAACTCTATACTTAATATTCTCTCGAGTTGTAAAGTCTTGTAATTTGTTACAAACACTTATTCTTACTTTCGAGTAAGGTCCCTTGACTGAGTCGTAAGGGTTAACTCGGCTCGGTTGTACCTAGCTGTAAAGTTTATCTCGGTTAGGAAGTAATAGATCGAGATAAGGGAATTTCGAGTATTGGAAAAACTTATAAGGAGTTGTCTAAGGGAGCAATTCGGTTGAGGCATTCTACTGTATTTTGTGGATTCAAAATAGTTGATTTGACTTCGTGCTTGGATTAGCACGGTCCATGGTTTTACGCCCCGGGAGGGTTTCCACGTAATTTACGAGTTGATACTTTTCGAGTCCAATCTAGACTTAGACAGATTTAAAATTCCGTCCAATCCGTATCTTCATCTTCCTCTTAACTCGAGTCGGTGTTTTTTAAGTTCATCCTTAACTCACATTCTCCTCAAAGTCATATCTAGTGCTTAACTCGAACGAATTTCCTCATCACCCCATTCACCCCCCTCTAGGGTGACTTAGCTTCTCCGAGAGAAAACCTTCGATTGGTATCGAGCCTAGCCTTTCGGAAAGGATCTAACCATCCAAAGGTCTAAAGATCAAATGGCTCGGAACAACGGAGAGTTCGATGAAGGAAGATCTTCCGAGCAGACCACCAAAGTTCAAAGGGTCTAACTTCGTACACTCGGAAGAAGCTCATGGAATGTTTCCTGCTAGATCATGATGAGGATGTCCGGAACATCATACAAGTAGGCAACTACATTCCCATGAAGACGGAAGAAACAAGACTCTTACCCAAGACAAAGGCTGAGTTCACTATCGATGAAACAGAAAAGTTCGGAAAGAACTTCAAAGCGATGAACATTCCGATGTGCGCCATCAGCTCGGAAGAGTACAACCGAGTGTCTACCTATGACACGACCAAAGAAGTATGGGACACACTCGGTCAATACTTATGAAGGCACAAGCCGAGTAAGACAAGCTAAGATAAGCCAATATCTTCACAAGTATGAGTCGTTCAAGATGGAGCCGTAAGAAAACATCACTCGGATGTTCATCCGCTTCACCGAGATTACCAACAATCTCAAATCTCTGGGTAGAAAGATCTCCCACGAGGAAATGTGCAGAAAGATACTCAAAAGCCTACCCAAGAGAAGATGGGGTCCCAAGGTAATAGCTATCGAAGAGGCCAAGAACCTGTCTCTACTAAAGCCGGACGAACTCATTGGGAAGCTTCTCACCCATGAGATCCACTCGGAAAAGGAGGATGCAGAGGTCGGCACCAAAAAGAACATTGCGCTGAAAGCCTTAAAACCCAGAGAAGCAAATCGAGTTCTTCGACTCGGAAGAGGATCCCATGACACTTATCGCTAGAGGCTTCAAGAAAATAATGAAGCACAAGAGATGGGATAAGAAGCCAAGAGAAGAGTTCTATAAGAAAGACAAGAAGGATAGAAAAGGTAAACACTCTTCCCCTTCAAAGTTATCTTTGACTAAGAACTCTGGATGTTTTGAGTGTAGCAACAAGGAACACATAGTCAAGGACTATCCCAAGAGAAAGAGGGACAAAAGAAAGAAAAAGGCTATAATGGCCACATGGAGTGATGAAGACTCATCGGAAGACGATGAAGACTCGGATGACTCAAAATGTCCGATGACACTCTCGACTTAGAAGTCGAAACAGAGTCGGACTCGGATCACTCGAGACAGTGAGGAAACAAATACTCGGGAGGTAATTGAATACTTTCTCAAGTTTTCCAAAGTTGATTTAGCTAAGTATATTTTCACTTTGGAAGAGAAGTCCAATTCGACTCTTCTCTTTTTAAACAACAACTTGAGTTAATCACTTCGAGAGCATCTCTTTAAAAAATGAATTGGAAAAGCCGAGACTTACTCTAAGAGAACTTAAGACTAGTGCTCAATCCAATGAGACCGAGTCCGAGTTACTCGGAAGGGAAAATGAGCAACTAAAACAAAAGCTCAACGAGTCTCAAGATCTTGTTTTAAAGTTTACTCAAGGTCGAAAAACCTTAATATGCTCTTAGGGTCCCAATGTGTCTCCTTCGTAAAAGAAGGTCTTGGTTTTAACAAAGAGGAGGAATCCAATTCCTACTCATAACTTTTGAAAAAGATTCCGAACCGTGAAGCTCGGGAAGGCTGAGCACGGTCCCATTCATAAGAATGAAAGGTGGACTGAGCCTAGACCAGCCTACAGGAGAAAGCCTTCTCCACCGTTTTATAAAAGAGAAGTTTTTCAAAAGAAAGAGACACGAGACTTAGTTCTCTAAAAGGAAGACTCGGAATCGGACCAAACCCAAAGTCATTCAAATCTGGGTTCGAAAAGTCTTCTTCCTCGAAAAGGACCACGAGTAAAAGGTGTTACTTGGGTTCGTTAGAGGAAGTGAGAAGGGTTAGTTTGTTTCGATTTGCAGGTGACTCGAAAAGAACAAAAAGGCATTGGTAGACGGTGGATGCTCACGCCACATGTCGGGAGATTCAAGACTCTTTTACGAGTTAGAAGACTACAAAAGAGGAAAAGTCACGTTTGGGGATGACAGCAAAGGCAAGATAATTGGGATTGGCAAGATTGGCAAAGGAAGCAATCTAGTCAGCCTAGTATACCTTGTCAAAGGGTTAAAGTACAACTTGCTAAGCATCTCTCAACTATGTGATAAAGGTCAAGAGGTAAGATTCACTTAGACCAATTGTTATATTTCGATGATGCTACCAAAGAGATCAAGCTCTCGGGTAAGAGATCGGGTAACACTTACACGATTCCTCTTTCGACCCGAGTAAGAACTTATCATGTTTAAAAGCATCTCTTCATGATAATTCATGGGCATGGCATCATAGACCATGCATACCATTAAGAAACTTGCATCCCCTGGTTTAGTCAAAGGATTGCCTAATTGTACATTTAAGAAAGATAAAATCTGTGAAGCATGCACAAAAGGGAAACAAGTCGGATCATCTTTCAAATCTCTGAAAACTGTTTCCACATCCAAGGTGCTTGAAATGTTACATATAGATTTATGTGGTGAAATCCCTGTCAAGAGTCTCGAAGGTAAATCATATGTGTTTGTTATTGTTGATGATTACTCACGATTTACCCGGGTGTGTTTTCTTAAGCATAAAAATGAAGCTTTCAAAGAGTTCAGCAAGCTCGATAGGAAAATCCAAGTTGAGTCTCGGACTCGGATCCAGAGAATTCGAACCGACCATGGAAGGAAGTTCGACTACTCGAAGTTTGCAGAGTTTGCAGAGTTTTGTGATAAGAATGACATTTCTCACAACTTCTTAGCACCAAGAACTCCGCAACAAAATGGAGTGGTAGAGAGAAAGAACAGAACTCTTGAAGAAATAAAAAGGACTATGATGATTGAACACAATCTACCCTACTATTTCATCGGACCCATCCTGAAGAAAACTCCATACGAGCTCTACAAAGGGAAGAAACTCAATATTTCATACTTGGACCCTTTGGATGTAAGTGCTTTGTTCATAACAATGGTAAGGATCACCTGACCAAGTTTGATGCTCGGTCGAGATGAAGGTATTTTTCTTAGTTATTCATCTCATAGCAAAGCTTGTCGCATTTTCAATAAAAGAACTAACAAAGTGGAAGAAAGCATCCACGCTGTGTTTGATGAGATTGAACAGGAAAAACCAAGTGAGTAATCATTCTCGGACCTAAAGCTCAGCGAGAGATGATGATCGTGATGAAAATGAGCTCATCAAGAATAAAATCCATGACAATCAAAATGAAGTCACTCGGAATGAAGTCACTCGAACGAAGTGACTCAAAATGAGACAACTCAAGAACAAGCTCGGAATGTTGAAGGACAATCTAATGAACAAGCTCACTCGGAACGAGGCTTCGGATCCGGTGAACCACGGAACAGGTAGAGCATTCAAGTATCCTTCCAGTCACCCACTAGAAAACATCATATCTCGACATCAACAAGTGGGGTAAGAACTCGTTCCTCTCTTTAAAATCTATGTGCATTCACTGCATTCATATCATTAACCGAACCCGAAATGCACTAGAGGCCCTAAATGAACCTGAATGGGTAGAGGCCATGCAAGAGAAACTCAATCAATTCGAAAGAAACCAAGGTCTGGACTTTGACCAAACGACCTTCCGACCACCCAGTCATAGGAACCAAATGGGTTTTCAAGAACAAACTGGTTGAAGGTGGGTTGGTAGTCAAAAATAAGGCTAGACTTGTGGCTCAAGGTTACAATCAAGAAGAAGGGATTGATTGTGGAAAAACCTTGCACCTGTAGCGGAATTAAAGCTATTAGAATTTTATTGGCATTTGCATCTAGCATGAATATCAAATTGTATCAAATGGATGTGAAATGTGCATTTCTCAATGGTTTTATTGAAGAGGAAGTCTATGTTCAGCAACCCCTGGACTTGAAAACTCAGAATTTTCAAATCATGTTTTCAAACCGCAAAAGCTCTTTATGGTCTTAAACAAGCTCCCGGAGCTTGGTATGAAAGACTAAGCAATTTCTTGGTTCAAAATGATTTGTGGAGAGGTCAGATTGACAAGACTCGTTTTATAAAAACCAAGGGGAAAGACTTTCCGATTGCTCGGATTTATGTTGATGACATAATTTTTGGAGCTACTAATGAATTTCTATGTCGAGAATTTTCGAGTTAATGAGACAGGAATTTCAAATGAGTATAATGGGAGAACTCAATTTCTTCCTTGGTCTACAAATCAAGCAAGACAGAGATGGAATATATGTCCATCAATTAAAGTACACCAAGGAGCTGCTAAAGAAGTACAAACTTTAAGATGCAAAGCATGCAACGAACCCCATGAGTAGCGACGATAAAGCTGGACTTAGAAGAAAAAGGTAAAGTAGTAGATCGAAACTCTATCGAGGTATGATTGGATCTTTGCTATATCTTACTTCCAGTAGGCCGGGCATAATGTTTAGTGTCTGCCTGTGTGCAAGATTTCAAGCTAATCCAAAAGAATCACATCTCATCTGCGGTGCAGAGAATATTCGAGATATCTTGCGGGGACTCGGAATTCGGGTCTATGGTACTCCGGAGACTCGGAACCGACTCTCACCTGGATACTCAAATGTTGATTATGCTTGGGTACAAAGTTGATAGGAAGAGCACCTCGAGAGTCCGCCGGTTTCTTGGTCAATCCTTGATATCTTGGCACTCAAAGAAGCAAAACTCGGTAGCTCTATCAACTGCTGAAGCTGAGTATATCGCAAGCTGTGGCATACTGTGCTCAAATTTTATGGATAAAGCAACACTTGAGAGATCTTGAACTTACATTCAAATTAATTCCAATCAAGTGTGATAATCAAGGTGCAATCAGCATCACCAAGAATCCAGCTCGAGCACTCAAAGACAAAACATATTGAGGTCAGGTATCATTTCTTAAGAGACCATTCGAGAAAGGTGATATTGAACTTGAATTCATTCCTACCAATCTTCAATTAGCTGATATCTTTACTAAGCCACTTAGTGAGGATCGGTTCGTTTTATTAGGAATGAGTTTGGCATGATTAATGCATAATTAATTTTTGTTTGTGCTATGTGCTTACTTTTCTTAATAACCATTAGTTCGATTGAACCGGTGATACTGAGCTAACGGTTATTATTTGTTTCGTTGTTTCGAGTCACTCGAAACTTAGCTGAGTCAAACTCAGATTTTGAGAAAAATGGACATCAAACTTCTAAAATCATCTCTAGACAAGTGGAGAATTTCGGAATTTATCTTAAAAATCTCTCTTTCTCTCTCTCTCTCTCTCTCTCTCTCTCTCGCTGTGATCAAACAACTAGCCGTTGGGAGGCAAGCTGCTGGAATTCTAACCGTTGGAGAAGAGAACAGTCACACCGGTCGGAGGTGACCACTAAGGAGCCGAGTCGAACGAATGCGAAGGACGCTTACTTCTCTATAAATAGAGCGTATTCTCTCTCATTTCACTACTTTACTCTTCGCTTACTTTCACTCTCGCAATTAAATCTTCAAGCACAATCTCTCACAATCAAAGCAACGCTCGGTGATCTCAAGCTTAGTGAAGAACATCTCAAGTAAGCTCTGTTTCTCTCGGCTCTCTCTTCTTCTACTCCTTTCTTTCTCGGCTCTCTCTTCTTTTTTTTTTTTTTTTTGTCCGGACATCAAATCATATCTACTTGATACATTCTTCCTCTTTTTGTTTTTCTTTGAAAGGCAAGGGGAGAATAGTTAAAAACATTTTTGTTGTCTTGTTTAGGGGAGTTTCTCTCACCCTCTCTTATGTAATTTTCTTGCCTTTAATGAATAAATGCATTTCATTAATAATTGATATCCGCTTTACGGGTTTACTACTTAAAGCAATTATTTATGAGTTTCTATAGTGACAGTTCATTAATAATCCTCGCTATCGGCGTCCAATCATTGATGTGTCTATCGGTATTTTTTTGCTCCGATACCTTAGCTCTTGCTTTGCAACCTCGGTTTATTCGCTCTAATAGATAAATGTGCTCTAATAGAACTCCATTTTATCTCATCTTACTGACTTATTTTCCGAGCAAGATTGAAAAACCACATCTATATCACTAACAAAGTTTTGTCTAAGTATGGAATGCCTTTCATCAAAAGGGGAGATTGAAGACTCGGACTTTACATATACGTCATTACGAGTTCCATCAAAGAATTAGGTATAAGACTTCAACTCTTATAAAGTTTTGATTACAAGTCATTCTATGTGCCTTAGAAACTTTTCTAAGTGATATAGCATCTTTTCTTAGTGTTACGGAATCTATTGCATTTGTTTTCATCCGCTTCGATCGATTCGGAAAGCATACTCTTACATGTCATTCTACACACTTGCTACGAGTTACTCGGATAACACACAAATATATCGTATGTTCAAACACTTACTATAACGTGAATAAACTCGGATCCGACTTCGTGTTCCTAGAATTACCATGTTAATTCATTCTTCTAAGTCGAGCATATTTTGTTTGAATTTTGCTTTGTCTAAATCAAGTCTGTCTACTGCTGTTATTCTTTATTTGACTTGATACTCTTTTAGACCGACTCGGATGCATTTTGAGTCTCATGGATATTAGACTCGGAAAATTCCATTCCTTTTCCGACTCGGATAATTATGCACTTAATTATCTTAATTAATTTATTCTCTATGTCTAATCTTGGACCAAAGTATTTTATACTTTGAGAACCAAATTGATTTACTTTTGTAGGTTATTCAAACGAGGCTATCCTATTTTTGAATTACAAAAGTAACCGGTTTCAAAATGTCAAATCACCAGCAGACAAGGCTTTTTCCACTTCGACCAAGGTGCGAGACATCGTGTCGGGATTGTTTGTTTCCAAAGCTGGAAATTTGCAACGATAAGTTTAACGGTGGTTTACACCTTACTTTTTAAGACACCACCAGTGAATTGGCACTTCCAAAGGAGTCAAGAACCATTGCCCAACGTTCACACCTCAACGGATATTTTCGAGTGACTTAGAAAATCCATTATAACGGTCACAAAGGACTTCCAGTCGGAAGATGGTCACAACGGCTAATCCGCTTGGTTATCTATAAATAGAAGCCAACTCTCAAGACTTGAAGATTGTTGAACCAACTATCAATACACGTACTTAAGCAAAAGTCTTTGTATTCATACTCAATCTTCTACTTACGGCTCCAACTCTGTACTTAATATTCTCCGAGTTGTAAAGTCTTGTAATTTGTTACAAACACTTATTCTTACTTTACGAGTAAGGTCCCTTGACTGAGCTGTAAGGGTTAACTCAGCTCGGTTGTACCTAACTTTAAGGGTTATTTCGGTTAGGAAGTACTAGATCGAGATAAGGGAATTTTTGAGTCTAGGAAAAACTTACAAGGAGTTGTCTAAGGGAGCAACTCTAGTTGAGTCATTCTACTCGTATTTTGTATATTCAAAATAGTGGATTTGACTTCGTGCTTGGATTAGCACGGTCCGTGGTTTTCTACGCCCGGGAGGGTTTCCACGTAATTTACGAGTTGATACTTTTACGAGTCCAATATAGACTCGGATGCATTTAAAATTTTGTCCAATCTGTATCTTCATCTTCCTCTTAACTCCGAGTCGGTGTTTTTCTAAGTTCATCCTTAACTCACATTCTCCTCGGAGTCATATCTAGTGCTTAACTCGAATGAATTTCCTCATCACCCTATTCACCCCCTCCTAGGGTGACTTAGCTTCTCCGAGAGCAAACCTTCATTATGAATACGAGTTTTCGGAAAATAATAATATTTGTATTTTGATAATATATTCGTCAAATTACGTTTTTGGGGAAAGAGGTTTATGTCTTACCTAAGATTGTTACTTTTGTGTTCTAAAGCTATGGCCATAGAAGTGTCCGTCGTTTTGTTTGGGGTCGCCTAGTGGGAAAGGTTTAACCAATCTCCTAATATTTGTTTATCGGCCCAAGGTCTCCTAGTGAAAAGGTTCTAACCGATCCTGTGGGATTTGTTTGTCGACCCATTTGTTATGTAACTATGTGAGTCCACTGGTAGGTGACAAGGGTTTTGACTCGAACTTGCTAGGATTTGAATGTGACTGCATAGTTTTTGTTATGTGGACAGTTCAGTGTCCTCTAAGGCAAGGGTGCCTGGTTGGTGCCATATGTTTGAGTCGTAATCGGTACACTTCCCGGTACCATGTGAATGAGTTGCAGTTGGTACTTCCGAGATTTGTTTGTCACCCTTTTATTGTGATAGTTCTTTGTGTGGGTCATGGGTTGATTTCTCCTAATTTAAGTAATTTTGTTTATATAAGAATATTGCGAATATGCTATGAGTATGGATTGTGATTTGGATTTGAAAGGTTTATGATATGGATTTTGACTTATGATATTTTTGAGACTCGATATATTTGATTTTAAGTATATGTGTGGTTATTGGATTTATGTAAAGAAATATGTTATTCAACAAGTTTGTGAAAATTTATTTCATATACGTATATGCTTTTGTGTATTTATGAATTGTGGTTATAGTCGAGTTATTTGTCTAACTTAGTGGATTTCGCTTTCTTTTGGACTCAAGTGGGGACTATGAGCCCGAGGGACATGGTGTATATATGACAAATATGGTTAGTTTAGTGAATAAACTAGCGGTGGAATTTGTTTAGGGATTTGAGTGAAAATGAGAGCCTCCGAATTGTACTGGAATGGGACATATATGATTGAGTTAGGCGAATGGCTCTTCTTATAGTAATCGTGCATATGATTTGTTTTGTTTATTCGTGAGTACCTAAGTGTTCGGTTCAATCGTTATGTGCAAAAAATATTTGTAACAAATATTTACATTCATCTATTACCTTCCACATGGTTTAATTTTGTATATTTATATATGTTTACGTGTACTATGTGATTATGTGTTAACCGATTAAAGTGCAAAGTGCAACGACAGGGAAGGTAAGGATTATTTACTCGGGCTCGGGAGCTCATGACCTCACCATTTTTCAGGTTTCTTAAGTTAAAGAGATACAGGGAAGCTTTTAAGAAAGCCATCCGGTAGCGACTTTTTGGGAGGCCCAAGTTAGGAAGACGACCCCTTTTATTTTGTTACTTGATTAAGTTTTAGACTATGTTGATAAATAAATATAGATGTATTTTACTTAGAGTTTGTATAAATAATATGAATATAATTAAATATGTAAAAAATTGTATGTTTAGAATTACCTTATTCGACTATGGGTTAAATTTTATAAGAGCTTCTGCTGCACTAGTCGTCCAATAGGCTAATTAAGGTTAAGAAATGTGGGTGACCAAGTAGAACGTTCACGGCGGTGATGTGCCCGACTACTTTACGTCGGGCGTTATAGGGTGTTCTTGCATATTCAACCAATTAAACGATAAAAGTGCTCATACTCGCACGAGAGAATCCCGTTACTTCAAGCATTTACAAAATAAACGATAAAAGTGTAAAAATTCTAAGTTTTATAAAATTCTTAACAAAAACATATATCCACGTGAATATATAACAAAACAAAGAAAGGATTAGAAGCTTACCTCAAGCACCATTGTTGTTACAATCATAATACAAACAAAAAACATATATCAACGTGAATAGACAACAAAACAAAGAAAGGATTAGAAGCTTACCTCAAGCACCATTGTTCTTATAATCACAACACAAACGCTTCCGCTAATGTAACGTCCCGAAACTTAATCGTATTTAATTACTTTAAATTTTTATTTTATCGTCTTAATATGGTTTAAGAGCCGTGAGTCTCGCAAAAAAAAAAACTCAAAATCGAAATAAAAGATGCGAACAAATTTGATAATCGCGAATAACAACGGGTAATTCGTACAAATTTACATTTGTACAACAAAATGTATGTATGTTCGAATAATGCTCAATTTTATTCTAAACTCGAATAATTAAAAATAATAAGCAAAAATAAAATAAAATCATATATATAAATAAAGAATTATTATAACAATAAATAAAATTTAGCCAAATGTATGGTTGAATATTTAAGCATGTGGTAAGAAGATATTAATATTAACAAAAAAATGAAAAATGAATGATGGTTGTAGAGGAATCGAGAATAAATTAGTAATGAGGGGGAGGCCTTATCCTTATCTTCCATGTCTCTCTCACCTCCTCATCCGCCCTCCCTTTTCCTCCCTTACCACCGGTGTCACCGCCGGCCGAGCCACCGCCATCCGCTCATCGCCACCACCCAGCTGGACGCCCCCTACCGCAAGCACCTTTTTCTCTCCCCTTTTCTTTCTATTTCGTGTCAAACAGGGCGGGACAGCCCACTGCTGCTACCACCGCCGACCGCCGCCTTCCGTAGCACTCGAGCCACCGAATCTTCACCGCTGACCACTACCATCCAATTCCACCTTTAACCCATTTTGAGGTATATCTCTAAAATCCTAAATTTTAAGTAATTTTATCACAAATTCATGTTGTAATTGTAATATTTAGACAAGTAGATATGAGTTGGGAATTGATTGTGGTGGAATTGAAGGAATTGTGGGAACAAATGAAATTGAATTTAGGGTTTATTATGTGTTGATATGGAATTGAAAATTAATCGGGGTTTCTTTATAATTGTAGATGTGCTTGTATAAATTATATATGAGTATGAATGAATTATTTGGTTGTGGTGAATTTGTATGTGATTTGGGGAGTATTGAAATATGGATATATGTGAAATTGGATTTTTGGGTTTGCTATGTGCTAAATTAGTATTGAAGACTAATTTGGGTTATTCATAATTGTGAATAGGTTTGTTTAATTTTCTATATGAGCATGAGTGAATTACTTGGTTGTGCAAGGATTGTTTAAGTTATAAATGCATGCTAGGAAAGTAAATTAATTAAATTTGAGTATGTTAATCCTTGAAAAAAAAGGTTGAAAATGCATTTGAAGGTTTAATTGGAATTGATTATGATTTTTGCGAAGTTAAATATATAATTAGGAAGAGAATAATAGAGTAAGTGACTAAGAGTTGAGGAATTTATTAAAACTAGATACAATAGATACGAATGTAAAAGCTTATCAAAAATAGATATAAGAAAGGTTAATAAGTTTATTAATGCAAATATTAATTTTCTGTTGAAAACATAAAATGAACATGAACGAGTATTCAAGGAAGCAAAGAAACTCAAAACTAAAAGGAAACGATCTACCAAGGTACGCTATTACTTGTACCCTTCCAAAATAATTAAATTTTAATTGTTGTGTAAAATATTACTTGTGTTTCTTTTTTATTTCGGCCTACAATTCTTTACAACCCAATTAATCATTAATCATTAATCATTAATCATTTACTTTGAATCGTTCATAAATGCTTGCTAGTAGAATTAATCGTATTGGGCCCTTCCCAATAATCGAAAAATTTAATTGAATCGTTTAATCGAAGCCATGTATTGGGCCTTCCCGACAAACGGAAATTTTAACCAAATTGTTTAATCGAAGCCATGGGTGCAAAATTGAAAAGCTTACAGATAAAGAAATTAAGCATCTTATTTAAATGTTGAGATTTTAAATGAATTTAAAATCGCATACGCGCTAATTGACTATTCGAAATGGATAACCCTTTTGATGTTAAATGTATTTTGGATTATGTGTTAAAGAAACGGATGAACTTTTGTACCATCTAAGTCAAGTATATAATGTATAACCCTTGTGACTATTTGTGCAAATAAATATATAATATGCATAACAATATGTGAAATGTATGTGTTTAGGCCTTGTTTGTACTACAAGAGACAGTGGTAATGCCCCACCTTATGTTACGGTTCGCTGCCAAATATTTCTTGAACGTAATTGGGGTATAAATTAGCTTTATGGACAATTATAGTCTGGGGCGTTACAACTAATGTTGACTTATGACGCCGAACTAACTCCAGCAATTGCCGTCAGAAGCATGCAAAGAACAGCACTCAGGTGGACAATTTCCACTTCCTGTTTACATAAAAATTTTGATAATCATTGATTCATTGTCAAACAATCTATTGCTATAAGATCAATAATTTCTTCACAACTCATCTCAACGCTGGATCCTATTTGAGCAGGATATGGGTAAATTCAAATGTAGGCAACCTTATCTCCAAGAAGTAAAGAACCCAATTCTAGACACCCGCCAAAAAGGGGAATTTTAAAAATGTTGTCGACTTAAAAATTTTTAAAGGGAAAAAAAAGAGAATGAATAGCAAGTAATAAAATATCATTGGACTTTTTTAAAAAAATTATTTAAAAAGCATAGTCCTCTGCAGATCTATTCAGTCATAAACATACAATACAGCCATAGGTCTCAGCTGCTTAGCACGGACAGCATGTAATAGGAAGCCCAAATTTGCCAACATAAAGTATGCTCATCATACAAATAATTAAGTGAAACATACAGGTTTCTTTTATTAACAACAATGACTATAGATTCTATACCTTCAAGTGAGAATTTTACTAGTACAATATATCATGTTTATAAAGCGACCACTGACCCCTTTGCCACTGACAGAGAGAGAATCTCTCAAAATTAACCTTTGAGTAAGGCCTAAAGTGTCAATGTCCAGATCTTCCAATCTACTGACGTGGTCATGGTTTGTTTTGATAGCTCTCGTGCCTCCAATAAATACATCTATTATGAGTGGGATGTTAAAGCAAATGTCAGGAAAAAATAAATGCATAAGTTGTTCTGGATAGTCTTGCGCAGGATTAACATTATCTTGGGGGAAATCCTTCAGCAAAGAAGAACATAATCTAATAGCCAGGTCGCTAGAACAAAGTGAAACTGTTCAGACAATTACTCACAGAAGACAACTCTTTTGCCAATGCATTTCCCTGGGGCACTAGGAGGAGCACATTGTAATTGGACTTGGAATATTTAGGGAAGTAACTTGACCACATATATAACCCATATGCCCATATTTAGGAGAACTTGACCACAGAAACTATAACTATCTTACACAATTCCTCTAGGTATGGAAGCAAAAGCCGGACATATTAGATTGTGTTAACGAACTGCAGTGAATTGGAAGGGCAAAATTCATTTTTATGTCAGTATGATCAACCCAAAGAAGCCATTGACATCCATGACAGCACAACTTAAAGTCATAGGAAGCCCACTTTAGAACAATGAGCCCAAATTCAAGAACTTTGATAAGGCCAAAAATTTGAAATTCCTACAGCAAACTGAAAACATCATGAAAACACAGAATATGTGATTTCTGTTAAACCCTAACCAATCTCTCACAATTTTGGAAAACAAGTTGGAACCCAATTTGAATACAAGATATTATAGGATCACTGGGATCTGCCCAACTCCCTAGCATAACTTCAACCAGCAAAATTCAATTGGAGCAATAACATACTAAATTCATCAAACCCATACGGCCATATCTTTGTAATTGCATTATAAAAGTAGAGCACAACAGTTCATTCAAATTAACAAGGAAGGGGAGACAGACACACACACACACACACACACACAGACAATAGTTCTTTGTTTTCCCGTTGCTTATTCAGTTGCGAAATGAGGGCTGACCTCCAAATTGAAGCTGAAGTTGCACCAAATTACGGCCAAGAAAATGAAAGATCCATACATGTGGGTC
The DNA here is from genome assembly GCA_021018815.1 of Talinum fruticosum. NCBI lineage: Eukaryota > Viridiplantae > Streptophyta > Magnoliopsida > Caryophyllales > Talinaceae > Talinum > Talinum fruticosum. The sequence goes on along the minus strand of JAITYX010000073.1, from coordinate 644,212 downwards.
GAAGTATTTGATTAGATTGAGACAACTGCCCACCTCAATTAATTATTCCCCCAAATTACAGGATTAAGCATACAACTTTGCATCCTCAACACAAACAAAAAACCCATAAAAAAATTCAACATAAACAAGAAAAACTGCATAAAAAGTACCTGTTCAAACTTCAGATCGGGCGAGGGCAAGGCTGTCGGCGGCCGATGATTGAGCGTCGGACAGAGAGAGAGAGAGAGACCGTGTGAATGAGGAGGGCGGAGGGCGAGGGCAGTCGGAAGCCGGCGATTTGAGACTGAGCGTGAGAGTAGTGCGAGAGGGTAAGAGCAAGAGAGGGGTGGGTTTCGCTGGTAACGAAGTCGCCCGCCGGCGATTGAGTGTCGGAGAGAAAGAGTCGACCGCCGGCGATCGAGGGCGGACGACGATGGCAGTCGGGGGCCGGCGATTTGGGGCTCAGCGTGAGTAGTGCGAATGGGTAGAGAGCAGAGAGGCCAGAGCGATACTGGAACGAAGAACAGAAAATGTTCTAGGGTTTTTTTCTTACTTCATCTTAATTTTTTCCCTAAATTTATCTTAGAAAAAAAATATTAATAATTATATTTTTAAGTCTTGGCAGCACTAACTACCAACATATTAAAGGTAATAATAACATCTTTTTTTCTTTGTGTAATAATAGTTATTTAATAAAATTAAACAATGAAAAATTAATTCCGTCATTATTAGTAACTTTTAATAACCAATTGTATGAATCATCGTTAAAGTGTCGTCGTTAGAAGTTTAATTTCTAGTGGTGAAAATAAAAGCCTTATTCTCCTTGATAAGCACATCCGGCGTGAATCCGACATTAGTAGGGAAACTCGGCATGAGCTATGATTTCTATAGTGGCGGCTCTACTCGTGGACACTTATTAAGAGGGTGAGACTCAAAACTTGAATTTGTGAGTTTTATTGCATTGGCATTAGGCATCTTTGCATCTTTTTTAGATAGCTTTTAAGTGAATCGAAAATGTTCTAGGGTTTTTTTTTTTTACTTCATTAGGTTTTTAAGTGAATCGAAAATATTCACCACTTTTCTCCTAATAATTTTAACTTATAAGAGTGCTAATTTAATTTTTTCTCCTTAATAATTTTACCTTAGGAGGAAATTTTTAATTAATTTTTTCCCTAAATTTATCTTAGAAAAGAAAATATTAATAATTATATGTTTGAGTCTTAGTAGTACATTTTTTGGGGAGGGTGAATCATTCTCTTGGCGAATCTACTCGACTTGACACCGAGGTATGATTACTTTCCCACTCATAGCAAGCTCTCTCGATTCCCGATTAAGAAACACCGATTTTTAGAAAAGAAAATGGATTAAGTATATATATGAAAGTTTACTCTTTGAGAGTGTGAGTCGCCCTAGAGGGGGCGAGAAAGAAGTTTTGCGGAATTAAAGATTTTTAGCACAAGTTAAGACTCGGAATTCGTAAAGGGAATTCCGAGTCTAGAATGAAATCGAAAAGATAGAACAACGAGAAATACATAGAAAGCTTCCCGGGGTCGAAAACCGGTGACAATGTCAATCAAAACACCAAGTTAAATCCACTACTTTGAATCTACAAAATACAAAGGACTCGATTTCTCAAAATTGTTCTCTTCGACAATTCAATACAAGTTTTCCTAGGCACATAAGTTTCCTTATATGCCCTAGTACTTCCTAACCGAGTTAACCCTTATACCTAAGTACAAATGAGTTGAGTTACCCCTTACAGTTCGATCAAGGGAAATTACAAAAGAGTAAATAAAGTAAGTGTTTGACTAATTACAAGACTTCTTCTGTTTTAACTCAAAAGCCGAGAAAACAAGCTACGAGTTGAAAACTAGAAAAGATTGAGTGTATGAGATCAAAGTTCAGTTCTAGCAATCTTCTAAGTCTTGTAGGATGTCTTCTATAAGCAAATAGTCATTGTGTCACTAGTTATTGTAACGGACGGTGTAGGTCCCTCGAAAGAGAACCAGTTATGAAGATGAACGTTGTACATCAATCCTTGGCTTAAAAAGTAATCCATCCCACTTGTTATGAATGAAATCTAGGGTAGAAACAACCATTAGATTCAAAGGTATAGTTTTCCGTAAATGGAAACAAACAACCCTCACTTGAAAACATGGCTTTTTTGTCTACTGGCATTTAACTGTAATAAGTCTGGTTGCTTTTTCTTTTCAAATTGAGATTAAATAAATTTAATCATCATGCAAAAACAAATCAACATGATACTCAAAGTATAAAAATACTTTGGTCCAAGATTAATCAAGGATAAGAATTAATTCAAATAAATAATCATTTAATTATCCTTAAACTAAATAAATGAAATTTTCCGAGTCTAATATTCAATATGTTTCAATTCCATTTTATGTCTATCTTAAAATGAATGAAGAGTTAGAAAATTATATAGACATAATACATAAAATGATAATAAATAATTTTATTTAACAAATAAATCGACTTAGGATTAGAATTAACACTGGTAATTTTGATTCAACTTTTGTAATGAGCCATATGTTAAAATGAGTTGTGCATATGAAATTATTTAGGTGAGAAGTCCGTCTCGATTTCTATCTAAGTGGGTCAAAAACCCGGAGATAAGTGTTTCACTTATGAATAGGTTTATGAGTGGGTCGACAAAGATGAAAACTAAAGATGAACTTCCTAAAGTGTGTGAATGACTTGAATTCAAAACCATAAAGAGAGATAGAGTTATCTTCCGAAAGTAGTGTTGGGCTACGATAAAGTGTTTTGGGTCTTCGAAAGAAAGAGCTTTACCTTTTGAGGATCCTCGGGTTGAGTGACACGAGTTCTTGCCTTCTTAGTGGCAGTACCTCCTTCAAGCAACACTTCCTCTCTTCGGCATGTTAAGCGAAGTAGAAAAGAAACCGACATGAGATGAAGAATTGAACAAGTAAGAAGGAGAGTGAGAAAGTAGAGAAGTAGGGTTCCGAGTCTAAAAGAGTGTGTGAGAGAGAGCTCTCGGTTAGAGATGTGATATTAAGAGAACGAAAATAGCAAAGTGAGAGAATGAGGTTGAACAAGGGCTATTTATAGACAAAGGCTCTCATAGAAATGAAACCTCAACCGACCTAGTTTGCGGAGTAACGACTAGCTTACCGTTTAACGTTCCAAGTGTCCTTCTAATTGTTACTTCTTGAAACCGCTTCCTCTAATGGCCGGTTTCTTGACCGTTCACGTACTAGAAAGAGAAAAAAATCAAAAATATTTCTAAGATTCTCTATTGAATTAGAGATGATCTTAGAAGTTTGATGTCAATTTTCTCTTAACCGAGTCTCGACTCAGTAGATCGTCTCGAGTTGCTCGTAACACACTCAAAAACTAGTAACTATAGCTCGGCTTCATGAAGTTTCAACCGAACCACTAGTTATTCGGACAAAGCAAGTAGTAATCAATGAAAACACACAATCTTTCATGCAATCACTGAAGTAATCATGCATTTAACATACCAAGTTCATTCCTAATAAAGCGTAATTGATCTTCACTCAAAGGTTTTATGAAGATATCAGCTAATTAAAATTTAGTAGGAATAAATTCAAGTTCAATGTTACCTTCTTCAGAGTGGTCACTCGTAAAATGATATCTAACCTCAATGTGCTTCATTTTTTAGTGTTGAACTGGATTCTTTGTGATGTTGATGACATTTTGATTATCACACTTGATGGGAATGAATTTAAATGATAGTCCTAGATCATTCAAATTTTGCTTGATCCATAAAATCGACACAACAGGGCCCAACTACTATGTATTATGCCTTAGTCGTTGATAAAGCAACCGAATTTTGTTTCTTTGAGTGCTAGGAGATGAGTGATTGAACCAGAAATTGACATGCTCCCGAGGTACTTTTTTATTAACTTTGTATCCAGCGTAGTCGGCATCCGAGTATCTATTGAGAGTTAGACTTGAGTCTTTTGAATACCAAAAGACCAAGTGTTTGAGTTCCTGCAAGATATCTCGAATATTCTCTTCACCGTAGTGAGATGTGATTCCTTCGAATTAGCTTAAAATCTTGCATGTAGATAGACACTAAACATGATATCTCGGTCTACTAGATGTAAGATAAAGTAGAGATCCAATCATACCTCTATAGAGTTTTTGATCTACAACTTTACCTTTCTTATCCGAGTCCAGTTTGGTACTGCTCGCTCATTAGAGTTGCTTGCATGTATGACATCTTTTAGCTTATTTTTCTTGAGTAGCTCCTTTGTGTACTTGGACTAATGGACAAAGATGCATCTTTTTCTTGTTTGATTTGCAGTCCAAGAAAGAAGTTGAGTTCCCCATCATACTTATTTGGAATTCTGTCTTATCAACTCGGAAAACTCTTGACATAAAATTTCGTTAGTAGTTCCAAAAATTATGTCATCAACATAAATCTGAATAATGAGAAGATTATTCCCTTTGGTTTTTGTGAAAAGAGTTTTGTCAATAAGACCTCTTTGGAAACCATTTTCAAACAAAAAGCTAATCAATCTTTCATACCAAGCTCTTGGAGCTTGTTTCAAACCATACAAAGGTTTTTGCAATTTGAAAACATGATTAGGAAATTGAGAGTTTTCAAATCCAGGTGATCGCTTAACATAGACTTCTTCTTAAATATAACTATTAAGAAAAGCACACTTAACATCCATTTGATATAGTTTTATATTCATGTTGGATGCAAATGTTAAGGGAATTCCGATTGTCTCAATCCTAGCAACGAGTGCAAAGGTTTCCCCACAATCAACTCCCTCTTCTTGATTATATCCCTGAGCAATAAGTTTAACCTTATTTCGACTACCAATCCTCCCTCATATAATACTATAACCGGGTATTCGGAAGATCGTTTGGTGAAGGTTTAAACTTGGTTTCTTTCAAATTGTGATGGTTTTTCTTGCATGATTTTTACCCATTCAAGTTCATGAAAGGGTTCTAGTACATTTTTAGGTTCAATTAATGAGATGAATGTAGAAAATGCACATAAAATTTGCAAAGAATAACGAGTCCATACCCTATAGTTGACGTATGAGATGATATTATTAGGTAGGTGACTTAATGAATATTTAAAAGTTTTACCTATTCTCCGGTTTCTCGGATTTGATGATTGAATACTTTGTTCTTGAGCTTCGACTAGTTGTATCTCTTCCTCTACGTGTGGTTTTTAGTGAATTTTTGATTTCTCATATTCATGGGTAAATCATAAATCTTAACTAGCGCTGGCAAAAATTCGGGTTCGGGTCTTATTGGGTTCGGGTCTTATTGGGTTCGGTCAATTCGGACATTCGGACACATCACCCTTACTCGAACCCTATACGAATTTCAATTCGGACGCACTTTCCTAACCCAAACCCTAACCCGGATGTCCGATGACCGAACCCGATTGTCCATTTGACCGAATTTGTTATCCGAGTAATTCAACTCGGATTTTAAGTATGTGAAATACAAATTAAATGTGTTTCATACTTTTGTGCTACAAACGAGTTGATAGAGAAGCTCTATCGCACAAACACACAACCAAACACAATTATTGTGATAGAAAAATATTGTAGACAGAAAACCAACAACCACAAGGTGATTTACAACACTACAAATAGCAAAATCGAAAAAAATAGGAATTCATAAAGCTTGAAAATTACGGATCTAAACTCGAATGATGCCTCTTGCCCGAATTGCCTCCATCAGTCCATCGTTGAGGATGGATTTCTCGGTTCTCACCGCCTGAATTGCCTCCAAAAGTCCACCATTGTCACCTTTTTGGTTCACACTCGCCATGAATTTGGATGAATTACGATGAATCCACCATTAGAGACGAGAGAGTGAGAGAGAGAAATAGAGGCACACCATCGAGGAGAGAGAAAGGGATTCGGAGGAAGAGAAAGAGTGAAAGGAGAGTACGTGAAGAAAGAGAGCGTATGCGCGCCGTCGAGGAGAGAGAAAGGGAAGGGGAGGAAGAGAGAGAAAGTAGGGAGAGCAAATGAAAGAAGTCTAGGGTTTTTTTGCTTTTATATTTCCAAAACCCTACCATTTATTTCTAAACAATTCGGCCCGAAGCCCAAACCCCTATGACTGGTCCAAACCCCTCCGACTTGAATTTTTAAGGACGAAAATTCGGGTTCGGACATGTCCGAATTTGTCCGGACTCGATTTTTATCAAAAATTCGGACAACCCGAATTTTTGACAAGAATCGAACCCGATTTCACATTCGGACATCGTCCGAATGTCCGAATTTTAAATTCGGATAAAAAGTTAGTGACCAAACCCCGTTTTATTCGGATCGGACAAATTTAAATATTTTGGTCGGACACATTTTTGCCGTCGCTAATCTTAACCTACAAGCGTACAGGAAGCTGTTTTGATATGCCATATGCTTCCCTCTCCACAAATAAAAACATAATTAAAAAAGCCGTGGCCCCCTTCCAAACAGAAGCTCACTGGATCTAGATGACTGGATTAGGCGCTTGGCCTCAGCTGAAAATGGGTGGTTATCCAATCCCCTACAAAACCACACATAAGCCCCTTCCCAAAACAACATAAACTAATGGCCGAACAATCACTAATGGCAGTTTCATCTTCCTCGAGAATAATCAATACCATATACTTCCATGGCTAACGTCTCCACTCTCTCTTCTCTTTTTAGTCCATCATTCTACTACCGTCAAACCACACCCATTACAAATCCCATTTCCAGAATTCGTGGAACTTGGAATTCCCAGTTCAGCGTAGGCTTTTCCCGTTCTTTCAAGGCACCTTCAGCAGCTTCTTCCATGGCCGGCGATACCACTAAGGTTAAGGTGGCTCCTGCGGTCATTGTTGGGGGTGGACGTGTTGGGAGGATGTTACAGGACTTGGGCAATGGCGAGGATTTGTTGGTGAAGAGAGGGGATCCTGTGCCTCTTGATTTCAATGGACCCATTTTGGTTTGCACTAGAAATGATGATCTTGAGGCTGTTCTTGAAGCGACTCCTCAGTCTCGATGGAGCGGTAAGTATTCTCCTTACTTTTGATGTTTTGGGCTAATCTTGTTTGTGATTGTTTTCTTTTTATATAGTGCTGCATTATGTGACAAAAGACCATGTTTCATTTAGCCATAAGAGTTGAAGACTGTAAATAGGGGTAGAGAGTTGTAAGTAAAATTACAAGGAGCGGGAAAGAGGTGCAACATAGTTGTAAAATTATTATAAAAAGTTATGAGGTCTAAGCTAAAGCTAAATAGAAAAGGACCAAAAGTAAAGGAATTTGATGATTATGCTCATTTTAATCAAAGCTAAGAGAGTTGCTTTTTTCAACTTAGAACTATTACGGAGTACATTGAACTTATCTTCCAAGTTTTGACTGTTCTGATCTTATGTATAATGATTATAGGGAAAAATCTGCTACGTCAGGTTTTCTTAAAATATTTGTCTCATATCTATATAAACGTATACGTGGTATAAAATTATTCATTTGTTTTACCTTCAACGCAAATATTTTGACCGAAGCAAATTCAGAGTAGTTTCCCATGATTCTATCTAGAAACCAATTATATCAAGACATTTGTTTGCAATCAGGTTGATGTCCCTTTCCATTGGAGCTTGCTATTCCACCACCAGCACCAAAAAAATCCCAGTGTGAATCATGTCATGGCTGTCAATGTGTGGTTTGAGGAAGTCTAGATTTTTAAGTAGGCTCACCCCCAATGAGCAAAAAGGCTATTATTTATCAAGGACCCAAAGAGACATTTTGAAAACTGACAGAAAAGAGACTGAGAACAAATTTTTGAAAATTTTTTGCATTAAGTAACAGACAAACACACATTAAGGGGCAAGGGGACAGGGGAATCCATGAAGACAAAAATCTCAGGATAACATCAATATTTTCTTCGTTCAGTTTAGATTAAAGTGTACTGAAATTTTGGTGTGGAAGTAGCATTCATGTACATCCCACCCAAAAAAGGAACAAAAACTAACCCTGTGCAAATTGGGTTAAATGGTTAGTTTTGCTGTGGATAAGAGTAACATGTTTGCTTGTTGCTATGGTTAATCCTAATTATTACTGTACCCTGAAGGTTGATATTGAGGCTTCAATGATTTACCTTTCTGATCTTAGTTTGTGGTGGAAATGGTTGCTAACAATCCAGCAGATTTGGTCTTTTTCCAGAATGGAATGCTGGAACCATGGTTTAAAAGTAAAGGTCTCGGTGATGCGGATCAAGTTTTGGCATATTTTGCGGTGTCCAAGCTTGGAGAACCACCAGTTGATGGGAAGACCGACACTAATCCAGAAGGATTAACAGCAGCCTATGGCAAATGGGCTTCTGCTGTAGCAGAAAGATTACTTGCTGGAGGCCTTTCTTGCAAGGTAAAGACTGTGCTACATACAGATATCTTATGAAAGTTGGCTTGCATTGTGTCACTAGCTAGAGTTCCTTGATTTAATAGTATTGGTGCTGAAACAAATAATAGAATGGGCATCTTTTCATGATGTAAGCTTTCTGGGTGATAATAAACAGGTACTTGACAAGGAATCATTTCAAAAACAGATGTTAGAGAAGCTCATATGGATTTCAGCATTTATGCTTGTTGGAGCCCGTCATCCTGGAGCCACTGTGGGCGTCGTAGAGAAGGAATACAGATCTGAGGTAGTGCCGAACAGTCTTTTGATTCATGTTTGCTTTATCAGTTATTGGTATGTAAGCTTGCTAAGTGGTCTCTTATTTATTCCTGTCTCTGGGTTTTCATCCTTTACTAATTGCACAAATATATCACTAGATGGAGGCACATATTCAGTCTAATGTGAGACGCTTATTATGTTATATGAACATCTGCCACATCCATTGCTTATTATGTTATCTGAACTTCTGCCACATCCATGGTCATTCTGTAGAATAATGCTAGTGATGAAATCATCATCAGTTGCTGCCTTGCTGTTATAATGCATGAAGCATCGAATGTGCTTGTGTTTAGAGATAATGATGTAGGGATATGTTCAGTGGCTACATGCATATGCTTTATGTATCAGTGACAATACAATCAAGGGCTGAATTTCAATATTGTCCCAATCCCCTTTGTTCCCTTAAGTTATCAGCTTGTCTCATGTCTGATGAGGCTATTAATTTCACTAGTTACCCATTTACTCGTACAAGCCTACTAAAGGAGAAACATACAGATATCTGTTTTTCCACAGATTGAAAAATAATAGTCGACATGTTCTGCACTGTTCTCTCTCTCTCTCTCTCTCTCTCTCTCTCATACACACACCCACACACACACTTACAAGCCTGCTAAAATAGAAACATACAAACATTTTTTTTCTAACAGATTGGAAAATAATAGTTGACATGTTCTGCATCGCTCTCTCTCTCTCTCTCTCACACACACACACACACACACACACGCGCGCGCGCTCACACGCACACACACAACCACACACTTGCATGCTCGCACTCTCTCACACTCTCTGAGATCTTACCAGAATGGAGAAGAAACCGAAATTCTTGCAAGTTTGTTGCTTTCCTTTCATCTATAAAAAGAGATTCAATAAGTGCTCTTCTTTAACCCCCTCCCCCCCAATGTGATTATGTGCTCTGCTTCAATCTGACAGTTATAACAAGCAAAGAATATTGTACCCTTTAAATAGTTGAAAGAGTTCTGCACAGCCTCCCAGTTCAGTACAATAATATATGAGGTCTTCTTTGAAAAATACAGAGACTTTCTTCCTTGACAAGTTTTAGACTTTTGACGTTGTCTGGATTTTTATTCTTCCTGAATTGGTAATGTATCTTTTGTAGTAGCATCTACATATGCTGTAACAATTGGTTTTATTTCGGATACCTTCTTTGCATCCTCTTTTATTGTTAGTCGACACTGTGGACTTCCTTGGTCCCTTGAAAAATTTTAAAGGGCATTTTATAATGAGATGTCAATTTCCCTAATAAGATGTTTGACAATAAATTTGGGATATGACAACAGGAAACTCAACAAGTTTCATTTTTTAATTTTTTATATGGCAAGTCTCACCCTGCATGAGTTAGTGAGTTAGGCGTACACATTAGTTACCGGGCCCAAGGGGTCCCGTTGCTGTCCTACCAAGTGCCTCCTGCCACTAGAACCTGGGAGGGTTGGGTGGCTAGGCGGCATCTATGCTGCTGGGATACAAGCTCTTTTGTATTTCAATGAGTTTTATTAGGGTGGATGGAGCCTGTCCTTTCTCCTTTTCTTCCCTGCCTGGAGAGGGGCGGGGGCTTCAGAATGCATCAGAAAACCCCACGGTGATCCTAGTTCCTTAAATTGTGCGAGGATTGAGCTTGTGGTCGTGGATCATCCTTTGCAATATGAACGCCTAGAGTATCCAGGTTCAATGCCTCACTTGATAACAGCTGCGGATGTTTTGCTGGAATTTGTTTATTTGCTATGGGGATGAAGACACCCTTTTCTCTCATTTTTTTCTATAGTGAATAGAAAATGATCTTAGTTAAGGATTTATATATGGAATATAGTGTATTTGTTATGTGAAGAACTATTCGTTGTCCCAAAGGTCACTGACACATGGTGTTTCAGGTATATAGCCTCATTGCAGAACTTGCAGCTGCAGCTGCGGCAGAGAAGGGAATTGTTTTTGAAGAAGGTATGGAAGAGAGATTATGTGCTTACTCACGTGCTGTGGCACACTTTCCAACGGCAGTGAAGGAGGTAAGCTGTGTTTTTAACTACGTTACTCAGAATCTTGATGTCATCTCAAACTTTTGAGAACCTGCCAAGGACATTTCACACTTTTTTACTAAAAGCATCTCAATGATCATAAATACTGGAACTCGAACCTATGTTGGATACTTGTAGCTAAACCTGAGTAAAAGGTCTTAGTGAATTGTTTTAACAATTTTCATGTAGTGATTGTCCCCTTAATCCTCATGTGATTTCTGAGTTACATGGACTAAACTAGAGTGAAGTAGCCATATACTGGGAACTTGCCTAGACCGCCTGCACATGTACGGGTTGGCCACAAAATGTAAAGTGACATGGATTATCGGAAAAAGGAGGTTGTTGAAAATGTTGCAGCCTAAATGTCTCATTGACAATATTGCCAACTATTTGGACAGCCCAAAATCAAACTTGAGATGGTTATTTGGGATGGCATGAGTAGTATTTAGTTTTTCAGATGCTTAGAAGGATTCTGACATCTCCTTAATTTTGCAGTTTAAATGGAGGAATGGGTGGTTCTATTCGATCTCTGAGAAGGCAATAGCAAAAGGGAAGCCTGATCCGTGCCCCTTACACACAGCTTGGCTAAAAGAACTGAATGTAGTTTAAGTGAAATCTTGACTTTGCTCGTGAATCTAATTGGGGCATAGCAAGTGTTGTAATTACTATATCGAGTATTAGTTGATGACCTGTTATGTTATTGACCAGTTTTCACTTGAGATGGTCTTGGTATCAGATTGTGTGTTTGGCATTGGAGATTTTGGAGGGTATGTATGCACTGTTTGTGTGTACAAGTTAGATCAAAAATTTTTGGAGGGATGAATAGGGTGACAAAAAAACTTAAGAAATTTGTAAAACTTAACGCATGCTATAAAACCGAATGCCAATGGATGGACTCTTTGTTATGAGAACCGATCCTGTCATTGACCCAGTTGGGAGAGTGGGTCAACGGGCTAAACAGATCATACCGCTTAGATCGGTTGACCCAATTTACTCGGTCGGATCGGATTGAACCGAAATGATCCGGTTGACCATAGAATTATTTCTCTATATCTGTTCAGTCATTTTTTGATTGTTTTCTCTAACATAAGTGTAAAAGATTATAAGACATCAATTTGAATCTTAAGTTCTAGCTTTTCTGCACAAAACACAATGATTTAAGCATTAATATTCGACTTCTCCACCACACAAGATGCAATATCCAAAATTGAAAATAATGCTCATAATTAATTATATCACATTTACAACAAATTGAACACAAGATACAATACCCAAAAGAATTTTTATACAAAACTAATAAAAGTGATAAAAGCCTCTTTAATCTTTTCTATATAAAATTTAAACTCATAACATATATTTCACTTTTAACACTTAAGCCTTTGAATAAATTAAAACAAACCTTATAAATCCCCTTTTGCTCATTCTTTCTTCTCATGTGCCCCCTCCCTCTCCCCTTTTTTTATCTCCCGTGCGCCTTTGCTCTTCTCTCGTGCTCCTTCAACTGTCCCCCTCCCCTCCTTCTTTGCTCCTTCGACCTCTCCGTCTCCCTTTCTCTCCCCTCTCGCTCCTTTAGCCGCCTTTCTCCCCTTCTCCCCCTCTCTTCGCTCCTTTGCTCTTTCACCCTCCCCATACTTCTCTTTGCTCTCAGCCGCCCCTCCCCTTTTTCTCTCGCTCCTCGCCCGCCTTTGCTCCTTCTCAATTGACATTTCGACATAAAAAGAGTTTAGGATAAAGTTCTTGCTCGTTAATGCTTACTGCCGGCGAAGGTCAATCGAAGATGTAAAAAGACAAGGTTTCATGTAATTGGGAAAATCCCGATCCGACCGCGTGTCGCCGAGGTTGCCCGATTTTCCTTGGTCAACCAGGTTAGACCAAGGTTTTCCAATTCATTGTTTGGAACGAGTTTTGAGAGTAACCGCACCATAGAACTAGTCGATTCTCGGTCCAACAAGTTGAACCGACCAGGTCCAGATCGGGGTTTCTTAACATAGGCTTAACGCTAGCAAAAAATCGGGTTCGAGTCAATTCGGGTTCATACAATTTAGACATTCGGACAAAAACACCATTCCGGACCTCGTCCGAATTGCGATTTGGACGCCCGACCAAACCGAAGCCGAACCCGAATGTCCAAATGTTCGAATTTTTGATATGATCTTTTGAAAATTGAACTGGAATTATGTATGTGACCGAATCCAAATGTCCGAATATTTTATTGAAAATTTTGTAAATTTTGGACTAAATTATACATAAACCCGAATGATCGAATGTCTCGAACTCGAATAAGTCATAAAATTCGGACAACCCGAATCCGAATTGCCAAACCCGAATGTTACCCGAATTTTAATTCGGATATAACCGATTGTCAATTTAAAATTCGGACAAAAAATTTGTGATTGAACTCGATTTTTTCGGGTCGGACAAATTCGGAATATCGGGTCGGACGGATTTTTGCCATCGCTACACAGAGTTGGACTCCGAATAGAATATTAAGTGTAATAAATTAGAGTTAGCTTCCATAAAACAAATTAGGGTAGATGCTCTAATATTATAAGATATGCACGATGTAAAGAAGAATAGTATGCACATGATTTTGTTTTAATTAAGTTTAGCCTATCCGATAGGACTACATCTTCGTTTAAGGCTATTAGGATTTGAATATCGGGATTCTACCTAGTGATGGAGATATTCCATCCTTAGTCATCGCCAGCCAGATTTCGGACTTTTCGGACCAATCCATGGATGAGCGGAACCCGCTCGGTGGCAAAGGAGACTAGGAGAAGTTGAATCGAGCACGGTTAAGGAAGTCATGACCATATTCAGCTCAACCATGCGGGAAGAGATGCGGTTCGATGACGTTAGTCCTTGGTCGAGCTTGATCACCATGATTAGTCAAGTTTAAGGGCAACTTGGAGCAAATTTTGTTATTTTTTTCCTAGCCAGGTTTTACTAATTTGGTTTGTAATAATTTAAACAGCTTTTAATTATGCTTTGGACGAGTTGTTAGTGTTTAATTATGAAGACTCGGACGCTTCTCAACGCATTTCGAGTTGCATTAAATGAATTAGGTATAACCATCTCATACTTATAAAGTTTTGATTCCAAGGCATTATCCGTATCTCGAAACTTCTTTGAGTCAAATGGTATCTTCTCTAAGTGATACAGCTTTTACTTCTTATATTTCTTGCTTTTACGTAAGTGACCCGAAAACCTGGTTCTTTGTTCCGAGTCCAAGCATCACTCGCATTTATCGCAGATTGAATAGACTAGTATTTCGTCTTTTCTCACTCGGAATCTTACTTCGATTATAAGCTCTATTTCGTTAAAGTTAGTACCTCTAGTATGTTTCATACTTAGTCTATATCAAATTATCTCACTCGATATTCTTTACGGAACTTGATCTATCGCTTAGACTAAGTCGGATGGAATTCCGAGTATCATTGTTATTAGACTCGGAAAATTCCACTTGTCTTCCGACTCGGATAATTAGTTATTTATTCATCATAATTATTTTATTATCTCGTGTCTAACCTTGGACCAAAGTATTTTATACTTTGAGAACCAAAATTGATTTACTTTTGTAGGTTATTCAATCGAGGATACACCTTTTTCAAACCACAAAAGTAACCGGCTTGAACGTCAAATCACCGACAGACATGACTTTTCACCTTCTTTGCTCCAGCCCCAAAAGATAGTGTCGAGCTGTCTGTTTCCAAATCTGGAAAACTGGAACGCTAAGCTTAAAGGTGGTTTCCACCTTATCCTTCAAGACACTGCCAATGGTTTTGGGACTTCCAAGAGAGTTAAACCGTTGTCCAACGTTCACATTACAAGGGATACTTTCGAGTGACTCGTAAAGCTTCTATCAACGGTCACAGAGGACTCGTGGTCAGCGAGATGAAGATAACGGCTACTCGCCCGGTCATCTATAAATAGAAGCCACTTCACAAGACTTGAAGATTGACGAACCGAACTCATTGTTAATACACGTACTTGAGCAAAGTCATTGTATTTACTTTCAATCTTCTACTTACAACTCCCATTTTGTAATTCATTACTTTCGAGTTGTAAGGTCTTGTACTCGATTACAAACACTTTCTTACTTTCTCTGTAAGGTCCCTTGACTAAGCCGTAAGGGTTAACTCAGCTTAGTTGTCCCTAGCTGTAAGGGTTATCTCAGCTAGGAAGTACTAGATCGAGATAAGGGAATTTCTAAGTTTAGGAAAACTTGTATAGAGTTGTCTAAGGGAGCAACTCGGGTTCGATCAGTTCACGGTATTTTGTGGACTCAAAATAGTGGATTTGACTTCGTGTCCGGATTGACACGGTCCGTGGTTTTCCGCCCCGGGAGGGTTTCCACGTATTTGCTAAGTGTTATCTTTCCGAGTTCATTCTAGACTCGGACAGGCATATTACTCCTGCTTGACTTGCTTGTTTATTCGTGATAACATTTCGAGTCCAAGCTTTTTGACCTCGCTGTTTGATTCGTAACCCGTCTCTGTCTCTTCGTTAACAAAAGAGCTAACGTTTTCACGAAAAACTTCTATCATCCTATTCACCCCCTCTAGGGTGACTCGGACTCTCCCGAGCAAACCTTCAATTGGTATCGAGCCTAGCCTTTCGTAAAGGATCTAACCATCCAAAGGTCTAAAGATCAAATGGCTCGGAACACCGGAGAGTTCGATGAAGGAAGATCTTCCAACGAGGCCACCAAAATTCAAAGGATCAAACTTTGGGCACTCGGAAGAAGCTCATGGAATGTTTCCTCATGGATCCGATGAAGGTGTATGGGAAATCATACGACAAGGAAACTACATTCCAATGAAGACAGAGGAATTCGGAATCATTCCCAAGACAAAGGCCGAATTCACTCCAGGCGAAGCGAGAAGTTCGAAAGAACTTCAAGGCAATGAACATTCTGATGTGCGCCATTAGCTCGAGAGGAATACAATCGGGTGTCCGCTCGCGACACAGCAAAAGAAGTGTGGGACACACTGGTCAACACTTATGAAGGCACAAGCCGGGTCGGACAAGCGAAGATTAGTCAATATCTTCACAAATATGAGCTTTTCAAGATGGAGCCGAAGAGAACATCACTCGGATGTTCATTCGATTTACTGAGATTACCAACAATCTCAAATCACTGGGTAAGAAGATCTCCCACGAGGAAATGTGCGGAAAGATACTCGAAGTCTACCCAAGAAAAGATGGGGTCCCAAAGTGACTCGCCATAGAGGAGGCTCGGAACCTCTTACTCTTAAAGCCGGATGAGCTCATCGGAAAGCTTCTAACAAACGAAATCCATCTAGAAGAAGAGGATGCCGAGGGCAGTGCCAAAAGGAACATTGCACTTAAAGCCTCGGAATCCAAAGAAGCAAATCGAGCTCCTTTGACTCGGAAGATGATCCCATGGCACTCATTGCAAGAGGCTTCAAGAGAATGATGAAGCACAAAAGATGGGACAAAAGGCCAAAAGAAGAATTCTACAGGAAAGATAAGAGAGACGAGAAAAGGTAAGTTTTCTTCTCCTTCAAAGTTATCTTTATCTAAGAATTCTGGTGTTTCGAGTGTGGCAAGCAAAGACCACATAGTCAAAGACTGTCCGAAAAGGAAAAGGGACAGAAAGAAGAAGAAAGCCATGATGGCAACATGGAGCGATGAGGATTCATCGGAAGATGATGAGGACTCGGACGACTCGAAATGTCCGATGACAATTTCGACTCGGAAGGCGACAAGGAGTCGACTCGGACTCGGACTCGGACAATAAGGAAACTAACCCTCAAGAGGTAATAGATTACTTCCTCAAATTCTCCAAAGTTGATTTAGCTAAATACATTTTTACTTTGGAAGAAAAGTCCAATTCGACTCCTCCCATTTCAAAGAACAACTTGAGTCAATTTCTTCGAGAGCAATTCTTTGAAAAACGAATTGGAAAACCGAGACTCACACTCGGAGAACTCGGGACTAGTGCTCAAACTAATGAGACCGAGTCTCGATTACTCAGGAAAGAAAATGAGCAACTAAAACAGAAGCTCACCGAGTCTCAAAATCTGGTTTTAAAGTTTACTTAAGGTCGAAGAACCTTGACATGCTCTTAGGATCACAATGTGTCTCTTTTCGAAAAGAAGGTCTTGGTTTCAACAGAGAAGAGGAATCCAATTCCTACTCGGAACTCGTTTAAAAATGATTCCAGAACTATGAAGTTCGGGAAAGCCGAGCACGGTCCCATTCACGTAAATGAAGGAAGGACTAAGCCCGAACCGTTTACAAAAAGAAACCATTCTCTCCTATTTCAAAAGGAAAAGTTTTCAAAAAGAAAGAGACACGGACTCGGTTCTCGAGAGGAAGACTCGGAATTAGACAAAACCCAAAGTCATTCAAATCTGGGTTCCAAAACACCTTCTTCCTCGAAAAGGACCACGAGTAAGGAATGTTACTGGGTTCGTTAGAGGAAGTGAGAAGGGTTAGATTCTCTCTGTTTTGCAAGTCACTCGAAAAGATCAAAAGGACATCGGTACCTCGACGGTGGATGTTCACGCCACATGTCGGGAGATGCGGGACTCTTTTCTAAGTTGAAAAGACATAAAGGAGGAAAAGTCACATTTGGAGATGATAGCAAAGGCAAGATAGTGGGGATTGGCAAGATTGGAAAAGGAAGCAATCTGGTCGATCCAGTCTACTTTGTCAAGGGATTAAAGTATAATCTACTCAAGCATCTCTCAACTATGTGACAAAAATCAAGAGGTAAGATTCACTCGGACCAATTACACTATTTCGATGTCACTACCAAAGAGATCAAGCTTTCGGGTAAGAGATCGGGTAATACTTACATCATTCCTCTTTCGACCCAAGTCGGAATTTATCTTGCTTAAAAGCATCTCTCCATGATGAGTCATGGACTTGGCATCGTAGATTAGGCCATATTAGCATGCATACTATCAAGAAATTGGCATCTAATGGTCTAGTTAGGGGTTTACCTAACTGTGTTTTTGAAAAAGACAAAGTATGTGAAGCATGCACCGAGGGAAACAAGTCGGATCTTCATTCAAATCTCTGAAGTCGGTTTCCACATCCAAAGTGCTTGAATTACTGCATATGGACTTATGTGGTGAAATCCCTGTGAAGAGTCTCGGAGGTAAATCTTACATACTTGTTATTATTGATGATTATTCACGATTTACCTGGGTGTGTTTTCTTAAGCACAAAAATGAAGCTTTCAAGGAGTTCAGCAAGCTCTACAGAAAAATTCAAGTTGAGTCTCGGACTCGGATCCGGAGGATTCGAACCGACCATGGAAGGGAGTTCGATTACTCGGAATTCTCGGAGTTACGTGACAAATATGGAATCTCTCATAACTTCTCGGCACCCGAACTCCTCAACAAAATGTAATAGTAGAGAGAAAGAACAGAACCCTTGAAGAAATAGCAAGGACGATGATGATCGAACACAACTTGCCTTGCTATTTCCAGGCGGAGGCGATCAACACAGACTAACTACACTTGGAACAGATGCCTCATCGGACCCATTCCGAAGAAAACACCTTATGAGCTCTATAAAGGGAAGAAGCCAAATATTTCCTATTTTAGACCATTCGGATGTAAGTGCTTCGTTCACAACAATGGTAAGGATCACCGACCAAGTTTGATGCTTGGTCGAGATGAAGGTATTTTCCGGGTTACTCCTCTCATAGCAAAGCTTATCGCATCTTCAATAAGAGAACTAACAAAGTGGAGGAAAGTATCCACATAGTGTTTGATGAGCTTGAACAGGAGAAGCCAAGCGAGTCGTCATACTCGAACCGAAGCTCGAAGAGATGATGACGAAGCCGAGCCTACAAAGACTCGGACTCAACTTGCTCGGAATGAAGTCACTCGGAACGAGGAAACTCGGAATGAGACAACACAAGAGCTCGCTCGGAATAAGCAAGTTAATGAAGAGGATCACTCGGAACAATCTTCGAAGATCAAGCAGCTCAGCCCACAAACCTCGTAAATCAAAGAACTGGTAAAGCATTCAAATTTATTTCCAGTCATCCCTAAGAAAACATCATTTCGGATATCAACAGTGGGGTAAGAACTCGTTCCTCTCTTCAAAATCTATGTGCATTCACTGCATTCATTTCATTAACTCGAACCCAAAAATGCACTAAAGGCCCTTAATGAACCTGAATGGGTAGAGGCCATGCAAGAGGAACTCAATCAATTCGAGAGAAACCAAGTCCGGACTCGACCAACCGACCTTCCGATCACCCGAGTTATAGGAACCAAATGGGTTTTCAAGAACAAACTGGATGAGGGTGGTGTGGTAGTCGAAACAAGGCTAGACTTGTGGCTCAAGGTTACAATCAAGAAGAAGGAATTGATTGTGGGGAAATCTTCGCACCTGTAGCCAGAATCGAAGCTATTAGAATACTATTGGCATTTGCATCCTGCATGCATATTAAATTATATCAAATGGATGTTAAGTGTGCATTTCTCAATGGTTTTATTGAAGAAGAAGTCTATGTTGAGCAGACCTCCTGGTTTTGAAAACTTAGAATTTTCAAATCATGTTTTCAAACTTCAAAAGGCTCTTTATGGTCTTAAACAAGCACCTCGAGCTTGGTATGAAAGACCGAGTAACTTCTTGGTTCAAAATGATTTTAAAAGAGGTCAGATCGACAAGACTCTGTTCATAAAGACCAAGGGGAAAGATTTTCTTATTGTTCAAATCTATGTTGATGATATTATCTTCGGTGCTACTAATGAATTTCTATGCCGAGAATTTTCTCGAGTTGATGAGTCAAGAGTTCCAAATGAGTATGATGGGAGAACTCAACTTCTTCCTTGGGTTGAAAATCAAACAAGACAAAGATGGAATCTTTGTTCATCAATCAAAGTACACCAAGGAACTGCTGAAGAAATACAAACTTCAAGATGCAAAGCACGCATCTACACCTATGAGCAACGAGTATAAAGCTTGACTCGGACAAGAAAGGTAAAGTAATAGATCGGAAACTTTATCGAGGTATGATTGGATCTTTGCTATATCTTACTTCCAGCAGGCCGGATATAATGTTCGAGTGTCCGCCTATGCGCAAGATTTCAAGCTAACCCAAAAGAATCACATATCATCTGCGGTGAAGAGAATATTCGGATATCTTGCAGGCACTCGGAATTTAGGTCTATGGTATTCCGGAGACTCGGAACCGACTCTTACTTGGATACTCGGACGCGGACTACGTAGGATACAAAGTTGATCGAAAGAGCACATCCGGAGCTTGCCAATTTCGGGTCAATCCCTAATATCTTGGCACTCAAAGAAGCGGAACTCAGTAGCTCTATCAACTGCTGAAGCTGAATATATTGCAGTTGGAGCTCGTTGTGCTCGGATTCTATGGATTAAGCAACACTTTAAGGATCTTGGACTATTCCTCAACTCAATTCCAATCAAGTGTGACAACCAAAGCGCAATCAGTATCACCAAGAATCCTGTCCAAGCACTCGAAAACAAAGCATATCGAGGTCATATATCACTTCTTACGCGATCACTCGGAAAAATGTGATATTGAACTTGAGTTCATTCCTACTAATCTTCAATTAGCTGATATTTTTACTAAGCCTCTTGGTGAAGATCAGTTTTGTTTTATTCGGAATGAGCTTGGTATGTTAAATGCTTAAATATGTGCTATTCTTATTCATTGCATAATTACGTGTTATGTGTTTTCACGTTTAATAACCATTAGCTCGGTTGATTCAGTGATACTTGGGCTGGTAGTTATTTCGTGTTTCTAAGTCACTCGAAACCAATCCGAGTCAAACTCGGACGTAGAGAAACTTGGACTTCAAATTTTCCGAAACCATCTCTAGAACAGTGGAGAGTTTCGGATCATATTTTCAAAATCTTTCTCTCTCTCTCTCTCGAGCGTTGTGATCGAGATATTAGCCGTGGATTTCTAACCGCTGGAATCTTAACCATTGAAGAGAACCGTCACACCGGTCCTCGGTGATCGATGGACAAGCCGAGTCGAACGGAGTTACACTTAACGGATAGTTGACGGGCTTCTATTCTTTTATAAATAGCACCTATTCATCTGCGTCTCGGTATTCTACATTCCATCTCTCTCAAACGAAACTTTTCGCGGAAGATTTTTACGTGAACAGTCATCCTTGAACTTCGCAAGCGTCGAAGAAGCCATCTCTCGTAAGTTTCGACTTGCTCTCATCTCTTTCTTCTACATCTTTTCGTTTCTTCTCTTCTACCTCTCCTTCTCTTTCCTACTCGAAAGTTTCATCTTTCCTTCATTCTCTCAAAATGCCTAAAAGAGGAAACCATCCCGACTTCCAGGTCTCCTCTTCTTCCAAAAACCTCGTACCAAAACGCCGAAAGCTCAACCCCTCCAAACCCATTGTCACCCAGAGCACCTTGCGCTGGACGACAAATTCTTTCCAACAACCAAATTTTCTTGGTTGTCCCACATTCAAACCACTCGAAGCATACAACTTCCTGTGTTTTAGTGAGTTCATCTATCCCGAACTCGTTTCGAGTTCTACACTCACCTCACCCACTCCGAAAATGTTCTAACCTCCGGGGTTCGGAACACAACCGTTCGTCTAAACACCTCTCTCCTCCACCACTTGTTCAAGGTCTCCTCCCTCTTCTTGAACAGCAACCCCATTCCTTTCACTCGAAGTCGCCGACGACTTCTTTGAAAAATACGCCAAAGAGTTTCCTGAGTCCCGAAAAACTTTTCGTGACTCGATTGAAGTCGAAGCTCGCCTTACGTGCTTTCTGCTGATGAGAACCTTTTTCTCACAAAGCATTCCAAGCAAGGAGAACCCTAACTCCAAGCACCTCAAAGCTCTCTTTGACATTGTTAAGGGCTATGAAGTAGACCTCTTCCCCTCCATCATTGGAGCGGATGGCGGAGAGTTCAGCAAGTCTGGGTTTGTTTGAACATGATCTACCTTACTATTCAAAGAGTTCTACAGGAAAATGAAGCTTTCAAAGAGTTCGACTACTCATTAAAATGATCTACCTAACTATTCACGATTTACCTGGGTTTGTTTTCTAAAGAACAAAAATGAAGCTTTCAAAGAGTTCAGCAAGCTCTACAGGAAAATTCAAGTAGAGTCTCGGACTCGGATCGGAAGAATTTGAACCGACCATGGAAGAGAGTTCGACTACTCGGAATTTGCAGAGTTTTGCTACAAGAATGGTATCTCTCACAACTTCTCAGCACCCAGAACCCTTCAACGGAATGGGGTAGTGGCGAGAAAGAACTCGAACTCTTGAAGAAATAGGAAGGACGATGATGATTGAACATGATCTACCTTACTATTTACGGGTAGAGGCGATCAACACAACGAAACTACACACCGAACAGATGCCTCATCATACCCATCTTGAACAAAACTCCCTACGAGCTTTACAAGGGAAAAAATCCCAACATTTCATATTTCAAACCCTTTGGATGTACGCGTTTTGTTCACAATAATGGTAAGGATCACCTGACCAAGTTTGATGCTCGGTCGGATGAAGGTATCTTTCTAGGTTACTCATCTCACAAGTAAAGCATATTGTGCCTTTAACAAAAGAATTAATAAAGTGGAAGAAAGTATCCATGTTGTGTTTGATGAGATTGATCGGGGAAAAACAAGTGAGTCAACCTTCTCAGGTCCGAAAGTCGAGTCGAGATGAAGATGATCTTGCTTGAAGCCGAGCTCGAGCAGAGTCAAAAGAAAGCAACTCGGAATGAGGCAGCTTAGAACATCATGACTCGGACCGAACCAGCTCAAGAGCTAGCTCGGAATGCTTGAAGGACAAGCTAATGAGCAAACTCAGCAAGCTCGAGACTATTGAAGATTAGCCAGTTCAACCAACAAACTCGGTGAACCGGAGAACAGGTAGAGCATTCAAATATGCTTCGAGCTACCCACTCGAGAATATTTTTTCCGACATTAATAGTGGGGTAAGAACTTGTTCTTCTTTGCAAAATCTATGTGCATTCACTGCATTCATATCCTTAACTCGAACCCGAAATGCACTAGAGGCCTTAAATGAACCTGAATGGGTAGAGGCCATACCAAGTTTGGACTTTGACTAAACGACCTTTTGACCACCCAGTTATAGGAACCAAATGGGTTTTTAAGAACAAACTGGATAAGGATGGTTTGGTAGTCGGAAATAAGGCTAGACTTGTGGCTCAAGGTTACAATCAAGAAGAAGGGATCGATTGTGGGGAAACCTTTGCACAAGTTGCTAGGATCGAAGCAATTAGAATCCTATTGGCATTTGTATCAAACATGAATATTAAATTGTATCAAATGGATATCAAACGTGCTTTTCTAAATGGTTTCATTCAAGAGGAAGTCTATGTTGAGCAACCCCTTGGATTTGCAAACTCAGAATTTCCTAATCATGTTTTCAAATTGTAAAAGACTCTATATGGTCTTAAACAAGCTCCTAGAGCTTGGTATGAAAGACTCGAGCAATTTCTTGGTTGAGAATGATTTCAAAAGAGGTCAGTCCGACAAAACTCTTTTCATAAAAACCAAGGGAGAGATTTCCTTATTGCTCGGATTTATGTTAATGATATTATTTTGGAGCTACTAATGAAAATCTCTGTCGAGAATTTTCCGAGTTCATGAGACAGGAATTCCAAATAAGTATGATGAGAGAGCTCAATTTCTTTCTTGGTATACAAATTAGACAAGATAAAGATGGCATCTATGTCCATCAATCTAAGTATACCAAGGAGTTGCTAAAGAAGTACAAACTTCAAGATGTTAAACATGCAGCGAACACCCATGAGTAGCGAGCATGAAGCCGGACTTAGACGAAAAAGGTAAAGCGAGTAGATTAGAAACTCTATAGAGGTATGATTGGTTCTCTGCTATATCTCACATCTAGTAGGCAAGACATTATGTTTAGTGTATGTCCGTGTGCAAGATTTCAAGCTAATCCAAAAGAATCACATCTCACTTGCGGTGAAGAGGATTTTTAGATATCTTGCAGGAACTCGGAATCTTGGTCAATGGTTTTCAAGAGACTCGGAACTAACCTTCACCTGGATACTCGGATGCTGACTATGCTGGTTACAAGGTTGATAGAAAGAGCACATCAAGAGCATGCCAATTTCTGGGTCAATCCCTTATGTCTTGGCACTCAAAGAAGCAGAACTCGGTTGCTCTATCAACTGTTGAAGCTGAGTACATTGCGGTTGGAGCGTGCTGTGATCGGATTCTATGGATTAAGCAACACTTGAAGGATCTTGGACTTTCATTCAAATCTATCCCAATCAAGTGTGATAATCAGAGTGCAATTAGCATTACTAAGAATCCAGTTCAACACTCAAAGACAAAGCATATTGAGGTAAGGTATCATTTTCCGAAAGACCATTCTAGAAAAGGTGATATTGAACTCGAATTCATTCCTACAAAATTTCAGTTAGCTAATATTTTCACTAAGCCACTTAGTGAAGATCAGTTTTGTTTTATTAGGAATGAGCTTGGCATGATTTATGCATGATTATATGTTTTATTTGCTTAAGTGTGTGATTTATTCTTGATTAACAAATGGATAAGTTAACTTAACAATGAGACCGAGCTATTGGTTAATTGCTTTACGAGTCGCTCGGAATCCATACTCGAGTCGGACTCGAGTCTTTGATCAAAATGGACACCAAACTTTTTAGATTATCTCTAGATGAATGGAGAATCTCAGAAAGATTTTTTAAAACTCTCTTTCTCTCTCGACACGCGTCACTTTCAAAGAATTCGAACCGTTGGAGAGACAAATGCTGGAATTGTAGCCGTTGAACTACCGTACGTCACGTTTAGCTGAGAATGCCGTTTGAACGTTAAGAAAGAAGGTTGAAGGACATTTCCATTCTCTCTATAAATGTAACAACCCGACCCTAAACCGCATTGTATATTTTATTAATTCATTAATTACAATTCATATGATTGAGCGCGTGCACTTCAATTCGATATTTTATATTTAAATTATTTTTTTTATGTGTTATGCAGCTAAGGCGACGAAGTGGCCCCGATAAAAATCTCATAATAATAATTATAAATTACGCATATGTTTAAAAGAGTAAATTTTCAAATTTACATGAGATGGTATACGGTTACAAGGTCGTCAATATTATATTGCAAGTAAACCGTTATATTTATAATTTGTAAACATCATCGATAAAATAAAATAAAATTTAAAAGTAACAAAAATAATAAATAAATAAATAAATACATAAAAATAAACTTAAAAATAAAACAAAAAAATAATAACAATAAAATAACCAAATTTTTCAAGAGAAAAATCCAGAATTGAATTATCTAGAATTCGAAAAAAAAGAAAAAAGAAGTAAAAAATTTGGAGATAAATGAAATCGGGAACATTCATTCATCGGTTCCTTCCTCTGCTCTTCCCGTCCCTCTCGCCCTCCCGTCCTCCCCTGCTTCTTCTTCCTCGCGAGCATCTTCTCCGGCCATCGGAGCGAGCAACGCCGGCGAGAGACCAGCGCCGACCATCCCTCATCTCTCTCTGTCTCGCTTCCTCCCTCTCTCGCGCTCTCGCCGTCCCTCTTATCCTCCCGCTGGGCGCTGTTGGACTCCCATGCCGCGGCCACCTGGTGGCCAACCACCGGACGCAGCCGCCGCCAAAGCCCTTACCGGTACTCGCCAGATCTGTCGGGTCTCAAGGGGATCCTCACCACCTCATCTTCTTCTTGGTTTCCATCTCTAAGCTTTGAAGGTAATATCCCAAACCCTATATTGCACGCTTGTTATTGTCGGTGATTGTAGTTGTAAAATCGAATCATATGATCTAGAAACATATTTGTGAAGTGAATTTGAGGATCGATTTGGGAAAATTCAGACTGGTATGGATGAGTCGAGGTGTGGCAGTTGATAGATTGATTGTGTATAGATGTAATTTCTTTTAGGAAATTACAATTTAGAGAATGAGATTAGGGATGTTTTGTTATATAATTGAATAATTGGATGGATTCCGATATTTTGAGAAATGACTATACTGAGCAAACGTAGGGCGAGTATATGTATAAGTCGAACTAGCTAATGTGTAATTGCAGAGGTGCGAGAAAATAGTTCAAACGTTAAGCATGCTCGATGGTGATTGCGAATGTGAATTTTGTGGTGAGAATAATACTCATGACTTTAAATTGGTATATGTGTGAATTTGGAGCAATTTGGTTAATTGTGAAACCTTTCTATGGAAAGGCATTGGTAGATTAAGTAATCACTAGCTATGGGTTTGAATTCGATGAAGTGAGGAATAAAGAAATTACGTTAGGAATACGGATCAAAAGATAAGTTGGGCTTGGCAAATTAATCGAATTAGTTGTATCTAATAATAACCATAATAATGACAATAATAATAATAACAATACTAACCACGAAATGTTTAAGTACTTGTATTTATGCATAAATATATATATATATATATATATATATATATATATATATATATATATATATATATATATATATATATATATATATATATATATATATATACATGTATATATGTATCTTCATTTTTTTCTTGATTTGAATCCATAACGTGTGAATATCATTGCTTGGTCTAATCGACTACTTTAACGAGTACGTGCATAATTAAGATCTAAACGGAATTAACGCAAGGGAGTTGAGTAATAAAAATCTTAGTTGAACCGATTACTTAATAAATAAAGAAAATGAACCAAATTGCCAACGATTATACGAATTCAATTATGGAAACTCTAGAGAAGCGTTATTAACAACAAAAATCTATTTGAAACAGAATTCCGGCCACTTCATTGCCCACTAGCTAGTAACTTAAATTTTTATTAAAGGGGAGAAACAAACATTCTCGGTTCAAGTACGTGCATTGCCTGTGCCCTTCGAAAATTCACATATTTCAGCAAATCTCAAGATTTCTTATATAAATAACTAATAATGAATCATTTGCAAATCAAGTTTTGCCACCAAATTAAGTGGTCCCCGCCCAATTATCAATTATCGGGGCTTATGCCTACCAATTACACCCTCGCGGCGTCAACTCGGGTTCTCGGTCGGCCGAGGGTGAGCACCTATTCAAAGATCGTATCAATTATCAAGGGGTTCCACTTTCGGATAATAACCAGCAAGCAAGTTTTACTCATATTCTCTCCCCCGATTTCAAACTAAAATGAATTGAAATGCGCACGCTCAATTAATGTGTTTCAAAATTATTTAATTGTGCAGGAGTGTTCGTATCGAGTTTCGACTCATTCTTCGAATTATTTTGTTGTTTTTGTTTATAGGAAAAGCATCCGTGAACAACCCTTCGCATAAGAAGCCTGACGGGAGCAAGACTTAGCTGGATATTCCATTATCATTGTTCCGTGCTTGGGTTAGATGCTCACGAGTGATTCTCACCCTCGCTAATTTTGGGTTTGATCTTGGGTTGTAATTAAATATTGCGTATTTCCTATCGCAGATCGTTGTAATGGCCACTAACATCTGTAAATATGTAGCGTAATCGTATTTTGGGATTGGTTACTTAAATAGTCGAATGACACCTGCGACGTAGCGATTAATGTTTCCCGATCGATCGAAGCATAACCAATAGACACTGTTTATTATGGTGTTTTAATTCAGCCTTGTCCTTTTGTTAAGGGCGGCGGTAACGCCTTCGATCGTTAACTTCCGCTGCGACCTTACCTAATATTCTCGGATTAGGGAATTATTAAGTAATGGTAACTAGGGCGTCACGGTTGTGGTATCGGAGCGGGGTTTAGAGATCAATGTGAGCAATAGGATTCTAAAGTGTCGTAATTTGGTGTTATGGACAATTATATGATCGTTGATGTTGATTCTGTTATTTATTGAAGATCCGTAAATCCTGACTTGGTTTAGGCAATTTTCTTTGCTTGTTTTAGATGAATCATGCAGGAGCTCCTTTGGATCCCTGTGCTGTTTACATGCTACCAGGCACCCCTGTGGCTGCACACATATCTCATCTTTATGCTAGCATGCTAGAACACATGCGAGGACCCTTTATCGAGTTTCACAGACTCACTTGTGCGTGTGCGTCGGCTTCTATGGTCCCCGCCACCTGTAGCCCCGTGGGATGAGTTTAGATTTCGATATCATGACTTTATGGTGACAGGGGACCCTGGAGCCGACACAGCTAGGTTTCGGATACGAGGGATTTGGGCCACTATTACCAATGAACTACTAGTTAGAGAGAATTTGGAGCATAGGAGGGTTAATTACGGGACATTACGGTTTTCTTTCCCATGTTGCACATTCCACCACCTCCTCCTTCACCTGAACCAGCCCGGGGATCAGCATTACCCCCACCGCACCTAGCCCCAGGCAGCCACCAACTTTCCCTCTGCGGTCGGACTACGAGGATAGCCTTGGGGTTGAACCCATGCATGACCCATTTGACAGCTTCCGAGGATTCTAAAGGAGTTCATGTCGTTATAAACATACAGAGTCGCCCGAGCTTGTCATATTGAGCTCGGACGAGGAGGAGGATGAGGCTGATATGGAGGAGGACCCCGAGATACAGGAGTATGAGAGTGGAGGAGAGGAGCAAGGTGAAGTAGAGTTGATTTATATCGGTTCGATTCCGAAGCCGAGTAAGACCAGTGGAACCCGAGTATGGCCCCGCACGAGGTCATTAGTGTTGTGTGACTTGTTGTTTTGTTTTTTTTGGAAATTTGTATATATATAGGGCGGTTAGCCTAGGGTTGGTATAATTTTTGGATATGTTTGTATAAATGATGTATGTACATATGGCTGGCCAACCAACCTAACTTAAATAGTGGTATCGCCTGATTTTGGGGTTTACCGAGCAACTTCAATTAGGACTAATTATGATCTCTTTTGTATAGAAGGAAGTACAAAAAGGGGGGAGAAGATTACAAAACTTAGTCTATGGTGGGTGCTTGCAGGGTTGAAAGCTAATATGTAATTTTGGAGCTATTTGTGTATGTAAGTGCAATGAAAATAGTTTTAACTAATTGTTGTGATGTTTTAAGTGGGTAACATTTTGTTTTGAAGGAAATATATATATATATATATATATATATATATATATATATATATATATATATATATATATATATATATATATATATATACATATATATGGACAATGACAATTAAGAAAAATTGCATTTATGTGATTCAGCATGTCCGAGGCGAAAGTAACAACATCACTCGGAATATGGTAGCGAGACTTGGGCAACGATCGAGGCATTGAGGAACCAGCGTGAGAAACTCCTCTCAACTTACAAGCAAAGCCGTGGTGAGACTCAACCCGTGTCCTTAGGAGGTTCCACTGACACCATTGACCCGAGTACTGGAAAAACTTAGTAACGGAGTTAATGAAAAGGATTCCCCTACGCCTATTGAACCCACTACTAAGCCTCGACAAGTTAGCCGATAGAGTGGCTCGACGCAATCCTAAGACTTATTACCCGATTGGTGAAGCGGATATTTGGTGGAGCACAATGAAGAACAAATTTCAAGGTTGTGAGTTGACTTGGGAGAAATTTCTAGAAGAGCCGAGAGCGAAGTTCTACCCAACCTCAGTCCGACGTCGGAAAGAAAAAGAGTTCTTGGAGTTGAGAATGAATAATAATATGACAGGTGATGCGAGTACGCGAGTCAATTCATGAAGCTATCCAGATTTGCCCCGCATTTTGTGGCTACTGAACAGATGAAGATGTTAAGATTTGAGGAGGGCTTGGCCCACTATATTCGACATCAACTTGTTGGTCAACCTATCAAAGATTACCAAGAACTGTATGAGAGAGCTGTTGAGGTTGAACGAGTTAAGAGTGAATTGAGGGCCTCAAACCCCGGGAACCCGAAAAGGAAGGGGGACAATACAAGTGAGAGTGTAGCTCAAAAGAAACTTGTTGCTCGGCTTTAGCAAGAGTCGCACTGTAGCTGTCCCGGAACCTTGTGGCAAGTGCGGCCGGACCAATCATACCACATCGGAATGTCGAGTCGGCACCAATAAATGTGTTTGGTACGGTAGCTCCGAACATCTAGTAAACCCTTGCCCAAAAAGGCGCAAAGTCTGTAGAAAAGGGAGCCGTGAAGCCCTCGATGCGGCCACGTCGGGGACTTGCGCCACCTCCAAAACCGGTGGCCGTGGGGCGGGCATACGTGATGAACAGGAAGGAAGCGGCAGCCTCGGGACCGGTTGTTACTGGTACACTCTATCTAAACTCAAAACCTTTTTATGTTTTATTTGATTCGGGTGCTACCCATTCATTTATATCCACTCGAGCTGCCTCCCAGCCTACACTTAGAAAATCATAAGACTCTAATTAAGTGTCACATTGGATTGCCAAACGGAAAGGGGTAGAATGTCCGATTCTCTACCACCATGTGCCCCTAGTTATAAGCGGAGAGTTGTTTCCTGTAGACTTAATTCAATTTGATCTTTCGGAATTTGATGTGATTCTAGGAATAGATTGGTTAGCAACTCATGAAGCGAAAATAGATTGTAAAGGTGGTACGGTTATTTTAAAGGGGCAAAAAGGGAAGGAAGTATGCTTTCATGGTGAAAAAGATACAAAGAAGTATTCTGTAATTTTAGTTATGAAGGTTAACAAGCTATTAAAACATGGTTGCACGGGGTACTTATGTTATGTTATTGAGGATAGGAAAGACAAGATAAACATAGAAGATATACCTATAGTATGTGAATTTCCGGATGTATTTCCTGAGGATCTACCTGGCCTACCTCCTCAAAGGGAGATTGATTTTGAAATTGAACTAATCCCCGGCGCACAACCTATTTCTAAAGCGCCATATAGAATGGCCCCAGTAGAACTTAAAGAGTTGAGGGCCCAACTCGATGAATTGATACAAAAAGGATTCATTAGGCCGAGTGTGTCACCTTGGGGAGCTCCGAGTCCTATTTGTGAAAAAGAAGGATGGAACTTTGAGACTATGTGTGGATTATAGGGAGTTAAACAAGATAACTGTCAAGAATAAATATCCCCTACCTAGGATTGACGATTTGTTTGACCAACTACAAGGGGCTGGAGTGTTTTCGAAGATAGACCTAAAATCCGGGTATCACCAACTTAGAATTAAACAAGAAGATATCCCCAAAACTGCCTTTAGAACCAGGTATGGGCATTATGAATATACGGTGATGCCCTTTGGACTTACCAATGCACTTCGCTGCATTCATGGATCTCATGAACATAATTTTCGGGCCTTATCCGGATAAATTTATGGTGGTATTTATTGATGACATTCTCATATACTCTAAGGATAAGAGAGAATGTGCCGAGCATCTAAGGATAGCATTACAAACTTTGACAGAACACCAATTGTATGCCAAATTACAAAAATGTGAATTTTGGTTTGAAGAAGTGGCATTTTTAGGGCACGTTGTTTCTAAAGAAGGGATTAAGGTCGACCCTCACAAAGTGAAGGCAGTGACTCGAATGGCCTAGGCCAACCAATGTTACAGAGGTAAGAAGTTTTCTTGGGTTGGCAGGATATTATAGGAGGTTTGTACAAGATTTTTCAAAGATAGCTGCGCCATTGACCAATTTATTGAAGAAAACAACAAAATTTACGTGGTCGGATAAATGTGAAGAGGCCTTTCAGGAGTTAAAGAAAAGGTTAACCACAGCCCCTATTCTTACCTTACCAGTCGAAGGTAAGGAGTATACTGTCTATAGTGATGCCTCTAAAAACGGGTTAGGATGCGTATTAATGCAAGATGACAAGGTCATAGCTTATGCATCCCGACAACTCAAACCGTATGAAAAGAATTATCCAACCCATGACTTGGAATTGGTCTGCTGTTGTATTTGCTCTAAAAATTTGAAGGCATTACCTATATGGGGCGACACTGTAAGATTTATACCGACCATCGAGTTTGAAGTACATTTTTACCCAAAAGGAAATCAATTTAAGGCAACGCCGCTGGTTAGAGTTGCTTAAGGATTATGATTTACAAATACAATACCATCCCGCGAAAGCGAATGTCGTGGCTGATGCATTGAGCGAGGAAGATACAACATAATTTGAATGTAGTGATAGTAACCCAACCTAGTGTATTACGGGACCTTCAGAATATGGGTGTTGAGTTAGTCTCGGATGGACACATAGATGGATTTCAGGCAGCAATAGAGGTACAACCTACTATAATGAAGGAAATCCAAGTAGGCCAAAATGAGGATGTTGAGTTGGAAAGGATTAAACAAAATATTAAAAAGGGAAAATCCCTTGGGTTCAAAATACATAAAGATGGAACCTTAAGGTTTCGGAACCGATTATGTGTACCGAATAAAGAAGAATTAAAAAGAAAGATTCTTGAGGAGGCCCACAACACACGATATTCGGTACACCCGGGAGGAACAAAAATGTACGGGGACTTGAGGCAATATTTTTGGTGGAATAACATGAAAAAGGACATCGCAGAAGATGTGGATAAGTGCTTAACTTGCCAAATGGTTAAGGCCGAACATCAACGCCTTGTGGGCGAATTGAGACCCTTAGAGATACCTACTCGGAAATGGGACTCGATTTCAATGGACTTTGTCATGGGGTTACCCTCTTGCTTCGAAGAAAAATGCTATATGGGTTATTGTCGACCGGCTTACTAAATCTGCACATTTTATACCAATACATGACACCTGGAATGTAGAGAGATTGGTGCGATTATATGTCAAGGAGGTGGTGAGATTACATGGAATACCTAAGGATATCATATCCGATAGGGACAAAAGGTTCCAAGCACGTTTTTGGCAAGCTTTACAGCGAGCTTTTGGAACTAAATTACATTTCAGCGAGTTCATACCACCTAGAAACGGATGGACAAACTGAAAGGGTGAATTAAATCTTAGAAGATATGTGTACTTGACTTTCGGGGAAGATGGGAAGATGACTTACCATTGGTGGAATTCTCCTACAATAACGATTATCGAGGCCACTATTAAAATGGCTCCATTTGAAGCATTATATGGAAGAAAGTGCGGAACTCCATTGTGTTGGAGCGAGTTGGATGAAGCATTGATTTTAGGTCCTGAATTGATCCAAGAAACAATCGAAAAAGTTAGGAAGATTCAGGAACACATCAAGGCAGCCCAAAGCGAGACAAAAGAGTTATGCGAGATAAAAGAAGAAGGCCATTGGAATTTGAGGTAGGAGATAAAGTATTTCGAAAGTGTCCCCTGTGAAAGGAGTCGGACGGTTCAACGTTAAAGGAAAACTAAGTCCTAGATATATTGGACTGTACGAAATTATAGAGAAGTTAAATCCGAGTGGCTTATAAGTTAACCTTACCATCGAACTCGAGCATGTGCACGATGTCTTCCATGTTTCACGGCTTCGAAAGTATGTGCCCGACCCAAGCCATAATATTATGACACAACCCCTCGAAATTGCTGAAAACTTGATATATGAGGAGCAACCGAGTGCAAATATTGGATTATAAGGTCAAGAAACTCCGCAATAAAAACATTCTTTTGGTGAAAGTACTGTGGACTAACCACACATCCTCGGAAGCCACGTGGGAAGCGAGGAAGATATGAGAATTAAATACCCTCACTTATTTTAAGGTAAGCCTGCAAGCCTTATTGTCGAACGCTCAAGTTTCAAGGACGAAACTTATTTTAAAGGGGGAAGACTGTAACAACCCGACCCTAAACCACATTGTTTATTTTATTAATTCATTAATTAGAATTCATATGATTGAGCGCGTGCACTTCAATTCGATATTTTATATTTAAATTATTTTTTTATGTGTTATGCGGCTAAGGCGACGAAGTGGCCCCGATAAAAATCTCATAATAATAATTATAAAATACGCATATTTTTAAAAGAGAATTTTCAAATTTACATGAGATGGTATACGGTTACAAGGTCGTTAATATTATATTGCAAGTAAACCGTTATATTTATAATTTGTAAACATCATCAATAAAATAAAATAAAATTAAAAAGTAACAAAAATAATAAATAAATAAATAAATACATAAAAATAAAGTTAACAATAAAACAAAAAAATAACAATAAAATAACCAGATTTTTCAAGAGAAAATCCAGAATTGAATTATCCGGAATTGGAAAAAAGAAAAGAAAAAGAAGTAAAAAAATTTGGAGATAAATGAAATCGGGAACATTCATTCATCGGTTCCTTTCTCTGCTCTTCCCGTCCCTCTCGCCCTCCCGTCCCGCCCTGCTTCTTCTTCCTCGCGGGCACCTTCTCCGGTCATCGGAGCGAGCGACACCGGCGGGAGACCGGCGCCGGTCATCCCTCATCTCTCTCTGTCTCGCTTCGTCCCTCTCTAGCGCTCTCGCCGTCCCTCTCATCCTCCCGCTGTGCTTGGACTACCCTGCCGCGGCCACCTGGCGGCCAACCACCGGACGCAGCCGCCGCCAAAGCCCTTACCGGTACTCGCCGAGCACCGTCGGGTCTCGGGGGATCCTCACCACCTCATCTTCTTCTTGGTTTCCATCTCTAAGCTTTAAAGGTAATATTCCAAACCCTATATTGCACGCTTGTTATTGTCGATGATTGTAGTTGTAAAATCGAATCATATGATCTAGAAACATATTTGTGAAGTGAATTTGAGGATCGATTTGGGAAAATTCAGATTGGTATGGATGACCGAGGTGTGGCAGTTGATAGATTGATTGTGTATAGATGTAATTTCTTTTAGGAAATTACAATTTAGAGAATGAGATTAGGGATGTTTTGTTATATAATTGAATAATTGGATGGATTCCGATATTTTGAGGAATGACTATACTGAGCAAACGTAGGGCGAGTATATGTATAAGTCGAACTAGCTAATGTGTAATTGCAGAGGTGCGAGAAAATAGTTCAAACATTAAGCATGCCCGATGGTGATTGCGAATGTGAATTTTGTGGTGAGAATAATACTCATGACTTTAAATTGGTATATGTGTGAATTTGGAGCAATTTGGTTAATTGTGAAACCTTTCTATGGAAAGGCATTGGTAGATTTAGTAATCACTAGCTATGGGTTTGAATTCGATGAAGTGAGGAATAAAAAATTACGTTAGGAATAAGGATCAAAAGATAAGTTGGGCTTGGCAAATTAATCGAATTAGTTGTATCTAATAATAACCATAATAATGACAATAATAATAATAACAATACTAACCACGAAATGCTTAAGTACTTGTATATATGCATAAATATATATATATATATATATATATATATATATATATATATATATATATATATATATATATATATATATATATGTATATATGTATCTTCATTTTTTTTCATGATTTGAATCCATAACGTGTGAATATCATTGCTTGGTCTAATCGACTACTTTAACGAGTACGTGCATAATTAAGATCTAAACGGAATTAACACAACGGAGTTGAGTAATAAAAATCTTAGTTGAACCGATTACTTAATAAATAAAGAAAATGAACCAAATTGCCAACGATTATACGAATTCAATTATGGAAACTCTAGAGAAGCGTTATTAACAACAAAAATCTATTTGAAACGAATTCAGGCCATTTCCATTGCCGACTAACTCAGTAACTTAAATTTTTATTAAAGGGGAGAAACAAACATTCTCGGTTCGAGTACGTGCATTGCTCGTGCCCTTCGAAAATTCACATATTTCAAGCAAATCTCAAGATTTCTTATATAAATAACTAATAATGAATCATTTGCAAATCAAGTTTTGCCACCTAATTAAGTGGTCCCCTCCCAATTATCAATTATTAGGGCTTATGCCCACCAATTACACCCGCGCGATGTCAACTCGGGTTCTCGGTCGGCCCGAGGGGTGAGAACCTATTCAAAGATCGTATCAATTATCAAGGGGTTCCACTTTCGGATAATAACCGGCAAGCAAGATTTACTCATATTCTCTCCCCCGATTTCAAACTAAAATGAATTGAAATGCGCGCGCTCAATCAATGTGTTTCAAAATTATTTGATCTGTGCGGGAATGTTCGTGTCGAGTTTCGACTCATTCTTCGAATTATTTTGCTGTTTTTGTTTATAGGAAAAGCATCTGTGAACAGCCCTTCGCATAAGAAGCCTGACGGGAGCAAGACTTAGCTGGATATTCCATTATCATTGTTACGTGCTGGGTTAGATGCTCACGGTGATTCTCATCCTCGCTAATGTTGGGTTTGACCTTGGGTTGTAATTAAATATTGTGTATTTCCTATCGCAGATCGTTGTAATGGCCACTAACATCCGTAAATATGTAGCAGAACTGTATTTTGGGATTGGTTACTTAAGTAATCAGAATGACACCCTACGACGTAGCGGTTAATGTTTCACTGATCGATCGAAACATAACCAATAGACACTCGTTTATTATGGTGTTTTAATTCAGCCTTATCCTTTTGTTAAGGGCGGCGGTAATGCCTTCGATCGTTAACTTCCGCTACGACCTTACCTAATATTCTCGGATTAGGGAATTATTAAGTAATGGTAACTAGGGCGTTACAATAAATAACATCTATTTGTCTTCATTTATTCACTTTGCGCCTTTATCTCTCTTACATGAAATTCTCTACTTTCTCTTACTCGTTCCTTGCTCTCAAAATGATCACCCTCTCTCTCTCTCTCTCTCTCTCTCTCTCTCTCTCTCTCTCTCTCTCTCTCACTACTCTCGTAACCTCTCATCTCTTCTCTCTCAAAATGCCTAAAAGCGGTTCTACTTCCGAGTTCATGGGCTCTGCTAGAAAGAAGGCCCGAAAAACTACTCAAGAGGGTACGTCGACCCCTCAAAAGTCTTTGTTGTCCAGCA
The DNA here is from genome assembly GCA_021018815.1 of Talinum fruticosum. Classification (NCBI taxonomy): domain Eukaryota; kingdom Viridiplantae; phylum Streptophyta; class Magnoliopsida; order Caryophyllales; family Talinaceae; genus Talinum; species Talinum fruticosum. The sequence goes on along the minus strand of JAITYX010000073.1, from coordinate 607,749 downwards.
CTTCACGTTGGATGACAAGTTTTTCAAAACCACCTCCTTGTCTTGGCTAAAATTAATTCAAGAAACAGGAGTATACAACTATCCATGCTTCGGTGACTTCATTTACCTAGTACTCGTGGCTGAGTTCTATGCCAACAAATCTGTCTCTGGAGGTGTCATCACTTTCAAAGTTCAAGGTACCACAGATCAGAATCAACCTTCCTCTTCTCCACAAATTGTTTAATGTTTCTTCTCTCTTTCTGAATCCCATTCACATTCCTTTTCTCGAAGTTGTCAATGATTTCCTCGAAAAGTTTGCCAAAGAAGTGCTTGAGCACGAAAAAATTTCTCCGTGACTCGGATGAAAAGTGAGGTCATATTGCTTTGTTACATTCTAATGCGCACTTTCTTTGCTCACCACTCGAGCAAGGAGAACCCAAACTCTAGGGGTCTCAAAGTTTTGTTTGATATCATGGAGGGCTACGATATAGACCTCTTTCCCTTCATTATCGAGCAAATGGCACAAGTGCTCGCTCAATCAAAGAAATCCGCTCCTTTTCCTTTCGGAGCTATTGATCAATTAGAATTGCCACGTAGGATGATTTAAAGCAGGTGTTAAAGATTACAAATTGACTTATTTCCAGCTACTTTATCGCCTACTTTGATTTCGCGTTTCTCTCTCTCATCTTCAAACAATTCAAAATCCCTTTTACCTCGGATCACTCTGCTGTTTCGAGTCGGCCATTGTCTTGGGCTGAAAAGAACTTCGGGGTATGGATACCAGGAGGTTAAGCCTTTTGAATGGGTTCATTATTCTAAGTTGGATCCTGCCTCTCCTCCTCCCTAGACTCGGATTTAACCCACTTTGCCATCCACTTCAGCTGGCCCCTCCTCGTCTCAAGCTCCTCTCTCGGCTAGCGCATTTACTGCCTTAGTCGAGAAACTTGTGTTTACAGTTGACCAACTTCGATCGGTTGTACGCTCTCTCAAACCCATTTTCCGAGGGATGGTCATTCACCGGAAGACCGCCCAATCCCGGATTCAGGAGTGTCAATCCATATGCTTGAGTTCAAAGGGGTTCTTGGCGAGCAATGCGAGCAGCTCGAACTTCTTCGCGAGCGTAGAACGAAAGTTGCCCAGGACTCGGAACACTTCGACACATCCGAGGAGTCCTCCAGCCCAGCCAAGTCTACCTCTACCGAGGTAGAAGAAAAGAAGAGGCCGAAGATGTAGCCGAGGCAGAGCGAGGCTCATCCTGAAGAGGAGAACAAGGAGGAAGAAGGAAGACAAGAAGAAGACGTTCCACCAAAAGACAAGGGGGCTATGGAGCCCGAACTTGAGCTGATCTCCTCGGATTTGAGTGGATTAGAAGATGCTCGGGGACGTTGGATAGTCCAAACCAGCTGACTCGAAGCCCCTATAGTGTTCCAGGAAGACGAGCCGGAGGATGACATTGTCCCGACTTGACCACCCAGGTCTAAGCCACTTCCTAACATCCTAGTGCTACCGTCGCCGCGTTCTATCACTTCATCTCGGACTTATCGGCGTAAGCGCATTGCTCGTCTGTCCTCCTCCGCCCAACCAGCACCACCGTCTTGATCTATTTCTTTTTTAATTTTTTTGTGTCCAACATTAAGTGTATTTACTTTTCACTTTTCTTCCCTCCTGTTTGTTGAAATGCTAGGGGAGAAAAATAGAAAACTTGATGTTTGGCTAAGGGGAGTTTCTTTGCTCTCTATGTGTTGTAAATAATTTTTTAATGAATGAATGTTTATTTTTCTTTGCTCCGATCATTCTTTTTCTATACTCGATCATTTCGAGTTTCTTTTAGTGTTTATCTTATATACTCGAAATATGTATTGGTTCTAATATTTACTTATAAGTCTTGCTTTGATCTGGAATTTATTTATATTCTACACACTCGATACAAATCTTTAGCATCGAAAACTTAATTTGTACTAACAAGTTTCTATCTTAAGTATGGAATGTTTTTCATTAAAAAGGGGAGATTGAAGACTTAGATTTTAAGTCTAAATATTTTGTGCAAGACTCAGGTATAAACTTCTATCTCTCTTGAGTTTTGATTGCGAGATCATTCCGAGTTTCATAGAAACTCATATCTAAGTTTTCATCTTTATTCCGAGTGACTCATATATCACTCGTGTTCTATATCTTCTCTTTTGAGGTATTCTGACCTACTCAGAATATACTTGAACCATCACATGATCAAATAATTCTTTCAACGCATTTTCTTGTAGTACTAACTGTGTTAGCCAACTCGGAACCGAGTCGGTCTCTACTCGAGTTCGTCTAAGTCGGTTTATTACTTAGAAGATTATTTGATAGATCAAGTTCACCGTCTCTTATTGATTATTCGTCTACTTGATCTTTGTAGGAATTATTCTCAACTGAGCTTGAACCTGTTTGATATTAGACTTAGAATATTCCACTTTTCTAGGCCAAAGATAATTAAGCATTTAATTATCCTAATTTAATTATTATCCGTGCGTAATCTTGGACCAAAGTATTTTATACTTTGAGAACCAATGTGGTTTGCTTTTGTAGGTTATTCTAACAAAGCTAATACATCTTTTTGAATTTCAAAAGCAACCGAATTCTAGCTATTAAACGCCAGCAGACGGTTTTAGCCAATTCTGGACAGGACTCGACAACTGTGTTAGGGCTGTCTGTTTCCAAAACTGGAAAAATCCAACACTCGGGCTCAACGATAGTTTCTGCCTTTCTTTTCAGAAAACACCAGTTGATTGCAACACCTTTTGGAGCAAATAGTCATTGCCCAACGTTTACACTCCAACCGATCCTTTCGAGTGACTAAGAAAGGCCCCTCTAACTGCTGTGAAGACTTCAGTTCGGAGATTAGACACAACGGCTAATTTGCTTAGTCATTTATAAATATAAGCCACTTCACAAGACTTGAAGATTGCTGAACCTATTGCAAAAACTATTCTCTTAGTGCATTACTCACTCAATCTTCTATTTACAACTCCAAGTTTATACTTAATATTTTCTGAGTTGTAAAGTCTTGTAATCTATTACATACTTCTCTTACTTTCTGAGTAAGGTCCCTTGAATGAGTTGTAAGGGTTAACTCATCTCAATTGTCCCTAACTCGTAAAGGTTATCTCAATTAGGATGTACTAGATCAGATAAGGGAACTTCTAAGTCTAGGAAAACGTTGTAAGAAATTGTCTAAGGGAGCAATTCTGGTAGAGTCAGTCCGTTGTATTTTGAGGATTCAAAATAGTGGATTTGACTTGGTGCTTGGATTAGCAATGTCCGTGATTTTCTGGCCCAGGAGGGTTTACACGTATTTCTAAGTGTATACTTTTCCGAGTCCAATCTAGATTTAGAATCGGTTGCTTTCCTTTTCAAGCAAAAAGTTTCAAAGTTTGATTTAATTACCTCATCACCCTATTTACCCCTCCTCTAGGGTGACTTAGACTCTCCAAAAGCAAACCTTCATCATACATGGCTATTAAAGCCGTATGTAATAAATGACTCTTAAAGCCTTAGGTTCTGAAGGACTATGAGAGTTCTAGGTAAAAAATGACTCTTAAAGCCTTAAGTTATTAATGAAGGTTGTTATTGTTATTTATTATTTTATTGATTCACTTTTGCGTCGATGGGAAAAAGGTTTTAAAAGAATAAACATTGAAAATATCAATTTTACCATCTAATTAGTTGAGCTTATCTTTGTTATCGTGATTTTTATGCATGCACATAAGTATTTTATCATTACGTTTAGGTCTTGGTAGTATTATGATTTTTCTTGTAGTTTGGACGTAAGCTAATGGTATATGCATGTTGTGGAGTTTCTAGTGAATAATGAATGAAAACTTTTGCTTGAGTTGCTCAACTCTTGTTTTAGAATTATTTGCCCCTATATTAATGCTCTAATAGTTTTCATTAAGCTAAAATGTGCTATTTTAATGCTTACAAGGCTGAAAATTTCCATAAATAACCTCCTATAGATGACCCACGGAGACAAAATGCAAAAGAGACAAAAATAAAAAATAAATAAAAGATAAGAAGGTTTGGAGCTGCTGCCACCCACCATGGGTGCCCCCACAGCTGTGGGGCAGCCCGTGGTGTATGCCAGGATGAGGAATCAACAACTTGGGTGACCCCACAGGTGGTGGGACTTCCCGTGGTGGCTCCAGAACCTCCCACTAGCCGTGGGAGATCTGGGGTGGCCTCCAAAGTAAATTCTTGATCCCTTGGCTCATGGGCCTTAACTTGGGGTGCTTGTTAGCCTTGCGTCGGGAAGTGATTTGAGCTTTAAAGTGTGGTCTTGGGACATATCGAACAATATATGTAAAGAATTAAAATCGATAATAATTGTAGTGCAAGGTGAGAAGTGATTTGATCACATCGGTGAAGTAAATACGAATCAATTGAGTTTTAATACATTATGGTTTTCTTATTCGATTAAGAGCGGGGTCAGGTAATATTGCATTTTTTATGTGACTCAATTACTATTATTATTGTTAATTAATTATGATTGATATTATGTGTGTATGCAAAGTAAAACGACGACCCTAACCGAGAGCCGGGGCATTATACATGTTCAATGTCCTAGAATAAGAAAACTTACAGTTATTTTATTCATTCATTCATTTATTTCATATATATATATATATATATATATATATATATATATATATATATATATATATATATATATATATATATATATATATATTGGCTATTACATATTCTTTAATGGAATAAATGTTTCATCATATGACGCATGCATATCCATTCATCAAAAATGTGGACAAACACTTCCATAAAAAATGGAAAATTATATGGAGGAAATCTACTACACATAGAACTTCTTGAGTTGATCAAGATTGGTAAAATTGGAGAACTCGTTCCCATCCAGATCGGCAAGCTTGACTGCACCTGCGGTAGTGATCTCATTGACCAAATATGGTCCATACTAATTAGGGTGAAACTTGCCCCTAGGATCATGGAGTGGGGCACAACTTTCCTTCATCACAAGGTCGCCCACCTGAATGCCCCCTTGCTCGGACCTTCTTGTTGAAAGCTCGTGCTATACTTTTATCATATCCTTGGATGTGATGTAAGGCTCCTAGTCTTCTTTCATCTAGAAATGCCAGCTCTTCATACCTTGATTGATACCATTGATCTTTTGGGAGTTGACTTTTAGCCATGACCCTTAAGAATTGTATTTACACCTCAATTGGCAACATAGGTTCCATACCATAAACCAAAGCATACGGTGGCATCGCTTGGCATACGAATTGAAGATTGATACCCCCAAAGAGCATAAGGGATTTTCTCTGGCCCCTTTCTTGTCTTTTCATTCATTTTGGACAGGATATTGCGAATGGTTCAGTTGGCAGCATCAACTGCCCCATTAGTTTGTGGGCGAAACAGAGATGATTGATGATGCTTGATTTTGTACTTTTGCAAGGTTTGTTTCAAGTCTCCCTCAAATTGTGAACCATTATCCGAAACCATCTCAAAAGGGACTCCATATCTAGAACTTATGATATTAATAATAAACTTGGCCACTTGTTTTGCCCCCAGCTTAGAAAAAGAAGCGGTTTCAACCCACTTAGAAAAGTAATCCACCGCTACCAAGATGTATTGATGACCGCTAGAGGCTTTTGGTTTGATTTGTCCGATGATGTCGATTCCCCAAGTTGAAAAAGGGCAAGAGAATGTGAGGTTATAAAGCTCAACTGGTGACATGTGATTAAGATTGGCAATCATTTGACATTTTTTACAAGATCGAACAAACAGAAAACAATCACGTTCCATGGTCGTCCAATAATAACCGAGTTAAAGAATCTTCTTGGCAAGTATTCTTCCATTCATGTGTGGTCGACATTCTCCATCGTGAATTTCTTCCATAATCCGTTTTGCCTCCTTCTCACTAATACGAAGCTGAAGCATGCCATCAAGCATCCAACACCATTACCCTTTCTATTTGAGGCACCGTCAAAATACATTTTCCAACATACAACCTTGATTTTGTAGATATGCTCATCAGAAAATTCATCTGTAAATTCATCTCCGGATATAGGTGCCTTTGCTAACTCATCTGCAATGGCTCTTCCTTTAATAGATTTTTGAGTAACACAATGAATATCAAATTCGGAGAGTAGAGCATGCCACTTGGCCAACCTTTCACTTTGAATTGGTTTCTCAAATAAATACTTGATTGGGTCCACTCTAGAAACTAGGTAAGTCGTGTGGGCTTGTAGGTAATGGCGGAGTTTTTAGTAGCATAAACTAAAGAGATACAAGTACGCTTGAGTGGAGAGTTTTTGGTTTCATACTCGAAGAGCTTCCTACTTAGGTAGTAGATGGCAACTTCTTTCTTAGTACCGTTGTGCTAAAAGAGCTCCCATGGTGGTCTCCGTGATTGTCAAATATAAGATGAGTGGTTCATTAGGCCGGGAGACATCAAAGCAGAGCGGATTGATGAGGTAGATTTTTAGAAATTCGAAAGCTTGCTGACATTCTTCATTCCACTATTTAGAACTTCCTTTCTTAAGAAGTCGAAAGATAGGCTCACACTTCATGGTCAATTGAGATATAAACCGACCGATTTATTGGAGCCATCTTAGAAACCCACGAATTTGTTTCTCGGTTGTGGGAGGGTAGAGCTCCATGATTGTCTTGGTCTTATCAGGATCCACTTTAATGCCTTTGTCGTTGACAACGAAACACAACAATTTCCCGAAGTAACACCAAATATGCACTTTTGTGGGTTTAACCTTAGCTTGAACTTCCCGATGCGATCAAAAATTTTTCGTCATGCCGCAACATTGGTTTCTTGTTCACGACTCTTCACAATCATATCATCAACATATACTTCAACAATGTCATGTATTTGATCATGGAGGATAGTAGTTGCTGCCCGTTCATAAGTAACCCCAACTTTTTTTAACCCGAAAGATATAACCTTGTAGCAGAAAACGCCTAATGAGGTGATGAAGGAGGTTTTTATCTTATCCTCTAAGACCATAAAAATTTGGTTGTACCTAGAAAATCCATCCATGAAAGAGAACATGGTGTGACTAGCTTTATTATCAACCAACTTCCAACTTCCAGTCATCGACTGTCGAATCATTGTCAAGCATAAATTTTGGCCCTACTACTTCTTAGTTTTGTGCATTTAGGTTGTTCAAGGTTTGCTCAAGATGGTCTTGCCTGTCCAAGATCATCTGTATCATTATTCATAATTCATTCATGGGATCTAGTGGGGGATGTGGTGGAGGTTGCACATTGAAGTCCTCGCCATCTACCATGATGTTACTAAAGTTTGGAACTTGAAGGGAAAATGGATGTTACGAGATATTGGGCTCACTACCGGAGACAATCTCACTAATCGAGAAGTGCTACGGAACCACCTGATAGTCCTGTAATGAAATATTTATGTGTGAATGTCTTCGTAAGATAACGAATGAAAGTAGGTTAATGAAAAAATAACTGAAAGAGTAGGAGATACTTGTCTAAAATTTGGGAGGATAGAGGAAATTTTAAAATAATAAAAACATAATTTTACACCCTGTTTGCAAAAATGTTCGTTTGTTAGATGGGGATAATGGGAAGATACAACTAAAGATGAAGGGCATGGAAATAGGTGTGGATTATTTGTAGCTAGAAAAGACGGGCAGGAAAATAGTTCCCTTGTCTTTCGAAAGAAAAATGAATTTTCTTAAAAATCATGGATGTATGTACGAACATGATGGCGTGATCAAAGGTAAGGTAATCGAACATAGAAGTGATATTTAGTCAAGCATACGCTGGTCCATCTGTTCTTAGGGGGCTAACTAAAAGGTGATTCATTGACTTTTTAATTATGTTCAAGTGGGCCCTAGGTAAAGAACACACTCGGAGTGAGTGTGCATGCAGAGCCATTTCCCAAATAGGTAATAGAGTACATGAAGGCACTCATATTATTTTATTATTATCTATTCATGGTCTTCACTAAGTAAGATCGAGTCATACCTAAAAAAAGCTTGAGGCATGCTGTGTGTGCGGACCGACTCGACCGAATTCAAACAGGCACCGCAAACACAAATAGCACATATATGTACAAAATATATATATGAAAATAACATTTGACCAACGTTCGGGATGTCTAAAAATAAGGTTACAACATAAGTTTAACCAATTAGAGATAGATAAAAAAACCATCAAACTATGTCCCCGATGGAGTTGCCAATCTGTGGCACTCGAAATTTAGATGACTAGAGTCGCCACCTTGGTATGACACGAACAAGGACGAGAGTTTCGTAAAAAGTTTTGAAATTATATTTTTCTAAAAAAAGGTTGAATCTTGTGCCCAAAAGGTAAAACCACAATATAAGAGACTAATATGAGAATATAAGATATTAGGTTTAGGGTTTTGGTTATGAAGCACGGACATCAAGGACTCACCATTTCTTCCGTTTTAAGAACGAACTCCTACTAATATATTGTATCCCTTTTTTAAACATCCTAAATGTTGATTAATATCTTTACATAAAATAGATTCATAAAATAAGAGTATGAAAGAAAAACAGATCATTATACAGGTAAGCATACACATGCAAGCACACGAATGGAAAACTCACGGCCAACGATTCGTTGATGTATGGCAGGTTTGCATTCAAATGAGAGCCAAATTGCTCTACGTACCGATCATCGTAGGACTTGAATCTACTCGGATCAAAACCCTACGTAGTTCTAGCAAGGGTTCCGTCATAACTCATGTGAGTTCCATTGGGGATAGTTAGGGATCATTTCCATGTCTAATGGTCATGTTTTGTTGCAACTATTTATGGGTGACAATCTACTATTTTTTCGCATATCTGGTACAAACATCTTTTGTTTGCATATTTGGCCCTATTATGTTGATTATGCATTGGTATTATGACTTTGTATCTGAAAAATTATTGAACAAATTTTCTATCTTTATTAAAAGATTTATTTGATATGGTATCGGAACCTTGTTTTCCTAGTTTTCCATATTAATAATGATAATTAGCTATAATTATTGCTGGAATTATTATCCACTTGTCCTTTTCCCAAATTTTCTCATATTGTGCATGCTCTTAAAGGCACTAGCGGATCCACGTTATAGGTAGTTGTGTTATTCAACAACACTCCATTTTGGGGGAAAAATGCCTCATTGTGAAAAATTAATATAGTTATTCACACCATTAAATATCATAAAAGCTTGTTTACCATAATGGCTCAGCCTTGTATTAAGCTTTGTGCCTATAAGCCCTGTCTTCAAATCCAAGTGGAACAATTTTTATTAATGCTTTTTTTTTTAGTCTTCTTTTTCTTCTTCTTATTTTTTCCTCGCTTCTTTGAAATAACTGACTTCACATTTCTTTTTTTTTTCTACCATTTTGAAATTTCAAATATGTTAGTCTACCCTCTCCCATTTACTCTTTGTAAGTTCAGTTTGGAGAAGTGAATCACCCTGTAGGGAGGTGAATAGGGTGTTGGATTTTTACGGAAATAAAAATTTAACTAAATTGAGCTCTCATAATCTAAAGAAATATTCAAGACTCGAGCTCAATTACAAGAAGAACGAAGTCTAGATTGGCTTCGACAAAGAAAGAAAATTAGACAAGGCAATTTAGCGAGGAAACCCTCCTGGGTAGGAAACCTCCGACAATTCTAATCTAAGCACCAAGTCAAATTTACTAATTGAATCCTCAATTAAAATAAATAAGACTACTAGACTACCCATATTTGTTCCCTTCAACAAATCTTTTATACTTTTCCTAGGCTCATAAATTTTTTATCTCGACCTAATACTTCCAAGTTGAAGTTCACTTATCAACTTAGGACAACAAAGTTAAAGTTAAGTTATTAACTCAGTCAAAGGAAAGAAGTGTTTGAGAAGTCAAGATATGATTACAAGATTTTCCCACTAATGATTACAACTCAGAAAATTATGAGTATAGAGTAGGAGTTGTAACCTAGATGTGTAATAAATTTAGCGCTTGTTTCTCTGCTAGAATCTTGTGCTAAGGCTTCTTTAAATAGTTTACCATGAGAAAACAATCGTTAAGTCTTAAGCTGGAACAACTGAGTTAGCTAGCCATTGCAACGGATAGTTGAGGACTTAATTTTTGAACCATCTTAAAGTAGTCGTTGTGCTTAGGTCCTAACTTCTAAAAGTTGTTTTACCAACTCCAGAAAATTGAAATTTTCAAGTATGAGACTCAGGTATGAACTTATCTCTTCTCATGATTTTTAATTCAAGTCATTCCTACACCGTAGAAATATTATCTTTGAGTTTTTTCACTTACGTCCGACCCACTCAACAAGCTTTTCTTGAGTGAAAACTCGGTCTTGGGTTTCGAATCACTCGACATGATTCGGACAAAACCTTGTGTAAATAATTTCATGAACTTAACTTTTTGTTCCAACTAGCTTGTTTTATATTTCAAAACAGAATTACTACGTTAATTCTAAAATATCCAGATTCATTTAGTTGAAATTATTTTGATATGACAAACATTGAAATATGTTTATATAATTTCTTGAACTCATTTATTATTCGAATATAGACACAAATGTAATTGAAATATTTGAATATTAGACTTGAAAAATTCCATTTAATTAGATTAAGGATTTTCAATTGCTAATTGATTGATTTAACTATAATCCTTATCTATTCTTGGACCAAAGTATATTTATACAATGAGTACAACTTGAATTTTGTTTTTTTCATGTTGATTAAAGTATATTAATCCCAGGTTGAAAAGCAAAAATAACCGACTTCTTACCATTTACAACCAGCAGACATAAAAACACTGTTTTTAAGTAGGCTCAAATACCGTGTGAGGGCTATTTGTTACCATTTCCAATAAATTTCAGTCTTTGAGTCTAAGGAGTGCTTTCAGCTCGGTTTTCGGACACAACAAGTAGGTAGGATTACTTTTTGAGCCTAGAAACAATGTCCAACGGATACATCCACAACAGTTTACTTCTAAGGACTCAGCTTATCCGTTACAATGACTTGTTGTTCCCAAAGTCAAGCCAAAGTCTATCTCGCTCTCGCTGCTTATAAATAGAAGCCTCTTTACAAGACTTTAAAAATTGTTCGAAGCTTGTTAGAACAATACTTTCAACTCTCATACTTATTATCCTAGCGTTCAACGTTTGTACTTAACTTCTCAACATTCTAAGTTGAACTAAGAAGTCTTGTAATCACTCTCAATTTCTTCTACTTAGTTCTTCCGTATTTCCCTTGACTAAGTTGTAAGGATTAACTCAGCTCAATTGTACCTAACTGTAAAGGGTATCTTAGTTAGGAAGTAATAGAGAAGATAAGGTAGCTTCGTGCCTAGGAAAATCTTATATTGAATTGTCTAAGGGAATAATTTTGAGAGTAAATCCCTATATTTTGGGGATTCAAAATAGTGGATTTGACTTGGTATCCGGATTGATACCGACTGTAGTTTTCTGCCCTAGAGGGTTTCCACATAAAAATTAACTTTTCTTTTCTTTCCGAGTCCAATATAGACTCAGCTTGTATTTCTCAATTCGACTTAAAGCACAAAATTTTTATTTTCACGTAAAATTTTCTTCACACACTATTCACCCCCTCTTCAACTAGGGTGACTCGGACTCTCGAGTTCAAACCTTCAAGGTAGAAAAAATTATTGTTAGATATAGAAATAGAATATTACCTAAAACGACAAAAAGAAAAAAAGGAGGGTTATCGGTTAGTTTTAAGCGAGATCTTGATTTTTGGCTTTTCTGTTGCCTTAGATTTAATGCTAATGAAGCCTTTGTTTTGGCTTTTTCTTTGATATGGTTTCACTTTAGAAAACTTGCAAAAACAATAAGTAATGGTTCTCAAAGTATAAAAATAATTTGGTGCATAATTAGATTAGGATTAGTCTAAATAAAGCATTTAAAGATCAATTATCCTTAATCTATTAATCTAAAACTGTTTAACTCTAATATTCAATAAATTCAAGCTCCACATATGTCAAAACTAGCGCTGACAAAAAGCCGACCGACCCGAATACCCGAATTTGTCCGACCCAAAAAACCGGGTTTGGTCACAAATTTTTGATCGAATTTAAAATTCGGTCATTCGGACGTGTTTGAATACAAAAACGGGTCGAGTTCGGGTTGAGAGAGGAGAATTCGGGTTGTCCGAATTTTTGAAGAAATTTAGGTTCGGACAAATTCGGACAATTGAACTGTCCGAACCCGAATGTTCAATGTGCAAAAAATTGAGCTAGGTGCATTGGGCCAAAAAAAAAAAGCACCAACACTTTTTAATTTGGATATTTAAATGAACCTTTTGGGTCTGCCCAAATGTGATGTTTGGCCTGTCTTGAAAAAAACCCTAGATCTAAAATGTTCCCACTCTCCAACCCTAGTGTAAAAGCATAAGAAACCCTTATTTCATTACTTCTTCAACCTTCGTATTTTCCGGACTCTGTTGAGTCTCTTCCACACCACTACCTCCCTCTCTACCACGCCAAAGCCACCACCGCCCTCTCTTCCACACCTCCCTCTCTTCCAAGCCAATACCACCACATCCATGTCGTCCACGCCACCAGCTCCACTTTCTCCACCCTCCAGCTGACGCCCTCTCCCTTTAGTATCACCCCCTCCATCCTTAATCGATTCCTCACTTTCTCTCTCTTCGATCACTAGATTTCTTTCTCTCTTGCCTTGGTTCATGTCTTTACAGACCTTCGATTTCTCATTTTTTTGCCATCTACATAGTAGATCGAAGTCATTTGGCAGCATCACGAGTGTTTCTCAGTAGATCGAAGTCCTTGTCGCCATTCGTTGCTTTACTCCAATAAGTAAATCTGAACTTTTAAGTTTTCGATACCCGGATTTCTTTGTCCTCTCTCTGTTTGTCTCTGTCTATGTTCAACTCATGTGTGTTTGTGTTCCATGGTTTCTCTGTATGGTTTCTAGTGTTCAACTTCATGATTTATTTGTCCTCTCTGTCTCTGTCTCGTCTCTGTCTCTCTCTCTCTCTCTCTCTCTCTCTCTCTCTCTCTCTCTCTGTGTGTATGTCGTTGGTTGATTTGGAGAAATTTCTTTGATATGAAATTTCTTTGGTTTTTGTATTTTTCCGGTTACTAGTGTTCAACTTCAACTTCATGATTTCTTTGTCGTTTGTTGTCCCCTCTCTCTCCGTAAGTGACGCACAAATTTGAAATTTCTTTGATTTACTTATAAATTTATTTAAATTTTTACTAATGAAATTCTAAAAATATCTGAAAAATTTGCATTAATGAATTTCTGCAGTTTTCTATCGTATCATGTATGTCCGATTTTTATATTTAATTAGTTAAATTCTAAAATTTTGCAAATTAATCTCTTTTTACATGTGGATAAATTAATTTATGATTTTTTATAAGGCCGTGTTTCATTCTCTCGATTTTTGTTGTTTAAATAATTAATTTCTCGATCGGAATAATTAATTTCTCTCATATATGTAGAATAGAAATTTGTATTCACTTTCATTTCCTTTAATTTGTCTGCAGTGATAATGTCCGTATTTTTTTATTTAATTAAAAAATTTTCCTTTACTTACCAAAACTCAAACCCAAACACTAAAAACCCTATATAAAAACTCTAACTCCTAAGCCCAAAGCCTAAAGCCGGAAGCCCAAACCCCGGAACCCCGGAACCCAAAACCCTAAACCCTAAACCCGAAACTCCAAACCCCAAACCCCAAACCCCAAACCCCAAACCCTAAACCCTAAACCCTAAACCCTAAACCTTTAACCCTTAACCGTTAACCCTTCCCTAAACCCCAAACCCCATGCCCTAAACCCCATACCCTAAACCCCATACCCTAAACCCCAAACCCTATACCCTAAACCCTATACACCAAACCTTAGACCCATACCCCAAGTCCCAAGTCCCAAACCCTAAATCGACTTTCAATTTGTCTATTGTTTGTTTAAAAATATTTTATTTCTAAATGACATTCTCCTACAAATTTTTTTATTTTTCTAGTTGGATATTATGGCAACAATTGATGTTGATGTACTTTCCGATTCGACATGAATTGGTAAGGGTTTCTATCTTAATATTTTGTTTATTGTTACTGTTCTGTTAATTTTAATTATTACAATTTTTCTTGCAGTATGTCAAGAGTACCACCCATTCTCAGAAAAAAAGCCCACAAAATTTGGAATCACAACACTGCCGCCAAGAGAAAGAGGAAAATCGATCGAAGTTTGGGACTACTTTGAAAACTAAAGGAAGGAATATATGAGGTTGAGGAAGGTGATGACTACGAAGGGGTAAGTGCTTGGGCTGTAATACTATCATGATTTGTGATGGAAGGTATGGTACTACAATCCTTAAGCGTCATATTAAGAATTGTTTGAAGTTGCAAGGTCAAAATGATATGAAACAAATGCTTTTGACTAGTGGTATGTCAATGAGAGGGCCCAAACTAGATAATGAAATATATAGGGAGTTTCTTGCAAAAATGATTGTACGTCATGAACTACCATTCTCTCTTGTTGAGTATGAAGGTGTTAGAGATTGTCATATCTATGTGAGCCCCGATGTGAAGCATATTTCTAGAAATACTGCAAAAGATGATATATTCCAATTGTACCGAAAGGGCAAGATTCAGGTTATGGATTTGTTACGAGTCATGTCTAGGTAGAATTTCTTTGACTTCTAATTTGTGGGGTTCTTTGACATAAGATTCTTATATGTGCATCACTCGCTCATTTTGATTGACAAAAATTGGAAGATTCAAGAGTTTATTCTCGGTTTTATTGTTTCCTCCCCCTCACAATGGTCCAGTCATCAGCGAACATTTTTCTAAATTGTTGAGTGAAAGTGGTTGGAACATTGAACATAAGTTGACGACTATTACATTGGATAATGCCACCAATAATGATACATTTATTGGTACGTATAAGACTAGATTGTTGTCTCGAGGTGCCTTGGTTGGAAGGGGTAAGTTCTTTACGGTACGGTGTGCTGCACATGTAATTAACTTAATTGTGAAGTCTAGTTTAGAGGAGCTTTATGAGGCTATTGTTAGATCGAGAAACCGTAAAATATTTGAAAGGTTCATTTGCTAGGGTTTCTAAGTTTAATGAAGCCGCTAAAGCTAAGAAAATTTCTGCTGTTAGGAAGCTCAAACAAGATTCCTTACAAGGTGGAATTCCACATTTCTTATGCTTGAGTGTGCTTTGTTTTATAGGGGTGTCTTGTCTCACTTAGCCATAATTGATAAGCATTATACTTATTGTCCTTTTCCCGATAAATGGGATAAAGTTGAGGTGATTTGCAAGTTTTTCAAACTTTACTTCGACTTGACCAATATGTTATCAGGAAGCAAGTATCCTACTTCTAATTTGTTTTTTCATGGTGTGTGGGCCATCCAACACTATTTTCAAGAAGAATACAAGCAATGGTTATTAGAATGCAAAAGAAGTTTGATAGTTATTGGCAAGAGTGTAACTTGGTGTTAGGTATTACTCGTTGTCCTAGACCCTCGTTATAAGATGAAGGGGGTTAAGTTTGCTTATGATAAACTGTATGGGTCGGTTAAGGGTGGAAAGAGATCTAAATTAGTTTACGATACTTCACTTGCTCTCTTTAATGATTATGTTGTTGAGATTACTGCCAATCTAAACCCACCATTACCATTACAAGTGCAGCCTCCTACAAATTTGCATTCAACATCGGCTACTTCGGTTTGTATTCTAATGTAAGTAAATTTTGTGATTTAATTATGAAACAAAGTGTAAGTTTTTAAGCAATTTTTATTTTTGTTTGAGTAATAAGTTAATTGTCTTTTTGAATATTTATTTTGTTCATTAGTTGTTGATTTTTTTGTTTACTTATTCTATCTAATTTGTTTTGGAAGGATTTTAAAAATTTTGTGAATTCGTCTAAGTTTGATGAACGCAAATCGAGCTGGATTTATATTTGGAGGAGCCTCTCAGCGACCGTATCTGTAGATCTAGACATCTTATAATGGTGGAAAACAAGTACAATATCGTTGGCCTTGTTTCACCAATCTTGCTCATGATATTTTATGTATTCCTATCACCTCTGTTTCTTACGAGTCCGCTTTTAGTGTTGGTGAAAGAATCTTAAAGCCTTCAAGATATTCCTTATCTCCCGATTCTATAGAAACTTTGATTTGTGCTCGCAATTGGCTCTTTGGTTTGAAAGGTATAATGTTCCGTAAAAGTATTTATGTAATATTCTAAATGTTTTTGAGTTTTTTGACAATTAATATTTTTTACCTTTTTTTTAGAGGATGATCAAGGACATATACATTCTTCCGAGCCGGGCAATCTAAATATTGATGTTGATCGATCTTGTTCCAAAGTCGAGATCAAGCCAACCAGTTGATGAGAGTTAAGGGTTTAAAGGTATGAATTATAATTTAGTTTTTTATTTAGTTTAGTTTTAATCTTTTATATATTTTTGGAATTTGAAGTTGTCATCTTTGTTTAGATTCTTATTCTGTTTCTCTTGATGGGAGGTATCTCTATTTGAAGAGCTGAATGAATGGTGCAAGTTTGTTGTTTGTGAATAAATTTTTGGGGCAAGTTTGCTGATTTGAGGTTCATTTTTTAGAGACCAAGATTGTTGTGTTGCTGATTTGTGGATTTATTTTTGCAGTAATGTTATTGATTCTCTTAACAATATCTCTAACTCCAACTGTCATGATTATTACTTTTGTTTTTATTATGCTTGAATGGTTGTAATTCTTAATTTTAACTAATATTGTATGCATACTGTTTGTATGACTTCTATTTATATGTTCCTAATGTGTTTGTAATATATATATATACAAAATAGAAGGTCAAATGTAATTTTTGAAGTCAGAGAACTTAAATTTCATTTTTTAAGTCTTCACCCTTTATTAATGAATAGCTATTTATACCAGAAATCAAAATATAAATTCGGTCAACTGGACAATCGGGTTAGGTAATCGGACATTCGGGTTAGGGTTCGGGTTTGAAAAGTGCATCTGAATTGAAATTTGGTCGGGGTTCGACTAAGGGTGATGTGTCCGATCTGTCCGAATTGACCGAACCCCGATAAGACTCGAAACCGAATGTTTGCCAGCGCTAGTCAAAACTCGTATACAAAATGTTCAAACTTAATGGGCACTTGAGTTATTTAGACATTTTAACTTACACATAGTTAATTAATTACAACATAATGATTATGAGTTAAGAGTAATAAAGACAATTAATTCTAGTTGAAGACTTAGACTTTACATATACATCATTCCGAGTTCCATCAAAGAATCGGTATAAGACTTCATCTCTTATAAGGTTTTGATTACAAGTCATTCTAAGTGTCTTAGAGACTTTTCCGAGTGATATAGAATCTTTTCGAGTGTTACGTAAACCATTGCATATGTTCTCACTTGATTCTAACCGACTCGAAAGCATACTCGTTCGCATACGGTTCCGAGTCACTCGGATATATTGCATATTCAAACATTCGCTCTAATGTGCATAAACTTAGTTCGACTTCATGTTCTAAGTTAAATTGAATTACTCGTGTTAATTCATTTTTCTAAGTCAGCATGCTTGGTTTGGACATTGGTAGTCTAGATCAAGTCTCTCTACTATGATGTTCTTTATCCGACTTGCTTTACTTCTAGACCGACTCGGATGGAATTTGAATATAATGGATATTAGACTTAGAAAATTCCACTCTTTTGGGACTCGGATAATTGTGCACTTAATTATCTTAATTAAATTATTATCTCGTGTTTAATCTTGGACCAAAGTATTTTATACTTTGAGAACCAAATTGATTTACTTTTGTAGGTTATTCAAACAAGGTTATCCTATTTTTGAAATACAAAAGTAATCGGGTTCAAGATGTCAAATCACCAAGCAGACAAGGCTTTTTTCCTACCTTCGACCTAGGCCCGGACACTATGTCGGGGTTGTCTGTTTCCAAAATTAGAAATCTGCAACGCTAAACTCAACCTACTTTTCGGACGCCACCGGTGGATTGGGACTTCCAAAGGAGTCAAGAGCCGTTGCCCAAAACCACACCTCAATGGATGTTTTCTCGAGTGACTCGGAAAGACCATCGCAACGGTCACAAAGGACTTCCAGTCATAAGATAGTCACAACGGCTAGTCCGCTTGGTTATCTATAAATAAAAGCCAAATCTCAAGACTTGAAGATTGCTGAACCAACTGTCAATACATGTACTTAAGCAAAAGTCATTGTATTCATACTCAATCTTTTACTTACAACTCCCACTCGTACTTAATATCTTTCCGAGTTGTAAGGTCTTGTAATCAATTTATGTAACAACCCAACCCTAAACCACATTGTTTATTTTATTAATTCATTAATTACAAGACTTATATGATTGAGCGCGTGCACTTCAATTCGATATTTTATATTTAAATTATTTTTATATATGTGTTATGCAGCTAAGGCGACGAAGTGGCCCTAATAAAAATCTCATAATAAAGTTATAATTTGTAAACATCATTATTAAAATAAAATTAAAAAGTAACAATAAGATAATAATAATAATAACAATAATAATAAATAAATAAACAAACAAATAGATAAATATATAAAAATAAATATAAAAATAAAATATAAAAATTAGATTTTTGGAAGGAAAAATCCAGAAATGGATTTATCTAGAATTATTTACAAAAAAAAAAGGGGTTAATGATAGAAACAGTTAGGCAAGCTCAATTTCAATCCTCCACGCTTGCGTTTCCCTGTCTCGCATCTCCCGTGCTCCCCGCCTGTCCCTCCTCGCGGACGCCCCTCCTCCGACCACCGACGTGACCGACGGCGACCGGAGGATCGACGGCGGCCCTCTCTCTCCCTCCCTTTCTCTCTCGTCGCGCTCGCTCTGCCCTTCTCATTCTCGCCTCGCTCCCTCGCTTCCCGGTTCCTCTGCCGAGGCCCACTTAGCAGCCAACCCCTAGCCGCAGCGACCGCCGGAGTTAGTCGCCGCCCGCCCGGTGGTCGCCGGTCGGCCGCCGCGCACCACGACCCCTGCTCATCCTCCTTGACTTCTCATCTTGGAATTTGAAGGTAAAACGCTAAACCCTAAATTATCAAATTCCTTATTTATTTAAGTAATTGTAATTGTAAATTGAAGTATATGATTTAGAAGTATGTTGTTGAGTGAATTTGAAGATCGATTTTGAGAAATTCGAATTGGTGTGGATGATTGAGTTGTGCCATTTTATTTCAGCCTTGTCCTATTATTAGGGCGGCGGTAACGCCTTCGATCGTTAACTTCCGCTGCGATCTTACCTAATATTCTCGAATTAGGGAATTATTAAGTAATGGTAATCGGGGCGTATGACTGTGGTATCGGAGCGAGGTTTAGAGATCACTCGTGAGCAATAGGATTTTAAAGTGTTGTAATTTGATCTTATGGACAATTATATGGTTGTTAATTCTATTAATTGATGAGGTCTCGTAAACCTCAGCCCGGTTTAGGCAATTTTCTTGTTTGTTTTAGATGAATCATGCAGGAGCTCCTTTGGATCCCTATGCTCGTCTACATGCTACCAGGCACCCCGTGGCTGCACACATATCTCACCTTTATGCTAGCATGCTAGAACACATGTAGGACCCTTTATCGAGTTTCACGACTCACTTGTGCGTGCGTGTCGGCTTCGTGGTCCCCGCCACCTGTAGCCCCGTGGAATGAGTTTAGATTTCGATATCATGACTTTATGGTGACAGGGGACCCTGAAGCCGACACAGCCTAGGTTTCGGATACGAGGATTTGGGCCACTATTACCAATGAACTCCTGGTTAAAGAGAATTTGGAGCATAGGGGGTTAATTATGGGACATTACGCTTTTCTCTCCCCTGTTGCACGTTCCACCACCTCCTCCTTCACCCGAGCCAGCACAGGGATCACCATCACCCCCACTCGCACCTGGCCCCAGCAGCCACCAGCTTTCCCTCTACGGTCGGACTCGAGGATAGCCTGGGGTTGAGCCCATGCATGACCCATTTGACAGCTCTCGGGATTCTTGAGGAATTCATGTTGTTATAAACGTACCGAGTCGCCCGAGCTTGTCATATTGAGCTCGGACGAGAAGGATGATGAGGCGAACATGGAGAAGGACCCCGAGATACAGGAGTATGGGAGTGGAGGAGAGGAGCGAGGTGAAGTAGAATTGATTTATATCAGCTTCGATTCGAGTGGTCGACGTGGGACCCGGATTACGACCCCGTACAGGGTCATTAGCATTGTGTGACTGTTATTTTGGTTTTTTGGGAACTTGTACATATAGGGCGGTTAGCGTAGGGTTGGCTTAAAGTTTTTGGATATGTTTGTATAAATGATGTATGTACATATGATAGGCCAACCAACCTAACTTAAATAGTGGTATCACCCGATTTTGGGATTTACTAGGCAACTTCAGTAGGGCTAACTATAATCTCTTTTGTATAACAGGAAGGGTAGAAAGGGAGGAGAAGATTACAAAACTTAATCTATGGTGTGTGCTTTCGAGGCTGAAACATAACATGTAATTTTGGTGCTATTTGTGTATATAAATGCAATGAAATAGTTTTTAACTAATTGTTGTGATGTTTTAAGTAGGTAACATTTTGTTTTGAAGAAAAAATATATAGATAATAACAATTAAGCAAATTTGCATTTATGTGATTCAGCATGTCCGAGACGAAAGTAACAACATCACTCGGAATGTGGTGGCAGACTGGGCAATGATCGAGGCATTGAGGAACAAGTGTTAGAAACTCCTCCCAACTCACAAGCAAAGCCATGGTGAGACCCAACCTCGCGTCCTTAGGGGGTTCCACTGACACCATTGACCTAGATTACTTGGAAAAACTTAGTAATAGAGTTAATGAAAAGGATTCCCCTACGCCTATTGAACCCACTACTAAGCCCGACAAGTTAGTTGATAAAGTGGCTCGATGTAATCCTAAAACTTACGGTGGGAAGATCGATCCAAGTGGAGTTAGAAGAATAGGTTAGGGGGATGGAAAAGATATTTGCAGTTGTTGCGGTTCCTGAAGAAAAAAGGTAAACATAGGGACTTACTACCTAACCGGTGAAGCGGACATTTGGTGGAGCTCAATAAAGAACAAATTTCAAGGTTGTGAGTTTACTTGGGAGAAATTTCTAGAAGAGCTTAGAGCGAAGTTTTACCCGAAAGAGTTCCTGGAACTGAAAATGAATAATAATATGACAGTGATGCCGTACGCTAGTCAATTCATGGAGCTATCTAGATTTGCCCAGCACTTTGTTGCTACTGAAAGGATGAAGATGATAAGATTTGAGGAAGGTTTGGCCCATTATATTCGACATCAACTTGCTGGTCAACCTATCAAAGATTATCAAGAATTGTATGAAAGAGCTGCCGAGGTTGAACGAGTTAAGAGTGAATTGAGGGCCTTAAACCCCGGAAACTCAAAAAGGAAGTGGAACAATACGAGTGAGAGTGTAGCTCAAAAGAAACCCACCACCAGTTTTAGCAAGAGTCACACTTTAGCTGTCCTTGAGCCTTGTGGCAAGTGCGGTCGGACCAATCATATCACATCGGATTGTCGAGTCGGTTCTAATAAATGTGTTTGGTGTGGTAGCCCCGAACATCTAATAAACGCTTGCCCAAGAAGGCAGAAAATTGTAGAAAAGGGAGCTGCGAAGCCCCCGATGCCGCTACGTCGGGGACTCGCGGCGCCTCCAAAACCGGTGACCGTAGGGCGAGCATACGTGATGAACAGGAAGGAAGCGGCAGCCTCGGGAACAGTTGTTATTGGTGCACTCTTTCTAAACTCAAAACCTTTTTATGTTTTATTTGATTCGGGTGCTACCCATTCATTTATATCTACCCGAGTTGCCTCCCAGCTACACTTAGAAAATCATAAGACTCCAATTGAGTGCCACATTGGATTGCCAAACGGAAAGGTGGTAGAATGTCCGATTCTCTACCACCATGTGCCCCTAGTTATAAGCGGAGAGTTGTTTCCTGTAGACTTAATTCAATTTGATCTTTTGGAATTTGATGTGATTCTAGGAATAGATTGGTTAGCAACTCATGAAGCGAAAATAGATTGTAAAGGTGGTACGGTTATTTTAAAAGGGCAAAAAGGGAAGGAAGTATGCTTTCATGGTGAAAAAGATACAAAGAAGTATTCTGTAATTTTAGTTATGAAGGTTAACAAGCTATTAAGACATGGTTGCACTGGGTACTTATGTTATGTTATTGAGGATAGGAAAGACAAGATAAACATAGAAGATATACCTATAGTATGTGAATTTCCGGATGTATTTCCTTAGGATCTACTTGGCCTACCTCCTCAAAGGGAGAGTGATTTTGAAATTGAACTAATCCCGGTGCACAACCTATTTCTAAAGCGCCATATAGAATGGCCCCAGCAGAACTTAAAGCGTTGAGGGACCAACTCGATGAATTGATACAAAAAGGATTCATTAGGCCGAGTGTGTCACCTTGGGGAGCTCCAGTCCTATTTGTGAAAAAGAAGGATGGAACTTTGAGACTATGTGTGGATTATAGGGAGTTAAACAAGATAACTGTCAAGAATAAATATCCCCTACCTAGGATTGACGATTTGTTTGACCAACTACAAGGGGCTTGAGTGTTTTCGAAGATAGACCTGAAATCCGGGTATCACCAACTTAGAATTAAACAAGAAGATATTCCCAAAACTGCCTTTAGAACCAGGTATGGGCATTATGAATATACGGTGATGCCCTTTGGACTTACCAATGCACTTGCTGCATTCATGGATCTCATGAACATAATTTTCAGGCCTTATGATTTACAAATACAATACCATCCAGGGAAATCAATTTGCTGGTTAGAGTTGCTTAAGGATTATGATTTACAAATACAATACCATCCAGGGAAAGCGAATGTCGTGGCTAATGCATTGAGCCGGAAGATACAACATAGTTTGAATGCAATGATAGTAACCCAACCTAGTGTATTACAGGACCTTCGGAATTTGGGTGTTGAGTTAGTCTCGAATGGACACACAGAGGGATTTCTGACAGCAATGGAGGTACAACCTACTATAATGAAAGAAATCCAAGTAGGCCAAAACCATGATGTTGAGTTGGAAAGGATTAAGCAAAATATTAAAAAGGAAAATCTCCTGGTTTCGAAATACATGAAGATGGAACCCTAAGGTTTCGGAACCGGTTATGTGTACCGAATAAAGAGGAGTTGAAAAGAAAGATTCTTGAGGAAGCTCATAATACACGATACTCGGTACATCCAGGAGGAAGAAAAATGTACAAGGACTTGAAGCAATATCATTGGTGGAATAATATGAAGAGGGATATTGCAGAATATGTCGATAAATGCTTAACTTGCCAAATGGTTAAGGCCGAACATCAACGTCCCGTGGGTGAGTTGAGACCTTTGGAGATACCTACTTGGAAATGGGACTCGATTTCAATGGACTTTGTCATGGGATTACCCCTTACGCTTCGAAGAAAAATGCTATTTGGGTTATTGTTGATCGACTTACTACATATCAATACATGACACGTGGAATGTAGAGAGGTTAGCGCAGATTATATGTCAAGGAAGTGGTGAGATTACATGGAATACCTAAGGATATCATATCCGATAGGGACAAAAGGTTCCAAGCACATTTTTGGCAAGCTTTACAGTGAGCTTTTGGAACTAAATTAAATTTCAGTAGTTCATACCACCCGAAACATATGGGCAGACTGAAAGGGTGAATCAAATCTTGGAAGATATGTTGAGAGCATGTGTACTTGATTTTTAGGGAAGATGGGAAGATGATTTACCATTGGGGAAATTCTCCTACAATAACAGCTTATCGAGCCACTATTAAAATGGCTCCATTTGAAGCATTATATGGAAGAAAATGCGAGAACCCCATTATGTTGGAGCGAGTTGGATGAAGCATTGATTTTAGGTCCTGAATTGATCCAAGAAACAATCGAAAAGGTTAGGAAGATTCAGGAACATATCAAGGCAGCCCAAAGCCGATAAAAGAGTTATGCGAGATAAAAGGAGGAGACCATTGGAATTTGAGG
Source organism: Talinum fruticosum (assembly GCA_021018815.1). NCBI lineage: Eukaryota > Viridiplantae > Streptophyta > Magnoliopsida > Caryophyllales > Talinaceae > Talinum > Talinum fruticosum. The sequence continues at coordinate 583,704 of JAITYX010000073.1, read as the reverse complement.
TAGGAGATAAAGTGTTTACGAAAGTGTCCCCGAGTAAAAGGGGTCGAGACGGTTCAACATTAGGGAAAATTAAGTCCTAGATATATTGGACCGTACTGAAATCATAGAGAAGTTGAACCCAAGTGGCTTTTAAGCTAACCCTACTGTCGGAACTCAAGCATGTGCACGATGTCTTCCATGTTTCACGACTTCAAAAGTATGTGCCCGACCCAAGCCATAATATTGTGACAGAACCTCTTGAAATTGCTGAAAACTTAATATGTGAGGAGCAACTAGTGCAAATATTGGATTATAGGGTCAAGAGACTCCGTAATAAAAGCATTCCTTTAGTGAAAGTACTGTGGACTAACCATACATCCTCGAAAGCCACATGGGAAATCGAGGAAGATGTGAGAAATAAATACCCTCACTTATTTTAAGGTAAGTCTACAAACCTTATTGTCGAATGCTTAAGTTTCGAGGACGAAAATTATTTTAAGGGGGAAGATTGTAACAACCTAACCCTAAATCATATTGTTTATTTTATTAATTCATTAATTACAAGACTTATATGATTGAGCGCGTGCACTTCAATTCGATATTTTATATTTAAATTATTTTTATATATGTGTTATGCAACTAAGGCGACGAAGTGGCCCTAATAAAAATCTCATAATAAGGTTATAATTTGTAAACATCATTATTAAAATAAAATAAAAAAGTAACAATAAGAAAATAATAATAATAATAATAATAATAATAATAATAATAATAATAATAATAATAATAATAATAATAATAATAATAATAATAATAATAATAAATAAATAAATAAATAAATAAATAAATAAATAGATAAATATATAAAAATAAAATAAATAAATTAGATTTTTTGAAGGAAAAATCCGAGAAAAGGATTTATCTAGAATTATTTACAAAAAAAGAAAAGAAAAAGGAAGGGGTTAAAGATAGAAGCGATCAGCAAGCTCAATTTCAATCCTCCTCGCCTGCGTTTCCCCGTCTCGCATCTCCCGTGCTCCCTTGCCTCTCCCTCCTCACGGACGCCCCTCCTCCGACCATCGACGTGACCGACGGCGACCGGAGGACCGACGACCCTCTCTCTCCCTCCCTTTCTCTCTCTGTCGCGCTCGCTCTCAACCTCTCGTTCTCGCTCTGCTCCCCGCTTCCTGGTTCCTCCGCCGCGGCCCACTTAGCAGCCAACCCCAGCCGTAGTGGCCGCCGAGTTATTTGCCGCCCTGCCCGGTGGTCGCTGGTGCAGCTGCCGCGCACCACCACCCCTGCTTATCCTCCTTGACTTCTCCTCTCCGAATTTGAAGGTAAAACGCTAAACCCTAAATTATCAAGTTCCTTATTTATTTAAGCAATTGTAATTGTAAATTGAAGTATATGATTTAGAAGTATGTTGTTGAGTGAATTTGAAGATCGCATTTGAGAAATTCGAATTGGTGTGGATGATTGAGTTGTGGCATTTTATTTCAGCCTTGTCCTATTATTAGGGCGGCGTAACGCCTTCGATCGTTAACTTCCGCTGCGACCTTACCTAATATTCTCGAATTAGGGAATTATTAAGTAATGATAACTCGGGGCGTTACGGTTTACAAACACTCATTCTTACTTTCTAAGTAAGGTCCCTTGACTGAGTCTGTAAAGGTTAACTCAGTCGATTGTCCCTAACTATAACATTTAGGAAGTACTTGATCGGATAAGGGAATTTTTGAGTCTAGGAAAAATCTTGTAAGGAATTGTCTAAGGGAGCAATTCTGGTTGAGTCTTTCTACTGGTATTTGCAGATTCAAAATAGTGGATTTGACTTGGTGCTTGGATTAGCACTCGACCGTGGTTTTCTCGCCCCGGGAGGGTTTCCACGTAACTTTCCGAGTTAGTACTTTTCCGAGTTCAATCTAAACTCGGACTTTACTCGGAGTCTTGTCTAGTTTTATTCTTCCATTACTTGTTTAAATTTCCCCATCACCCCTCTAGGGTGACTTAGTCTCTTCAAGAGCAAACCTTCAATTGGTATCGAGCCTAGCCTTTCGTAAAGGATCTAACCATCCAAAGGTTTAATGATCAAATGGCTCGGAACAATGGAGAGTTCGATGAGGGAAGATCTTCCAACGAGACCACCGAAGTTCAAAGGATCTAATTTGGTGCACTGGAAGAAGCTCATGGAATGTTTCCTGTTGGATCACGATGAAGATGTCCGGAACACCATACAAGTAGGCAACTAAATTTTCCATGAAGATGGAAGAAATAAGACTCATGCCCAAGACAAAGGCCGAGTTCACTACCGAGGAAGCAGACTAAGTTCGGAAAGAACTTCAAGGCTATGAACATTCCGATGTGCACCATCACTGAGAAGAACACTCGGTCAAGCACTTATGAAGGCACCAGCCAAGTCAAGCAAGCGAAGATAAGCCAATATCTTCACAAGTACGAGCCGTTTAAGATGGAGCAAGAAGTGAACATTACTCAAATGTTCATCCGCTTTACTGAGATTACCAATAATCTCAAATCTTTGGGTAGAAAGATTTCCCTCGAGGAAATGTGCGGAAAGATACTAAAAAATCTACCCAAGAGAAGATGGGGTCCCAAGGTAACATGCCATCGAAGAGGCTCGGAACCTGTCCCAACTCAAGCCGGACGAACTCATTGGAAAGTTACTCACCCATGAGATCCATCCGGAAGAAGAGGATGCAGAGGTCAACACTACAAAGAACATTGCGCTGAAAGCCTCGAAGCAACCAGATGAAGCAAATCCGAGTTCATCGGACTTAGAAGAGGATCCCATGGCACTCATTGTTAGAGGCTTCAAAAGAATGATGAAGCACAAAAGATGGGATAAGAAGCCAAGAGAAGAGTTCTACAAGAAAGAAAAGAAGGACAGAAAAGGTAAACATTCTTCCCCTTCAAAGTTATCTTTAACTACGAACTCGGCTGTTTTGAATCTGGCAGCAAGGAACACACAGTCAAAGATTGTCCCGGAAGGAAGAGAGACAGAAAGAAGAAAGAGGCTATGATGGTGTAACAACCCATCCCTAAGAAAATAATTAACTTTAAATACATTAAGGGTTAGCATGAGTGCATGCATTTCAAATTTTCAAATATTTTCATATTATACATGTATATATATATATATATACATATGTCAATGTTGTTTAAAATGCAGGAACCGGATGATGACAACGACTGACGCACGAGCATACTCTATAAATTTTAATGACTCGGAAGATAATTAACATTATTATTTCTATAAATTAAATTTTATCAGCAACTAGTAGCCTTAGTTGAGCATGTCTAAATAATTCTAAACATTAACATTATTATATAGCTAATTTATTCCGAGTTCTAAAAATCCTTAAACAAATTAAACCGATATAATTTTTGTAAAATTAACATTATTAAAAATAAAATTTCCTAAGATTAAGCTAAGCTTAATAGAGAAGTATTTGATAAACATGAAGAATTGGATTTAGATAAAAATGAGGATAGAGTTGAGAGATGGGATTAAGATGGAGTTAAAATGAGGAGATAAGTCTGCAAAAGATTTGGGCTCGGAAAATTGAGGTAGGGTTTAACCGGCTCGGAAAATTTCCTAAGATTAACCTAAAAGCTTCATTATCCTAACCTAAAGCGAGATAATTCATAACCCCTCTCTTCCTCTCTCTCTCCAGCCATCGAATTCCCGCGCTCGCCCTCGCCTTCTTCTCGTCTTCACCGCCGACCGACAACCCTAGCGGCACCTCGACCACGCCGACAGCCACCGCCGGTCGGCCACCGTCATCCTCATCATCACCATCATCGGCCTCATCATGAAACCGCCCAACACCACACTCTTTCCGTTACTTCCCTCTTCCGCGTCCCCCTTATCCTTCATCTCAGCCACAGGAAACGCCACCATGACGCCACCGACAGCTGCTAGCACCACCTCATCGCCACACCGTCATCTGCTTCAGCCACCATACGCCAACCCGCCACCGGTTCTCGCGCTGTTTTTGCCTGATTCTCGCCCTAGTTGGTCACGGCTCCTCCGGTTTCAGGCCTGTCCGGCTACCGCCCACTTTGACCGGGCACCGGCGCCGTGTGCTACTCCCGACGACCGCTTCGGCCACCGACTGTCTACTCCGTTTCGGTTCTCCCTCGTACTTCAACCCTCCAACCTTCAATCATCACAAAAACCCTCAAAAATTAACCCCTTCACCTTGGTTCTTTGGGTAATTTTCGATTCGGTTCGTTAATTTAATTTCTTAAGGTAATTTTTCAGATTTAGTTCTTTTAATATTTAAGTTGTAAGCAATTATTCTTTCTTTTTTTGTTTGAAAATTAAAAGTTGGATTATGGTATGTATGTGATTGATTCATGGAGTTTAGGGAGATTTGGTGACAATTGATGATATTTGGATGTACTAAAATTGAAGACAAATTATGGACAATTTACGTATGAAGGACTTGGATTAATTTCAATGACTATTTTACCTAATGGTGAGATTAGGAGAAAAACCGAGGATAATTTACAATATCGAAGGTTGGTGAAAGTGGAGGAAAATAAAAGTATCATGCCACGAAATGAACACCTATTTAGGTTAGAATTAATTAACATAAAAGAACAAATAAAGGTAATTGCATAATAAAATAACTAATAGCAGTAATTAAAAGTAAAACCTTCCTTAGTTTTAAAACAATTATTATGATTATCACTTATTAATAGAATTTTGTAGAGAAGGAGGAGATAATACCTGATGTTAATGTATACATATATTTATGTATACATCTTATAAAAGGAAATACATAAACCTTATAGGCTAAAGATAACCTTAGAATTATTTAGAAGAAAATTATGTATATTTGAGGTTACTTGTATGTATATATATATATATATATATATATATATATATATATATATATATATATATATATATATATATATATATAAATGTATACATATATTTATGTATGTATTTAGGAGAAAGCTATATATATTTTTAAGGTTGCTATATATATATATATATATATATATATATATATATATATATATATATATTTATGCGTGCATTGTATAAAATAAGATAAATAAATCGCGTAGATTAAAGATAACATTAGTATTCCTTAGTAAAAGCTAACTTTGTTAATTTTCATTTCAAGTATCTTTGAATTGATTTAATAAATAAACAAGAAATAAAAATTCAGTTTATTAATAGAACTTTTATATCTCTACTTAAGGTCATCAAGCGTCGTGCGTCCATCCGGATTCTACCCAAACAGAAAAAGAAGGAAGAACATCAGCATGTTCATTGATCATGCCCTTCAATGTTTTATTTACAAATCAAGGCCGGATATGGCCGACATCAACAATAATAAAGAATTATTTGCAAATAATATTCGCCATCATTAATATAGACCAGCCCATCAAGTGCCATTATTTGGTACGTCTCAATATCCAGGTTGGTAACACCGTAATTGTTAACCGCCTTCAACCGAATTATTCGATCGGTCCGGGTGTGTGCATATGCGTTTAGGGAAATCCGATGATCATAAAGAGATCCATTCGAGATAATTAAGTAGCAACAGCTTTACATTGTTCACTCTCCCTCATTTACAAATGAATTGAAATGCATGCGCTCAACTCAACTACTTCATAACATTTATTTTACAGACATGATAATGGGCGTATTGAGCTTTGGCTCACAATTTGAAAATATTTTCTTGTTCCTTTTTAGGTAAAGATGTTGAAGGTATGAAGCAAGAGAAAACTTCGGTCGGGACTTAGAGGCTCGCAGTGGCAACCTTGTTTGGGGTATTAAGGGCTAAGTGTCGTTGTCATAGTTTACCGGACATGCCAGTCTATACGTATGTTTAATCTTGTACAAGTTATAGTTTATACTTCATCATGAGTCACTTGTTATTAGTGGCAAAGCAAGAGTAACCAAGGTTAAAAATATATATATTGTTATAGCCTTGCCCTTTCCTCTAGTAAGGGCGGTAATGCCCCGACCTACTTTCCACTGCGCTAATCATAGACTAGCGGTTTATTTAGACTAAAACCGGTGATTACGGGTTTGGGGCGTCATAGATATGGTATCGAGCCTAGGTTTAAGAGACTCCTGCGAGCCATATAGGAACCATGAGAGTTGAGTTAGAATAGGAAGTATAAGTGCTCTAACATTGAATATTTGTATAAAGTACATAATGGAAAATATTCATCATGCTCAATTAAGTCTCAAAGTTGCAAGCATCAATTAAGATAAGGACGATAATCGTACAGAAATGGAGGACCCTCCATCTATAAACTTTCATATGCCTAGCAACTTATAACAGGAAGTTGACAAAACTCAACTCCCCGCCTTTGCCTATCCAAATTCCAAAGATAATATCAGTCCTATATATTAAGGAAATCATACCCAAAAGTTACCAAAGAAGATATCTACCTTTCGACTCTAACTGGATTCTCTAACAAACATAGAAAAATATAACGAATTACCAAAAGAAACCCCCAAAGTGCATAATGGGAAAATTTACCCCAATAGAGTTAGAAGGATAAATTAGGAATATGAAAGAGATTTTAACTATTATTGAAATACTTAAAGACATAAGGTGACTATAAGAGCATCACCTTTAATAGGGGAGGTAGGCATATGGTGGAACACGATTATGAGAAGATGTCGGTGATGTGAGTTTACATGGGCCAAATTCTTGAAAAAAAAAAAACTTACCATCCCAAGTACAATAGCAAAAGAAAGAGTCTCGAAAACCAAGAATAACAAAGAAAAGAACATGTCGTACGTCACTAAATTTAATGCGATGGCTTGATATGCTCGGGCCTTTGAGTGAATGAAATAACTTAGAAAACCCCAAACGAAAGTGAGATGATTAAGGGAACTAAAGCCATGATAACATGTCAAGAAGGTCCAACCTCAACCAAATCAAAAGCTTTGTAACTACTCCTCATGAACCATGTTGAAAGGTGTCGTAAATCACTCATACAACAAGCCAATACGGGGACGAGTAGTCTCTGGAGCTTTCTTTTCAAAACCATTATATACATTATTCTCATTCAAGAGATTTATACTCATTTATATCAACTCGGAAGTTCCCCAACTAAAGCCAAAAGGATATAAACTTTGGTTAAATACCAAATTGATTTACGGAATGGCCAAACGATGAAAACATGTGGCTTCCTAAAATAAGATTCCAATAATTATAGGTTGAGAAGAATTTCCCACTAACCTCATCTACTCCGATTTAGTTGACTTTAACATAATACTAAGAAGGGATTGATTGTCAAATTATGAGGCCAAAATTAATTGTGAAGGACAACAACGCGATAGTAGAGAGTTGAGAAGAATAGAATGTGTATTTTATGGCACTAAGAATAGAAGGGAATATCCTATGATATCTTTTGGTAATACAACGGAATGCTTGAGAAAGGGATGCCAGGGTTATTCGAGTTATATTACTAAAGAAAAGAAGAAATAATTAAGCCTCGAGGGTATTTTGGTCATACCCAACTTAAGTTAGGATTTGAGAACATATCCGAGATTGCATTCGTAACAAGGTATGACCATTATAAGTTTACCGTCATGTCATTTGGGTTAACCAGATGCACCCGCCAAGAACATGGATCCAACAAATAGTATTGCCACAAACTTAGGGTAGTATTCATTTGTGATGTGTGGACATACTCCGAGATTAAGGAAGAACATGGCCATTGTTGGAAAAAGGAAGTAGCAAGTTTGGAGAAGACACTAATCATATGTCCAACCTCAAAAGTATAGGTTTTGATTGAGTGAAGTGATATTCCGAGGTCAGGTTCTATCCAAAAGGGAATAAAGATAGACCCACACCGGATACAAATAGGTCAACCACTATCTTTGAAATAAGGAGTTTCCTAAGGTTAATTAGTGAAATATTATTGAGGACTTGTACCGAACTTTCAAAGGTGGTCCTACCCATGATTAGCCTCATATAGAAACCTATCAAATCTCATTGATCTAATTAATACAAAAAGATATTCCAAAGCATTGAAAAACAAGTTAACCATAGCCTCGGTACTAACCCTTCCAAAAGAAAACAAGGAATATGTATTTATAATAACACCTACAACTGGTAATTTTAAAATGATGAATTTCAAACCCACTTTTTGCCCTTTTCTAGTTTGATTTGCTCCTCGGGCCCTATAATTGAGTGAGCGGATCGAATAGAAATGATGGTAGAGAGGAGGTCTGGAACTCATTTAACTCCTTATAAACCTCCAAAGCTTACCTTTAATAAAACTAATTGAAGCTTATATATCATTTTAATAGTCTGTAACTTTCAAAAATATTATGAGTTAGGAATCCAATACCATTTATGGAAGGCTAACATCATAGCCGACGCCTTAAGTATGCTCAACACACTATAAACACTATGGTCATCACCCAACTAATTCATATTTTGGGAATTGTAAAAGTAGACAGGTAAGACTATCAAGTATCAAGAAGACATAGGGTTATAAACTATTTTGGAGTTGAACCACATTTTCAATGTGAATCAAGCGGGACAGCTGAAGAATGAGGAGTTAATAAAAATACGAGCACAATGTTACGGAAGATGAATTCCTAGGATTTGTGTTACATAAGGACAACACTCTACCGATATTTAAATCATTTGTGTATACCTAGCCAAAAGGAGATTCAAAAAGAAAAATTTTAAAAAAGGGCTCACGTAACCTTACATCCTGCCCATCTCGGGAAAACAAACATATATATATATATATATATATAAAGAATTGAAACAAGATTGATAATAGTCTAATATGAGAGAAGATTATGCAAAATATATACGAGATGCTTTGTATGCTAAAGAAAGTAATCAAAACAACAGCACCTCATAGGTGAGATAAGGCCTTTGAGATTCTCACTTGAAAATAGAATCCCGTATCAATGAAATTCATTACGAGACTTTCTATATTTGTCTCCAAGAGAAATGCAACTTGGACCAAAGTTGATCACCTTACAAAGTTGCTTATTTTTTTATACCACTTACTTAAAGTTTGAATTATTTGAAGTAAAATCATTAGACTCTATAACATACCCAAGGATATAAAGACATACCAAAAATACCCGGTTACAATCATAATTTTGGAAAGCACTATAACTAACTTTGGAATCAAATTAAACTATCGTAGTTCAAAAATCATCCGAGAAACAGACATCCAAACCAAATGAACTAATCAATTTCTTAAATAAATAAATAAATATTGCAGGCTTATACCCTCAATTTCCAAATAAAATGGAAGGCTATCTCATTTGGATGGTATCCTCGTCCAATACAATTATCAAGCTAAATAAAAGTAACACCATTTGAAGTTCTTTATGTGAAAATGGTATAACCCATTATATTGGGATAATGGGATGACACACCCTCTATTGGACCAGAATTAACAAAAGACTTATAAAGATCAACCGAGGAAGCTTTTAGAATTTTAAGTAGGGGATATGGTCTCTCTAAGATATCCCCAACCAAAAGAAATCAAAGGACTCATAATCAGGAGTACATTAAGTCCTAGATACATTTGATCATCTAAGATAATTCAAAAGATAAACCGTGAGGCCCGCAAATCATCTTTACCAGTCAATGCGGAACATGTCAACTATGTTTGTCACATATCTCAAACTTCAAAAATATACAGACTGACCTAAGCCATATTATAGAGGCTATGCCAAAGGAAATAACCCAAAAGTTAACACATGAAGGGTATCCAGTCCAAATCTTGGATCAAAGGACCAAAACCACTTCATACCGTAACCTTCCCTATATTCAAATTTTCATGATCGATTATACCTTAGTCGAAGCCATCTAGAAACATAAGAAGATATGAATATCCATTTATACTTTGAAATAATGTGTATACTTTTTCATTTTTATGCACCCACACTTATTCTAAGGTAATATTTATACCATTTTACCTGCAAGTTTCGAGGACGAAACTTATTCTAAGGGGGAAGACTGTAACAACCCATCCCTAAGAAAATAATTAACTTTAAATACATTAAGGATTAACATGAGTTTCAAATATTTTCATATTACACATGTGTATATACATATGTATATATATATATATATATATATATATATATATATATATATATATATGTGTCAATGTTGTTTAAAATGTAGGAACCGGATGATGCCAACGACGACGCACGAGCATACTCTATAAATTTTAATGACTCGGAAGATAATTAACATTATTATTTCTATAAATTAAATTTTATCAGCAACTAGTACCCTTAGTTTAGCATGTCTAAATTATTCTAAACATTAACATTATTATATAGCTAATTTATTTTGAGTTCTAAAAATCCTTAAACAAATGAAACCGATATAATTTTTATAAACTTAACATTATTAAAAATAAAATTTCCTAAGATTAAGCTAAGCTTAATAGAGAAGTATTTGATAAACATGAAGAATTGGATTTAGATAAAAATTAGGATAGAGTTGAGAGATGGGATTAAGATGGAGTTCAAATGAGGAGATAAGTCTGCAAAAGATTTGGGCTCGGAAAATTGAGGTAGGGGTTGACCGGCCCATTTAGAGGAAGGCAAAAGGGGGGTATAAAAGCTTAATGTAACCTAAAAGCTTTATTATCCTAACCTAAAGCAGATAATTGATAACCGCCTCTCTCTCTCCAGCCACCGAATCCCTGCGCCTGCCCTTGCCTTTTCTCGACTTCACCGCCGACCGACAACCCTAGCGGCACCATGACCATGCCGACAGCCCACTGCCGGTCGGCCACCATCATCCTCACCATCACCATCATTGGCCTCATCATCAAACCGGCCAACACCACACCCTTTCCTTTACTTCCCTCTTCCGTCTCCCCTTATCCTTCATCTCAGCCTACCGGAAATGCCACCACGACGCCACCGACAGCCGCGACCACCACCTACTGCCACACTCAGCCATCGCTCCAGGCACCAAACGCCAACCCGCCACCGGTTCTCGCGCTGTTTTTGCCCGGTTCTACCCTAGTTGGTCACGGCTCCTCCGGTTTCGAGCCTGTCCGGCTATCGCCCACTTTGACCGGGCACCGGTGCCGTGTGCTACTCCCGATGACTACTTCGGCCACTCGACTATCTACTCCGTTTCGGTTCTCCCTCGATCTTCAACCCTTCAACCTTCAATCATCACAAAACACCTCAAAAATTAACCCCTTCACCTTGGTTCTTAGGGTAATTTTCATATTCAGTTCGTTAATTTAATTTCTTAGGGTAATTTTCAGATTCAGTTCGTTAATTTAATTTCTTAAGGTAATTTTTCAGATTTAGTTCTTTTAATATTTAAGTTGTAAGCAGTTATTCTTTCTTTTTCTATTTGAAAATTAAAAGTTAGATTATGGTATGTATGTGATTGATTCATAGAGTTTAGGGAGATTTGGTGACAATTGATGATATTTGGATGTACTAAAATTCAAGACAAATTATAGACAATTTCTGTATGAAGGACATGGATTAATTTTTATGACCATTTGACTTAATGGTGAGATTAGGAGAAAAACCGAGGATAATTTACAATACTGAAGGTTGGTGAAAGTGGAGGAAAATAAAAGTATCATGCTAGGAAATGAACACCTCTTTAGTTTAGAATTAATTGACATAAAAGAACAAATAAAGGTAATTGCATAATAAAATAACTAATAGCAGTAATTAAAAGTAAAACCTTCCTTAGTTTTAAAACAATTATTATCATTATCACTTATTAATAGAATTTTGTAGAGAAGGAGGAGATAACCTTAGAATTATTTAGAAGAAAATTATGTATATTTGCGATTATCGTATATATATATATATATTTATGTATGTATTTAGGAGAAAGCTATATATATTTTTAAGGTTGCTCTATATATATATATATATATATATATATATATATATATATATATATATATTTATGCGTGCATTGTATAAAATAAGATAAATAAATCGTGTAGATTAAAGATAACATTAGTATTCCTTAGTAAAAGCTAACTTTGTTAATTTTCATTTCAAGTATCTTTGAATTGATTTAATAAATAAACAAGAAATAAAAATTCAGTTTATTAATAAAACTTTTATATCTCTACTTAAGGTCATCAAGCGTCGTGCGTTCATCCGGATTTTGCCCAAAAAGAAAAAGAAGGAAGAACATCAGCACAAGGTACATTCATTGATCATGCCGTTCAATGTTTTATTTACAAATCAAGACCGGATATGGCCGACATCAACAACAATAAAGAATTATTTGCAAATAATATTCGCCATCATTAATATGGACCCGGCCATCAAGTGCCATTATTTGGTACGCCTTAATATCCGGGTTGGTAACACCGTAATCGTTAACCGCCTTCAACCGGACTATCCGATCGGTCTAGGTGTGCGCACATTCGTTTAGGGAAACCCGATGATTGTAAAGGGATCCATTCGGATAATTAATTAGCAATAGTTTTACATTGTTCACTCTCTCTCATTTACAAATGAATTGAAATGCATGCGCTCAACTCAACCGAAGACTCGGACTTTACATCTCACCTTTCGAGTTCTATCAACGGAATCGAGTATAAGACTTTCTCACTTATAAAGTTTTGATTCCAAGTCATTCCCTGTGTCTTTGAAACTTTTCCGAGTGATATGGTATTTTCTCTAAGTATTATGGAAATTATCTCGTGCATTTATACACGACTCGTATGACTCGTAAAGCATATCCGCACTTACCATGTTTCACTCGGTTCCGAGTCACTCAACACTCGGAAATATCGCATGATTCAAACACTATCTTTTCGCGTTCTAACTCTTGTATTTTAGTTTGAATTCATGCTCGGTCTAGATCAAGTTTATTTCCTCCGATATTCTTTAGTTAACTTGATTCTCTTTTAGACTCGACTCGGATGGAATTTTGAGTATCATGAATATTAGACTCGTAAAATTCCATTCTTTTTCCGACCCGATCAATTAGTCACTTAATTATCTTAATCATATTATTATCTCGTGTCTAATCTTGGACCAAAGAATTTTATACTTTGAGAACCAAATTGATTTACTTTTGTAGGTGATTCAAACGAAGCTATCCTATATTTGAAATACAAAAGTAACCAGACTTCAAAACGTCAAATTACCAGCAGACAAGGCTTTTCCACCTCGACCTAGCCTCAAACACCGTGTCGTGGTTGTCCGTTTCCGAAATGGAAATCTGCAACACTAAACTCAACGGTGGTTTCCAGCTTACTTTTGAAGACACCGCCGGTGGTTTTAGGCACTTCCAAGGGAGTCAAGAGCCGTTGTTTAACGCTCATATTTCAACGGATATTTTCCGAGTGACTCGGAAAATCCTTCACAACGGTCATAAAGAAACTTCTAGTAAGAAGATGGACACAACGGCTAAGCTGCTTGGTCATCTATAAATAGAAGCCAACTCTCAAGACTTGAAGATTACCAAATCTATTGTTAACACACATACTTGATCAAAAGTCATTGTATTCATTCTCAATCTTCTACTTATAACTCCAATTCCGTAATTCATTATATTATGAGTTGTAAGGTCTTATACTCAATTACAAACACTCTCTTTCTTACTCTCTAAGTAAGGTCCCTTGACTGAGCTGTAAGGGTTAACTCAGCTCGCTTGTCCCTAACTCGTAAGGGTGATCTCGGTTAGGAAGTACTAGATCGGATAAGGGAATTTCGAGTCTAGGAAAAACTTGTAAAGAGTCTGTCTAAGGGAGCAACTCGGGTTGAGTCGGTCTACTGTATTTTGTGGACTCAAAATAATGGATTTGACTTTGTGCTTGGATTAGCACGGTCCGTGGTTTTCTGCCCCAGGAGGGTTCCCACGTACTTTCCGAGTTATCACTTTTTGAGTGCATTCTAGACTCGGAGAGTTTTAAAGTTCCGTTTAATCTGTCTCTTCAATCATCTCTCGTATTATGAGTTAGCTCATTTTCCGAGTTCATCTTTGACTCTCACCCTCCTTAGAGTCATATCTATTTCAAATTTCAAGCAAATTTCATCATCACCCTATTCACCCCCTCTAGGGTGACTTAGCCTCTCCTCGAGCAAACCTTCATCAACTACTTCATAACATTTATTTTACAAGTATGATAATGGGCGTATTGAGCTTCGGCTCACAATTAGAAAATATTTTCTTGTTTTATTTTGGGTAAAGATGTTGAAGGTATAAAGTAAGAGAAAAGTTCTGGTCGGGACTTAGAGGCTCGCAATGGCAACCTTGTTTGGGGTATCAAGGGTTAAGTGTCGTTGTCATAGTTTACCGGACGAAAGTCTATACGTATGTTTAATCTTGTACAAGTTATAGTTTATACTTCATAACGAGTCACTTGTTATTAGTGGCAAAGCAAGAGTAACCAAGGTTAAAAATATATATATTTTTATAGCCTTGCCCTTTCCTTTGGTCGTGGCGGTGGTAATGCCCCCGACCTACTTTCCACTCGCGCTAATCATTGGCTAGCGGTTTATTTAGACTAAAACCGGTGATTACGGGTTTGGGGCATTACGGATGGCCACTTGGAGTGATGTAGACTCATCAAAAGACGATAAGGACTCGGATGATTCAAAATGTCCGATGGCACTCTCGACTTAGAAGCCGAAATAGAGTCGACTTAGATCACTCGGACAAGTGAGGAAACAAACCCTCTAGAGGTAATTGAATACTTCCTCAAATTCTCCAAAGTTGATTTAGCCAAATATATTTTTACTTTGCAAGAAAAGTCTAATTCTAATTCTTCTCTATTTAAAGAACAACTTGAGTCTCATTACTTCGGAGAGCATCTCTTTGAAAAATAAATTGGAAAACCGAGACTTACTCTAAGAGAACTCAAGATTAGTGCTCAATCCAATGAGACCGAGTCCGAGTCGATCGAAGAGAAAATGAGCAACTGAAGCAAAAGCTCGACGAGTCTCAAGAGCTTGTTTTAAAATTTACTCAAGGTCGAAAAACCTTGGTATGCTCTTAGGATCTCAATGTGTCTCTTTCGTAAAAGAAGGTCTTGGTTTTAACAAAGAGGAGGAATCCAATTCCTACTCAGAACTTTTCAAAAAATTCCAGAACTGTGAAGTTCGGGAAGGCCGAGCACGGTTCCATTCACAAGAATGAAAGGAGGACCGAGCCCGACCAGCTTACAGGAGAAAACCTTCTCCACCGGTTTATAAAGAAAAGCTTTTCAAAAGAAAGAGACACAGCACTCGGTTCTCTAAAAGAAAGACTCAGAATCGGACCAAACCCAAAGTTATTCAAATATGGGTACCCAAGAGTCTACTTCCTCGAAAAGGACCACAGTAAAGGGAGTTACTTGGGTTCGTTAGAGGAAGTGAGAAAGGTCGGTTTCTTTCTTACTTGCAGGTGGCTCAGAAAAGAACAAAAGGGCAAGTGGTACCTAGACAGTGGATGCTCACGCCACATGTCGGAGATTCAGATTCTTTTATGAGCTAGAAGATTACAAGGGAGGAAAAGTCACGTTTGGAGATCACGGCAAGGGCAAGATAAATGGGATAGGCAAGATTGGAAAAGGAAGCAATCTGGTCAGCCCAAGTATACCTTGTCAAAGGGTTAAAGTACAATCTGCTCAAGCATCTCTCAACTATGTGACAAAGGTCAAGAGGTAAAATTCACTCGGACCAATTGTTATATCTCCGATGATGCTACCAAGGAGATCAAGCTTTCCAAGTAAGAAATCAAGTAACACCTATACTATTCCTCTTTCGACCCAAGTCAGAATTTATCTTGTTTAAAAGCATCTCTTCATGATGATTCATGGACATGGCATCGTAGACTAGGTCATGTTAGCATGCATACCATTAAGAGACTTGCATCTCATAGTTTAGTCGGAGGATTGCCTAACTGTGCATTTAAGAAAGATAAAATTTGTGAAGCATGCACAAAAGGGAAACAAGTCGATCATCTTTCAAATCTCTCGAAAACTGTTTCAACATCCAAGGTGCTTAAAATGTTGCATATGGATTTATGTGGTGAAATCCCTATCAAGAGTCTCGGAGGTAAATCATATGTGCTTGTTATTGTTAATGACTACTCACGATTTACCTAGGTGTGTTTTCTTAAGCTAAAAATGAAGCATTCAAAGAGTTCCAAGCAAGCTCGCTGGAAAATCCAAGTTGAGTCCCGCACTCAAATTCGGAGAATTCGACCGACCATGGAAGGGAGTTCGACTACTCATAATTTGTAGAGTTTTGTGACAAGAATGGCATCTCTCACAACTTCTCAGCGCCAAGAACTCCTCAACAAAATGGCATGGTGGAGAGGAAGAACCGAACTCTTGAAGAAATAGCTAGGACAATGATGATTGAACATAATCTACCCTACTATTTCTGGGCCGAGGCAATCAACACAAAGAAACTACACATTGAACAGATGCCTCATCGGACCCATCCTGAAGAAAACTCCATATGAGCTCTACAAAGGGAAGAAACCTAACATTTCATACTTCAAACCCTTTGGATGTAAGTGCTTCGTTCACAACAATGGTAAGGATCACTCGACCAAGTTTGATGCTCGGTCGATGAAGGTATCTTTCTTGGTTATTCATCTCATAGCAAAGTGAAGGTTTGCTCTTGGAGAAGCTAAGTCACCCTAGAGGGGGTTGAATAGGGTGATGAGGAAATTTGCTCAAGTTAAGCACTAGATATGACTCCGAGAAGAATGTGAGTCAAGAATGAACTCGTAAAATCACTTACTCGGAGTTAAGTGGAAGATGAAGATACGGATTAGACGTAACTTTAAATCTGTCTGAGTCTAGATTGGACTTAGAAAAGTATCAACTCAAAAGTTACGTGGAAACCCTCCTGGGGTAGAAAACCACGGTCAGTGCTAATCCAAGCACGAAGTCAAATCCACTATTTTGAATCCACAAAATATAGTAGAATGACTCAACCAGAGTTGCTCCTTAGACAACTCCTTACAAGTTTTTCCTAGACTCATAAATTCCCTTATCTAATCTAGTACTTCCTAATTGAGATAACCTTTACAGCTAGGGACAACCGAGCTGAGTTAACCCTTATAGCTCAGTCAAGTTACCTTACTTAGAAAGTAAGAATAAATGTTTGTAACAGATTACAAGACCTTACAACTCGAGAGAATATTAAATACAGAGTTGGAGTTGTAAGTAGAAGGTTGAGTATAAATACAAAGACTTTTTCTTAAGTACGTGTATTGACAGTTAGTTCAGGAATCTTCAAGTCTTGAGAGTTGGCTTCTATTTATGGATGACTAAGCAGATTAGCCATTGTGACCATCTTCCGACTGGAAGTCCTTTGTGACCATTGTAATGGATTTTCCGAGTCACTCGTAAAATATCCATTGAAGTGTGAACGTTGGGCAACGACTCTTGACTCCTTTGGAAGTCCCAATTCACTGGTGGTGTCTTGAAAAGTAAGGTGGAAACCACCGTTAAGCTTAGCGTTGCAGATTTTCGGTTTTGGAAACAGACAACCCCGACACGATGTCCGTGCCTTGGTCGAAGTGGAAAAAGAATTGTCTGTTGGTGATTTGATGTTTTGAAGTTGGTTACTTTTGTAATTCAAAAATAAGATAGCCTCGTTTGAATTACCTACAAAAGTAAATCAATTTGGTTCTCAAAGTATAAAATACTTTGGTATAAGATTAGACACGGATGATAAATTAATTAACATAATTAAGTGTATAATTATCTCGAGTCGGAAAAGGAATGGAATTTTCTTAGTCTAATATTCATGAGACTCAAAATCCATCTAAGTCGAGTCTAAATGAAAATCAAGTCAAATAAAAAATGACATAGTAGACGAGACTTGATTTAAACAAAGAAAAATTCAAACAAAATATGATGACTTAAAAGAATGAATTATCAAGGTAATTCTTGGAACATGAAGTCAGATATGAGTTTATGCAAAATAGAACGAGTGTTTGAACAAGCGATATATTTGAGTGTTGTCTCGAGTAACTCGAACAGTATGTAGAAAGGCATGTAAGAATATGCTTTCTAAGTCGATCGAAGCAGATGAAAAACGAATGCAATAGATTATGTGGCACTCGTAAAAGATGCTATATCACTCTGAAAAGTTTCTAAGGCACATAGAATGACTTGAAATCAAAACCTTATGAGAGCTAAAGCCATATACCTGATTCTTTGATAGAACTCAGAATGATGTACATGTAAAGTCCGAAAGTGAGTCAACATTCTCGGACTCGAAGCTCGAGTACGGATGATGATCTTGATGAAAATGAGCTCATTAAGAATCAAATCAATATCACTCAGTATGAAGTCACTCGGAACGAAGTGACTCGTAACAACATGACTCATAATGAGACAACTCAAGAGCCAGCTCGGAATGTTGAAGGTCAATCGGATGAACAAGCTTACTCAAAATAGACTACCAAGATCAACCAATTCAACCTACAGATCTGGTGAACCAAAGAACAGTAGAGCATTCAAGTATGCTTCTAGTCACCCACTAGAAAACATTTTATATGATATCAACAGTAGGTAAGAACTCGTTCCTCTCTTCAAAATCTATGTGCATTCACCGCATTCATATCATTAACTCGAACCTGAAATGCACTAGAGGCCCTTAATGAACCTAAACGGGTAGAGGTCATGCAAGAGGAACTCAATCAATTCGAAAGAAACCAAGTCTTGACTCGACCAAATTATCTTCCGACCACCCAGATCATAGGAACCAAATGGGTTTTCAAGAACAAACTGGATGAAGGTGGGTTGGTAGTCGGAAATAAGGCTAGACTTGTGGCTCAAGGTTACAGTCAAGAAGAAAGGATTGATTGTGGGGAAACCTTTGCACTGTTGCTAGAATTGAAGTTATTAGAATCTTATTGGCATTTGCATCTAGCATGAATATCAAATTGTATCAAATGGATGTTAAATGTGCTTTTCTCAATGGTTTCATTAAAGAGGAAGTCTATGTTGAGCATCCCCTGGATTTGAAAACTCGGAATTTCCAAACCATGTTTTCAAATTGTAAAAAGCTCTCTATAGTCTTCAACAAGCTCCCAAAGCTTGGTATGAAAGACCGAGCAATTTCTTGGTTGAAAATGATTTTAGAAGGGGTCAGATTGACAAAACTCTTTTTATAAAAACCAAGGGGAAAGACTTTCATATTGCTCGGATCTATGTTGAAGACTCGGACTTTATACTTACACTTTTCTCGAGTTCCATCAAGGAATCAGGTATAAGATTTCATCTCTTATAGGGTTTTGATTTCAAGTCATTCCATATGTGTTAGAAACTTTTATGAGTGACATACCTTTTTCTCTCGAGTGTTATAGAAACTACCGTATATGTTTATGCTTGATTCTAACCGACTAAGAAAGTATACATCTACATGCCACTTAACACTCGGTTCCGAGTCACTCAACACTCGGTATACCGCATGTTCAAACACTTTCTTTCACATAAACTCGGATATGACTTCATGTTCTAGGAATTACATTGTTAATTTACTATTCTAAGTCAAGCATATCTTTTTGAACTTTGTTTAGTCTAGATCAAGTTTGTCTACTCTGATTTTCTCATTTTGACTTGATTATATTCTAAACTCGACTAAGATGGAATTTGAGTATCATGGATATTAGACTCAGAAAATTCGATTCCTTTTCTAACTAAGATAATTAATCACTTAATTATCCTAATTATGTTATTATCTCGTGTCTAATCTTGGACCAAAGTATTTTATACTTTGAGAACCAAATTAATTTAATTTTGTAGGTTATTCAAATGAGGCTATCCTATATTTGAATTACAAAAGTAACCGGCTTCAAAACGTCAAATCACCAAGCAGACAAGGCTTTTTCCACCTCTAACCTAGCCCCGCACTAATCGTGTCAAGGTTGCCTGTTTCAAAACTGGAAATCTACAACACTAAGCTCAATGGTGGTTTCCACCTTACTTTTCAAGACACCACTAGTGGTTTTGGGACTTCCAAAGGAGTCAAGAGCCGTCGCCCAACATTCATATCTTAATGGATATTTTCCGAGTGACTCGGAAAATCCATTACGACGGTCACAAAGGACTTACAATCGAAGATGGACACAACGGTTAAGCTGCTTGGTCATCTATAAATAGAAGCCATCTTTCAAGACTTGAAGATTGCCGAACCAATTGTTAATACACATACTTGAGCAAAAGTCATTGTATTAATTCTCAATCTTCTACTTACAACTCCAATTTTGTATTTAATATTTTTCTGAGTTGTAAGGTCTTGTACTCAGCTACAAACTCTCTTTCTTACTTTCTAAGTAAGGTCCCTTGACCGAGCCGTAAGGGTTAACTCAGCTCGCTTGTCCCTAACTGTAAGGGTGATCTCGCTTGGAAGTACTAGATCGGATAAGGGAATTTCGAGTCTAGGAAAAACTTGTAAGGAGCTGTCTAAGGGAGCAACTCGGGTTGAGTCGATCTACTGTATTTTGTGGACTCAAAATAGTTGATTTGACTTCGTGCTTGGATTAGCACGGTCCGTGGTTTTCTGCCCCAGGAGGGTTCCCACGTACTTTCCGAGTTATCACTTTTCCGAGTGCATTCTAGACTCATAGAGTTTTAAAGTTCTGTTTAATCTATTTCTTCATTCTTTACTAAACACTCGAGTCGGTGCTTTTCTCGAGACTCCCATTCACCTCATAGTCATATCTATTTTAAATTTCAAGCAAATTTCATCATCACCCTATTCAGCCCCCTCTAGGGTGACTTAGCTCTCCAAGAGCAAACCTTTATATGTTGATGACATAATATTTTGAGCTATTAATGAAATTCTCGTGTCGAGATTTTTGTGAGTTAATGAGACAGGAATTTCAAATGAGCATGATGGAAGAACTCAATTTCTTCCTTGGTCTACAAATCAATTAAGACAAAGATGGAATCTATGTCCATTAATCAAAGTATACCAAGGAGTCGCTGAAGAAGTACAAACTTCAAGATGCAAAACATGAAGCAACACCTATGAGCAGCGAAGCATAAAAGCTGGACTCGGACGAGAAAGGTAAAACAAGTAGATCGAAACTCTACCGAGGTATGATTGGATCTTTGCTATATCTTACTTCCAGTAGGCCGGACATAATGTTTAGTGTCCGTCACGTGTGCTAGATTTCAAGCTAATCCAAAAGAATCACATCTCACTGCAGTGAAGAGAATATTTAGATATCTACTCGGAATTTAGGTCTCATGGTACTCTAGAGACTCAAAACTGACCCTCACTAGATACTTAGACGCCGACTATGCTGGATATAAAGTTCACGTAAAGAGCACCTCAGGAGCCTCGCTAGTTTCGGGTCAATCCTTGATATCTTGGCACTCAAAAAGCAAAACTTAGTGGCTCTATCAACTGCTGAAGCTGAGTATATTGCAGCTGGAGCATGCTGTGCTAAGATTTTATAGATGAAGCAACACTTGAGAGATCTTGGACTTTCATTCAAATCAATTCCAATCAAGTGTGATAATCAAAGTGCAATCAGCATCACCAAGAATCCAGTTTAGCACTCAAAGACTAAACATATTGAGGTCAGGTATCACTTTCCGAGAGATCATTCTGAAAATGGTGATATTGAACTTGAATTCATTCCTACCAATCTTTAATTAGCTGATATCTTTACTAAGCCACTTAGTGAGGATCAGTTTTCTTTTATTAGGAATGAGCTTGGCATGATTAATGCATAATTATGTGCTCTTCTGAGTAAAATTACTTTGCATGATTATGTGTTGTGTGCTTACTTTCTTTAATAGCCATTAGTTCGGTTGAACTAGTGATACTGAGATGATAGTTATTAGTTGTTTGCGGTTTCGAGTCACTCGAAACTTGACTGAGGCAAACTCGGATTTTGAGAAAAATGGACATCAATCTTTTGAAATCATCTCTAGATTAATGGAGAATTTTAGAAATTTCTTTTACAATATTTCTTTTTCTCTCTCTCTCTCTCGCGCATCGATCGGACAACTAGCCGTTGAGAGACAATCACTGGAATTCTAACCGTTGGAGAGCAAAACAGTCACACCGGTCCGAGGTGACCATTGAAGAGCCGAGTCGAAATGAATTCTGAAGGACGATTATTTCTCTATAAATAGTGTCTACTTTCCTTCATTTTGTTACTTTAGTCACTACTTACTTTCACTCTCTTAATTACTTCAACTCGAGCAAGCTCTCTGCTATTAAAGAAACTCTCGTCACTCTCAAGCTTAGTGAAGGTCATCTCAAGTAAGCTCTATCACTCTCAGCTCTCTCCTTCTACTCTTTCATTTTTTTTCTTTCTCCGCTCACTTTCATAGAGCTATCTCTTTCTCTCTTCTTTTCTTTCACAAAAACCCATCTCTCTCGTCTCTTTTCACATCAAACATGCCGTAAAGAGGTTCCTACCCTGATTTTCTTGGTTACGCCACCAAGAAACCCCATACCAAAAGCCAAGAAGGCCCCTCCAATCCTTCAAAACCTCTTGTCACCCAACACCTTACGTTGGATGACAAATTCTTCCCGACCACAAAGTTTTCGTGGTTGGCTCACATCAAATCAAAAGGGGTTTACAATTTCCTCTATTTCAGTGATTTCATTTACTCGAACTCATTTCGAGTTCTATTCTAATCTTTCTAGCTCGAGGGTATCTTCACCTCAAGAGTTGAAAACATAACCGTTCGCATCAACACCTCTCTTCTTTACCGCCTTTTTAAAGTATCTTCTATGTTCTTAAACAGCAACCCCATACCTTTCAACGAGGTTGTTGATGACTTCTTTAAGAAGTACGTTAAAGAATTCCCTGGGTCACGCAAAAATTTCTCTCGTGACCCAACTCAAATCGATAGCTCGCCTTCTTTGTTTTCTCGCGATGAGAACCTTCTTCTTACAACATTCCAGCAAGGAGAACCCCAACTCCAAGCATCTAAAAGCTTTGTACGACATCGTCGAGGGCTATGAAGTAGACCTATTTCCTGCCATAGTCGAGCAAATGGCAGCTATGCCTGCTCAAACTCAAACTAAGAAGAAAACCCCACTTCCTTTTGGGGCTCTTGTCACCCTCATCTTTAAACAATTCAAAGTTCCTCTTCCCTAAGATCCTAACGCGGTTTCGAGGTTGCCATTGTCGTTGGAAAAAGGAACTCCTTGGGTATGGATACCAGGAGACCTAACCGGGTGTTTGGGTTCATAGCTCGAACCGAGGCCCCCTTCTCCGCCTCATACTCGGACCCAATCATCTCTATCTCTACCTCCTCCACCTGGTGGTGCCTCCACCTCGGGTGTTTCTCGATTCTTTCTTCTCCCTTGTCCTTTGCTATCATGGACAAGCTTTCCTCGATGTCCACTCGAATTCAAGGAAACCCTCCGGTCATTCAAGACTGTCCTACGATCTATGACCATTAACCGAAAACAGCTGCAATCCCAAATCCGAGAACAGCAAGACGTGCTTCTCGAGATGAAGGCACTGGTTAAGGAGCGAGAGGGAGCTGATTGAGCTCCTTCAGGAACGGCACTCCAAGGCGGCTCAGGATCCGGTGGACTCGGATACATTTGAAGAATCCTCGATCCCAGCCAAATCCTCCTCTCGAAGGGGATGAAGAAGGAGAAGGAGAAGAAGAAGAAGAAGAGGAGCTCGCGGTCGAGGCAGCTTCATCTCGAGCAAGGGGAGAAGGAAGCGGAACAAGTAGCGGCAGCAGAAACGAGAGGGCCAAGGTGCTCCGGAACCTCAACCGGAAATGATCGGCTCATACGAGTAGTCCGAGTGGGTCGAAGACCCTACCGACCATGGTCGATCGGCAGCTGGTCAGCCTTATCACACCCTTACATCGGTGGAGTTCCCGGAGGATGAGCCTCCGGACGACCTAGTTCCGGGTCGGCCATTGAGAGTTGAGCCCATTCCGGAGATCCCGGTGTTGCCCCTGTCTCGTTCGTCAACATCTTCCAGATCATATCAACGAAGGCGCATTGCTCGTCCACCATCCTCGACTCAAACTGCTCCATCTCCTCCATCTTAATTTTTTTTTCTGTTTTAAATTTTTTTTGTCCAAACATCAAATCTGTATCTACTTGATACATTCTTCCTCTTTTTGTTTTCGTTGAAAGGCAAGGGGGAGAATAGTTAGAAAAATTTGTTGTCTTGTTTAGGGGAGTTTCTCTCACCCCTTTTGTGTAACTTTTTAGTTTAAATTATAATGAAATTTCATTAATAATCCAGTTTAATGCCTTCCGAGTTGCAAATAGTTCTGAGTTGCAATTATTTCGAGTTTATTACTCATGAATTTTAATTTCTTACTCAGTAATTTTCTAGTTGCTTTGACTCAACAATTCGATCTATCATTGCTCGATCCTCGGTAATTATTTTTTTGCTCTGATATTCTTCCTGCAATCCAAGCTTTATTTGCTCCGATAGAATATAAGCTTCATTTTGTAGCTCGATACTCTATACAATTCTATCATGTTTTTCCGACTTATCCTTTGAGAAAGGATGAAAAACTAGATCTATATCACTAACAAGGTTTCTATCTAAGTATGGAATGTCTTCCATCAAAAGGGAGAGATTGAAGACTCGGACTTTACATATACATCATTATGAGTTCCATCAAGGAATCGGTATAAGACTTCATCTCTTATAAGGTTTTGATTACATGTCATTCTAAGTGTCTTAGAGACTTTTCCGAGTGATATAGAATCTTTTCTAAGTGTTATAGAAACCATTGCATATGTTCTCACTTGATTCTAACATACTCGAAAGCATACTCTGTTCACACACAGTTCTAAGTCACTCGGACAACACTCGGATATATTGCATGTTCAAACATTCGCTCTAATGTGCATAAACTCAGTTCGACTTCACGTTCTAAGTTAAATTGAATTATCGTGTTAATTCATTTTTCTAAGTCAGCATGCTTGGTTTGAACATTGGTAGTCTAGATCAAGTCTCTCTACTCTGATGTTCTTTATCCGACTTGCTTTACTTTTAGAGTGACTCGGATGGAATTTGAGTATAATGGATATTAGACTTAGAAAATTTTACTCTTTTAGGACTCGGATTATTACGCACTTAATTATCTTAATTAAACTATTATCTCGTGTCTAATCTTGGACCAAAGTATTTTATACTTTGAGAACCAAATTGATTTACTTTTGTAGGTTATTCAAACGAGGTTATCCTATTTTTGAAATACAAAAGTAACCGGCTTCAAGATGTCAAATCACCAGCAGAAAAGGCTTTTTCTTACCTTCGACCTAGGCCCGGACAATCGTGTCGGGGTTGTTTGTTTCAAAACCGCAAATCTGCAACGCTAAGCTCAACGGTGGTTTCTACCCTACTTTTCGGACACCACCAGTGGATTGGGACTTCCAAAGGAGTCAAGAGCCGTTGCCCAACAATCACACCTCAACGGATATTTTCTTAGTGACTCGGAATGATCATCGCAATGGTCACAAAGGACTTCCTGTCGGAAGATAGTCACAACGGCTAGTCCGCTTGGTTATTTATAAATAGAAGCCAACTCTCAAGACTTGAAGATTGTTGAACCAACTGTCAATACACATACTTAAGCAAAAGTCATTGTATTCATACTCAATCTTCTACTTACAACACCAACTCTGTATTTAATATCTTTATGAGTTGTAAGGTCTTATAATCAGCTTACAAACACTCATTCTTACTTTCGAGTAAGGTTCCTTGACTGAGTTGTAAAGGTTAACTCAACTCATTTGTCCCTAACTGTAAAGGTTTTCTCAGTTAGGAAGTATTAGACCAGATTCATGGATAATGGACACAAAATTTTTGATTTGGTTGAGTTTTGGCCCTTCTTGGCATGCGGTTCCCATTGTGGTTTTGGTTTCCTCAATAATTCCATTTGGGGGTTTTCTAAGTTGTCCCATTCTTAAAACTCTTTTCCTTCAACCGAGAAGAGTAGAACTCAGCTCTAATTTTCTTCAAAATTTGGCCAAATGTAAACTCACTTCCCTAATATCCCCTATAATCGTGTTTTACTATATGTCTTGCCTTTCCTGCTAGATGTGATGTCCTTATAGTCACCTTTTTGGTCTTCAATAATTGCAACTTCTCTTCTATATTCCTAATCAATCTTCCCATCATATCCCTTGGGGTTCCTTTTGGCATTTTGGTTTGCTTTCCTATATTGTTGGAGAATCCGTAGGGATAGATATGTCCCTTTGGATATGCTTTCCTTGGTATATATATAGGGTTGATATTTATCTTTGAAATTTGGAGAGACAGGGAAGTTGAGTTTTGTCAACTTCCTGTTGATAGGCATATGAAGGTTTATGGAGGTATGGTCCTCCATTTGTTTAGGATTATCATCCTCATGTTGATTATTGTTTATAACTTTGAGATTTAATTGGGCATTATAAGTATTTCCCATTCCGTACTTCGTACAAACAATTAATAATAAGACACTTATACTTCCTATTCTAACTCAATCCTCATGGTTCCTATATGGCTCGCAGAAATCTCTTAAACCTAGGCTCGATACCACATCCGTAACGCCCCAAACCCGTAATCACCGGTTTTAGACTAAGCAAGCCGCCCACCGATGATTAGCGCAGTGGAAAGTAGGTCGTGGGCATTACCGCCGCCCTTACCGGAGGAAAGGGCAAGGCTATAATAATAGATACGTTTCTAACCCCTGGTTACTTGCTTTTGCCACTAACAGCAAGTGTCTCATGATAAAGCATAAACTTTAACTTGTACGAAGATTAAGCATAAGTATAGACTACGATCGGTAAACTACGACAACGGCACTTAACCCTTGATACTCCAATTAGGTTGTTACTGCGAGCCTCTAAGCCCTTAACGGACCTTTGCTTCAAATCTTCCACACCGTTACCTAAAACAAAACAAGAAAACATTTTCGAAATGTAAGCCGAAGCTCAATACGTTCACTATCATGCAAGAAAATAATAGTTATGAAGTAATTGAGTTGAGCGCATGCATTTCAATTCATTTGTAAATGAGGGGAGTGGATAATGTAAAGTCATTGCTCGATTAATTATCTCGAATGGATCCCTTTACGATCATCGGGTTTCTCTAAACGCATGTACACACACCTGCACCGATTGGATAGTCCGGTTGAAGGCGGTTAACCGTTACGGGGTTACCAACCTGGATATTGGGCGTACCAAATAATGGCACTTGATGGGCGGGTCCATATTAATAATGGCAAATGTTATTTGCAAACAATTCTTTATTGTTGTTAATGGCGGCCATATCCGGCCTTGATTCGTAAATAAAACACTCGAAGGGCACGATCAATGAATGTACCTTGCTGATGTTCCTCCTTTTTCTTTCTGGGTAGAATCCGGATGAACGCACGACGCTGATGCTTGATGACCTTAATTAAGGATAAAAAGTTTTATTATTATTAAACTAAATCATTTATGGCTTATTTATTAAATCATTTCAAAATCGTTTGAAATGAAAACTAATAAGGTTAGCTTCTACTAAAGGATATTAAGGTTATCTTTAATTTATATGATTGATTATCTTATTTTGTACAATGCAAGCATAACTATATATGTATGCATCTATTTAAAACACTTTAAAGTATACGTATGGCTTTCTTCTAAACACATACATAAATACATATATATATATATATATATATATATATATATATATATATATATATATATATATATATATATATATATATATGTGGTAACCTCAAATATACATAATTCTCTTCTAAATGATGCATTGAACACTAACTCCATTAGTTATCTTATTACATAAATATCTTCATTCAATCTTTTATATACTCGTTTTCTAAGCTTTCTAACCTTATTTATTTTATAGGGGCATACTAATTCCCGAAAGATGTCCATTCCTCACATTTCAGCTTCATAAACCGCCCATAATTAGTTATCATCCTCATCCTCATTCTCGTCTTTTAATCTCTTCATTTGGTTAAATAACCATGTAAACTAATCAAAAGTAATTCCTAACTCGAATTACTTCTCGAGTGTCCTTTATACGTAAATTGTCCATAAATACCCTTCATACGAGGATTGTCCATAAATGCTCTTCATACAGGGATTGTCCATAAATGCCCTTCATACAGGGATTGTCCATGGTTCTTCCTCAATTTCCAAGTATATCTAGATCTTACCAATTTTTCCATGCATCATTTATACACATACCATAATCAAATTTAATCTCCAAACAGAAAATGAATAACTAATTACAACTTAAATGCTTAAATTAAAAGAAACAAAAATTGAATCTAAAAAAATTAACCTAAAAATTTAACTAAACGAATCGAAACCGAAATCTACTCTAAGAAATTAAATTAAAAGTCGAAAAATT
Organism: Talinum fruticosum; assembly: GCA_021018815.1. NCBI lineage: Eukaryota > Viridiplantae > Streptophyta > Magnoliopsida > Caryophyllales > Talinaceae > Talinum > Talinum fruticosum. Next base: position 555,403 of record JAITYX010000073.1, on the reverse strand, counting down.
ACCCAAAACCAAAGTGAACAGGGGTTAAATTTTTGTGAGGGGTTTTGAGGTGGTTGAAGGGTGAGGGATTGAAGGCCGGCGGATGATCGAAACGGAGCAGCGGCCGGTGGTCGAGCAGTCGCCGAGAGCCGCAAGCGGCGTCTCGTGCTCGGCCAAACCGGCGGCAGCTGAATAGGGCCTCGAAAACCGTGCAAACCGCGACCAAACTAGGATGGAATCGGGCAGAGAGGGGAGTGAAGGAGGGCGATTTCTTGGCGGTGGCTGGCGGTTAAGGTTTTGAAGGGGATCGGTGGTATTGATGGTGGTGGTGGCCGACCGACGGCGGCTGTCGGTGGTGCTTGAGGCGGCGTCTCCGGTGGTCGGGACGAAGATAAAGGGGGAGGCGAAAAAGGGAAGTGACGGAAGGGGTTGGTGTTGAGCGGTTTGATGGTGAGGCCGATGATAGTGATGGTGAAGATGATGGGAGTTGGCCGGAGGTGGTTGCCGGCATGGCTGCAGGGCCGCCGTGCTGTCGCCGGCGGCGAAACAGAAGGACGCAGAGAGGGGGCTCGGTGGTAGAGAGAGAGGGAGAGGGTTTTCAGCTTGATTTGCTTTAGGTTTAGAATAATGAAGCTTCTTAGGTTAATTTTTGGTTTTATACCTCCCTCCTCTAGCCTTCCTCTAAATGGGCCGGTTGGCTCTACTTAAATCATCCGGCCCAATTTTCATTAGTGCTAATTCTAACCCAACTCACTCATCCTCAATATTTTCTTAATCTTCTAAACTTATTATTACCTTGCTCAATAAACTTATTCTAATCTAGGAATTTTATTTTTAGCAGTATTAAGTTTATAGAAATTATATTAGTTTTATTTGTTTAAGAATTTTTAGAACCCAAAATAAATTAGTCACGTAATAGTGTTAATTATCTTTTAAATCATTGAAATTTATAGAGTATGTTCTTGCGTCGTCGTTGTCATCATCCGGTTCTCGCATTTTAAACAACATTGACAGATATATATATATACATATGTACACACACATGTGTAATATGAAAATATTTGGAATTTGAAATGCACACGCTCATGCTAATCTTGAATGTATTTAAGTTAATTATTTTCTTAGGGACGAGGTGTTACAGCTCTTCCCCTTAGAATGAGTTTCGTCCTCGAAACCGGTAAGGGAAATGGTATAAATGTTATCCGAGAATAAATGTGGGTACTGGTTTCTCATATCTTCCTCGGTTTCCCAAGTGGCTTCAGTTGAAGTATGATTCGACCATAAACCTTGACCGAGGGAATAGTTTTAATACGAAGTCGTTTAATCCTCCGATCTAGGATTTGGAACGAATATTCCTCATGTGTTAAGTTCGGGCGATAGCCACTGGTTCAACCTCTATGATGTGGCTTGGGTCGGATATGTACTTCCGAAGTTGAGATATATGAAAGACATCATGGATATGCTCCAGATCGATCGGTAAAGATAATTTATAGATCACGAGGTTTAACTTCCGAAGTATCTCATATGGCCCAATGTATATAGGGTTTAATTTCCCTTAATTCCAAATCTTTTGATTGCTTTGGTTAGGGATACCCGAGAAAAGGCATATCCCTTACTTGAAATTCTAGAGGTTTCCTTCGTCGATCCGCATAGCTCTTTTGTCTACTCCGAGCTTCTCGATTCGCTGTTATATTACTCTCACTCGTTTCATTAGTATCTTGTATCAACTCTGGTCCTATGGTGAGCGTCTTATCTAAATCGCTCCAACACAAGAGGGTTTTGCATTTTCTTCCATAGAGGGCTTCAAATGGGGCCATTTTTATTGTGGGCTCGGTAGCCGTTATTGTATGAAAATTAATCGTAGCGAGATACTTTTCCCATTTTCCTTGGAAATCAAGGATGCGAGTCCGTAACATATCTTATAGGATTTGGTTAATTCTTTCAGTTTGAGCATTTGTCTCTGAATGGTATGAGCTACTAAAGTTCAACTTAGTCCCAAGAGCTTGCTGTAAGGCTTCCCAAAATCGAGATTGGAATCGGATGTCTCTATCGAACACTATATCCTTGGGCATTCCGTGGAGTCCGACAATCTCTTTTAAATATACTTGAGCTAATTTGTCCACACTCCAATTGTCACTAATTGATATGAAGTGTATAGACTTTATAAAATGATCAACTATCGGCCAAATAGCTTTTTTCCCGGTGGCAGATTGAGGGAGTCCTACGATGAAATCCATTGATATAGAATCTCATTTCCAGGTTGGAATCTCCGAGGTCCTTAACTCGCCCATAGGGTGTTGATGTTCTGCCTTTACTCTTTGACATGTAAGACAACTATCCACATCTCGCAACTTCTCGTTTCATGTTAGGTCACCGTAAATTCTTCTTTTGATCTACATACATTTTTGTTCCTCCGGGATGGACAAAATATAAGGTCGTATGAGCTTCATCTAAAATATTCTTTTTAATCTCCTCTTGGTCGGGCATACACAACCGATTTTGGAATCTTAAAGTTTCGTTCTCATGTAAGATGAATCTTGGAAATTTCTCCTTTTTAATATTCTCGCTCCATTCTCACCAACTTCTCGTCTTTCCTCTCGTCCTATTTTGATCTCATCTACAATTGAGGGTCCGACTTCCAAAAAGTTTAGCACCCCTTTGTCTCCTTGGTGTCGATCGATCTCAATTCCTACTCGTGTAATCCCCGAATAAGGATTGGTTGAGTGATAATCAAGATATTCACGTTATGTTGAGTTTTTCTACTTAAGGCGTCAGCCACGACATTGGATTTACTTGGATGGTACTGAATCTCCAAGTCATAATCTTTTAACGGTCGCAACCATTTCCCTTGTCTCAAATTAAGCTCCTTTTGAGTGAACACGTACTTCAAACTTTGATGATCAGTATATACCTTACAAGATACCCCATATAAATAATGTCTCCCAATTTTTGAAGTAAACACGATCGCAGCCTAATTCCAAATCATGAATAGGGTAATTTCCTTCATATGGTTTTAATTGCTGAGAAGCATATGTTACCACTTTACCATTTTGCATCAATACACCCCTAACATGTTCTTCAAAGCATCATTATAGATAGTATACTCCTCACCTTCTTCAGGGAGGGTCAAGACTGGGCAGTGAGTCGCCTTGCCCTTCAAGGTTTGGAATGCTTTTTCACACTCACTAGACCATTCAAATTTGGTGGTTTTCTTTAAGAGGTTAGTCATAGGCGTGGCTAGTTTTGAAAAGTCCTGTACAAATCTTTGATAGTATCCAGCTAAACCTAGAAAACTTCTCACCTCAATAACATTGGTTGGTTTGGGCCATTCGGTCACCGCTTGTATCTTATGTGGGTCTACCTTTATCCCTTCCCGAGATACCACATGACCTAAGAATGTCACTTTATTTAACCAAAACTCACACTTTTGTAACTTGGCATATAACTGGTGTTCCCGTAAGACTCGTAATACTATCCTCAAATGATGGACATGTTCCTCTCTATTCTTCGAGTATACCAATATGTCATCAATGAAAACAACCACAAATTTGTCCAGATAAGGTCTGAAAATTCTATTCATTAGATCCATGAATTTGGCGAGTGCATTAGCTAACCCAAAAGGCATGACAACAAACTCATAATGGCCATACCTAGTTCGAAATGAGGTTTTGGGTATATCTTCACTCCTTATCCTAAGTTGATGGTATCCGGACCTTAAGTCTATTTTTGAAAATATTTCCGCACCTTGTAGTTGATCGAATAAATCGTCGATCCGGGGTAGAGGATATTTATTCTTGATCGTAAGTTTATTCAACTCCTTATAATCAATGCATAACCGCAAGGTGCCATCCTTTTCTTCACAAGTAACACCGGTGCTCTCCAAGGTAAAGTACTTAATTGGATAGATCCTTTCTCTATAAGTTCTTCCAATTGACCTTTCAATTCTTTCAACTCCATTGGGGCTATTCTATAGGATGCTTTAGAAATTGGTCGAGCTTCGGATATAATTCTACTTCAAAATCTACTCCCTTACGAGGCGGTAATCCCGAAAGTTCCCGAGGGAAACATCGTGGAATTCACTTATCACCGAAATATCCTCGAGTCTCACTTTTTCCTCTTTTAATAACACCAATAACCTTGATATATATATATATATATATATATATATATATATATATATATATTTTTCCCAAAAGTCTCGTTGTATTTACCCAAAGATATCATGAAATATTTCCTTACATTCTTATTACGATATAGCCTATATTCTATCCTTAGCAATTCTCTATTATCGCCCTTTCATTTTCCGCAATAAATCCTTGGCATCCCAATTCGATAATCCTTTCTCTCTTCCTAGCATTATCTCAAGGTTGGTTAAATCAAACTAAATGAGGTCAGTGGTAAAATCTTCCCTAACCATTGTTATTAGAATTTCTTTACGAAGGTTCTATCATATTACATGATTCATGGATAATGGACACAAAATTTTTGATTTGGTTGAGTTTTGGCCCTTCTTGGCATGCGGTTCCCATTGTGGTTTTGGTTTTCTCAATAATTCCATTTGGGGGTTTTCTAAGTTGTCCCATTCTTAAAACTCTTTTCCTTCAACTCGAGAAGAGTAGAACTCAGCTCTAATTTTCTTCAAAATTTGGCCAAATGTAAACTCACTTCCCTAATATCTCCTGTAATCGTGTTTTACTATATGTCTTGCCTTTCCTGCTAGATGTGATGTCCTTATAGTCACCTTTTTGGTCTTCAATAATTGCAACTTCTCTTCTATATTCCTAATCAATCTTCCCATCATATCCCTTGGGGTTCCTTTTGGCATTTTGGTTTGCTTTCCTATATTGTTGGAGAATCCGTAGGGATAGATATGTCCCTTTGGATATGCTTTCCTTGGTATATATATAGGGTTGATATTTATCTTTGAAATTTGGAGAGACAGGGAAGTTGAGTTTTGTCAACTTCCTGTTGATAGGCATATGAAGGTTTATGGAGGTATGGTCCTCCATTTGTTTAGGATTATCATCCTCATGTTGATTATTGTTTATAACTTTGAGATTTAATTGGGCATTATAAGTATTTCCCATTCCGTACTTCGTACAAACAATTAATAATAAGACACTTATACTTCCTATTCTAACTCAATCCTCATGGTTCCTATATGGCTCGCAGAAATCTCTTAAACCTAGGCTCGATACCACATCCGTAACGCCCCAAACCCGTAATCACCGGTTTTAGACTAAGCAAGCCGCCCACCGATGATTAGCGCAGTGGAAAGTAGGTCGTGGGCATTACCGCCGCCCTTACCGGAGGAAAGGGCAAGGCTATAATAATAGATACGTTTCTAACCCCGGTTACTTGCTTTTGCCACTAACAGCAAGTGTCTCATGATAAAGCATAAACTTTAACTTGTACGAAGATTAAGCATAAGTATAGACTACAGCCTGGTAAACTACGACAATGACACTTAACCCTTGATACTCCAATTAGGTTGTCACTGCGAGCCTCTAAATCCTTAACGGACCTTTGCTTCAAATCTTCCACACCGTTACCTAAAACAAAACAAGAAAACATTTTTGAAATGTGAGCCGAAGCTCAATACGTTCACTATCATGCAAGTAAAATAATAGTTATGAAGTAATTGAGTTGAGCGCATGCATTTCAATTCATTTGTAAATGAGGGGAGTGGATAATGTAAAGTCTGTTGCTGATTAATTATCCGAATGGATCCCTTCACGATCATCGGGTTTCCCTAAACGCATGTGCACACACCTGCACCGATCGGATAGTCCGGTTGAAGGCGGTTAACCGTTACTGGGTTACCAACCTGGATATTGGGCGTACCAAATAATGGCACTTGATGGGCGGGTCCATATTAATGATGGCAAATGTTATTTGCAAACAATTCTTTATTGTTGTTAATGGCGGCCATATCCGGCCTTGATTCGTAAATAAAACACTCGAAGGGTACGATCAATGAACGTACCTTGCTGATGTTCCTCCTTTTTCTTTCTCGGCGTAATCCGGATGAACGCACGACGCCGATGCTTGATGACCTTAATTAAGGATAAAAAGTTTTATTATTATTAAACTAAATTTTTTATGGCTTATTTATTAAATCATTTCAAAATCGTTTGAAATGAAAACTAATAAGGTTAGCTTCTACTAAAGGATATTAAGGTTATCTTTAATTTATATGATTGATTATCTTATTTTGTACAATGCAAGCATAACTATATATGTATGCATCTATTTACATGATCAATTTGATGCATGGAATCTGTATACTCTTAATATCTTAATATTTTAAAGGATAGACACAAGATGTAATTTGAACCTATTGAATATTAGACTCGTAAAATTCCATTCTCTTAAGATAAGGATAATTAAGCACTTAATTATGATGAATTAATTTTTATGCTTTCCTAATCTTGGACCAAAGTATCTTTATACTTTGAGTACCACTTTGATTTGCTTTTGCAAGGTGATTAAAATATTTTAATTTTGTTTCGAAAAGTAAAAGCAACCGACTTCTAACCGTTAAAGATCAGCAGACAGTAAAAGCACTATTTTAGGACAAGGCTCGGGCACCGTGTTAGGGTTGTTTGTTACCAAATCCGATAAAATTCAACTTTGAGTCTAATGGTTATTGTCAACCCAGATTTTAGTCACAACTAGTGGGATGGACTACTTTTTGAGACAAGGACCTAAGCACAATGATTACATTTGTAACGACTCCTTTTCCGAGTGACTTAGACTATCCGTTATAATGGCTAGTGAAGCTTCCAACTTCAAAACCAGTCACGACGGCTACTTTGCCTTTTCGTGTATAAATAGAAGCCTTCCTGCAAGACTTAAAGATTGTTGGAACAAAAACAAAATCTATTCTCTCTCAATCTTCTAGCTTTTATAACTCTACACTTAAGTTTATACTCTCCGAGTTGTAAAGAGAAAAGTCATGTAATCACTCTTATTTCAATTCTCTATAAAGTCCCTTGATTGAGCTGTAACGGTTAAGTTAGCTCAATTGTCCCTAACTCGTAAAGATTATCTTAGTTAGGAAGTACTTGGAACAGATAAGAGAGCTTATGTGTCTAGCAAAATCTTATAATTAAATTGTATTAGGGAGAAATTCGTAAGAGTCGAGTCCTTGTAATTTGTGGATTCAAAATAGTGGATTTGACTTAGTGCTTGGATTAGCACTATCCGTGGTTTTCTCGCCCCAGGAGGGTTTCCATGTCTATTCTCGTATTCTATACTTCTAAGTCCAATCTAGACTGAGAATAGTTTTCTAAGTCATTCCTTTGTAGAAAACTTTGTAATTTCGCAAAATTTCCTTCACATTCTATTCACCCCCTCTAGGGTGATTCGGACTCTCAAGAGCAAACCTTCAATTGGTATAAGAGCACAACCTTCTCAAACAATCTAAAAACTCCAAGGTCTAAAGATTAGATGGCTATAAGCTATGGAGAGATCGATAAAGGAAGATCTTCACCAAACCACCCAAGTTCAAGGGATCAAACTTCGCACAATGGAAGAAGATCATGGAGTGCTTCATCCAGGATTATGATGAGGAGGTTTGTAACATCATCTACAATGGCAACTACACTCCTATAAATATGGAAGGAACACAATCTATGCCTAAAGTGAAGTCCGAGTTCACACTCGAAGAAAACAAGAAGTACAGAAAGAACTTCAAGGCAATGAACACACCGATGTGAGTAATTGATTCAGCAGAATACAACAGAGCATCCGTATGCGACACAACCAAAGAAGTTTGGGATACATTGGTCACTACATTAGAAGGTACCAGCCAAGTGAAGCAGGCCAAGATCAGCTTAGTATCTCCATACGTATGAGCTGTTCAAGATGGAGCCCGATGAGAACATAACTCGATTTACATTCGCTTCACCGAGATTGTCAACAATCTTAAGTTTCACGGAAAGAAAATGTCTCATGAAGAAGTCGTCGAAATATTTTGAGGGGTCTACCTAAGAGAAGATGGGGTCCGAAGGTGACAACGATAGAGGAAGCTCAAAACCTATCTTAACTCGAGCTAGATGAGCTCATTGAGAAATTACTCACCCATGAATTGCATCTAGAAGAAGAGGAAGCCGAGGTCAACACTAAAAGAAACATTGCTCTTAAGGCCTCAAAAGAAAGAAGTCCAAGTCTCGAGCTCCTCAGATTATGAAGAAGACCCCATGGCACTTTTAGCCCGAGGTTTTAAGAAAATGATGAAATACAAAAAGTGGCAGAAGAGGCCCAAGCAAGAGTTCTACAAGAAAGACAAAAAACGGTAAATTCTTATCCTCTTCAAATTTGTCTTAAACTAAGAACTCCGGCTGCTTTGAGTGTGGCAGCAAAGAGCACATTCTCAAAGACCGTCGAAAGAGAAAGAAGGACATAAAGAAGAAAAAGACTATGGTTGATACCTGGAGCAATGAAGAGTCGAAGAAGATGATGACATTGACGATGAATCAAAGTGTCTAATGACTCTATCGGACTCGTAAGCCGGGTCCGAGTTAGATAGCAAGGCATGAGATACCGAGGAAATAGATCCTGAGGAGGTAATCAACTACTTCATTAAGTTTTCCAAGCATGATCTTGCTAGATATATTTTTACTTTGGAGGAGAAGTCCAATTCTGAATGTTTTGAATTCAAAGAGAAACTAGAATCTCTTAATCGCTGAGAACATCATTTTGAAAAATGATTTAGAAAACTTGAGACAAAATCTGAAAGTGCTTGACATCAATACTCAAGATAATGAGACCGAGTTTGAGTGCATCGTAACAGTAGAATGAGCAGTTGAAGCAAAAGCTCAATGAGTCCGAAGAGTTGGCTTTAAAACTTACTCAAGGTCACAAAAACCTTGATTTATTACTTGGTTCTTAGTGTGTCTCATTTCAAAAAGAAGGTCTTGGATATAATGTCTGAAGAGGAAGACAATTCCCACAACAATCTTTTCAAAACTGGTTCTAGAACTATTAAGTTCAAGAAGGCCGAGCATGGTCTCATTCATTAAAAAAGAAAAGGGACTTAGCACGGACCAGTTTTCATGAAAAAGCCTTCGAACTTGTTTACAAAAAGAGAGGTTTTCAAAGGAAAGAGACACAAAGTCGGTTCTTAAGAAAGAAGACTCATAATCATACCAAACCCAAAATCATTCAAATTTGGGTTCCCAAAAGTGCTCTTCCTCGAAAAGGGCCACAATAAAAACAACTACTCGGGCTTGTAAGAGGAAGTGAGAAGGGTTAGTTTGTTTCTGTTTTTACAGGTTACTTAGAAATGAAAGGGTCATTGGTACTTGGACAAACATGGCTCGAGGTAATACTAAAAAGAATTCCCCTCTAGATTTTTCTCCTGTCCAAGTAGTAGAATGAAGATGTTATTCCCACCAAGTTGGTCTAGCCTGGTGTGGATTGTCCCTTTTCAAGGAGGTAGGGTGCCTCCTTTTCTAATATATAGCAATCATTAAAGATCTTCAAACTGGGAACTAGAATACCCTTCTCTTTGAGGTAGTAAGGCTTAGGAAAATCGTAGTAGGCGAAGCCATCCCCTTCTTTCAGGAATATCCCACCGACGAGTATGAAAAAAGGCTTGATGAAGTGGACTTTGTAAGGTGCAATCCTCCTAGTCCGAACTTCCTACTTGGCTTGGGGTATTTCCTTAACAGCAAGTTGATAGCCTATCCCAAATTCATAATTATTACCATGTTCAAGGGGTAGAAAGATAGGGTGGTATGCCCTTCTACCTGCAGCTAGACCTGGAAAGTACTCATTTTCCTAAGCATCTAGTGGACGCTAGGGTTACCGTAAGGATTGAAGTTATAAGGTGCTTCATCCTTGTCTAAGGCGCTTATAGTCTCAAATCTGTAGAGCTCTTCGTCATTAGCGTCGTGCTTAATTTTAACCACGCATTCGTTTGAGGTTTTGGTAGCACATAGATTATCCCCATTGATGGTTATGACCTAGCCTTTGATGATCATCTTAACTTTCAGGTGCAATGTAGAGGGCACTTCTTTATGGTCATGTAACCAGGGGCGTCCTAGGAGCAAATTAAATGTAATTGGGATATCTAGGACCCGGAAGTCCATGTTTATTACTACTAGCCCTACATTGATTGGTAAGATCGGCGTTTTCAATACTGTACTCTTAGAATTATTATAGGCCTAGAGATGGATAGTCTGTTTAAAGAGTTGTTGCTCTCCGATTCCCAACCATTTGGTGGTCCTCCGAGGACAAATATTTACAACTCGATCCAACGTCTACCAAGGTTAATAGAATGAACTTGTTGATGCAAGTCATAGTTATATAGAGGGCATTGTTGTGTGCAATTCCTTCTTTAGGGAGATCCTTCTCATCGAAAGTAATGGTTTCGTCCCCACTCGTTGAACAATGCTACTACTTCCTCACGCGTGGTTTTAGGAGATACATCGATTTCGCTAAGAGCATCAATTAAGGCCTGCCTATGTCTCTAGGAAGCGGATATGAGTTGCCAAATTGAAATGTTAGCATTTAACTTTTAAAGTCATGTTTCGGGATTGGGTCTTCTTCTTTAGCAGCTTCGCATTCTTTTGAGGCTTCATGGGTCTCGTTGTGGACCCACGGGTGGATTACGTCATCCAAATCTAGTAAGGAATTGGATTTTTGGACCTTTAGGTTCTCCCCAAAAGTCTCGCTTATTCTAAGGGTCCCGTGCCCTAGAAGTCATCGTTGTTGTCGTCACTATTATTTCTAATTTAGTAGATATCTTTTTCATCACTTACCCACAGCCCATGAACTTTTAGATCTAAAGGAGGCAAGCTAAGATGGGTGGTTGGTTTGGATTCATTGATGTCTTGAATGAAGATAGATGGGTCCCTCTAACCTCGGAATGGGTTCATAAAAATTGCTAAGGTGCCATTGAAATGATTCTTGTTGTTACTTGATTTTTGAAGCAGCCTTAGGTAGAGGGAGTTGATCGTTGCGGAACATATTCTCCAATTTGTTCTTGAACATCCAGCATTGCTCGTTATCGTGTCCTCGTACACGATGGTATTCGCAGAATTTTCCCACGTCCCAGCTTTTAGATTGTTTGGAGGTTTCGATTCTACTCTTATGGGGGTACTTCTATCTTCCCTTTAGCCGAGTATGTGGTCAAGGGCTTGAGCGTATGTGGTATCGATACGAGGGTAATCACTATACCCGTTGACGGCGTTAACATCTATACCCTTGCTAGTATTGCCTGGATTGGAGGTTTGCTTATCTCTAAACTCATAATTACCTCTATACCCCGTCACAACTTTTATGGTCATGGCAGGTAGCTCTTCTTCTATCAGCGATACCAAAATCACTAAGGGTTTAAAAGTTCATGAAAGGTAAGAATTTGAGACGCCGATTGTAGGCGAGTCGAAGGTTTTTAATAATGATCCCGACTTGGTCCTTTTCGTAAGGTCGGTATACCATGTGGACAGCCATTGTCATCAATCCGGTGAGAAAGTCTCGTAAAGCTTTCTTTCTCACCTTTGTTGATCAACTCCAAGTCCATAAGAGTGACTGGTAAATTAGTGTTATAAGAGTATTGATATAGGAACTCCTTAAATAGATCCGTCCAATTGGTGACCTTGCGTATCTCAATCGCATTATACCACTTCATTACATTAGTATCGAAAGTCCATGGGAAGATGATGTGGTAAGTTTCTTCCGGTATGTTCTTAAGAGTCATTGCTCCTAAGAAGTTGAAAACATGGTGATGGGGATTCTTCGAACCTCGTAACTTGATATCGGGCATGGTAAACTTAGGGGTAGTTTCCTTTAGGGATTGAAGTGCATCTCTTGTGATCAAAGTAGTGATTACTAAACATTGATGACTCCCTTAACGTCTATTCTATCTCGATCTACATGTGGATGAGGCAGAGGTTTGGATTCATGCTTCGGATCGCCTGGAGGAGATAAACTAGGTGGAGGTGGAGGAACTCCTCCTCTTAACCGTTATGCTTCCTCATCTCTCTTTTTATGTGCAATAGCTTTTAGGATAGTCTTAAGATCACTTGATATAGACTTTCTTTCTCGATCCCGAGCGTCTATCCCAGCCTTCCATCCCGGCTGAATTTTCATTAAGCAAAGCAAGGATAGGGATTGCTTTGGTGTGTTGTCCATTCGAGGGATTCTTTTGAGGTACTCGTCTTATGATGAAAATTAGACTGAACTAGTGTGGTATGCACCGAAATATGTCGCACCTGGTTTAGACCGAGGAGTAGAACGTGATGTAGAGTGGGCGTAGATGTGCCGATTCCTTGTTAAGGCGTTCTAACCTTTTGGAGCTCGAATTCCGACGATACTCAATTGCAATAGATTTCCCTATTCTATAACCCAAAGGATGAGGCTTAGGACCATGTGAAACAATACCCCTTTGGAAGGAAGGGGCTTAAGTGCGAGACCCGAAGAGATTAAAAATGCTTTTTATTTGGATGCGCATAAGGAATGCGTAACAAATGAAATGTATATAATGATGCTCATGGCTTAATGATTTGGAATGATTTTATGATTTGGCTAATGTCTAACCGAAATGCATAGCTATAATGCATAAATGATTGATCCTAATGGAAGATGGATTTATTTTGGTTAAATGCAAAATGAAAATGCATTTACCTAAGTGATATGAATTTTATTTTGGCTAAATGAGAAATAAAAATGCAAAACGAACTCATTTGATTTGAGATGAATTTTATTTTGGCTAAATGAGAAATGAAAATGCAAAATAGACTCACCTAATTTTAGATGAATTTTATTTTGGCTAAATGAAAGATGAAAATGCAAAATGGACTCACCTAATTTGAGATGAATTTTATTTTGGCTAAATGCAAACATGCACTCGCCTAACTTGAGATGAATTTTATTTTGGCTATATGAGAGATCAAAATGCAAAATGGCATTGTAGAAATAAAAAGAAAGTCAAAATCTAAAGACCGACTCGACCAAAAAGATAGAGGGAACCCCGGTTGAACTCTTTTGGATTCATTGGCGGCGACTACCTAAAACCGCCTAAAGGAAAAGATTGTAGGATAACTCGGAAATACAAGTAATGGACCACCCTAAAATGAAAAAGGTAGTTTGACTTTTGGCTATAAATGCACATAATTGACCAACTCTAGGAATTTTATTAAGATATTTTATTTGCACCCATGAAAGGGCTAATCAGCACTCTCGCCTATCCCCAAAAGCTCACAAGCGTAAGATTAAATCTAAAACAATGACACTCATTCAAGCATGTAAATAAAGAAACAAGGATTCACCTAATAGTCATCTATGGTCAAAAGAGGGTTAAGACTAGGTAGGATACATGGTGACTCATAGTCCGAGGATTTAATCTTCCGTGGGATGCACGGCAAGAAAAATGCTTTGAATCCTCGGTGCCTGTCGGTAAGCCAAGAGCGCATGCTATGAGGGAACATGTACCGCCTCCGTTGGTAATCAAGCGAAGTTGGGCCCGCTTGGGACGCAGTGGGAGCCTCTTACCAGAAGTGTTTAGAAGGGGTAAAACCTAACGATCCACCAAAAGAATTAAATTATGGTCAAGGGTTCCTAAACGCATGATGCCTAATGCAAATACATTATTAAAACTCACTACTCAAATTTTCAAGTTTTTCCCTCTTAATAAGTGATTTATCCCCATCAAAGTCGCCATTGTAGGAACAACGGCTGCGAGACCCCGGACCGAGCATCCCCACGAATTGGCAGTGTTTTCAAAATTTTATTTTGTTTGTTTTCATTTTGAAAGATGAAAAATGATTTTAGGGTTTTGAAGATGAAACTTAGAAAGCGGGGATAAACCTCTTATTTAGATTTCCAAATTTTATTAAAGCAAGTTGGAACGAATTAAATTAAATTGAATGACAATTTTATTAATTATTTTATTTTAGAAATTACTTTTAAAAGTCCCGGGATATTATTTCTTAACTGAATAGAATAAAGAAATCTAGGGTTTTAAATATGCCGTGAGGCTTTTGGCCAAACTGGTTTGATAACACCAGCTTGGACCCAAGCCACGACTTCTCGACCACTCGGTGCTCGCCGAGACTAGTACCGAGAGGTCGGCGGCGCCAGCCATAGGCCGCACATAAGGAAATCGGCCTCGGCCTATTGCATCGCTGGTAGGTTCGAAACTTTAATTTTTTATCCTGCAAGTATTTAGAAGCAATTGATAGAAATAAATAAAAAAGAGGAGTCAAGCAACAAATTTTTAGGAATGAAAACTAACAATACAAAATAAATAAATGCTCTTCCAATCTTAGTATGGAAAAACTAAGACCGAAAGAGGCTAAAAAGTGACTCCACCGGTCTAGAACCGAGAATCGAATTCAGGGGCAAGGGTACCAAACGTAGGGATAAGCCATTCCGTTCCGCTCGTCAAACGACGACCATTATTAGTTTGAGTAGTGAACTTACATGAAGGTTTGCTCAAGGAGAGTCTCGAGTCACCCTAGAGGGGGTGAATAGGGTGATAGAAAATTCTTTCGAAAATACACACTTTTGCGCAGAAAGAGGCAAAGACAGAATCCGAGTCTAATAACGAGTCGAAAAGATTGGACTCGAAAGCAATGAATCGAAGAAGCTAGAGCATTAAGGCCGTCCGAGTCTAGAATGAACTCAGAAAAAGAACACAGAGATTTTACGTGGAAACCCTCCTGGGGCAGAAAACCACGGCCCGTGTCAATCCGGACACGAAGTCAAATCCACTATTTTGAGTCCACAAAATACCGTGAACTTGACGTAACCCGAGTTGCTCCCTTAGACAACTCTATACAAATTTTCCTAGACTCGAAGTTACCTTATCCGATCTAGTACTTCCTAGCTGAGATAACCCTTACAGCTAGGGACAACTAAGCTGAGTTAACCTTACTGACTTAGTCAAGGGACCTTACAAAGAATGTAAGAAGAGTTTGTAACTAAGTACAAGACCTTACAACTCGTAAAGTAATGAATTAAAGAGAGGGAGTTGTAAGTTGAAGATTGAGAGTAAATACAATAACTTTGATCAAGTAAGTGTATAGACAATATGTTCGGCAACCTTCAAGTCTTGTGAAGTGGCTTCTATTTATAGATAACCAAGCGAGTAGCCGTTATCTTCATCTCGCTGACCGAGAGTCTTCCGTGACCGTTGGTAGAAGCTTTCGAGTCACTCGAAAGTATCCGTTGAAATATGAACGTTGAACAACGGTTTAACTCTCTTGGAAGTCCCAAAACCATCGGTTGTGTCTTGAAAAATGAGGTGGAAACCACCGTTAGGCTTAGCGTTCCATTTTTCCAGATATGGAAGCGGACGACTTCGACACAATCTTCCGGGACTAAAGCGGGGAAGGTGAAAAGCCATATCTCGCTGGTGATTTGACGTTCGAAGCCGGCTACTTTTGTAGTTTGAAAAGATATCCTCGATTGGATAACCTACAAAAGTAAAACAACTTTGGTTTTCAAAGTATAGAATACTTTGGTCCAAGGTTAGACACGAGATAATAAAATAATCATGATAATTAACCAACAGATTATCCGAGTCGAAAAGAAATGGAATTTTCCGAGTCTAAAAACCATGATGCTCGGAATTCCATAAGACTTAGTCTTAAGCAAAGAATCAAGTTACGTAACGAATATCGTAGAGGGAAAAACTTGATATAGACTAAGTACGAAAAGAACTACGAATGCCGACTATGCAAACAATAGAGTAAATAACCACAAGTCGGATTCCGAGTGAGAAACGGCGGAATACTCGGTATATTCGAAATGCAATTAATCTGAGTGAGAGTGGACTCGGAATAAAGAACCAGCTTTTCGAGTCGCTAACCGAAAAGCGATAACGAGAGATGAGTGAGGGTCGAATCACTTAGAGAAGATACTATTTTACCCAAGTTAGTTTCTAAGACACGAGAGAATGCCTTGGAATCAAAACTCTATAAGAATGACATCGTTATACCTGATTCCTTTTGCATGACTCGGAAAGATATTGAGCAGATGTCTCGAGTCTTCAATCTCCCCTTTTTGATGAAAGGCATTCCATACTTAAACGTAAACTTTGTTAGAGAAAAATAGATTGATTCTGAGTAGTTTGTTCAAGAGTAAGGCATATTGAATAGATTAGAGCAATATACAATATATCGAGCAATATAAAGTATGCTTTAACTCATTAACTCGTAAAATAAAGAACTCGAAATTAATAATGAAATGCATCAATTCATTAAAAAAATTACAAGGGAATAAACTCCCCTAAACAAGACAACCGGTTTCGACTACATTTCTCCCCCTTGCCTTTCAAAGCAAAAACAAGAAACAAAAAGAAGGGAGAAAAGTACAAGTAAAACACATAAGTTGTCCGGACAAAAGAAAATTTTGAAGCGAAATTCTGGAGACACCGAGGAATTGTGACTCGGTGCATGGCTCCAACTAGGAAGGAGGGATTTCGAGTGGAGGCGGAGGTGCGCCGGCGCTGATAAGATCTTGACGATGTGCTTGAGCGCGGCGAAGGAGAACCGGATTAGTTCGCAGGGCGCAACTCCGAGTGGCCGACCCGGAGAGAGTGGATCGAGGGGTTCTTCCCTTAGGACCTCGAGGGCTGGAGGGGTTGCTCCGGCCGACTCGGCCGGAAAGCGAGATCTTCGACCCATTCGGACTGGCTGTCCGAGCCGAGTACGACAATTTGAGCTTGGGGAGCAGGCTGTCCCTCAGCGGTTGCCACGGCCTCTTCTTCCCTTGGCCTGGAAGGGGCTGCCTCAGCCGCAGGTTCCTCAAGCATCCTCCGCTGCATCTGCCGCTTCTTCCTCTTCTTCCTCGGCTTCCTCGCTATCCGAGGAGGTCGGGCTCGGGCTCGAAGACGCCTCGGAGGTGTCCGAGTCATCCTGGTCTCGAGCCGCCTTGGACCTTCTCTCTCCGAGGAGCTCGGCTAGCTCCTTCTCGCTCCTTAACCAGCTCTCTCATCTCAAGAACGAGAGCTGCTGCTCTCGGATTTGGGACTCGACCGGTCTTTTGGTTGATGGTCGGACCACGAAGAACAGAACTTGAAAACCCCGAGCATGTCTCCGAATTCGAAGACACAGAGGTGATCTTGTCCATGAAGATAGGGGACAAGAGGGCAGAGAGAGTTTTGGAAGCATCGGAGGTGGAGGCACCACCAGGTGAAGAGGGAAGAGGGAGAGGGGTTGATTTACGAGTCCGAGGTGGAGAACGAGGCCTCGGCTCCGAGTTGTGAACCCGGACACCGGGGTTAGTTTCCTGGTATCCGTACCCCTAGAGTTCCTTCTTGCCGACCACAATGGCCGCCTAAGACACCGCGTTAGGGTCGAGAGGAAGAGGAACTTGGAATTGTTTGAAGACAAAGGTGAGAAGAGTACCGAAAGGAAGGGAGGTGTTTTTCTTGCTCTGGAGTTGAGCTGGCATAGCGGCCATCCGCTCAATGATGGAGGGGAAGAGGTCGACTTCGTATCCTTCCGGGATATCGAAGAGGGCTTTGAGGTGCTTGGAGTTGGGGTTCTCCTTGCTTGGAATGCTTGTGAGAAGAAGGTTCTCATCAGCGAAAGCACGTAAGCCTGGCTTCGACTTCAACCGAGTCACGTAAAAGTTCTTTCCGGACCCGGGGAATTCTTTAGCGTACTTTTCAAAGAAGTCGTCGGCGACTTCGAGTGAAGGGAATAGGGTTACTTGTTCAAGAAGAGAGAAGAAACTTTGAACAGTCGGTGAAGGAGAGAGGTGTTGATACTGAACAGTAATGTTCCGAACCCGAGAGGTTAGAACATTTTCGGAGTGGGTGAGATGAGTATAAAACTCGAAACGAGTTCGGGATAGATGAACTCAGCTGAAACACAAGAAAGGGTAGACTCGGTGGTTTGGATATTGGACAACCAGGAGAATTTGGTTGTTGGGAAGAATTTGTCGTCCAGCGCAAGGTGTTGGGTGACAATAGGTTCAGAAGGGGTTGAGCTTTCGGCTTGTTGGTGCGAGGCTTTTAGAGGATGAAGAAACTCGAAAGTCGGGGTGGTTTCCTCTTTTAGGCATTGTGAGAAATAAAAAGATGAAACTTTTCGAAAGAAAAAACAGAAAAAGAGAAGGAGGTGTAGAAGAGAAGAAAACGAAAATGGTAGAAGAAAAATGAGAAGAGAGCGATCGAAAACTTACGAGAGAGAGAGAGAGAGAGAGAGAGCTTCTTCAACACTTGCGGATGATCAAGGGTCACTTGTTCACGTAGCAAACTTCCGCGAGAAGATTTTCGTTTGAGAGGGAAGGAGTTTTAGAATATCGAGATGAAGAGGGATAGTCGTTATATATAGAGAATACGCGCGCCCGTTCACTATCCGTTAAGTAACTCCGTTCGACTCGGCCTGTCCATCGGTCATTAATGCCGGTGTGACAGTTCTTCTTCAACGGTTGAGATATCGCGGTTTGAAATCTGCGGTTATGATCCGATCGCAGCGCTCGAGAAAGAGAGAGAAAAGATTTTGAAATTATAATCCGAAACTCTCCACTGTTCTAGAGATAGCTTCAGAAAATTTGATGTCCAAATTTCTCTTACGTCCGAGTTTGACTCGAAAGAATTCCGAGTGACTCGAAACACGAAATAACTATCAGCCCGAGTATCACGTGGTCAACTCGAACTAATGGTTATAAACATGAAAGCACATAGCACAGAAATAGTCAAGAATCATAACATAAAACTAAGCATTTAACATACCAAGCTCATTCCGAATAAAACAGAATTGATATTCACCAAGAGGCTTAGTAAAGATATCGGCTAATTGAAGATTAGTAGGAATGAACTCAAGTGTAATATCACCCTTTTACGAGTGATCGCGTAAGAAGTGATACCTAACCTCAATATGCTTTGTTTTTGAGTGCTTGGACAGGATTCTTAGTGATGCGATTGCGCTTTGATTGTCACACTTGATTGGAACCGAGTTGAGAAATAATCCAAGATCCTTCAAGTGTTGTTTTATCCAAAGGATCCGAGCACAACAAGCTCCAGCAGCAATGTATTCAGCTTCCGCAGATTGATAGAGCTACCGAGTTTTGCTTCTTTGAGTGCCAGGATATTAGGGATTGACCCGAAATTGGCAAGCTCCGGATGTGCTCTTTCGATCAACTTTATATCCTGCGTAGTACTGCGTCCGAGTATCCGAGTCGAGTCAATTCCGAGTCTCCGGAATACCACGAGTCCTAAATTCCGAGTACTGCAAGATATCCGAATACTCACTTCACCGCAGTGAGATGTGATTCTTTTGGATTAGCTTGAAATTGTGCACATAAGCAAACACTGAACATTATATCCGGTCCGCTTGAAGTAAGATATAACGGTGATCCAATCATACCTCGATAGAGTTTCGATCTCTTGCTTTACTGTCTCATCCGAGTCAAGCTTTATCTTGCTTGCTCATAGGGGTCGATGCGTGCTTTGCATCTTAAAGTTTATATTTCTTCAGCAGTTCCTTGGTGTATTTCGATTAATAAACAAAGATTCCATCTTTGTCTTGTTTGATTTGCAGCCCAAGGAAGAAGTTGAGTTCTCCCATCATACTCATTTGGAACTCTTGACTCATCAACTCGGAAAATTCTCGGCACGTAAATTCATTAGTAGCACCGAAAATAATATCATCAACATATATTTGAACAATGAGAAAATCTTTCCCTTTGGTCTTTATGAATAGAGTCTTGTCGATCCGACCTCTTTTGAAATCATTTTGAACCAAGAAGCTGCTCGAGTCTTTCATACCAAGCTCTAGGGGCTTGCTTGAGACCATATAGAGCCTTTTGAAGTTTGAAAACATGATTTGGAAATTCCGAGTTTTCAAAACCAGGAGGTCTGCTCGACATAGACTTCTTCTTCAATAAAACCATTGAGAAAGGCACACTTAACATCCATTGGATATAATTTAATATGCATGTAGGATGCAAATGCCAACGATAGTCTAATGGCTTCTATTCTTGCTACTGGTGCAAAGGTTTCCCCACAATCAATTCCTTCTTCTTGATTGTAACCTTGAGCTACAAGTCTAGCCTTGTTTCGACTACCACTCCACCCTCATCCAGTTTGTTCTTGAAAACCCATTTGGTTCCTATAAGCTGGGTGGTCGGAAGGTCGGTTGGTCGAGTCCGGACTTGGTTTCTTTCAAATTGATTCAGCTCTTCTTGCATGGCCTCTACCCATTCGGGTTCATTAAGGGCTTCTAGTGTATTTTTAGGTTCGATTAATGAAATGAATGCAGTGAATGCACATAGATTATGAAGAGAGGAACGAGTTCTTACCCCACTGTTGATATCGAAATAATATTTTCTTGGGGATGACTGGAAGTAAATTTGAATGCTTTACCGGTTCTTTGATTCACCAGGTTTGTGGGCTGAATAGCTTGATCTTCGAAGCTTGTTACGAGTGATCGTCTTCATTGACTTGCTCGTTCGAGCAAGCTCTTGAGTTGTCTCATTCCGAGCCTCCTCGTTACGAGTAGTCTCCTTCCGAGTCTTTGTGAACTCATCTTCGTCATCATCCTTTATGAGCTTCGGTTACGAGTATGCGAGATTCACTTGGTTTCTCCTGTTCAAGCTCATCAAACACTACGTGGATACTTTCTTCCACTTTGTTAGTTCACTTATTAAAGATACGATAAGCTTTGCTATGAGAGGAGTAACCTAGAAAAATACCTTCGTCCGACCGAGCATCAAACTTGGTCGGATGATCCTTACCATTGTTGTGGACAAAGCACTTACATCCGAGAGATCCGAAATAGGAAATATTTGGCTTCCTCCCTTTGTAGAGCTCATAAGGTGTTTTCTTGAGAATGGGTCCGATGAGGCATCGATTGAGAGTGTAGTTGGCTGTGTTTCTCGCCTCGCCTGAAATAGTAGGGCAAGTTGTGTTCAATCATCATTGTCCTTGCTATCTCTTCAAGGGTTCTGTTCTTTCTCTCAACTACTCCATTCTGCTGAGGAGTTACGGGTGCTTGAGAAGTTGTGAGAAATTCCATTCTTGTCACAAAACTACGAGAATTCGAGTAATCGAACTCCCTTCCATGGTCGGTTCGAATCTTTTGAATCTGAGTGCGGGACTCCACTTGAATCTTTCTACGAGCTTGCTGAACTCCTTGAAGGCTTCATTCTTATGCTTGAGAAAACACACCCGGGTAAATCTTGAAAAATCATCAATGATAACAAGTATGTAAGATTTACCTCCGAGACTCTTCACAGGAATTTCGCCACATAGGTCCATATGTAGTAATTCAAGAACGTTGGATGTGGAAACTGTCTTGAGAGATTTGAATGAAGATTTGACTTGTTTCCCTCGGTGCATGCTTCACATATTTTATCCTTCTCAAACGCACGATTAGGCAATCCTCTAACCGGACCATGAGATGCAAGCTTTTTGATCGTATGCATGCTAATATGACCTAATCTACGATGCCAAGTCCAAGAATCATCTTGAAGAGATGCTTTCAAATAGGATAAATTCGACTTGGGTCGGTAAGAGGGATGATGTAGGTATTACCCGATCTCTTACCTGAAAGTTTTACCTCTTTGGTGATCTCATCCGTGATGTAGCACTTGGATTGAGTGAATTTTACCTCTTGACCTTTGTCACATAGTTGGGAGATGCTAAGTAGGTTGTACTTTAGCCCTTTGACAAGGTAGACTGGGCTCACCAGATTGCTTCCATTTCCAATCTTCCCAATGCCCACTATCTTACCTTTCGCTGTCATCTCCAAAAGTCACCTTTCCCCTTTATATGACTCCAGCTCGAAAAGAGTCCTTGGTCACTCGACATATGTCGAGAACATCCGTTGTCCGGTACCAATGTCCTTTGATCTTTTACGAGTGACTCGCAAAACAGAGAGAATCTAACCCTTCTCACTTCCTCTAACGAACCCAGTACCATTTCTTACTTGTGGTCCTTTTCGAGGAAGAAGGTGCTTCGGAACCCAGATTTGAATGACTTTGGGTTTAGTCCGATTCCGAGTTTTCTTCTCGAGAACGCGAGTCTATGTCTCTTTCCTTTTAAAAACCTTTCCTTTTGAAACAGGAGAAAATGGTTTCTTTTTGTAAATAGGTGCAGGTTTAGTCCTCCTTTCATTTCCGTGAATGGGACCATGCTCAGCCTTTTTGAACTTAACGGTTACGGAATCCTTTTTGAACAATTACGAGTAAGAATTAGATTCTTCCTCTTTGTTGAAACCAAGACCTTCTTTTCTAAAAGAGACACATTGTGATCCTAAGAGCATATCAAGGTTCTTCGACCTTGAGTAAACTTTAAAACCGAGATCTTGAGACTCAATGAGCTTTTGTTTCAGCTTGCTCATTTTCTTTCCTGAGTAACTCGGACTCAGTCTCATTAGTTTGAGCACTTGTCTTGAGTTCTCCGAGTGTGAGCCTCGGTTTTTCTAATTCGTTTTTCAAGGATATGCTCTCGGACGAGATTGACTCAAGTTGTTCTTTGAAATGAGAAGAATCGGAATTGGACTTTTCTTCCAAAGTAAAGATGTATTTAGCTAAATCAACTTTGGAAAATTTGAGGAAGTAGTTTATTACCTCTTGAGGATCGGTTTCCTCGTTGTCCGAGTCCGAGTCGACTCTCTTTCGGCTTCCGAATCGAAATTGCCATCGGACACTTCGAGTCATCCGAGTCTTCGTCGTCTTCGAGATGAATCCTCATCACTCCATGTTGCCATCATGGCCTTTTTCTTCTTCCTGTCCCTTCTTCGTTTTGGACGAGTCCTTGACTATGTGGTCTTTGCTACCACATTCAAAACATCCAGAATTCTTAGACAAAGATAACTTTGAGGGTGAAGAAAACTTACCTTTTCTGTCTCTCTTGTCCTTTTTATAGAATTCTTCTTTTGGTCTTTTGTCCCATCTTTTATGCTTCATCATTCTCTTGAAGCCTCTTGCAATAAGTGCCATGGGATCATCTTCCGAGTCGGAGGAGCTCGGACTTGCTTCTTTGGATTACGAGGCTTTAAGCGCGATGTTCCTTTTGGAAGTACCCTCGGCATCTTCTTCTTCCGGATGTATCTCATGAGTCGAAGCTTTCCGATGAGCTCGTCTAGCTTCAAGAGTGAGAGGTTACGAGCCTTTTCTATGGCGAGTCACTTTAGGACCCCATCGTTTTTGGGTAGGCTTACGAGAATTTTCCGGCACATTTCTTCATGGGAGATTTTCTTTCCCGGAGATTTGAGATTGTTGGTGATCTCGGTGAAGCGAATGAACATCCGAGTAATGTTCTCCTCTGGCTCCATTTTGAAAAGTTCATATTTATGAAGATACTTGACTGATCTTAGCTTGTCTCACCCGACTTGTACCTTCGTAGGTGTTGACCAAGGTATCCCATACCTCTTTAGCATAGTCACAGGCGGAGACTCGATTATATTCTTCCGAGCTTATGGCGCACATGAGGATGTTCATGGCTTTGAAGTTCTTTCGAACTTCTACGCTTCGCTGGTGTGAACTCGGCCTTTGTCTTTGGAAGGATTCTGAATTCATCTGTCTTTGTAGGAATGTAGTTTCCTTGTTGTATGATTTCCCATACTTCTTCATCGTGATCCATGAGGAAACATTCCATAAGCTTCTTCCAAGTGACCGAAATTTGAACCTTTGAATTTTGGTGGCTCGTTGGAAGATCTTCCTTCGTCGAACTCTCCGTTGTTACGAGCCATCCGATCTTTAGACCTTTGGATTGTTAGATCCTTTACGAAAGGCTAGGCTCGATACCAATTGAAGGTTTGCTCAAGGAGAGTCTCGAGTCACCCTAGAGGGGGTGAATAGGGTGATAGAAAATTCTTTCGAAAATACACACTTTTGCGCAGAAAGAGGCAAAGACAGAATCCGAGTCTAATAACGAGTCGAAAAGATTGGACTCGAAAGCAATGAATCGGAAGAAGCTAGAGCACTAAGGCTGTCTGAGTCTAGAATGAACTCGAAAAAGAACACGAGAGATTTTACATGGAAACCCTCCTGGGGCGAGAAAACCACGGCCCGTGTCAATCCAGACACGAAGTCAAATCCACTATTTTGAGTCCACAAAATACCGTGAACTTGACGAACCCGAGTTGCTCCCTTAGACAACTCTATGCAAATTTTCCTAGACTCGAAGTTACCTTATTTGATCTAGTAATTCCTAGCTGAGATAACCCTTACAGCTAGGGACAACTAAGCTGAGTTAACCTTTACGGCTTAGTCAAGGGACCTTACAAAGAATGTAAGAAGAGTTTGTAACTAAGTACAAGACCTTACAACTCGAAAGTAATGAATTACGAGAGGGAGTTGTAAGTTGAAGATTGAGAGTAAATACAATAACTTTGATCAAGTAAGTGTATAGACAATATGTTCGGCAACCTTCAAGTCTTGTGAAGTGGCTTCTATTTATAGATAACCAAGCGAGTAGCCGTTATCTTCATCTGCTGACCGAGAGTCTTCCGTGACCGTTGGTAGAAGCTTTACGAGTCACTCGGAAAGTATCCGTTGAAATATGAACGTTGAACAACGGTTTAACTCTCTTGGAAGTCTCAAAACCATCGGTTGTGTCTTGAAAAATGAGGTGGAAACCACCGTTAGGCTTAGCGTTCCATTTTTCCAGATATGGAAGCAGACGACTTCGACACAATCTTTTGGGACTAAAGCGGGGAAGGTGAAAAGCCATATCTGCTGGTGATTTGACGTTACGAGCCGGCTACTTTTGTAGTTTGAAAAGATATCCTCGATTGGATAACCTACAAAAGTAAAACAACTTTGGTTTTCAAAGTATAGAATACTTTGGTCCAAGGTTAGACATAGATAATAAAATAATCATGATAATTAACCAACAGATTATCCGAGTCGAAAAGAAATGGAATTTTCGAGTCTAAAAACCATGATGCTCGGAATTCCATAAGACTTAGTCTTAAGCAAAGAATCAAGTTACGTAACGAATATCGAGAGGGAAAAACTTGATATAGACTAAGTACGAAAAGAACTACGAATGCCGACTATGCAAACAATAGAGTAAATAACCACAAGTCGGATTCCGAGTGAGAAACGGCGGAATATCGGTATATTCGAAATGCGATTAATCTGAGTGAGAGTGGACTCGGAATAAAGAACCATTTTTCCGAGTCGCTAACCGAAAAGCGATAACGAGAGATGAGTGAGGGCCGAATCACTTAGAGAAGATACTATTTTACTCAAGTAAGTTTCTAAGACACGAGAGAATGCCTTGGAATCAAAACTCTATAAGAATGACATCGTTATACCCGATTCCTTTTACATGACTCGGAAAGATATTGAGCGAGTGTCCGAGTCTTCATTACATAACGTACTAAACACAAGCGAAAACTTGATAGAAAGTGATAAAAAGCAAATAAAAAGAAAAGCGGTAAAGAAAACGAAAACGAAAAGAAAAGAAAAGCGAGAAATTAAAAGGTTACATCGGCCGGGAGGAAATAAAAGCGATAAAATTCTTCTCCATAATATGAAAAGCGATAAAAACATAAAATAAATAACCATAATGAAGGCTGAATGGGTGCCCTCGAGGTTGTCCCACCTGCTGATCTAGATCTCAAATCTGGATATGGTGACTGGATGGTGGCGATGTGGAGGGGCTTTTTTGGGTTTTGTGAGGGTTAATTTGTAGAGAATATGAAAGACTAGCTCTTAATAAGGATTCGGCGGCATTGTATTTAGGAAAGAGGCCTTTTGAGGTTACTTTTCAATAGAGTAACGCTTAGGGAAGGCCATGTATAATTTGTTCGGCAGCGTGGAGCTTAGGAAAGAAGTCGTTTGTGGTTAGCTTTTGCAAGCATAATGCATAGGAAAAAGTCGTTATGAAAATGAGAGCCTAAGTTCTCTATTTATAGGGAGAAGGCTAGGTCACAAATGAACTAGGGTTTGTATGCAGCCAGCCGTCCAAAACCGAAGAGAATTAGCTACAAGAAATTAGGCCAAAATTGAAGTGATAACCGGATAGAACCCCGGTCGAGGGCACCAACCACCCGATGTTGCTTGAGGGTTTCGTGCCCTTCCATGCTGGAAAGAGAGTTTTCAGGCCAAAACACGGCGTTTTAAGGCGAACTAATCCAAGTCAGGGGCACCGGCCATACAGTGACGTTTTGGGGATGTGTGCTTCTTGTCTCGGGCAGACTGTCTTGGAGTTAAACGCATCACTTTGATACTTATGATCGTGAAATGCAGCGCTTAACGTCACTTTGTGGTCTTCGACTCCATGTTGAGACAAAACCGAAATGTAGAATTTTAAACCTAAAATCTGCAAGCACGTAGCACCGGACTTCCGTTGACACCGAAGGCATAACTCGGGCTTGGACCATCCGAAAGAAAAAGGATTTTTGGACTGACCTAAGGCAAGGGCTATTTATTTAGTACTAAAGGGTTCTTTGTGGTTTATTGGCTTCCATCATACTAATCAAATACCAACCATGATCCACTTCCACAAACAGGACTCGGGATCTCATCATCGGGCCAACAATATAAATTACGTAAATAAAAGAGATAAGGGAAAACACATTTTAGGTGTCTACAAGCATGTTGATAGAAGAAACGTTGTCTACCACGACCACAAAAGTAGTGATCGGATATAGAGGTAATATCGATCGAAGACAACAAAACCTCTAACCAAGGTAATATCAGCAGGGGTGCGGATGTCAATGCCCTTAATAGGTATAATGACTGCACTCCAATTGATGCAACTTACGCTCAAGCCCTCGATCACTTGTTGTCTAAAGGGAAGATAAAGTTACCACCTGTAAGAGCAGAATTAGAAGTCGCGAAACAGATGGAAAAACTAGGATGTGGGAAAACTCAGTAAATACCATTGTGCACGAGGACATGACATAGAGCAATGTTGGACGTTCAAGAAAAATCTAGAGAGCAGGTTCCGTAATGGTCAAGTCCCTTTCCCTAAGGTTGTCTAGAAACCAAGCAACAACAAAAATCCTTTCAGTGATACCTTAGCCATATTCCCCGAACCCATTCAAGGTCGAGTGGGACACATCTATCTTCATTGAAGACATCAACGAGTCCAAACCACTTGTAAGCTTTCCTTCCCTAGAACCAAAAGTCCATGGATTGCTAGTAAGTTATGGAGAAGATGTATACAAAACCAAATGTGACGATGATAACTTCGTGGCGTACCACCCTTAGACAAAGATGACTTTAGAGGGGGCAGGGGAACTAAAGAGTCCGAAATCCAATTATTTACTAGATTTGGATGACAAAATGCACATGTGGGTCCACAACAGACTCAAGAAGCCCCAAAAGAACCTGAAGTTGCTAGAGAAGAAGACCTAATCCTAAAACTACTTCGAAAACTTAAAGCCGATATCTCTATTTGACAACTCATATCTCGCTTCCCAAAAGCATAGACATGCCTTAATTGTTGCACTTAGGAAAATTGAGGCCTCTCCTAAGACCACGCCTGAGGAAGTAGTAGGATTGGTTAATAACGGGGACAAAACCATTACTTTTGACAAGAAAGATCTCGTGAAGAAGGCATTGCACATAACAATGCCCTTTACTTAATTGTAACTTACATTAACAAGTTCATCCCTCTAATCTTAGTAGATAATGGATATGATGTAAATGTCTATCCTTGGAGGACCACTAAAAGGTTATGCATTAGACAACAACAACACTTTAAATAGATTGTTCATATTTGAGCTTAGGACAATGCCAAAAGGACAGCTTTGAGGACGGTGATTCTGCCGATCAATGTTGGACCAAGTAGTGAAGAACATTGATTTTCAAGTCCTAAACATTCCAGCTACTTTTGATTTACTCGTTAGGACGTCCTTGGTTATACGACCATCAGGAAATGCCCTCTTCACTGCATCAAAAAGTCAAGATGATCATCAAAGATCAGGTCGTAATCGTTAATGCGGATAATTTTTGGCCACCAACACCTCTAAAAAGTTTATCGTCAAAATTGAACATGACATTGATAATGAAGAGCTTTATGGGCTTGAGACTGTCGTTACTTTGAGCAAGGATGAAGCACCTCTCAACCTCAATCCTTATGGGAACCTTAGTGTCCACTAGATGTTAAGGAAGAAGGGGTATTTTCTAGGCCTAGCTGCAGGCAGGAGGGCATACCACCCAACCTTTCCACCTCTTGAACCCACGAACAATTATAAATTGGGGTTGGGCTATCAACCTATTGCTAAGGAAATAGCTCAAACCAAGTAGGAAATTCAAACTATGAGAACCGCACTATACACGATCCATTCAATCAAACCTTTTCCTCGCACCCTAAATGGGCAATTCTCGAAAGAAGGGGATGACTTTCCCTACTAGGGCTTTCCTGAGCCTTACTACCTCATAGAGAAGGACATTCTAGTACCTAGTTTAGAGGTCTTTAGCGACTCGCCATGTACTACAAAAGGAGGCACCCTACCTCCTCGAAGAGGAACAGTCCACGCAAGACCGAACCAATGTAGTAGAGAGTAATATTTTCGGTCTGTTGTTTGGACAGGAGAAGAACCTAGAGGGAAATTTGGTTTTAGTACTTGTCTCGAGCCATGTCACACCCATAGTTCGATCCGTCTGGATTCATCATCGACGTCAACGATGAAGGGTCCAAGCATATTACTTGGATTGATGCTGAGGAAGGCTAAGAATTTGCTCGTTAGCTTAGGAGAGCATCCCACTCCTAAGTCTAGCACTAGGTCTCGTTATTTCTATTTCCAATTATTTTAGTTCATCTTCTAGTTCAGTTGTTTCCGATTCTGCAATTTCTGTTTCTAAGTCTAATGTACTCATTTCCTCATTCAATAAGATGAAACTTTCGCTTACTCTTTGCCTTATCCTTTTTAATTGTTTTTCCTCTAATGATGAACAAGAAATCCCTAAAGAATTAATAAAAGTTGTGGAAGATCATGAAAATCACTCACTAATAATAAAGGAAATAACAAAAATTAATCTAAAATCAGTTGATCAACCCTAAGAGGTCTAAATTGGGAATACCCTGAATCTAGAAGAGTAGAAGCAATTCACTTTGCTCCTTATAGAATTCATAGATATCTTTGTGTGGTCCCACAAAGACATGCTGGGAATAGATCAAAGTATAGCGAAATATAAAATTTCACTCTACGAAGACGCCAAACCGGTTAAGTCGAAGCCTAAGAGGATGAAACCTAAATGAGAACTGAAAATTAAGGAAGAGGTCCGGAAGCGGTTAGAAGCGGGGTTTATCAAAGTGTTTCACTATCCTTAGTGGGTAGCAAACATATTGCCAGTCCCAAAGAAAGATGGCAGGGTCCGAATGTGCGTCGATTTTAAGGGTTTGAACAAGGCAAGCCCTAAAGATGATTTCCTGCTGCCACATATCAACATCCTTATAGATAATCCGGTTAAGGATGACCGAAGACGACATGAAGAAGATGACCTTCATCACTCAATGGGGACGTATCTGTTATGTGGTGATGCCATTCGGGCTTAAGAATGTAGGAGCTACATATCGAGAACCGCCACAACATTACTGCATGACATGATCCATAAGGAAGTCGAGGTCTATGTGAATGACAGGATCATTAAGTCCAAGGATAGGGCAAGGCATTTACCAAGCCTTAGAAAATTCTTTAAAAGACTAAGAAAGTACAACATGCGCCTTAATCCATAAAAGTGTGTCTTTTGGGTAACCTCAAGCAAACGACTAGGCTATGTGGTTAGTCTTAGAGGGATCGAAGTTGATCAATCCAAAACAAAAGCTATCCAAGAGATCCCACCACTCGAAGACAAAGAAGGAAATACGAGGTTTTTGAGTTGTTTACAGTACATTAATAATTTCATATCAAAGCCGACTATGGTCCGTGACCTCATCTTTAAGAAGTTGAAGAAAGGATCTTAGCCTATTTGGGATGATGAGTGCCAAAAAGCATTCGAGAAGGTTAAGGAGTATCTAACAAATTGTAGGAACCATAGTCCCCGGGAGGGTGGGGAAGGGAGCTTCCCCACGAATTGACGGGTTTTTAATTTTCTTTTGAAGATGGAAATGATTTAGGGTTTTGAAGATTAATTTTTGAAAGTGGGGATGTGCCTCTTATAAGAATTTTCAAATTTCACAAACTAAGTTAAATAGGGTTGAATGATAGTTTTATTAATTGTTTTATTTTAGAAGTCGTTTTATGAAATCCCGGGATATTATTTCGACCTTAAAAATAAGAAAAGTTAGGGTTTATTGATTCTTCCTTAAGACTTTAGAGTCGAACCGGTGCGAAAACACCGGCTTGGATCGAAGCCTCACCAAATGACCACTCGGTGCCAACGAAATGAAGCACGGCCAGGGGCTATGGGTGAGGTTGTTAGCGTCGACCTCGGCCTAGCTGGCATATCTAAAAGCATTCTTTTTTAAGTTTCGATCAAAAGCGGAGAAGCATATGAGAAGAAATAAATCGAAAATAGGAGTCGCCAGTTAGTTTTAAGGATAAAAACTAACAAAAATAAAATAAAGAAATACTCTTCCAATCTTAGTATGGGAAAACTAAGCTTGATAGAGGTTAAAAAATGACTCCATCGGTCTAGAACCAAGAATCTAGATTCAAGGGGAGGGTCTGAAACATAGAGATAAACTCTTCCATTCTCGCCCATCAAATGAGGGCCTTTACTAGTTTGAGTAGTGGGATTAAATAACATACTAAAACGGGCACACAATATAATTAGAAGCAAAAATAAAGGCAACCACACCATGATAATGACAAAGAACCAAAAAAACCCTCAACACCAAATAAATAGCCTTTTTCCCTACATCGGTCTAAACATCCCTTTTTCTTTTGGATCTGTCCAAGCCCGGTCAAGCCTCTAGAGTCAATGAGTCCAGTGCCACGTTCCAGGAAATTCCAAGCACGTAATTATACATTTCACTTTTGTCCAATTAGACACGAAGTCGAAGACCTCAAGACGACATTAGACGCTGCGTTTCATGATCACAGGCATCAAAGTGTTGCGTTCGATCCAAGATAGTCAGCTCGAGACTAGGAGAACACATCCCCTCAAAACAACGTCGTGTGCCGGCACCCGTACCTCGGTAATTTCACTTAAAACACCGTGTTTTGTCCGAGAATCCTATTGCAGCATAGAGGGAACGAAACCCTAGAAAAACAACCCGTGGTCGACATTCCCTACCCCTTTTCTATCCGGTTTTATCCGGTTGAATATTGACATTATGTTGGCCCGATTTTGTAGCAGATTTTGGCTCATTCCGGACGGCTGGTCAAGAGTAAAAGGTAGGTCATTCCTTGACCTAGACCTCTCCCTATAAATAGAGAGCTTAGGCTCTCATCTCAAGCATGGCTTTTTACCTTAGAGCTACGTTGCTTGCATTTTACCTTGAACGAATTCAGCCTACGCGTTACGTTGATGAATGATAACCTGAAACAACCTTTCTTCCTAAACACTACGCCGTTGAATCCTTGCTAAGAGCTAATTAATATTCAGTTATTCTGATCTCTTAGTATTCATTCAACCGATCTTTCCTACTCGCTACAAACTTCCCCTCACAACACTTATAAAAACCGTTCTTAATTCACCACCGTCGCATCACTAGATCCAAATTCAAGATCCGGATAAGTAGGTAGGACAACCTAAGGGCATTCGATTCTCGGTTCAAATAACGATGGATTAATTTTAATCTTTTTGGGTCTTAGATTCCCCAAATTAACATTGGAAAAGAAACTTTATTTTGTTTTTGATAGTTTTTCTTTCTTAAAAGCCGACTAACGACTCACTTTTGATTTATTTCTTCTAGATCTGCTTCTCGACTATTTCCGATTGAACAATAAGAAAAAAAGGTTATGGATTTGCCGAGCTAGACCCGAGGCCAAGGCTGATTGTCTCAGCCTTGGTCCTCGGCCGACGCCGACCACCATTTGGTGCAGGCGTATCAATAGGCGGGGCTCGGGTCCAAACCGGTGTTTTCACACCAATTTGGCCCTAGAGCTTCATGGCTGAAACAAAACCCTAGCTTTCTTTATTTTTAGTTAAGAAATAGTATCTCGGGACTTCTAAAAATAAATTCTAAAATAAAATGATTAATAAAACCGCCACTCAATCTGATTTAACTCATTTTAACTTGATTTAATAAAATTCAAAAACCTTAATAAGAGGTTCATCCCCATATTTTAAAACCATCATCAAAACCCTAAATCATTCATTAAAATTTCTAGAACCCGACATTCATGGGGCAGGTCGATCGGCCCGGCTGGTCGTTGTTCCTACCGTGGCGACTCCACTTCGAATAAATAACTTATTAAGAGGGCGGAACTTGAAAATTTGTGTAGTGAGTTTTAATAATGTATTTGCATTTAGGATCCTGCCTTTAGCAACCTTTGAACATAGTTTATTACTATTGTTGGGTCATTAGGTTTTTACCCCTTGTTAAACACTTTTGGTAAGAGGCTCCTACTGCGTCGTAGGTGGGCCAACTAGGCTTGATTATTAACGGAAACGGTACCTCTTCCCTCATAGCACACGCTCTTGGTTTACCAAGAGGCATCCAAGATTTTAGCATTTTTTCTTGTCGTGCCTCACACGGAAGACTAAATCCTTGGACTATGAGTCACCATGTATCCTACCTAGTCTTCACCCTCTTTTGACAATAGATCTTTGACCGTTAGGTGGCACCTTGTCTTCATTTGTATGCTTGGATGAGTGTGATTGTTTTAGATTTAATCTTCTACTTGTGAGCCTTTAGAGTTAGTTGAGGAGTGCTAAATAATCCTTACATGGGTGCAAAAATAAAAATTAAAATAAACCTTTTGAGTCGGTCCAATTTGTGCATTCTAGCCAAAAGTCCAAAATTACCTTCTCTTCTTAGGTTTGTCTAATAATGGAATTTTTTTATGTGGCCAAAAATAAAATTCATCTCAAAATAGGTGAGTCCATTTTGCATTTAGCCAAAAATAAAATTCATCTCAAATTAGGTGAGTCCAATCTTGCATTCCATTTTGCATTAGCCAAAAATAAATTCATCCCAATTGAGGTGTTTATTCATTTTATATTTAGCTTTAGCCAAAAATTAAATTCATTAAAGGTTTACTCTTGGAGAGTCTTAGTCACCCTAGAGGCGAGGTGAATAGGGTGATAAGGAAATTTTAACAAACTTGGAAGATTAAAGCTTGAAAAGAAGAATCAAGACAATCTAAGTCTAGATTGAACTCGAAAAGTGTGAACTTAAATATACGTGGAAACCCTCCCGGGCGTGAAAACCACGACAAGTGCTACTCCAAGCACCAAGTCAAATCCACTATTTTGAATCTACAAAATACAGCAGATCGACTCAACTAGAATTGCTCCCTTAAACAATTCCTTAAAGAATTTTCCTAGACTCGAAGTTCCCTTATCCGATCTAGTACTTCCTAACCGAGGTAATCTTTACAGACAAGGGACAAGCTGAGCTGAGTTAACCCTTACGACTCAGTCAAGGGACTTGACTTAGAGAGTAAGAAAGAGTATGTAACTTGAAGGTTTGCTATTGGAGAGACAAAGTCACCCTAGAGGGGGTGAATAGGGTGATGGGGAAAATTAAACAAGTAATGGAAGAATAAAACTAGATATGACTCGAGGAGAGTCCGAGTCTAGATTGGACTCGAAAAGTACTAACTCGAAAGTTACGTGGAAAACCCTCCTGGGGCGGAAAGCCATGGTCGGTGCTAATCCAAGCACCAAGTCAAATCCACTATTTTGAATCCATAAAATAGAGTAGAAAGACTCAACCAGAATTGCTCCCTTAGACAATTCCGTACAAGATTTTCCTAGACTTAGAAATTCCCTTACCCGATCCGGTACTTCCTAACCGAGGTAACCTTTACAGCTAGGGACAACCGAGCTGAGTTAACCCTTACAGCTCAGTAAAGGGACCTTACTCAAAAAGTAAGAATGAGTGTTTGTAACTGATTACAAGACATTACAACTCGGAAAGATGTTAAGTACAAAGTTGGAGTTGTAAGTAGAAGATTGAGTATGAATACAATGACTTTTGCTTAGGTACGTGTATTGACAGTTGGTTCAGGAATCTTCCAGTCTTGAGAGTTGGCTTCTATTTATAAATAACCAAGCGGACTAGCCGTTGTGACTATCTTCCGACTAGAAGTCCTTTGTGACCGTTACAATGGTTTTTCCGAGTCGCTCGGAAAATATCCATTGTGGTGTGAACGTTGGGCAATCGCTCTTGACTCCTTTCGAAGTCCCAATCTACTGGTGTTGTCCGAAAAGTAGGGTGGAAACCACTTGTTGAGCTTAGCGTTGCAGATTTCCAGTTTGGGAAACGGACAACCCCGACACCGTGTCCGGTCTTCGATCAAAGGTAGAAAAAGCCTTGTCTCGCTGGTGATTTGACATCTTAAAGCCGATTACTTTTGTATTTCAAAAATAGGATAACCTCGTTTGAATAACCTACAAAAGTAAATCAATTTGGTTCTCAAAGTATAAAATACTTTGGTCCAAGATTAGACAGAGATAATAATTTAATTAAGATAATTAAGTGCGTAATTATCCGAGTCTTAAAATAGTGGAATTTTCTCGAGTCTAATATCCATTATACTCAAATTCCATCCGAGTCGATCTAAAAGTAAAGCAAGTCGGATAATGAACATTAGAGTAGAGAGACTTGATCTAGGCTACCAATGTTCAAACCAAGCATGCTGACTTAGAAAGATGAATTAACACGAGTAATTCGATTTAACTTCGAACATGAAGTTAGAACCGAGTTTATGCACATTAGAGCGAATGTTTGAACATGCAATATATCTCGAGTGTTGTCCGAGTGACTCGGAACCGTGTGCGAACAGAGTATGCTTTCCGAGTCGGTCGGAATCAAGTGAGAACATATGTAATGGTTTTGTAACACTAAGAAAAGATCATATATCACTCAGAAAAGTTTCTAAGACACATAGAATGACTTGTAATCAAAACCTTATAAGAGATGAAGTCTTATACCTGATTCCTTGATGGAACTCATAATGATTTATATGTAAAGTCCGAGTCTTCAATCTCCCCTTTTTGATGAAAGGCATTCCATACTAAGACCGAAACTTTGTTAGTGATATAGATCCGGTTGTTCATCTTTTCTCAAAGGATAAGTCGGAAAAACATGATAGAATTGTATAGAGTAAATATAGTGAATGAAACTTAGATTCTATTAGAGAAAATAAGCTGAGATTGCATAAAAAGAGCTAAAGTATCGGAGAAAAAAATTACCGAGGAACAGAGCAATGATAGATTAAATTGAAACTCAAAAGTAATAAACGCTGAAATAATTGCTTAAGTAGTAAACTCGAACTATTTGCAACTCGGAAGGCATTAAATAGGATTATTAATGAAATTTCATTATAATTTAAACTAAAAAGTTACACAAAAGAGGGTGAGAGAAACTCCCCATAAACAAGACAACAAATTTTTCTAACTATTCTCCCCTTGCCTTTCAACAGAAACAAAAAGAGGAAGAATGTATCAAGTAGATACAGATTTGATGTTTTGACAAAAAAAATTTTAAACAGAAAAAAAATTCGGATGAAGGAGATGGAGCAGATCGAGTCAAGGATGGTGGACGAGCAGTGTGCCTTCGTTGATATGATCTAGAAGATGTTGATGAATGAGGCAGGGGCAGCACCGGGATCTCCGGAATGGGCTCGGCTCTCGGTGGCCGACCTGAACTAGGTCGTCTAGAGGCTCATCCTCCGGGAACTTAACCGATGGAGGGGTGTGCTCGAGCCGACCAACTGCCGACTCGACCATGGTCGGTAGGGTCTTCGACCCACTCGGACTACTCGTCCGAGCCGATAGTTTCGGTTGAGGTTACGGAGCACCTTGGCCCTCTGTTGCTCGCTTGTTTTGCTTCCTTCTCCCCTTCCTCGGATGGAGCTGCCTCAGCCGCAGGCTCCACCTCTTCTTCTTCTTCTCCTTCTTCTCCCCTTTTAAAAGAGGATTTGGCTGGACTCGAGGATTCTTGAGATGTATCGGAGTCTACCGAATCCCGAGCCTCCTTGGAGCACCGTTCTCGAAGGAGCTCAATCAGCTCCTCTACTCCTTAACCAATGCCTTCATCTCGAGAAGCACGTCTTGTTGCTCTCGAATTGGGATTGGGCTGTTTTCCGGTTAATGGTCATAGACTAAAGGACAGTCTTGAATGACCGGAGGGTGTCCTTGAAATAAGTGGACACCGAGGAAAGCTTGTCCATAATAGCGGAGGACAAGGTAGAAGAAAGAATCGAGAAACACCGAGGTAGAGGCACCACTAGGTGGAAGAGTTAGAGAGAGAGAGGGCTGAGTCCGAGTCCGAGGTGGAGAAGTGGGCCTTAGTTCGAGCTATGAACCCGGACACTGGTTAGGTCTCCTGGTATTCATACCCAAGGAATTCCTTTTTCCAACGGTAATGGCAGCCTCAAAAACCGCGTTAGGATCTAAGGGAAGAGGAACTTTGAATAGTTTGAAGATGAGGGTGAGAAGAGCCCCGAAAGGAAGTGGGGTGTTCTTCATGTTTTGAGTCCGAGCGAGCACAACCGCCATTTGCTCGACTATTGCAGGAAATAGGTCTACTTCATAGCCCTCGAGGATGTCGTACAAAGCTTTTAGATGCTTAGAGTTAGGGTTCTCCTTGCTAAAATGTTGTAAGCGGAAAGTTCTCATCGAGTAGAAAACAAAGAAGGCGTGCTTCGATTTGAGTTGGGTCATAGAGAAGTTTTTGCGTGACCCAAGGAATTCTTTAGCGTACTTCTCAAAAAAGTCATCAACAACCTCGTTGAAAGTTATGGGGTTGCTGTTCAAGAACATAGAAAATACTTTAAAGAGGTGATCAAGAAGAGAGGTGTTAATGCAGACGGTTGTGTTTTGAACTCTTGAGGTGAGGATACCCTCGGAGCTAGAAAGATTGGTGTAGAACTAAGAACCGAGTTCGGGTAAATGCGATCACGAAATAGAGGAAATTGTAAATCCTGTTGCTTTGATATGGGCCAACCACGAAAACTTTATGGTCGGGAAGAATTTGTCATCGAACGTAAGGTGTTGGGTAACAATAGGTTTTGAAGGATTTGATGATCCTTCTTGGCTTTCGATACGAGGTTTCTTGGTGGCGGAACCAAGAAAATTAGGGTAGGAACCTCTTTTCGGCATGTTTGATATGGAAAAGAGAGAGAGAGATGAAGTTTTGTGAAAGAAAAGAAGAGAGAAAGAGATAGCTCTACAAAAGTGAACGGAAAAAGAAAAAATGAAAGAGTAGAAGGAGAGAGCTAAGAGTGACAGAGTTTACTTGAGATGAACTTCAATTAGCTTAAGAGCGACGAGAGTTTCTTTGATTGCAGAGAGCTTGCTCGAGTTAAAGTAATTGTGAGAGTGAAAGTAAGTAGAGAGTAAAGTAACAAAATGAAGGAAAATAGACGCTATTTCTAGAGAAATAACCGTCCTTTAGAATTCGTTTTGACTCGGCTCTTCAACGGTCACCTCGGACTGGTGTGACTTTTCTGCTCTCCAACGGTTAGATTTCCAGCGATTGTCTCTCAGCGGCTAGTTGTCCGATCGATGCACGCGAGAGAGAGAGAGAAAAAGAATGATTTTAAAAGAAATTTATGAAATTCTCCACCGATCTAGAGATGATTTCGAAGTTTGATGTCCATTTTCTCAAAATCTGAGTCCGACTCGGTTAAGTTTCTAAGTGACTTATAAATCGCAAACAACTAATAACTATTAGCTCAGTATCACTGGTTCAATCGAACAAATAGCTATTAAAGAAAGTAAGCATACAACACATCATCATGCAAAGTAATCTTACTCGAGAAAATCACATAATTATGTATTAATCATGCCAAGCTCATTCCTAATAAAGCAAAACTGATCCTCACTAAGTGGCTTAGTAAAGATATCAGCTAATTAAAGATTGGTAGGAATGAATTCAAGGTCAATATCCCCTTTTTCAAAATGATCTCTTAGAAAATGATACCGACCTCAATATGCTTAGTCTTTGAGTGCTTGAACTGGATTCTTGGTGATGCCGATTGCACTTTGATTATCACACTTGATTGGAATTGATTTGAATGAAAGTCCAAGAACTCTCAAGTGTTGCTTTGCCCATAAAATCTTAGCACAGACATGCTCCAGTCGCAATATACTCAGCTTCAGCGAGTTGATAGAGCCACTAAGTTTTGCTTCTTTGAGTGCCAAGATATCGAGGATTGACCCGAAACCGGCGGGCTCTCGAAGTGCTCTTTCTATCAACTTTGTACCTAGCATAGTCAGCATCCGAGTATCCAGTGAGAGTCGGTTTTGAGTCTCTTGAGTACCATACACCTAAATTCCGAATCCCTACAAGATACGTGAATATTCTCTTCACCGCAGTGAGATGTGATTCTTTTGGATTAGCTTGAAATCTTGCACACGGACGGACACTAAACATTATGTCTTGCCTACTGGAAGTAAGATAGAGCGAAGATCCAATCATACCTCGGCAAAGTTTCCGATCTACTCCTTTACCTTTCTCATTTGAGTCTAGTTTTATGCTACTTGCTCATAGGTGTTCGTTGTATGTTTCATATTTTGAAGTTTGTACTTCTTAAGCAGTTGCTTGGTATACTTTGATTGATGGACATAGATGTCATCTTTGTCTTGCTTGATTTGTAGACCAAGGAAGAAATTGAGTTCTCCCATTATACTCATTTGAAATTCCTGCCTCATTAACTCGGAAAAATCTCGACAAAGA
Source organism: Talinum fruticosum (assembly GCA_021018815.1). Taxonomy (NCBI): domain Eukaryota; kingdom Viridiplantae; phylum Streptophyta; class Magnoliopsida; order Caryophyllales; family Talinaceae; genus Talinum; species Talinum fruticosum. Next base: position 516,756 of record JAITYX010000073.1, on the reverse strand, counting down.
ATTTCATTAGTAGCTCCAAAAATTATGTCATTAACATAGATCCGAGAATAAAAAGTCTTTCCCCTTGGTTTTTATAAAAAGAGTCTTGTCAATCTGACCTCTTCTAAAATCATTTTCAACCAAGAAATTGCTCGGTCTCTCACTCCAAGCTCCGGGAGCTTGTTTAAGACCAAACAGAGCTTTTTGCAATTTGAAGACATGATTTGGAAATTCTGAGTTTTTAAATCCAGGGGTTGCTCAACATAGACTTCCTCTTCAATGAAACCATTGAGAAAAGCACATTTAATATCCATTTGATATAACTTGATATTCATGCTAAATGCAAATGCAAATAAGATTCTAATAGCTTCAATTCGGCAATGTGTGTAAAGGTTTCCCATAATCAATCCCTTCTTCTTGATTGTAACCTTGAGCCACAAGTCTAGCCTTATTTTTACTACCAACCCACCTTCATCAAGTTTATTCTTGAAAACCCATTTGGTTCCTATGACTGGGTAGTCGAAGGTCGTTTGGTCGAGTCCGGACTTGGTTTCTTTCGAATTGATTGAGTTCCTCTTGCATGGCCTCTACCCATTCAGGTTCATTTAGGGCCTCTAGTGCATTTCTAGGTTCCGTTAATGATATAGATGCAGTGAATGCACATAGATTTTGAAGAGAGGAATGAGTTCTTACCCCACTCGTTGATGTCGGATAATTTGTTTTCTAGTGGGTGACTAGAAGTATACTTGAATTCTTTACCTGTTCTTTGGTTCATCGGATCCGTAGGTTGAATTAGTTGATCTTCGCATTCCGTTCCGAGTGAGCTTGTTCATCCGATCGACCTTCAACATTCCGAGCTGGCTCTTGAGTTGTCTCATTCTCGATCACGTTGTTTTGAGTCTCTTCGTTCGAGTGACTTCGTTATGAGTGACATTGATTTGATTCTTAATGAGCTCATTTTCATCAAGATCGTCATATCCCGAGCTTCGAGTCCGAGAATGTTGACTCACTTGGTTTTTCTTGTTTAATCTTATCAAACGCAACGTGGATGCTTTCCTCCACTTTGTTAGTTCTTTTATTGAAAATATGATATGCTTTGATATGAGATGAATAACCAAGAAAGATATCTTCATCCGACCGAGCATCAAACTTGGTCGAGTGATCCTTACGATTGTTGTGAACGAAGCACTTATATCGAAAGGGTTTGAAGTATGAAATGTTAGGTTTCTTTGCTTTGTAGAGCTCGTATGGAGTTTTCTTCAGGATGGGTCCGATGAGGCATCCGTTCAACATGTAGTTTCTTCGTGTCGATCGCCTTAGCCCGTAAATAGTAGGGTAGATTTTGTTCAATCATTATTGTCCTAGCTATTTCTTCAAGAGTTCGGTTCTTCCTCTCTACTACTCCATTTTATTTAGGAGTTCTTGGAGCTCGAAGTTGTGAGAGATGTCATTCTTGTCACAAAACTCTGCAAATTATGAGTAGTCGAATCCTTTGGATCCGAGTCCGAGACTCAACATGGATTTTCCTGCAGAGCTTGTTGAACTCTTTGAATGCTTCATTTTTGGGCTTAAGGAAATATACCCGGGTAAATCATGAGTAGTCATTAACAATAACAAGCACATATGATTTACCTCCGAGACTCTTGACAGGGATTTCCCTACATAAATCCATATGCAACATTTCAAACACCTTGGATGTGGAAACAATTTTCGAGAGATTTGAAAGATGATCCGACTTGTTTCCCTTTTGTGCATACATCACAAATTTTATCTTTCTTAAATGCACAGTTAAGCAATCCTCCGACTAAACCATGAGATGCAAGTTTCTTAATGGTATGCATGCAAACATGACCTAGTCTACGATGCCATGTCCATGAATCATCATGAAGAGATGCTTTTCAACAAGATAAATTCTGACTTGGGTTAGAAAGAGGAATAATATAAGTGTTACCCGATCTCTTACCCGAGAGCTTGATCTTCTTGGTAGCATCATCGGAGATATAACAATTGGTCCGAGTGAATCTTACCTCTTGATCTTTGTCACAATGTTGAGAGATGATGAGCAGATTGTACTTTAACCCTTTGACAAGATATACTTGGGCTGACCATATTGCTTCCTTTTCTAATCTTGCCTATCCCAATTATCGTGCCCTTGCTGCCATCTCCAAACGTGACTTTTCCTCCATTGTAATCTTCTAACTCGTAAAAGAGTCTTCGGTCTTCGACATGTGGCGTGAACATCCACTGTCTAGGTACCAATGCCCTTTTGTTCTTTTCGAGCCACCTGCAAGTCGAAACAAACTAACCTTTCTCACTTCCTCTAACGAATCCAAGTAACTCCCTTTATCGTGGTCTTTTCTCGAGGAAGTAGACTCTTAGGAACCTAGATTTGAATAACATTGGGTTTGGTATGATTCGAGTCTTTCTTTTAGAGAACCGAGTCCGTGTCTCTTTCTTTTGAGAAGCTTTTCTTTTATAAACCGGTGGAGAATGTTTTCTCCTGTAAGTCTGGTCCAGGCTCAGTCCTCCTTTCATTCTTATGAATGGGACCATGCTCAGCCTTCCCGAACTTCATAGTTCGGAATCCTTTTGAAAAGTTCCGAGTAGGAATTGGATGCCTCCTCTTTGTTAAAATCAAGACCTTCTTTTCCGAAGGAGACACATTGAGATCCTAAGAGCATATCAAGGTTTTTCCGACCTTGAGTAAATTTTAAAACAAGCTCTTGAGACTCGTTTAGCTTTTGCTTCGATTGCTCATTTTCTCTTCGAGTAACTCGGACTCGGTCTCATTGGATTGAACACTAGTCTTGAGTTCTCTTAGAGTAAGTCTCGGCTTTTCCTATTCATTTTTCAAAGAGATGCTCGAGAAGTAACAGACTCAAGTTGTTCTTTGAACTAAGAAGAATCGGAATTGGACTTTTCTTCCAAAGTAAAAATTTATTTGGCTAAATCAACTTTGGAGAATTTGAGGAAGTATTCAATTACCTCCCGAGGGTTTGTTTCCTCACCTGTCCGAGTGCTCTAAATCTGATTCTGTTTCAACTTCCGAGTCAAAGAGTGCCATAAGACATTTTGAATCATCCGAGTCCTCATCGTCTTCCGATGAGTCTTCATCACTCCAAGTGGCCATCATAGCCTTTTTCTTCTTTCTGTCTCTCTTCCTTCCGGGATAGTCTTTGATTATGTGTTCCTTGTTGCCACATTCAAAACAATCGAGTTCTTAGTTAAAGATAACTTTGAAGGGGAAAAATGTTTACCTTTTCTCGTCCTTCTTGTCTTTCTTGTAGAACTCTTCTCTTTGCTTCTTATCTCATCTTTTGAAGCCTCTAGCAATGAGTGCCATGGGATCCTCTTCCGAGTCGGAGGAACTCGCATTTTCTTCTCTGTTTCGAGAGGCCTTCGATGCAATGTTCTTTTTAGTGCCGACCTCTACATCCTCGTCTTTCGGTGGATCTCATAGGTGAGTAGCTTCCCTATGAGTTCGTCCGGCTTCAGTGAGGACGAGGTTCCGAGCCTCTTCGATAGCTGTCACCTTGGGACCCCATCTTCTCTTGGGTAGACTTCGAGTATCTTTCCGCACATTTCCTCGTGGGAAATCTTTCTACCCAGAGATTTCGGATTGTTGATAATCTCGGTGAAGCGGATGAACATCTAAGTGATGTTCTCTTCCGGCTCCATCTTGAATAGTTCGTATGAAGATATTGGCTTATCTTCGCTTTTCGACTCGGGTTGTGCCTTCATAAGTGTTGACAAGTGTATCCCACACTTCTTTGGCCGTGTCACGAGCCGACACTCGGTTGTATTCTTCCGAGCTGATGGCGCACATCGGAATGTTCATCGCCTTGAAGTTCTTTCGAACTTCTCTGCTTTTTGTTTGATGGTCATAGATCGAAGGACAGTCTTGAAGGAGTGGAGAGTGTCCTGGATGTCCGTGGACACAGAGGAGAGCTTATCTATAATCGTGGTGGAAAAGCAAGCACTAACGAGAGGAAGGTGAACCTGAGGTGGAAGAACCGCCAGTGGAGGACGGAGTGAGATAGGAATCCGAGTCCGAGGCGAAGGAGAGGGTTGCCTAAGTTTTGAGTCGTGCACCCGGACACCCGGTTGGGTTTCCGGTATCCATAGCCAAGACGCTCTTTTCCGCCAACTAATATTGCAGCCTCGGACACCTCGTTAGGATATGAAGGGAGTTGGACCTTATATTGTTTAAAGATAAGGGTGAGAAGAGCTCCGAAAGAGAGAGGAGTAGATTTCTTGGTTTGAGCTGGCACAGAGGCCATTTGCTCAATGATAGTAGGAAAGAGGTCTACATTGTAGCCGTGGAGAATGTCAAACGGAGCTTTGAGAATCTTTCAATTTGGATTCACTTTCCTTGAATGATGAGAAAAGAAGGTTATCATCAGTAAGAAGCGGAGAAGACGAGCCTCAGTCTTCATTTGAGTCACGTAAAAGTTTTTGCATAACTCGAGAACGTCGTTGACATATTTTTCTAAAAATTCATCAAGCAACCTCGTTAAAGGGCATAACTCAGGAACGATGGAGGAGAGAGACGTTAATATGAAATATTGTATCCCGAACTCGAGAGGTGATGATCCCTTTAGAGCTGGAAAGGTTTCAGTAGAACTCAGTGACGAGTTCTAGGTAAATAAATTCACCGAAACAGAGGAAATTGTATACCCCTATGGTTTTTATTTGTTTAAACCACGAGAATTTTGTGGTTGGGAATAATTTGTCATCCAAGTGTAAGGTGTTGGGTGACAAGGATCTTAGAAGGGTTAGAAGGACCCTCTTGACTTTTGGTTCTAGATATCTTGGTTGCAAAACCAAGAAAATCTGGAGCGGAACCTCTTTTAGGCATAGTTATGAAATTTTTGAGAAGAAGAGAGGGTAGTGCTTCCTCTAGCTTGACTGCTGCCGACTAATCGATATCGGCAGGGTTTTTGACCCACTTAGACTACTGTCCGAGCTTATCGGCTTCGGTTGAGGAGCGGGAGCACCTTGTCCCTCGGCGTCTTCCTTTTCACCTCCTTCTTCCTCTTTCTCTTCTTCTTCCTTCTCTCCTTCCTCCTTTTTCTTAGAAGGAGCCGCTTCAGCCGCACCGTCCTCTTCTTCTTCGCTTGCCTCTCTAGATGGAGATTTGGCGGGGCTCGAGGACTCTTAAGATGTTTCGAGCTATCGAGGTCCCGAGCTACTCTAGAGCACCTTTCTCTCGAGGCGCTCGATCATCTCCCGCTGCTCCTTAACCAAAGCCTTCATTTCGAGAAGCACATCTTACTACTCTCAAATTTGAGATTAGGCTCGTTTTTGGTTGATGGTCATACACTAAAGGACAGTCTTGAAGGAGCGGAGAGTGTCCTGGATGTCCGTTGACACGACGAGAGCTTGTCTCGCCATCATAGTGGACGAAACGGCAGGTGATAGAGGAAGGTGGACCCGAGGTGGAAGCACCGCCGGGTAGAGGAGGGAGTAAGAGAGGAGTCCGAGTCCGAGGCGGAGGAGAGGGTTACCTAAGTTTTGAGTCGTGGACCCGGGCACCTCGTTGGGTTTCCGGTATTCATAGCCAAGACAATCTTTTCGCTAACTACTATGGCAGCCTCGGACACCTCGTTAAGATGTGAGGGAGTTGGACCTTAAATTGGTTAAAATAAGGGTAAGAAGAGCTCCGAAAGGGAGAGCGGATTTCTTGGTTTTAGTTGGCACAGAGCCATCCGCTCAATGATAGCAGGAAAGAGGTCTACATCGTAGCCGTTGAGAATGTCAAACAGAGCTTTGAGAATCTTTCAATTTAGATTCTCTTTACTTGAATAATGAGAAAAGAAGGTTCTCATCAGTAAAAGAAGAGAAGACGAGCCTTAGTCCTCATCTAAGTCACGTAAAAGTTTTTGTGTGACTCGGGGACTTCTTTGGCATATTTTTCGAAAAATTCATCAAGCAACCTCGTTAAAGGGGATGGGGTTGCTGTTAAGGAAAATAGATGAAACTTTGAATAGACGATGGAGGAGAGAGACGTTAATACGAACTACCGTATCGCGAACTCTAGAGGTGATGATCCCTTCAGAGCAGGAAAGGTTTCAGTGAGAACTCAAGAACGAGTTCCGGGTTAATAAATTCCCGAAACAGAGGAAATTATATACCCTCGTGGTTTTGATGTGTTTCAACCACGAGAATTTTTTGGTTGGGAAAATTTGTCATCCAACGTAAGGTGTTGGGTGACAAGGATCTTAAAGGGGTTAGAAGGACCCTCTTGACTTTTGGTTTTAGGTATCTTTGTTGCAAAACTAAGAAAATCTGGAGCGGAACCTCTTTTAGACATGGTTATGAAATTTTTGAGAAAGAGCGAACTTCGAAGAAACTAGAGAGAGAGAGAGAGAGAGAGAGAGAGAGAGAGAGAGAGAGAGAGAGAGAGAGTACTGAGAGCTTGAGATCGTACGAGTAAGTATGCGAGAGTGTATGTTAGCAGAGAGTAAAGTAGCGAAATGAAGTAAAATAGATGCTATTTATAGCAAAAGGAATGTCCTTTAGTATCCGATTTGACCCAACTCTCCAACGGTCGCCTTAGACCGGTGTGTCCGTTCCGCTCTCCAACGGTTAGAATTCCAAGTGTCTGTCTCCCAACGGTTAGTTCTCCGATCTATACATGAGAGAGAGAGACAGAAAAGGAGAGATTTTTTAGAAAATATTCTAAAATTCTCAACTAATCTAGAGATGATTTCGAAGTTTGAAGTCCATTTTTCTTAAAAGCCGAGTCCGACTCGAGTAAAGGTTTTGACCGACTCGAAACCGCAAAAAGATAGTAACTCCTAGCCTAGTATTACTAGGTCAATCGAACTAATTGTTATTAAGACATAGAGAAGAAACATGTAACACATAATCATGCAAGATAATTTCACTTAGAATAGCACATAATCATGCATTTATCATGCCAAGTTCATTCCTAATAAAACAAAACCGATCCTCACTAAGTGGCGGAATAAAGATATCAGCTAGTTGTAGTTTCGTAGGAATGAATTCAAGTTGAATATTACCTTTCTCATAATAGTCTCCCAGAAAATGATACTCGACCTCAATATGCTTTATCTTTGAGTGCTCGAACTCGGATTCTTAGTGATGTTGATTGCACTCTAATTGTCACACTTGATTGGAATTGATTTGAATAAAAGTCTAAGATCTCTCAAGTGTTGCTTGATCCATAGAATCCGAGCACAGCATGCTCCAGCTACAATGTACTCAGCTTCAACAGTTGATAGAGCTACTGAGTTCCGCTTCTTTGAGTGCCAAGAAATAAGGGATTGACCCGAAACCGGCATGCTCCTGAAGTGCTCTTTCTATCAACCTTGTATCCAGCATAGTCAGCCTCTAAGTATCCAGGTGAGGGTCGGTTCCGAGTCTCTTGAGAACCATATACCTAGATTCCGAGTCCCTGCAAGATATCTAAAGATTCTCTTCACCACAGTGAGATGTGATTCTTTTGGATTAGCTTGAAATCTTGCACACGGACATACACTAAACATAATGTCTAGCCTACTTGGATGTGAGATATACTAGAGATCCAATCATACCTCGATAGAGCTTTTGATTTACTCGCTTTACCTTTTCGTTTGAGTCCAGTTTTATGCTCGCTACTCATTGGTGTTGCTGCATGTTTTGCATCTTGAAGCTTGTACTTATTCAAGCAACTCCTTGGTACACTTGGATTGATGGACATAGATTCCATCTTTGTCTTGTTTTATTTGTAGACCAAGGAAGAAATTGAGTTCTCCCATCATGCTCATTTGGAATTCCTGTCTCATTAACTCGGAAAAATCTTGACAATGATTTTCATTAGTAGCTCCAAAAATTATATCATCAACATAAATATGAACAATAAGAAAGTCTTTCCCTTGGTTTTTATGAAAAGAGTTTTGTCAATCTGACCTCTTTTAATATCATTTTCAACCAAGAAGTTGCTCAATCTTTCATACCAAGCTCTTGGAGTTTGTTTAAGACCATAGAGAGCCTTTTGCAACTTGAAAACATGATTTGAAAATTCCGAGTTTTCAAGTTCGGGGTTTGCTCAACATAGACTTCCTCTTGAATGAAACCATTCATAAAAGCACATTTGACATCCATTTGTTATAATTTAATATTCATGCTTGATGCAAATGCCAATAGGATTCTAATTACTTCAATCCTAGCTATTCGGACTACCAACCCATCCTCAACCAATTTGTTTTTAAAACCCTTTGGTTCCTATGACTGGATGGTCGAAGGTTGTTTGGTCGAGTCCGGACTTGGTTTCTTTCAAATTGATTAAGTTCCTCTTGCATGGCCTCTACCAATTCAGGTTCATTTAGGGCCTTTAGTGCATTTCTTGGTTCGGTTAATGAAATGAATGCAGTGAATGCACACAAATTTTGCAAAGAAGAGCGAGTTCTTACCCCATTATTGATGTCGGATAAGATGTTTTCGAGTGGGTGACTCGAAGCATATTTGAATGCTCTACCTGTTCTCCGATTCACCAGATTTGTAGGTTGAATTGGTTAATCTTCGATTGTCTAATCTGATTAAGCTTGCTCATCCGATTGACTTTCAGCGATTCCGAGCCGACTCTTGAGTTGGTTCGATCCGAGTTGTGGTATTTTAAGCTACCGCATTCGAGTTGCTTTTTCTTAATTCCGCCTGAGCTCACTTTCAGCAAGATTATCATCATCTCGATTGAGTTTCGGATCCGAGAATGTTGACTCACTTGGTTTTCCCCGATCAATGTCATCAAAAACAACGTGGATGCTTTCTTCCACTTTGTTAGTTCTTTTATTGAAAATGTGATATGCTTTACTATGAGATGAATAACCAAGAAAAATACCTTCATCTAACCGAGCATCAAACATGGTTAGGTGATCCTTTCCATTATTGTGAACATAACACTTACATCCGAAGGGTTTGAAGTATGAAATGTTATGTTTCTTTCCCTTGTAAAGCTCATATGGAGTTTTCTTCAGGATGGGTCCGATGAGGCATCTGTTCGAGTGTAATTTGATGTATTGATCGCCTCAGCCTAGAAATAGTAGGGCATATCATGTTCAATCATCATTGTCCTTCTTATTTCTTCAAGAGTTCTATTCTTTCTCTCCACTACTCCATTTTGTTGAGGAGTTCGGGTGTTGAGAAGTTGTGAAAGATTCCATTCTTGTCGCGAGTTCTGCAAATTCCGAGTAGTCGAACTCCCTTCCATGGTTAGTTCGACTTCTTCCGATCTAAGTCTAAGACTCTACCTGAATTTTCCTGCAGAGCTTGTTAAACTCTTTGAAAGCTTCGTTTTTATGCTTAACAAAACAAACCCGGTAAATCGTGAGTAGTCATTAACAATCACAAGTATATATGATTTACCTTTGAGACTCTTGACAGGGATTTCACCACATAAATCCATATGCGACATTTCAAGCACTTTGGATGTGGAAACAGTTTTGGAAGATTTCAAAGAAGATCCGACTGTTTCCCTTTGTGCATGCTTCACAAATTTTATCTTTCTTAAATGCACAATTAGGCAAACCTTTGACTAAACCATGAGATGTAAGTTTTTTGATAGTATGCATGCTAACATGACCTAGTCTACGATGCCATGTCCAAGAATCATCATGCAGAGATGATTTTAAACACGATAAATTCTGACTAGGGTCGAAAGAGGAATACTCGTAGGTATTTCCCGATCTCTTACCCGAGAGCTTAGTCTCCTTGGTAGTTGCATCGAAATATAGGAATTGGTCCGAGTGAATCTTACCTCTTGACCTTTGTTACACAGATTGAGAGATGCTTGAGTAGATTGTACTTTAATCCCTTGACAAGATAGACTGGGTCGACCAGGTTGTCTCATTTCCAAATCTTGCCTATTCCAACTATCTTGCCCTTACTGTCTTCTCCAAAAGTGACTTTGCCTCCCTTGTAATCTTCTAACTCAGAAAAGAGTATTAAATGTTCTTTCCCAATCTTGCCTATACTAATGACCTTTTGTCTTTTCTCGAGTTACTCGCAAGTCGAAACACACTAACCCTTCTCACTTCCTCTAACGAACCCAAGTAACTCCTTTTACTATGGTCCTTTTCTGAGGAAGAAGACTCTTGGGAACACAGATTTGAATAACTTTGGGTTTGGTCCGATTCTCGAGTCTTCTTTTAGAAAACTTAGTCTGTGTCTCTTTCTTTTGAAAATCTTTTCTTTTATAAACCAGGTGGAGAAGGTTTTCTCCTGTAGGCTGGTCTAGGCTCAGTCCTCCTTTCATTCTTATGAATGGGACCATGCTCACCCTTTCCGAACTTTACAACTCCGGAATCCTTTTTGAAAAGATCCGAGTAGGAATTGGATTCCTCCTCTTTGTTAAAACCAAGTCCTTCTTTCCTGAAGGAGACACATTGAGAACCTAAGAGCATGTGAAGGTTTTTCTTACCTTGAGTAAATTTCAAAACAAGTTCTTGAGACTCATTAAGCTTTTGTTTCAAATGCTCATTTTCTCTTCGAGTGACTCGGACTTAGTCTTATTAACTTGAGTACTAGTCTTGAGTTCACTTAGAGTATTTCTAAGTTTTTCCAATTCATTTTTCAAACCAATGCCCTTAGAAGTGAGAGACTCAAGTTATTCTTTGAATTGGGAAGAATCGAATTGGAATTTTCTTCCAAAGTGTAAATATATTTAGCTAAATCAACTTTGGAAAACTTGAGGAAATATTCAATTACCTCCCGAGGATTCGTCTCCTCGGTCTCGTAGTCCGACTCGGATTCAACTTCGAGTCCGATAGTGCCATCGGACACTTTGAGTCGCTTGAGTCTTTATCTTCTTCGGATGAATCTTCATCACTCCATTTGGCCATCATAACCTTCTTCTTCTTTCTGTCCCTCTTTTTTCTTGGACGAGTCTTTGACTATGTGATCTTTGCTGCCACATTTAAAATAGCCGAGTTCTTAGTTAAAGATAACTTTGAATTGGAGGAGTGCTTACCTTTTCTATCCTTCTTATCTTTCTTGTAGAACTCTTCTCTTGGCCTTCTCTCCCATTTCTTATTCTTCATCATTCTTTTGAAGCCTCGAGCGATAAGTGTCATGGGATCTTCTTCGAATCCGAGGAACTCATATTTTCTCCTTTGCTTTCCGAGGCCTTTAGCGCCATATTCCTTTTAGTGCTGACCTCAGGATCCTCTTCTTCCAGATGGATTTCATGGGTAAGTAGCTTCCTAATCGGTTCATCCGGCTTTAGTTGTGAGAGGTTCTAAGCTTCCTCGATGAATGTCACCTTGGGCCCTATCTTCTCTTGGGTAGACTTCTTAGAATTTTTCTGCACATTTCTTCATAGGAAATCTTTCTACCCAGAGATTTGAGATTGTTTGTAGTCTCGGTGAAGCGTATGAACATCGAGTGATGTTTTCTTCTGCTCCATCTTGAACAGCTCGTATTTGTGAAGATATTGACTTATCTTCACTTGTCTTACTTGGCTTGTTCCTTCATATATGTTGACAAGTGTGCCCACACATCTTTTGGTGTGTCACAAGTCGACACTCTGTTGTATTCTTCTAAGCCGATGGCGCACATCAAAATGTTCATCGCTTTAAAGTTCTTTCCGAACTTTTCTCGCCTCTTCGATAGTGTACTCGAACTTTGCTTTAGGCATAGGTCTTGTATTTTCCATCTTCATTAGAATGTAATTGCCTTCTTCTATGATGTTCTAGACATCTTCATCGTTATCCAACAAAAAGCATTCCATCAATTTCTTCTAGTGCACGAAATTTGATCTTTTGAACTTTGGTGGTCTCGTTGGAAGATCTTCCTTTATCGAACTCTCCATTGTTCCGAGCCATTTGATCTTTAAACCTTTAGATTGTTAGATCCTTTCTGAAAGGCTAGGCTCTTATACCAATTGACGGTTTGCTCTTGGAGAGTCTTAGTCACCCTAGAGGGGGTGAATACGGTGATGGCAGAATTTTAACAAACTTGGAAGATTAAAACTTGAAAAGAATAATCAAGACAATCCGAGTCTAGATTGAACTCGTAAAAGTGTGAACTTAGATATACGTGGAAACCCTCCTGGGTTAGAAAACCACGGCCAATGCTAGTCCAAGCACCAAGTCAAATCCACTATTTTGAATACATATAATACAAGCAGATCGACTCAACCGAATTGCTCACTTAAATAATTCTTTATAGAATTTTCCTATACTCGAAGTTACGTTATCCGATCTAGTACTTCCTAACCGAGATAACCTTTACAGCTAGGGATAACCGACCTGAGTTAACCATTACAGCTCAGTTAAGGGACCTTACTTAGAGAGTAAGAAAGAGTGTGTAACTGATTACAAGAACTTACAACTCGAAAGGTATTAAGTACGGACTTGGAGTTGTAGGAAGAAGATTAAATGAGTATTATACAAAGAGATATAATTTCAGCAATGTGTTCAACAATCTTCTAGTCTTGAGAGTTGGCTTCTATTTATAGATGACCAAGCAGATTAGCCGTTGTGACTAATTTCTGAACAAAAGTCCTTCTTGACCATTATCACGGTTTTTATGAGTCACTCATAAAAGATCCGTTGAGATGTGAACGTTGTGCAACAACTATTGACTCCGTAGGATGTCCTATCAACTGGTGGTGTTTGAGAAGTAGGGTGGAAACCACCGTTGCGCTTAGCATTGAAGATTTCCAGTTTTGGAAATAGACAGCCCTGACACGGCGTCCGGGCCTTGTTCGAAGTAGAAGAGCCTTATTTGTCTGGTGATTGATGACTTGAAGCCGGTTACTTTTCTATTTCAAAAATGAGATAACCTCGTTTAGACAACCTATAAAAGTAAACAATTTTGGTTCTCAAAGTATAAAATACTTAGGTTCAAAATTAGGCACGGATAATAATCTAATTAAGATAATTAAGTGCATAATTATCTTAGACCTAGAAGAGTGGAATTTTCTAAGTCTAATATTCATTATACTCAAATTTCATCTCGAGTCGAGTCTTAAGAAAGATAAAGTTATAAGCGCGAAATATCAGATTATGCGTACTTGATCCGGACAAATATTTCTCAAATAAACATGCTCACTTGGAAATAGGAATTAACATCTGTAATTCACATTGCTTGGAGATATCCAATCGAACTCGGATATGAAGTGTTAGAGAAATATTTGAACATGTGATACATCCGAGTGGTGTCTAAGTGACTCGAAACAACAATGCAATTTGATAGAGAGGAATATGTTTTCTTATTCAGTCGAATTGAATGAAAACATAAACAATAGTTTCTATAGTACTCGGAATGGTCTAGTTTCGAGTCCGAGTCTTTATTCATATCAAATTAGGTGAGTTTATTTTGCATTAGCCAAAAGTAAATTTCATCTCAGATAGGTGAGTTCATTTTTGTATTAGCCAAAAAATAAAATCATCTCAATTAAGGTGAGTCCATCCATTTTATTTTTGCATTAGCTAAAATTAAATTCATCGCAATTAGGTGAGTTATTTTATGCATTAGCCAATTTTAAAATGATCTCAATTAAGATGAACTCATTCATTTCATTTTTGAATTAGCCAAACTAAAAATCATCTTTAATTAGGAGAGTCTTTTGTTAGCACTTAGCCAAATCAAATTCATCCCAATCTAGGGGATTCCATTGGCATCGTTGCATTTCATTTTGATCCAAGTCACATTCTTTATGTGCATCCCAATAAAAGAGCATATCATTTCCTTTCATCTTAGCATCGGTCGTTTCTCGAGTCAAGCACATAAGCCCCATGTCCCCTAGTTTTTTCCATGAGCCAATTGGAGCACGTACTCTTTTGGGACGCATGATAGGGAATCCTACTCAAATCGGGGAATCCAAGCATGAAGCAGACTAGGAAATAAGAAGTCCGATTCAACACCAATACATCCCACATTAATACGTACCACACCTGTATGTCCCGCATCTTTACTAGTAACACCAGTGCGCCGCCCCGACCAAAGCACAACCTTCCTCCAAAAATGGCCAACCAGCTAGAGCAAACTCCCATTATGACCTTATTCAAGGAATCTACTGCAAAATTAGATGCTAAGATTGATGCTCGGGATAAGAAGATTGAGTCAATAGCAGAAACCCTCGGTCTCATACTCAAAGAACTGGAGAATAAATCAAAGTTGGAGGATCTCGCCCGAACCTCAGCCCAAGCCTCGGTCCGATCCGCTAGTAGATCAAATAGAGAAGCTATTATGGGATTCATTAATGTTCAATCACTACTATTTCACCCGAGGATTGAATGCAATCCTTAAAAGGAAGCTACCTAGAAAATTCACTATGCCCGACATCAAGTTCCAAGGGACTGAAAACCCTCACTACCATGTAAGGAACTTTGTTGGGGCAATGGCTTTAAAGAATGTACCGGAGGACATATACCATGTAATCTTCCCATGGACACTTGACACAAATATCATGAAGTGGTACAACACCTGTCGATCCACATAAGGTCACAAGCCGAAAGGATCTTTGCAAGGAGTTCTTGCACTAATACTCCTACAATACTAGTCTACTAGTCACTCTTCGGAATCTAGAGTTGATCAAGAAAGGAGACGAAGCGAGCTTCACTAACTTCCTCACTCACTGGAGAGCAAAAGCAGCCCACATGACTCGATCGACCATCCGAAAAGATCAGGTTAGAATCATCATCAAGAACCTACAACTACCTACCATTAGCATATGAAGTTCTTGCCTATCATGGACTTCAAAACACTCGAGAGATGTTGGCATGCTCATAGAAGAGGAAAAGGCATCCACAACAGACTACAACCAGTTAAAAGATTATCCAATGAGCCCAAGCACTCATCAAGGATGGTAATAAAGCTTGCTTTTTCCTTTTGTAGAGCCATTTTATGTTTATTTCCTTTCCCTATCTTTAAAAAAAAACCCAAATTATATTTCCTTTTCGAACTATAAAGGCCTCGATTTTCGCTATAGCAGATACGTAGGAAGCCCATGTCGTGCAGCCGTAAGATTTATTTTGATCCCAATTTCTAATTTTCGAATTCAAAGCCTTTTTGCAGGTTCAAGCGGTCGCCACACGGAATTGAATTGATCAAGCCACGTCCTCGGAACCGGATCGGTAAAGCCTTCCTCTCTCGAATCAACATCCACATCATCAACTCGGTTTTCCTTGGAAACAAGTTGATATTGGGCTGAACTAATTTATCCAATAATTTTAATTTTTTGTTTTGTTTTTGGTTATGATTTTTTTGTAATATACATGATCGTCAATAGAGTACATGATATTTTTGAGGTTTATGTAATGTATAAGACAATAATAAATATTAATGAAATGTTGTCCATTTAGTTTGCTTTAACTACCCCAAGACATAACTAGCACCGAGTTCCCATAACCCTTGTTGGCTTTAGCAATGAGGTCGGGTTTACTAGACAAGACATAATGTCTATGTACAGCGTGGGTTGGTCCACGAAGAGAGGGAAACGGGATAAAGGATTTATTGGAGAAAAAGTGATAAACAATAGAGAATTATTACTAGTTTTGTGATTGTTTACCACCTTTCTCTCTAATAAATCCTTTATCCCTTTTCCCTTTCTTCATGGACCAACCCACGCTGCACATAGACTCGCCTTCCCTTGTGAACCCGATCCCATTATTAAAGACATCAAGCGTTATAGGAACTCCGACTGTGGTTATGTATTGGATAGTTAAAGTGAATTAAAGTGATTGCCTCAACATTTTATTCATATTAATTGTGCTATACATTATGTAAAACTTAAAAAAAAAATTATGTCTAGTTTTTAATAATGTATAATACATAAAATTGGAAGCAAAAGGGAACTATATATATATATATATATATATATATATATATACATATATATTTTATAATATAAGTAAACAATTTTCTTACGAAATGAATATATAGAAAGAGTCGTGTAAAAAGAGAATTAAACCACACAATAAAAAGTAAGAACTTATAACCTTTTTTTGGATATATGGATGTCCCGAAATAATTTCATCAATGACATGCTTAATTGTGTATAATTGTGCTTATCTTGCTTACCAATCCATGCTTTTCATATCATTATCGTGTGCATTTCATAAACTTAGAGAACCCATTGAAAAATCTTTATATAACAAGTTATCCTAGGTCACAGTACATGCATAAATGTGCATATAGTGCTTAGGATATTAGCTTGGTATGTATAGGTTTTTTAATTGTCTATGTTGTACAGTTTGAGAATAATATTATAATAGGTTAGGTGGCTATTATAATCTTATCATAAATGTCCATATAGTGCTTAAGATATGAAGGTGCTAATTTCCCCTCTCGTTCTTCGGTGCAATTATGATAACGATGGGTTTGATGTGTGTATCTTTATTGATGTTACAATACAATTAAATAAGGATATACACATTAGCCACTTCATTTTCCTATGTTGTATTTGAAGGACTCGGGGAAATGTTGTTGGAATTTTGTCAAATATATGATAAGATTTTGCTACACAGTCTAGGGTCATATTATTCTTCAATGGGTTTAGGACCATCCGTCCGTGTAGAAGGATCTCGGGATCATGTCATACTATTTGGCAATAAGTACGTATTTCTCGAACTATATGTGGTGAATTACTTCTCGTGTTTATAGGTAAGGTGTAGATAGAGCGTGGGTTTATAGCAATAAAAGTAGTGTAGAATATCGTGATGGTGTTAACAACTTTCCGAGAGATTGTCGTCAAACATGCCACCAAATTCGGAAAACAGTCCATATTCCGTTCGTGTTTAAGGTGATTCAAATCCTCAAGATTGGCCCCTAAGGTTGTAGAAGGTCACCTATATAGGCATGGGTTTGACACAACTTTTAAGGTATGGGTATGGCATGGGGAAGAGGAGTTTGTGAATAATGGCGTACAAGAGGAATATGAAGGGTATTATGAAAATGAAGCCAGCAGTAGTATGGAATTAGAAGATCTAGTTCGTGGAGTAGAACGTGATTTAGTCGATCAACCACACATATTGGAGTAATTGTTAGCCGATTCAGAGAAGCCTCTTTACCCGGGTGTGATAAATATACCCGTTTATCGGTTGTGTTGAGGTTGATGGACTTGAAAGCGGCTAATGGCTGGAGTGATAAAAGCTTCACGGACTTGCTGAGTGTGCTTAATGATATACTCCCGAAGGCAATGTCCTTCCCAACCGTACATATGAGGCGAAGAGGATGTTGTGTCCTATGGGCATAGGGTATACGAAGATACATGCATGCCCTAGCGATTGCATATTGTACAAAAAGAATATTGTCCTAAGTGTGGTGTACCTCGATGCCAAATGAAAAACATCGATGGAGAGAGTGCTGAGGGCCCCCACAAAGGTGTTGTGGTACGTGCCGATAGTACTCGAGGTTTAAGCACTTGTTTTCAAGTGCAACCGATGCCAAGAACTTGACGTGGCATGCCGATGGAAGAGTCTCGTGATGACATGCTACGTCACCATGCCGATTCTCCTTAATGGAAGAAGATCAATTCATTGTTCTCGGAATTTGGTAGGGAAGCACAAAATTTACATCCGGGTCTTTGTGCGGATGAAATAAACCCCCTACAGATTACCTCAATAACAAGCACAACAGATTGGCTCGCTCTTTTGGTTATCTTCAACCTACCGTCATCGTTGTGTATGAAGCGCAAGTATATTATGTTGTCAATGCTTATATCCGGACCTAAACGATCGGGAAATGATACGAGATGTGTACTTGGCGCTTTTTGTTGAAGATTTTAAGCTTTTGTGGCATGAAGGTATTTCGGTTTACGATGTGTACCGTCAAGAGCAATTCAAATTGCGAGCTATGATCTTCACCACAATCAATGACTTCCCCATGTATGGAAACTTGCTCGAATAAACCGTCAAAGGCTATAAGGCATACCCCATTTGTGTGGAGGGTACTTGCTCCTATCAACTTAAGCACGAAAAAAGACGGCCTATCTTGGACACCAAAATTTTCTTCCCTTTCCCATCAATATCGTAAGAAAAAGAAAGCTTTCAATACACGACTCGATATCACCGGCACTCTTCCGAACATATTAGGGAAGACCAAGGACGGAGAGAAAGCACGACTCGATATGTGTAAAATGGGAATATGGGAGGAATTAGCACCACAACCAAAGGGGAGAAGAAAATATTTTCCTCCGGCGTCTTACACATTGAGTAGAAGGAAAAAACAACGTTTATGTAAGACCTTGAAGAAACTCAAATTGCCACGGGGATATTCTTCAAACATCGGTAGACTCGTTTTAATGTCTAATTATAGACTAATCAATCTTAAATATCATGATTGTCATGCTTTGATGCAACAAATACTGCCGGTTGTTATTTGAGCCATGATGCCGAAACATGTTAGACAGATCGATCGCAAGACTTTGCTTCTTCTTCAATGCCATATGCGAGAAAATCGTTGATTTGGAGAAATTGGATAATCTTAAGTGTGGCGTGATCGTTACATTGTGTCAACTTGAGATGTACATTCCACCTTCTTTTTTGATTTTATGGTGCACCTAGTTGTCCATTTGGTGAGAATAGTGCGATTCTCGTGGCCCAGCTTTTTATCGATGGATGTACCGTTTTGAATGTTCTATGAAAATTCTTAAAGGATATGTCGAAATCGGTACGACCGGAAGCGTGAATTTTTGAGACATACAAAGATGAGGAGTGTGTCGAGTTCTACTATGAATGCTACCCCCAAATGGAAGAAGTTGGTATTCCAAAACATCGATTTATGGGGAAGATTAGTGAGGAAGGAAAAGCTGGGGCCGATAGTTCTAACAATCTGTCGGGATATGAGGCATCAAGCATATCTTTATATTATACAAAACAACGATGAAGTGCAGCCATTCATTGATGAGCACAAGTCCCTCATAAGGAGACGATGCATCGAAGAAAAATGAGATGTGGGTTCGACCCATCATAATCGCACATTCGTCAATTGGTTCGGAGATATAGTGATCACTAGCCAATTAGAAGAATCACGAGAACATATCTTGCAAACATAAGTAAGCTTCGTTAGAGGGTCGCAGTTGGAAGTCATATCTTACAGTGGGTATGACATCAATGGATACTCTTTCTACATAAAGAGCTAGAACAACAGGAGCACCTCGCAAAATAGTGGGGTCACATTGGAGGCTCATGCACTTCATGTTTCCAACTCCAAGGACAAAAATCCCATTGTAGCTAAAATGTCTTATTAGGGAGTCATTGAGGAGATATGGGAGCTAGACTACGTTGACTTCCGTGAGCTCGTTTTCCTGTGCAAATGGGTTGACAATAACAATGGTGTCCGAGTTGAAGAGATGGGATTCACAATGATCGATCTCACAAGAGAAGAGCCTAAACGGAGATCAATTCGTTATGACATCCTAAGAAAGACAAGTGTTCTACATTGAGGACCAGGTTAATGATAAGTGGTCTATTGTTCTTCAAGGAAAGAGGCACATTATCGGCGAGGATGGTGAAGATGTGTATGAGTTTGTTGAGGAGACCCCACCCTTCTCCTTCGGAATACCTGTCGAAAATGAGGATCCTAATTTTGAAGAATTGTATTTAAGGGTTGACCATTAAGAGGGCATATATATTGAAGATAAGTCCAAAGGAGAGAGAAAAAGGCATAAACCATGTAATTGTATCAACTCGATAAGAACATTAATTTTATTCCGAAGGATATCCAATATTGTTGCTTGTTTTAGAAATTGCAGCTTGCTTTTCATTATTTTTGACTTGTAGTATTCATGTAACAAATTAATGTTCAAGGAGGATCAAAATAAGGACTAAGTTGTCCAATGGAAGGGTAGAAGATTATCATATGATGAAGGTCAAAAGGACTAAGCTTTTTCGAGTAATGTTTCTTATGGATAATTGTTACCCAACGCTTTTCTCGGTTTTGGTTGCTAATCTCAATTCCCGCTTAATGTTTTCCTCAATTTTTATGTTGTCCACCTCTACCCCTACACGAATTCCAAGCAAGAAAAATAAGGACCAACGTCTCCAATGGAAGGGTAGAAGATCATCATTGGATGAGGATCAAAAGGACTAAGCTTTTTCAGGTAATATTTCTTGTGGATATTTTCTTGTGGATTATTGTTGCTTAACATTTTTCTCAATTTTAGTTGCTAATCTCAACTCCCGCTTAATGTTTTCTTTAGTTTTTATGTTTTCCACTTCGACCCTCGCATAAACTCCAAGCAAGAAATACATAACAGGAGCATCACTTTGGGACAATGACAAAGCAAATAGAGATTACTGGTGAGATGACCTCTTTGTGTATTCCTTTTTAGTATTTATGCCAAAAACTCTATTTCTTGGTCTTTGAATTTTGTCGAATAAATGACTTCAATATTTATGCCAAAAGGTTCATCTTTCTTTGCCTAAAGTGATGTTTTTAGTAGATTAAGTTATGTGCTTGTCTTTATGACTATATTGCTTGCTTGGAGTTCGTGTAGAGGTAGCGTGGATCGTAAATATGATGTACATATGTTATCCAGGCTACCTCTGCAACAACTCCAAGCAAGTAATATCCTCATAAAGACAATCACATAACTAAATCTATTACGAAAGTATCACTTTGGGTAAATAGAGATTTTCCTTAGGACAAAAACATAAAAATTCAGCTACCTTCAAGTCTTGCAAACTGGCTTCTATGTATAAACATCCAGGCGAGAATGACCATTGAGTCTTATTTTTGGACTAAAGTCTTCACTATCCATTGTAACAACTATTCCGAGTCACTCATAAGAGATTCGTTCGGATGTGAATGTTGTGTAATGGCTTTTGGAGTTTTCCATTTTGGAAACAAACAACCCCGACACGATTGTCCGAGCCATGTTCGAAGTAGCTAAATTTTGTTTGTTGGTGTTTAACGGCTAAAAGTCGGTTGCTTTCGTATTTCAAAAATAAATTAGCCTTGTTTGAATAGCCTACAAAATCAAATCACATTGGTTCTCAAAGTATAAAATACTTTGGTCCAAGATTAGGCACGAGATAAAAATTAAATCGGAGTAATTAAGTGCTTGATTATCTTTGGCCTAAAAGAATGGAATTTTTGAGTCTAATATCCATTAGGCTCGGATTCCATCTTAAGTCAATCCTTAAATGAACAAATTTGAAATTACATCAATAATAACCATGAAATTGATGGGACCATTTCGAAACATGGTTTCTAGTTTGTTCTTGAATGTCCAACACTTGTTCAATGCCATGTCCTCATGGACGATGGTATTTACAAAATTTTCCCACGTCCCAGTTTTTGTATTGTTTTGTGGTTTCTAATTCTTCTCTAATGGGTGGCAATGATATCTTTTCCTTAGCCAAGAGATCGTGAAGGGCTTGAGTATAAGTGGTATCGATAGGAGTGTAGCCAGTATACTTGTTGAGGGCATTGACATCTGCACCCCTGCTAGTATTGCCTCGCATTGGAGGTTTTCTTATCTTCGGAGTGATAATTACCTCTATACCCTGTCGTGACTTTTGTGGTTACGGTATTTTAAGTCATAAATTATGCACATTTTTATTTATTATTTAGTTTATATTATACAATTTATTTTATCTAAATTATTCCATTTTTCCTATTTTTAGGTAATTATCGAATAAGGTGGAAAAGAGAAGAAAGGACGTAAAAAGTGGGAATTTTAACTATTGACAAACGTTCAAGATTGTATGAAGTTGATCAAAAATAATCACTCATAAAATATTTATTTCATGAGGATTTATTTTACGAAGTCTTATTTTGAAGAGGAGAGTGAAGCGAAATAATCATACTCCTAAATCCACTAGAACTCCTCCTTAGAGTTGCACGAGAAGAAGGAAACTTCGAAGAGAAGAAAGAAGAATATCATCATCAACAAACTATGTAATAACTCCCTCACTCTCGTTCGGGCAAGGGATTACCACCTCACGGCTGCCCTACAAGCAGAGCCCTCACGCAAGCCCCCTTTTCATCGGAATTATCCGCTCACTGCTGCCTTTTCATCATCAAATTATCATCCTCTTCTTGCCTCCACCATCACGCCATCATCTTATTACTCATCATCTTCACACTCATCTCCCTCTCTCTAATCCTCTCGCTATTTTGGCTTCCTTCCCACTTCCATCCACGTCACCATCAACCATCCTCATAATCTTGATCAATATTGGTAGTATTATTATTATTGTAATATTTATTTTTCTTGTTAGTTTGATATTAAAGATGATATTTTTATTTAGTTTATATGTCCTAAATTATATTATGTGTGAGTAATTTTTATACTTAGTATAATCTATTTGAAATCATGTTAAATTATTTATTTTGAAACAAGTTTTGATCTTTATTGTCTTATTGATTTTGTCCATGATTATATGATAATTTGTGATTAATATTTATGATTTTATGTCTAATTAATTACAGTTTACGCTAATTAATTTTATATAAATTCATGTGATAGTTTAAAGGACTTATGTACGTAATCGCTTGGTCTTTTAGACATGAGTATCACCCTATTTAATCATGAATGGCTCATACTCATCTCTTTTAATTAGAAAATTATCATAGATCTTTTTAAAATCAATTTACTAGTATATGGGTTACTAGATGGTAGATGATATTTTTTAATATTTAGTACTCTAATTTGATTAAATTCTAGTGCTCATTATAGGGTTATCAATATTAATAAGGTTTATATTAGGGCTAGGCCTAAGTAAACTAATAACTAAGGAAAAATGAGGAAGATCCACTAGTGGTTGTCTTCTACGGTTTAGTTCATGGGTAGATCAATTTGTTTGTTGATGATAAATAAAAATGTGCATGGTGGATATAGATTATACTAAGTGCTTTTTATAAATTTGATATTTTTGATATTATTTATTTGCTTTGTTGTTATTTTCCTTAGTTTGTCAATTTTTATTTATAAAGTTACAATCTTTTATAATTAATTTCATTATCCGCCCCCTAAAGATCAGTATTTTAGGTTAGTTGTGGTAATTTTAGTTTAATTTAATTTTGTGTCTTTATATATTTTAAGTTTTAGATTATTTTTCTGTCGGTTTTTACTCTTTTGAGTCGATCAGCTAGAAATTAGGTTAAAAATAGTGTCTTTGATTTTTTTTTGTATTTTATGTGTTTTTAGGGTTTAGATAGAGTCCTAGTTTGGTGTGATTAAATTTAGAACTTTTAGAATTGATTTGATAATTTTTCAAATTAAATTCTTCAATTTAATTACTATAAATTTTTAGTTAAATAAATTCGTAATTTCGGTTTTAAATTTTATTTTTATATTTTTAGGGTCTGGTTAGGTCTAGAAAATTAGTGTTAATATTATGGGTAATTTTCTGATTTATATTTTTTGTTTGGATTGAAAAAGGAGTAAATTTAATTAGATTAAAACTTGCATATTATTATATCCTTCCTTGTGGATTCGATCCCTACATCCGTATGCTATATTGTTTATTATAAGCCTAAGTAGTGATTTAATTTGTACATGTATGACAAGCAAACACGGTAGACAACTCTTTTTCTATTAGCAAGCCAACATCTATAAGGGTGGAAAAGTTCATCATTGGTAAAAACTTGAGATGGTGATTTTAATTTGGCTAAAGGTTTATCACGGTGAACCTAACTTGGTCCTTCTTGGAGGATCGGTCTACCATGTGGGCAGCCTTTGCTCTCCATCCGGTGAGGAAGTCCGTGAAACATTCTTTCTCACCTTGTTTGATTAATTCCAGGTCTCTAAGAGTGACTCGTAAATCGGTGTTATAAGAGTATTGATGTAGGAAATCTTTGCACAGATTAGTCTAGTTGGTAACCTTACGTGGGTCAACCGTGTTATACTACTTCATTACATCGGTATCAAAAGTCCATGGGAAGATTATGTGATAAGTGTCTTCTATAATGTTCTTAAGAGTCATTGCTCCTAAGAAGTTAGCTTTTAGGAGTAAAGGGCTTAAATGCAACACCCGAAGAGGTTAAGAATGCTTTTATTTGGATGCATAGAAAGAACTCCCTATTCTATAGCCCAAAGGATAAGGTTTAGGACCATGTGAATTTATTTTGGCTAATAAAAATGCAAAAATGGACTCATCTAATCTGAAATGGTTTCACCTAATCTCGGATAGTTTTGATTTGGTTAATGAAAATGCAAAATAGACTCACCTAAAATAAAATGAATTTAATTTTGGCTAATGAAAATGCAAAATGGACAGATGTAATCCGAAATGGTTTTAGTTTGGTAATGAAAATAGACTCACTTAATCCGAGATGGTTTTAATTTGGCTAATGAAAATGCAAAATATATAATGTAAAGAAAGAAAGTTGAACTGACTAACCAAAAAGATAGAGGGAACTTTGGTAAGACCCTCTTCGACTGACAAGCGGTGACTACCTAGACCGTTAAGGAGGATTTTAGTCCGACTCGAAGCTGTAAACGATGGACCAATCCTAATTGGAAAAAAGGTAGTTTGACTTTTGGCTAGATGACGTAATGGACTCGACTCTAGGAAGTTTAAGGAAGTGCTTTATTTACACCTATCCAAGGGCTAGTCGGCAGTCTACACCTATTCTTAGACGCTCACAAGCGTAAGATTAAATTTAAAAACAAACATACTCATTGAAGCAGGCAAATGAAGGGTAAGGGACCACCTAATAGTAAAAAAGATCTATGGTCAATGGGGTTTAGACAAGGTAGGATATATGATGACTCATAGTCCGATGATTTGGTCGTCCGTGTGGGGCATGACACGAGAAAAGGCATGAATCCTCGGTGCCTCTTAGTGAACCAAGCGATTTGAACCAAGAGCGCGTGCTACGAGGGAAGAGGTACCATTTCTGTTGGTAATCAAGCCTAGTTGGGCCCACCTGGATTCAAGTGGGAACCTCATTCCGGAAGGGTTAATCTGGGGTAAAATAAATTTTTCCTAGGGGTTTAAAACAAGTAATAAACTATGTTCAAAAGTTGCTAAATGCAGGATGCCTAATGCAAGCATATTATTAAAACAAACTACTCAAATTTTAATGTTTCCACCTTTTAGTAAAAATTATCCCCAATGGAGTCGCCATCTGTAGAAACCACGGCTGGCGTAAACCGCCATCCGGTCGAGCTTCCCCACAAGTGTCGGGTCTCCCTTTTGAGATTGGTGTTGAAGATGGTTTTTGAAAGTTATTAAAATGGGGATGAAACTTTATTAAGATTTCCGATTTTTATTAAATCGATTTGAAGTAGATCGGGCAAACTTTGAATGGCGGTTTTATTAATTATTTTATTTTAACAATTATTTTTAGAAATCTCAGGATATTATTTCTTAACCAAAAGAAATAGAATTAGGGATTGCTGAATCAGCCACAAGGCTTTAGGGCCAAATTGGTGTGAAAACACCGGTGTGGACCGAAGCCTCGCTCGTCGACCACTCGGTGCGAGACAGCAGCCTACACCTAGTGGTGGCCTACGCCGGCTAGAGGCCACGATTGAGTCAAGAAGCCTCGGCCTCTGCCTCGGCTGGCAGATCCAGGACCCTTATTTTCTATTCTACAATAAAAAAATAGCCTAGATACAAATTAAATAGAAATACGAAAGAAAAAAAGGAGTCACCAGTCAATTTCTAAGAAAGAAAAACTAACAAAAACAAAAGATAAAGATTTGCTCTTCTGATTTTAGTATGGGAAAACTAAGACTGGAAAAGGCTAAAAGTGACTCCATAGATCCTAGAACCGAGAATTGGATTAGGGGCGAGAATATGAAAAGTAGGGACAACCCTTCCGTTCCACTCGTCCGAAGACGATCATTACTAGTTCGAGTAGTGAATCAAAATAATGCAAAAACACAAGCACACAACAACATGCTAAGCGAAATTAAAATAACCAAAAATAGTAAAAGAAAGCAATAAAGAAAGTAAAGAAAGCGAAAAACTAAGATATTGCATCGGGTAGGGAGTAATTAAAACACGATTACATCTCTTATATCCACGATACGGAAAGCGATAAAAGAAAGCATAAATAAAATAACCGTCCGAATGCCAAATTGTCGCCCTTAGGATATCCCACCTACCGATCCGGATCTCTACGCTGGATCTCCCGATGCGACGACGATGAATCCAAGAAAAAGGGCTCGTTTTTTAATCTTGTAAAGGATGAATTTATAGGGAGTAGGAAAGATAAGTTGAATAGATGCTTAGAGATCAGAATAACTGAATATTATTTAGCTCTTTTCACAAATTCAACGGTGATAAGTTGAAAAGAGGAGAATTTGAGGATGCTTTTCAGGTAGAGTAACGTTTAGGAAAGGGTATTTTTATCTTAGTTCAGCGAGTGTAGCCCTAAGGAAATAAGTCATATGGAATGAGAGCCAAGGCTTTATATTTATAAGGACGGACATAGGTCACAAATGACCTAGGGTTTCTCTCGGCCAGCCGTCCAAGTAGCCGAGACAAAAGCTGGGCGAGATATATCATAAGATTGAACTAGATGAAGAAGAGATAAATCCGGATAAATTTGGGTAACTGGCGCCAACCACCCGGGCATGCCTAGGGTTTTGTGCCCTAGCGTGTTTCCAAAGGAGTCTCCAGGACAAAACGCAACTTTCCACTTAAAATTTGTGGGGTGACCGGAGCCGGCCACAACGTTGTTTTGAGGGGAAAAGCTCCTACTCGTGTGGACTGTCTTCAAGCTTAAATGCAGCACTTTGATGCTCGTGATCGTGAAATGCAACGTTTTAATGCCGTTTTTAGGTCTTCAGCTCCTTTTCCGATTGGACTAATTAATATAAAATGTAGTATTCTGAACTTGGAATTCCCCGGTACATAGCACCGGGCTCCGTTGTCTCTGAAGGCTTGGCTAACCCG
Organism: Talinum fruticosum; assembly: GCA_021018815.1. NCBI lineage: Eukaryota > Viridiplantae > Streptophyta > Magnoliopsida > Caryophyllales > Talinaceae > Talinum > Talinum fruticosum. Next base: position 489,973 of record JAITYX010000073.1, on the reverse strand, counting down.
GTCTTGGATTGCCCGAAAGAAAAGGGGAGGTTTAGATCGACCCAAGGCAAAAGACTATTTATTTGGAGCTGGGGGCTCTTTGTGGTTTACTAGCTTTCGTGTAACACCTCGAACCCCACCCTAAGAGTATTTTTGGTTTTGATTTAAGGCTAATTAAGGTGTCGATTTGGATTTCTAATCCCAACTTAAAGGTAATAGAGGTGGTTTTTCACTTTTAAAAGTTTTATGAAAATTTCGGCAAAGTTTTAGTTGTAATATGGCCTATCCCCTCGGCTTCAAGCCTTAAAACCCTGCATAAGATCCATAATATAACTCAACGAGCCATACATTTAGAGCACACAACTCAACGGCCACATGCCCGGAGTCTAACCAATGTGCATTTAAAACTTAAAACAATCTAATTGGCCTAGGACAAACTAATGTAACTACATAAACTTAATTATAAATTACAACCAGTAGAAACATATAGAATACACACATCTTCGGTAGTAGCATCACGCACATAAGTCCAAGCGTAAGCTAAAGATACGAGGCCATACATCTTAAGGAGTACCTGGAACTCCAAAAAATCACAAGCTCGTGGGTAATCCTATCCAAAAATCACAACATTCATACTTTATATGCATACATGCAAACCATAACGTATTAATAGTTTAATAGCACAATCGTTCAATTGTATTGTGTCTTCTAATCCTGGTTTTTAAATCCAGTATAAAACATCATGTGCTTCACACACTCCAAAAAACATGGCAATACCGACGGATTTTATCCAACGGAAATTTCCCGTCGGACACTCGAGTGGAATTCCAACGGGAATCACGTCGAATTTGTTTTTTTGGGACCTCTGAAGGAGTTCCCATCTGAATCCCAACGGGATTTCGATGAACGGTAATTCCCATCGGAATTCCGTTCGTCGGAGGGAAATCCTGACGAGTTTTTCCGGCATAAAGCCCGTCGGAATTCCCATCGCTATTTTGCTTTTTTTTTGTAGTGACATATTTCTTGAACAACTGTTTCTCATATTTCTAAACAGTTGACTACATGAATGGAACGAAACCAAACACAATTTTCGATATCTTTCAACTTTTGGATTTTCAAGCTTGCATTGTTACCAATACAATGCAATTAAACTCATTTCACAAACCATTATTCAATTCCCTAATTGAATAAAGGTATTTTCAAACATTAAACAATTATTCAATTCCCTAAGTGAATAAAGACACTTTCACACGTCCAATCATCATTCAATTCCCTAATTGAATAAAAGACGTTCTCGAGCATCAGATCCCTATCTAGACACTATTACCCTTTTCGTTTGGGTGACCTCAACCTAAATTTGACGTTTTCGAATCCCGAGAACTACTAAAGTCAAGGAGGAACTCTATTACCCTCTTGAGGATAATTGTTAACCTGGACTACATCAAGTTAATAAGGAAACCCGGACCGCATTCGGAGTCTCATGGTCGGACCGCATCGATCGAGCTCTAAATATTAGTACTAGACCATCAACCTAGACCGCATTAGAAATCCTCTCGGTGCTAGATTCCTTAGCTCTTAAAATCATTCAACATCACTACATGTACTTCAAAGAGGATATCTGGAAGACCACATTCCAAATTCCCATTTGAAGTCACATTTCTCAAGAATGAACTCATTTCATTCTCGTTTCAAGGCATAACCTTTCCATTATTTCAAAACCATTACAATTTGCCTTTCAAGGCATTCAAATCACAACTAAATCTCATAAACCATTGAATCATGTTATTGTACATCAAACCCGAAGGTTTGCTCGGGAGAGTATGATTCACCCTAGAGGGGGTGAATACGGTGATGGAGGATTTTTGTAGAAATTCAAACTCTTTTGCCAAATGAGATACGTAAATGGATTCTAAGTCAAAATCGGATTCGGAAAAGTATGGACACAAAAATGCTCGCTTAGAGTAAAGTGGCAAATTAAACAAAGGCTTTGAGATAGTCCGAGTCTAGAATGAACTCGGAAAGTAAACACTTAGAGATTACGTGGAAACCCTCCCGGGGCAGAAAACCACGGACCGTGCTAATCCAAGCACGAAGTCAAATCCACTATTTTGAGTACACAAAATACCGTGAACCGACCGATCCCGAGTTGCTCCCTTAGACAACTCTTTACAAGTTTTCCTAGACTCAAAAATTCCCTTATCCGATCTAGTACTTCCTAGTTGAGATAACCCTTATAGCTAGGGACAACTAAGCTGAGTTAACCTTTACGACTTAGTCAAGGGACCTTACAGAGAAAGTAAGAAAGTGTTTGTAACTAAGTACAAGACCTTACAACTCGAAAGTAATGAATTACGAGTGGGAGTTGTAAGTAGAAGATTGAGAGTAAATACAATGACTTTGCTCAAGTACATGTATTAACAATGATTTCGGCAATCTTCAAGTCTTGAACGTTGTCTTCTATTTATAGATAACCAGGCAGAGTAGCCGTTATCTTCATTTGCTGACTCGATAGTTCTTTGTGACCGTTGACAAAAGCTTTCCGAGTCACTCGAAAGTATCCGTTGTGATATGAACATTGAACAACGGTTTAACTCTCTTGGAAGTCCCAAAACCATTGGCGGTGTCTTGAAAGATAAGGTGGAAACCACCGTTGAGCTTGGCGTTTCGGTTTTCCGAATTTGGAAACAGACAGCCACGACATAATCTTCTAGAATTGAGACAGAGAAGAGGAAAAGCCATGTCTCGCTGGTGATTTGACGTTTTGAAGCCTGTTACTTTTGAATTTTGAAAAGTGTATCCTCGTTTGAATAACCTACAAAAGTAAATCAATTTTGGTTCTCAAAGTATAAAATACTTTGGTCCAAGATTAAACACGGATAATAAGATAATTATGATGTTTAAGCAACTAATTAGATGAGTCGAAAGTGAGTGGAATTTTCCGAGTCCAATATCCATGATACTCAATATTCCATCCGACTTGGTCTAAGCGAAGAGTCAAGTTATGTAAACAATATCGAGTGAAATAACTTGATATAGACTCAGCATGATTCGGACTAGAAGTACCGACTATAACGAGAATAGAACTTATAACATGAAGTCGGATCCGAACGAAAGCTAGTCTAATCGGCGTGCGATAAATCTAAGCAATGAGGGACACGTAAATGAGTGAGACACTCATATCCATTTTCCGAGTCACCAAGAAATAAGCAAGAAATACATGAAGTAAATGTCTGTAACACTTAGAGTAAATGTATCATATAACTTAGAAAAGTTTCTAAAAAGTCGGAGAATGCCTTAGAATCAAAACTCTATAAATAAGAGATGCTTATACCTAATTCTTTTAATACAACTCGAAATGTGTTCAGCAGGTGTCCGAGTCTTCAATCTCCCCTTTTTGATGAAAGGCATTCCATACTTAGACAGAAACTTTGTAAGTGAAAAAGATTTACTTTTGGATACTTGCGCATGAAGTGAGAAGAGCAAACTTAATGAATCGGAGCATAAAGTAAAATATGCTTTAACAATAAAATAATGTTAACTCGGAATTGGTGCTGTAAACACGGATAGAATTGAAGAGAAAGCATTAATTCATTGAAACTAAAGAGAATACACAAATAGAGAGGGAAGGCTCCCTTAAACAAGACAACAAATGTTTCTAAGTTTATTCTCCCCCTTGCCGTTCAGCAAAAACAACGAAAGGGAAGAAAAAAAACAGTTAGTACAAATTTGATGTCCGGATAAAAGAAAGAAGTAGAAATCTCTCGAAAGAAGAAGAATCGGCGGATCGTGGAATTGTGACACAATGCATGGCGCCTACGAGGGAGAGGGGATTTCGAGTGGAAGCGGAGGGATTGGAGGTACGCCGACGCCGGTACGATCTTGACGATGTGCTTGAGCGCGGCGGAGGGAGAACCGGGATTGCCGTCAAGGGCTCGGCTTTGAGTGGCCGACCCGGAACGAGTGGATCTAGGGGTTCCTCCCTGTGGACCTCGAGGTTGGAGGGGCTGCTCTGGCTAACCCGCTGCATGTTGTTATAGCACAGCCGAGTCTTCGACCCACCCAGGCTCGCTGTCCGAGCCGAGTACTGCCACTTGAGCTTGTGGAGCGGTCGACCCTCAGCAATTCCCACTGCTTCTTCCTTGTGTTCCTCCTCTTGCCCGAGACGGGCTCGCCTCGGCCGCGAGCTCCTTGGTGTCCGCTGCTTCTTCTTCCGCAGCTTCTTCTTCTTCTTCCCGCTGCTCGAGGAGGTCGGACTCGGGCTCAAAGACGCTTCGGACGCGTCCGAGTCACCACGGTCCCGAGCCGCCTTAGACCTTTTCTCTTTGAGGAGCTCGACCAGCTCCTTGACCAGCTCCCTCATCTCAAGAACCAGAGTTTGCTGCTCTCGGATTTGGGATTGGGTGGTCTTTTGGTTGATGGTCATTGATTGAAGAACAAGTTTGAATGACCGGAGCATGTCCCCGAAATCGGAGGACACGGAGCTGATTTTGTCCATGAAAACAGGGGACAAAATAGCAGAGAGAGATTTTGAGGCAGCTGAGGTGGAAGCACCAACGAGTGGGGCGGGAGAGAGAGAGGGGTTTCTTTATGAGTCCGAGGCGGAGAAGGAGGCCTCGGCTACGAGTTGTGCACCCGGACACCGAGGTTGAGTTTCTCGGTATCCGTACCCTCGGAGTTCCTTGTTGCCAACAACAATGGCGGCCTCGCACACGGCGGTGGGGTCCGAGGGGAGAGGAACTTTGAATTGTTTGAAGACAAGGGTGAGAAGAGCACCGAAGGGAAGAGAGGTGTTCTTCTTGGTTTGAAGTTGAGCTGGCACAGCTACCATATGCTTAATTATTGAAGGGAAGAGGTCTACTTCGTAGCCGTCAAGAATGTCAAAAGAGATTTCAAATGCTTGGAGTTGGGGTTATCCTTGTCTGGAATGCTTGAGAGAAAAAGGTTCTCATCGGCAGAAAGCACGAAGGCATGCTTCGACTTCAACCGAGTCACCGAAAAGTTTTTCCGTGACTCAGGAAATTCTTTAGCGTATTTTTCAAAGAAGTCGTCGGCGACTTCAGTGAAAGGAATGGGGTTGCTGTTCAAGCAAGGAGAGGAAACCTTGAACAGGCAGTGGAGGAGAGAGGTATTTATTTGAACAGTAATGTTCCGAACCCCGGAGGTTAGAACATTTTCGGAGGAGGTAAGGTGAGTGTGGAACTCGAAACGAGTTCGGGATAGATGAACTCGCTGAAGCAAAGGAAGTTATATGCTCCGGTGGTTTGAATGTGAGCCAACCAAGAAAATTTGGTTGTAGGGAAGAACTTGTCGTCCAGGCGCCGGATGCTTTGGGTGACAATGGGTTTGGAGGGGGTTGAGCTTTCGGATTTTTGGTGCAAGGCTTTTTGGAGGAGGAGGAGACCTGAAAGTCGGGATGATTACCTCTCTTAGGCATTTTGAGAATGAGGATGGAAAGATGAAACTTTTGAGTAGGAGAAGAGAGGAGTAGTTAGACGAGAGCAAAAGAAAAGAGTAGAAGAAAAAGATGAGAGCGAGTCGAACTTACTTGAGATGGCCTTTACGCCGCTTGAAGAAGTTCGAAGATCACTGTGTACGTAGAAATCTTCCGCGAAAAGTTTCGTTTGAGAGAGAGAGAAATGTAAAGTATCGAGACGAAGATGAATAGGCGTTTATTTATAGAAAAAAATTACATGCCCGTCAACTATCCGTTGAGTATAACTCCGTTCGACTCAGCTTGTCCATTAGTCATCGTAGATCGGTGTGACGGTTCTCTTCTCATTGGTTAAGATTCTAGCAGTTAGAGATCCACAGCTATTGTCCGATCACAATGCTCGAGAGAGAGAAAAAAGGTTTTGAAAATATAGTCCGAAATTCTCCACTTATCTAGAGATAATTTCGAGAGAATTTGATATCCAAATTTTTCTCTAAATCCGAGTGTGACTCGGAATGGTTTCGAGTGACTCGAAACAAGAAATAATTCCTAACCCAAGTATCACTGGATCAACCGAGCTAATGGTTATTAATAATTTGTAAACACATAACACATAATCATGCAATGAGATTATCACAAGAATATCACACGGTTATGCATTTAACATACCAAGCTCATTCCGAATAAAACAAAATTGATCTTCACCAAGAGGCTTAGTAAAGATATCAGCTAATTGAAGATTAGTAGGAATGAACTCAAGTTCGATATCACCTTTTCAGAATGATCTTGTAAGAAGTGATATCCGACCTCGATATGCTTTGTCTTCGAGTGCTAGGACTGGATTCTTGGTGATACCGATTGCACTCTAATTGTCACACTTGATTGGAACTGATTTGAAAGAAAGTATGAGATCCCTTAAGTGTTGCTTTATCCATAGAATCCGAGCGCAACATGCTCCAGACTGCAATATACTCGGCTTCAGCAGTTGATAGAGCAACCGAGTTCTGCTTCTTTCGAGTGCCGGGATATTAGGGATTGACCCAGAAATTGGCAAGCTCCGAAGTGCTCTTTCGATCAACTTTGTATCCAGTGTAGTCCGCATCGGAGTATCCAGGTGAGAGTCGGTTACGAGTCTCCGGAATACCATAGACCTAAATTCCGAGTTCCTACAAGATATCCGAATATCTCTTCACCGTAGTGAGATGTGATTCTTTTGGATTAGCTTGAAATCTTGCGCATAAACAAACACTCGAATATTATATCAGGCCGGCTGGAAGTAAGATATAGCAACGATCCAATCATACCTTGATAGAGTTTCGATCTATTGCTTTACCTTTCTCATCCGAGTCAAGTATTATACTCGCTGCTCATAGGTGTAGATGTGTGCTTTGCATCTTAAAGTTTGTATTTCTTCAGCAGTTCCTTGGTATACTTGGATTGATGGACATAGATCCCATCTTTGTCTTGTTTGATTTGTAAACCAAGGAAGAAATTGAGTTCTCCCATCATACTCATTTGGAATTCCGACTCATCAACTCAGAAAATTCTCGGCACGTAAGCTCATTAGTAGCACCGAAGATAATATCATCAACGTAAATTTAAACAATAAGGAAATCTTTCCCTTTGGTTTTTATAAAGAGAGTCTTATCGATCTGACCTCTTTTAAAATCATTTTAAACCAAGAAGCTACTCAGTCTTTCATACCAAGCTCGAGGAGCTTGTTTAAGACCATAGAGAGCCTTTTGAAGTTTGAAAACATGATCTGGAAATTACGAGTTTTCAAAACCAGGAGGCTGCTCGACATAGACTTCCTCTTCAATAAAACCATTGAGAAAGGCATACTTCACATCCATTTGATATAATTTAATATGCATGCTTGGATGCAAATGCCAACAGGATTCTAATAGCTTCGATTCGGCAACAAGTGCAAACGTTTCCCCACAATCAATTCCTTCTTCTTGATTGTAACCTTGAGCCACAAGTCTAGCCTTGTTTCGACTACCACTCCACCCTCATCCACTTTGTTCTTAAATACCCATTTGGTTCCTATAACTGGGTGGTCGGAAGGTCGGTGCTGTCGAGTCCGGACTTGTTTTCTTTCGAATTGATTGAGTTCCTCTTGCATGGCCTATACCCATTCAGGTTTATTAAGGGCCTCTAGTGCATTTCGGGTTCGATTAATGAAATGAATGCGAGTGAATGCACGGAGATTTTGAAGAGAGGAACAAGTTCTTACCCCACTTGTTCATATCGGATAATATGTTTTCTAGTGGATGACTAGAAGTAAACTTGAATGCTTTACCAGTTCTCCGATTCACGAGATTTGTGGGCTGAGCAACCCGATCTTCGAAGCTTGTTCCGAGTGACCTTCTTCATTAGCTTGTTCGTTACGAGCGGGCTCTTGAGTTGTCTCATTCCGAGTCACTTCGGTCCGAGTGACTTTATTCCGAGCCGCTTGAGTTTGAGTCTTTGTGAGCTCGGTTTCATCGTCATCTCTGCTGAGCTTCAATTCGAGTATAAAGACTCTCTTGGTTTTTCCTGTTCAAGCTCATCAAATACAACGTGGATGCTTTCTTCCACTTTGTTAGTTCTCTTATTGAAAATACGATAAGCTTTGCTTTGTGAAACGAATAACCCGGAAAAATACCTTCATCCGACCGAGCATCAAACTTCGTCAGGTGATCCTTACCATTGTTGTGAACGAAGCACTTACATCCAAATGGTCGAAAGTAGGAAATATTTGGTTTCTTCCCCTTGTAGAGCTCATAAGGTGTTTTCCTCGGAATGGGTTTGATGAGGCATCTGTTCAAAGTATAGGTGGTCTGTGTTGATCGCATCGGTCCGGAAATAGTAAGGTAAGTTGTGCTCAATCATCATCGTCCTTGCTATTTCTTCAAGGGTTTTGTTCTTTCTCTCTACTAGTCCATTTTGTTGAGGAGTTCTTGGTGCTGAGAAGTTGTGAGACATGTCATTTTTGTCACAAAACTTTGAGAATTCCGAGTAGTCGAACTCCCTTCCATGGTCGGTTCGAATTCTCCGGATCCGAGTCCGAGACTCAACTTGGATTTTTCTACCGAGCTTGCTGAACTCCTTGAACGCTTCATTTTTGTGCTTAAGAAAAACACACCCAGGTAAATCGAGAATAATCATCAATAATAACAAATATATATGATTGACCTCCGAGGCGCTTAACGAGAATTTCACCACATAAATCCATATGTAGTAGCTCAAGCACTTTGGATGTGGAAACCGACTTTAGAGATTTGAATGAAGATTTGACTTGTTTCCCTCGATACATGTTTCACAAACTTTATCCTTTTCAAAGACACAGTTAGGTAAACCCCTAACCGAGACCGTGAGATGCCAATTTTTTGATAGTATGCATGCTAATATGGCCTAATCTATAATGCCATGTCCATGAGTCATCGTGAAGAGATGCTTTTAAGCACGATAAATTCGACTCGGGTCGGAAAGTGGAATGATGTAGGTGTTACCCGATCTTTTACCCGAAAGCTTGATCTCCTTGGTGGTAACATCGAAATGTAACAGTTGGTCCGAGTGAATCTTACCTCTTGACCTTTATCACACAGTTGGGAGATACTAAGCGGATTGTACTTCAATCCTTTAACAAGATAAACCTGGACGGACCAGATTGTATCCTTTTCCAATCTTGCCTATCCCAACTATCTTGCCTTTGCTATCATCTCCAAATGTGACCTTTCCTCCTTTATGTTTTTCCAACTCGTAAAAGAGTCCCGCATCTCCTAACATGTGGCGTAAACATCCACTTGTCAAGGTACCAATGTCCTTTCGATCTCTTCGAGTGACCTGCAAAAAGAGAGAATCTAACCCTTCTCACTTCCTCTAACGAACCCAGTAACATTCTTTACTCGTGGTCCTTTCTCGAGGAAGAAGGTTTTTCGGAACCCAGATTTGAATGACTTTGGGTTTTGTCCGATTCCGAGTCTTCCTTGCGGAGAACCGAGTCCGTGTCTCTTTCTTTTTGAAAACCTTTCCTTTTGAAACAGGAGAAAATGGTTTTTTCGTAAACGGTTCTGGGCTTAGTCCTCCCTTCATTTTTGTGAATGGGACCATGCTCAGCTTTCCTGAACTTCACGGTTCGGAATCCTTTTAAACAATTCCGAGTAGGAATTGGATTCCTCCTCTTTGTTGAAACCAAGACCTTCTTTTCTGAAGGAGACACATTGAGATCCTAAGAGCATGTCAAGGGTCTTCTCACCTTGAGTAAATTTTAAAACCAGATCTTGAGACTCAATGAGCTTCGCTTTAGCTGCTCATTTTCTTTCTCGAGTAACTCGGACTCGGTCTCATTAGATTGAGCGCTATTCTTGAGTTCTCCGAGTGTGAGTCTCAGCTTTTCCAATTCATTTTTAAAAGAAATGCTCTCGAAGTAATTAACTCAAGTTGTTCTTTGAATTGAGAAGAATCGGAATTGGACTTTTCTTCCAAAGTAAAAATGTATTTAGCTAAATCAACTTTGGAGAATTTGAGGAAGTAATCAATTACCTCTTGAGGATTAGTTTCCTCATTCTCTCGAGTATAAGTCCGACTCCTTTCAGCTTTTGAGTCGAAATTGCCATCGGACATTTTGAGTCGTCCGAGTCCTCGTTGTCTTCCGATGAGTCCTCATCACTCCATGTTGCCATCATAGCCTTCTTCTTCTTCTTTCTGTCCCTTTTCCTTTTCGGACAGTCTTTGACTATGTGGTCTTTGTCTGCCACACTCAAAACATCCGGAATTCTTAGATAAAGATAACTTTGAGGGAGAAGAGTACTTACCTTTTCTGTTTTTCTTATCTTTCTTGTAGAATTCTTCTTTTGGCCTTTTCTCCCATCTTTTGTGCTTCATTATTCTCTTGAAGCCTCTTGCAATGAGTATCATGGGATCGTCTTCCGAGTTAGAGGAGCTCGGATTTGCTTCTTTGAATTCCGAGGCTTTCGGTGCTATGTTCCTTTTGGTACGCCCTCAGCATCCTCCTCTTCTAGATGGATTTCGTGTGTGAGAAGCTTTCCAATGAGCTCATCTAGCTTTAAGAGTGAGAGGTTCCGAGCTTCCTCTATGGCGATCACCTTGGGACCCCATCTTCTCTTAGGTAGACTTCTAAGTATCTTTCTACACATTTCCTCGTGGGAAATCTTCTTACCCAGTGATTTGAGATTGTTGGTAATCTCGAGTAAATCGAATGAACATCCGAGTGATGTTTTCTTCCGGCTCCATCTTAAATAGCTCGTATTTATGAAGATACTCGGCTGATCTTCACTTGTCCGACTCGGCTAGTGCCTTCGTAAGTGTTGACAAGTGTGTCCCACACTTCTTTTGCTGAGTCACGAGCGGACACCCAATTGTATTCTTCTTAGCTAATGGCGCACATCAGAATGTTCATAGCCTTGAAGTTCTTCCTGAACTTCTCTTCTTCACCAGGAGTAAATTCAGCCTTTGCCTTGGGAATGATTCTGAATTCATCTGTCTTCATTGGAATGTAGTTTCCTTGTTGTCCGATTTCCCATACATCTTCATCATGATCCATGAGAAAACATTCCATGAGTTTCTTCCAAGTGCTCGAAGTTTGATCCTTTGAATTTTGGTGGTCTCGCTGGAAGATCTTCCTTCATCGAACTCTCCGGTGTTACGAGCCATTTGATCTTTAGACCTTTGGATGGTTAGATCATTTATGAAAGGCTAGGCTCGATACCAATTGAAGGTTTGCTCGGGAGAGTCCGATTTACCCTAGAGGGGGTGAATAGGGTGATGGAGGATTTTCGTAGAAATTCAAACTCTTTTGCCAAATAAGATACGTAAATGGATTACGAGTCAAAATCGGATTCGGAAAAGTATGGACACGAAATGCTGCTTAGAGTAAAGTGGCAAATTAAACAAAGGCTTTGAGATAGTCCGAGTCTAGAATGAACTCGGAAAGTAAACACTTAGAGATTACGTGGAAACCCTCCCGGGGCAGAAAACCACGGACCGTGCTAATCCAAGCACGAAGTCAAATCCACTATTTTGAGTCCACAAAATAACGTGAACCGACCGATCCTGAGTTGCTTGCCTTAGACGACTCTTTACAAGTTTTCCTAGACTCGAAATTCCCTTATCTCGATCTAGTACTTCCTAGCTAAGATAACCCTTATAGCTAGGGACAACTAAGCTGAGTTAACCTTTACGGCTTAGTCAAGGGACCTTACAGAGAAAGTAAGAAAGTGTTTGTAACTAAGTACAAGACCTTACAACTCGAAAGTAATGAATTACAGAGTGGGAGTTGTAAGTAGAAGATTGAGAGTAAATACAATGACTTTGCTCAAGTACGTGTATTAACAATAATTTCGGCAATCTTCAAGTCTTGAACGTTGGCTTCTATTTATAGATAACCGGGCAGAGTAGCCATTATCTTCATCTGCTGGCTGACACTTCTTTGTTACCGTTGACAAAAGCTTTCGAGTCACTCGGAAAGTATTCGTTGTGATATGAACGTTGGACAACGGTTTAACTCTCTTGGAAGTCCCAAAACCATTGGCGGTTTCTTGAAAGATAAGGTGGAAACCACTTGTTAAGCTTGGCATTTCAGTTTTCCGAATTTGGAAACAGACAGTACGTGACACAATCTTCTAGAATTGAGACAGAGAAGAGGAAAAGCCATGTCTCGCTGGTGATTTGACGTTTTGAAGCCGATTACTTTTGTATTTTGAAAAGTGTATCCTCGTTTGAATAACCTACAAAAGTAAATTAATTTTGGTTCTCAAAGTATAAAATACTTTGGTCCAATATTAAACACGAGATAATAAGATAATTATGATGTTTAAGCAACTAATTATATGAGTCGGAAAGTGAGTGGAATTTTCCGAGTCCAATATCCATGATACTCAAAATTCCATCCGACTTGGTCTAAGCGAAGAGTCAAGTTATGTAAACAATATCGAGTGAAATAACTTGATATAGACTCAGCATGATTCGGACTAGAAGTACTGACTACAACAGAATAGAACTTATAACATGAAGTCGGATCCGAACAGAAAGCTAGTCTAATCGGCGTGCGATAAATCTAAGCAATGAAGGACACGAAATGAGTGAAACACTCATATCCATTTTCCGAGTCACCAAGAAATAAGCAAGAAATACATGAAGTAAATGTCTGTAACACTTAGAGTAAATGTATCATATAACTTAGAAAAGTTTCTAAAAATGCGGAGAATGCCTTAGAATCAAAACTCTATAAATAAGAGATGCTTATACCTAATTCTTTTAATACAACTCGAAATGCGTTCAGCAGGTGTCCGAGTCTTCAAAACGAAAACAAGAAAAGGAGTTACTTGGGTTTGTTGGAGGAAGTGAGAAGGGTTAGTGTGTTTCGACTTGCAGGTAACTCAAAAAAGACAAAAGGTCATTGGTACCTAGACAGTGGATGCTCATGCCACATGTCGGGAGATTCAAGACTCTTTTACGAGTTGGAAGATTACAATGGAGGCAAAGTCACTTTTGGAGACGACAGTAAGGGCAATATAGTTGGAATAGGCAAGATTGGAAAAGGAGACAACCCGGTCGGCCCAGTCTATCTTGTTAAGGGATTAAAGTACAATCTACTCAGCATCTCTCAATTGTGTGACAAAGGTCAAGAGGTAAGGTTCACTCGGACAAATTGCTATATTTCTTATGCAACCACCAAAGAGACTAAGCTCTCGGGTAGGGATCGAGTAATACCTACACTATTCCTCTTTCTAATTAAAGTCAAAATTTATCTTGTTTAAAAGCATCTCTGCATGATGATTCATGGACATGGCATTGTAGACTAGGTTATGTTAGCATGCATACTATCAAAAAGCTTGCATCTCATGGTTTAGTCGAGGTTTACCTAAGCTGTGCTTTTAAAAAAGATAAAATTTTTGAAGCATACACAAAGGGAAACATGTTAGATCATCTTTCAAATCTCTCAAAGCTGTTTCCGCATCCAAAGTGCTTGAAATGTTGCATATGGATTTATGTGGTGAAATCCCTATGAGTCTCGGAGGTAAATCTTATGTACTTGTGATTGTTGATGACTACTCACGATTTACTTAGATGTGTTTTCTTAAGCACAAAAATTAAGCTTTCAAAGAGTTCAGCAAGCTCTGCAGGAAATTAAAGTAGAGTCTCGGACTCGGATCGGAAGAACTCGAACCGACCATGAAAGGGAGTTCGATTACGTAGAATTTACTGAGTTTTGCGATAAGAATGGTATCTCCCACAACTTCTTAGCACCCAGAACTCCTCAACAGAATGGAGTAGTAGAGAGAAACAACAGAACTCTTCAAGAAATAGGAAGGACAATGAGGATTGAACACCATCTCGCCTTATTCTTTCCGGGTTGAGGCGGTCAACACGAGCAAAGTACACACTGAACGGATGCCTCATCGGACCCATTTTGAAGAAAACTCCATACGAGCTCTAAAAGGGAAAGAAACCCAACATCTCATACTTGAAACCCAACATCTCATACTTCAAACCCAACAGGCTAGACATTATGTTTAGTGTATGTCCGTGTGCAAGATTCAAAGCTAATCCAAAAGAATCACATCTCACTGCGGTGGAGCATGTTGTGCTCGAGATTCTATGGATCAAGCAACACTTGAAAGACCTTGGATTCTCATTTAAATCAATTCCAATCAAGTGTGACAATCGAGTGCAATCAACATCATTAAGAATCTCGTTCAACACTCAAAGACAAAACATATTGAGGTCGGGTATCATTTTCCGAGAGACCATTCCGAGAAAGGTGATATGGAACTTGAATTCATTCCTACAAAATTTCAATTAGCTGATATCTTTACTAAGCCACTTAGTGAGGATCCGTTTTGTTTTATTAGGAATGAAGTTAGCATGATAAATGCATGATTATGTGTTGTTACGTGTGAAATTATCTTGCATGATTATGTGTTACATGTTTCATTTCTTCATCTAAATAACAATTAATTTAGTTGACCCAGTGATAGTGAGCTAGGAGCTATTATCTGTTTGCGCTTTACGAGTCACTTCGAACTTTACTAAGTAAGTCTAAGTTTTTGAGTAAAATGGACTTTAAACATATGAAATCATCTCTAGATTAGTGGAGAATTTCAGAAGTTTCTTTTAAAATTTCTCTTTTCTCTCTCTCTCTCTCTCTATCGCGCGCATCGATAAGTGAACTAGCCGTTGGGAGAAAGACATTGGAATTCTAACCGTTGGAGAGTAGAACGGACACACCCATCCGAGGTGACCGTTGGAGGTTTGGGTCGAACGAATACCGAAGGACATTCCTTTCGCTATAAATAACATCCCTTTTCCTTCATTTCGCTACTTTACTCTGTGTTTACCTAAACTCTCGCGCACTTAATTTCGCAATCTAAGCTCTCAACACTCTCTCTACTCTGTCTCTCTCTCTCATTTCTTCGAGTTCACTCTTTTTCTTTTCAAATACCTCAACCATGCCTAAGAGAGGTTCCGCTCCGGACTTTCTAGGGTCTCGCAACAAAGAAACCTAGAACCAAGAACCAAGAGGGTCGTTCTAGCCCTCTAAAATCCTCGTCACTTTAACACCTTACGTTGGATGACAAGTTCTGTCCAACCACAACCTTTTCGTTGTTGAAGCACATAAAAACCACTAGAGTTTATAACTTTCTATGTTTCGGTGAGTTCATACACCCGGAACTCGTTGCTTGAGTTCTACTCAAACCTTTCTTGCTCCGAGGGGATCATCACCTCAAGTGTTCGCAACGAGTGGTACGTATGAATCTCTCTCTCCTCCATCGTCTTTTCAAAGTCTCTTCTATCTTTCTCAACAGCAACCCCATCCCTTTCAACAAGGTTGCTAATGACTTCTTCGAAAAATACACCAAGGAAGTCCCTAAGTCACGCAAGAATTTTTCTATGACTCGGATGAAGACCGAGGCTAGACTTTTGTGCTTTTTATCGATGAGAACTTTCTTTTCTCATCATTCCAGCAAAGAGAATCCTAACTCAAAGATACTCAAAGATTTGTTTGACATTCTCAAGGGCTACGACGTAGACTCGTTTCGCGCTATAATCGAGCAAATGGCCACCGTTCTAGCTCGGTTAAAGAAATCCACCCCTCTTTCTTTTGGAGCCCTTCTTACCCTTGTTTTTAAGCAATTCAAGGTTCCACTCCCTCGGACCCAAATGAAGTATCCGAGGCTGCCATCGTCGTTGGTAGAAAAGAGCTTCTTGGATACGGGTACTAGGAATCCCAACCCGGTGTCCGAGTCCATAGCTCGGAATTAAGGCAACCTTCCCTCCGCCTTAGACTCAAACTCACCTCTCACTACCTCCTCCACCTGGCAGTGCTTTCACCTTAGGTCCCTCTCTCCAAGCAACTACTCGCTTTGTCTACCGGACTAATAGACAAGCTCACTTCGTGTCCACGGAAATCCGGGACACTCTCCGCTCCTTCAAGTCCTTCCTTCAGTCCATGACCATCAACCGAAGACGGCCCAATCCCAGATTTGAGAGCAACAAGATGTGCTCCTCGAAATGAAGAATCTGGTTAAGGAGCAAAAGGAGATGATTGAGCTCCTTCGAGAGAGGCAATCGAAGGCCACTCAGGACCTAGACAACTCGGACACGTCCGAAGAGTCCTTGAGCCTCGCCAAGTCTCCTTCCGGAGAGGCAACGAAGAAGAAGAGAAAGTTGCGGCTGAAGCGGCTCTTTTGAAGAGAAGAAGGAAGACAAGGAAGAGGAGAAAGAGGAAGAAGGAGAGAAGAAGGAAGAAGCCGAGGGACAAGGTGCTGCAATTCCTCAATTAGAACCGATAAGCTCGGATAGCGGTTTGAGTGGGTCGGAAGACCCTACGGATGTTGGACGATCCGCAGCACTCAAGCCGAAGAAGCACCACCCTATGTAACGTTCGAAGAGGATGAGCCTCTGGACGACCTAGTTCCGGGTCGGCGACTCATAGCTGAGCCACTTCCAGAGATACCAGTGCTGCCGCCGCCCACATCTTCAACATCATCACAAGCATACCAAGCATAGGTGCATCGCACGCTCATCCGCCTCATCTTAGACTCGCCTCAAATCCACCATCTTAATTTCTTTTTTTTATTTTAATTTTATTTTGTCCAGAGATCAATTGTATCAACTTGATACATTCTTTCCTATTTTTGTTTTTGCTTTGAAAGGCAAGGGGGAGAATACTAGAAAGAAAATTGCTATCTTGTTTAGGGGAGTTTTATCACCCTCTTTTCTATGTATTTTCCTTATTTTCTTTATATATATGAATGAAGTTTTGTTTGCGAGCATACTGATTTCCGAGTTCACTCTTTTTGAGTTTAAATTTCTTATTATTTAGGTTTGCTCCGATATATCAGCTCGCATTTCTTTTTCCTCTACTTCGCTCGGATATAATTACTCATGATTCTTAGTCTGTATGAGTTATCTGCAAAAATATCCTAAGTACGAATCACTTCACTCATTACTTTATATTCTTAAATATTCTACCGAGTAAGAATGAAAACTCACGATTATTTTACTAACAAAGTTTCTATCCGAGTATGGAATGCCTTTCATCAAAAAGGGGAGATTGAAGACTCGGACTCGAAACTAGATCATTCGAGTACTACCAAAGACTCAGGTACAAACCTCATCCCTCCTAAGTTTTGATTACAAGTCATTCGAGTATTATAAAAACTCCTGCTTAAGTTTTCATTCGATCTAACCGACTCGGAACACACATTCTTGTCTATCTTCGCACTCGATGTTTCTAAATCACTCGGACATCACTCGGATCTATCGCATGTTCAAATAATCTCTCTAACACATCTTATCCGAGGTCCGATTGCATATTTTGAAATAAAGTAAATTACAACGTTAATTCATCTTTATAAGTCAGCATGTTTGTTTGAGAATTATTTGTCCGGATCAAGGACTTATACTTTGATGTTTTCACTCTTATAACTTGATCTTTCTTAGGATCGACTCGATGGAATTTGAGTATAATGAATATTAGACTCAGAAAATTCCACTCTTCCGAGCTCACGATAATTATGCACTTAACTATCTTAATTATGCATGATAATTATTTACTTTTGTGGGTTATCCAAACGAGGTTATCTCATTTTTGAATGACAAAAGTAATCGGCTTCAAGCTGTCAATCTCCAACAGACAAGGCTTTTTACTTCGAACAAGGCTCGGAAGCCGTGTTAGGGTTGTCTGTTTCCAAAACTGGAAAACTTCAACGTTAAGCTCAACGGTGGTTTCCACCTTACTTTTCGGACATCACCAGCTAAGTGGAGCTAGGAGCCAAGAGCCGTTACACAACGTTCAAATCCCAACGGATCTTTTCCAAATGACTGGGAAGAACCATTACAACGGTCAAAAAGGACTTCGTTCGGAAATTAGTCATAACGGCTAATCTGCTTGGTTATTTATAAATAGAAGCCACCTTACAAGACTTAAAGATTGCTGGAATTTTTGTTGAAACACATTACTTAAGCAAAAGTCATTGTATTCATATTCAATCTTCTACTTACAACTCTTGGCTCGTAATTCATACTTTACGTATTGTAAAGTCTTGTAATCGGTTACATAGTCGTCTTACTTTTTGAGAAAGGTCCCTTGATTAAGGTGTAAGGGTTAACTCAGCTCAGTTGTCCCTAGTTATAAAGGTTACCTCGGTTAGGAAGTACTAGATCGGATAAAGAAATTTATGAGTATAGGAAAACTCTGTAAGGAATTGTTTAAGGGAGCAATTTTAGTTGAGTTAGTCTGCTGTATTTTATGGATTCAACATAGTGGATTTGACTTGGTGCTTAGACTAGCATTGTCCGTTGTTTTCTGCCCCAAGAGGGTTTCCATGTGTCTCCGAGTTTACACTTTTCGAGTCCAATCTAGACTCGGATTGTCTTGTTCATTCTTTTCAAGCTTTAATCTTCAAAGTTTGCTAAAATTTCCTTAATACCCTATTCAACCCCCTCTAGGGTGACTAAAATCTCTAAGAGAAAACCTTCAAAATCTTAGCACAGCGAGCTCCTGCTGCTATATACTATGCCTCGGTTGTTGATAGAACAACCGAATTTTGTTTCTTTGAGTGCCAGGAGATGAGTGATTGACCCAGAAATTGATATGCTCGTGATGTACTCTTTTTATCAACTTTGTATCCAGCATAGTCGGGATCCGAGTATCCACCGAGAGTCAAACTTGAGTCTTTTGAGTACCGGAGACCAAGTGTCCGAGTTCTGTAAGAACTTACAACTCGGAAAAGTATTAAGTACATACTTGGAGTTGTAAGAAGAAGATTGAATTTGTATTATACAAAGAGATATAATTTCAGCAATGTGTTTACCAATCTTCTAGTCTTGAGAGTTGGCTTCTATTTATATATGACCAAGCGGATTAGCCGTTGTGACTAATTTACGAACAAAAGTCCTTCTTAACCGTTGTAACGGTTTTCTAAGTCACTAAGAAAAGATCCGTTGAGATGTGAACGATGTGAAATGGCTTTTGACTCCTTAGGATGTCCCAATCAACTAGTGGTGTCCGAAAAGTAGAGTGCAAACCACCGTTGAGCTTAGCGTTGAAGATTTCCGGTTTGGAAACAGACAACCACGACACGGCGTCCGGGCCTTATTCGAAGTAGAAAAGCCTCGTCTGCTGGTGATTGACGGCTTGAAGCCGGTTACTTTTGTATTTCAAAAATGAGATAACCTCGTTTAGATAACCTACAAAAGTAAACAATTTTGGTTCTCAAAGTATAAAATACTTTGGTCTAAGATTAGGCACATATAATAATTTAATTACGATAATTAAGTGCATAATTATGTTAGGCCTAGAAAAGTGGAATTTTCCGAGTCAAATATTCATTATAATCAAATTCCATCCGAGTCAATCTTAAGAATGATCAAGTTATAAGCGTGAAAAATATCGGAGTATGCGTACTTGATCGGGACAAATAATTCTCAAATAAACATGCTGACTTGGAAATAGGAATTAACACTATAATTCACTTTGCTTTGAGATATCCAGCCAGAACTCGGATGTGAAGTGTTAGAGAAATATTTCAACATGTGATACATCCGAGTGTTGTTTGAGTGACTCAAAAACAAGCAATGTAAGTTGATAGAGAGGATTGTGTTTTCCGAGTTAGTCGAATCGAATGAAAACATATACAATAGTTTCTATAGTACTCGGAATGAGTTGTAATCAACACATAAGAGGGAAGAGATTTATACCTATCTTTAGTAGTACTCAGAATGGTCTAGTTTCGGAGTCTCGGTCTTTACTTTTGACATAGAGTTTCATTAGTAGCTCAAAATATAATGTCATGAACATAAATCTAAATAATTACAAAATCATTCCCCTTGGTTTAAGTGAAAAGAGTTTTGTCAATAAGACCTTTTTTGATATCATTTTCAACGAAGAAGCTGCTTAACCTTTCGTACCAAGCTCTTAGAGCTTGTTTCAAACCATACAGAGCCTTTTGCAATTTGAAAACATGATTAGGAAATTGAGAGTTTTCAAATCTAGGGGTTGCTCAACATAAACTTCTTCTTGAATACAACAGTTAAGAAATCCACACTTAACATCCATTTGATATAGTTTGATGTTAATGCTTGGATGCAAAAGTTTAGAGAATTCTGATTGCCTCAATCCTAGCAACTAGTGCAAAGGTTTCCCCACAATCAATTCCCACTTCTTGATTATATCCTTGAGCAACTAGTCTAGCTTTGTTTCAGACTACTAAGCCTCCCTCATCTAGTTTGTTTTTTAATACCCATTTGGTTCCTATAACTGGGTGGTCGGAAGGTTGTTTGGTCGGAGTCTAGACTTGGTTTCTTTTAAATTGTATTAGTTCTTCTTGCATTGCCTCTAACCATTCAAGTTCAAATAGGGATTCTAGTACATTTTTAGGTTCAATTAATGATATGAATGTTGAAAATGCATATAAATTTTACAATCAAGAATGAGTTCTTACCCTAGTAATTATGTCCGAGATGATGTTCTCGGGTGGGTGACTAGATGAATATTCGAAAGCTTTACCTGTCCTCCGGTGTACCAGATTTGATGGTTGAATATTTTGTTCCTTAGCTGGTTCACCTTGTTGATTCTCTTCTTCAACTTGAGCTTGAGTGGTCTAAGCTTATTCTTTAACCGAGTCATTCCGAATTGGCTCGGTTCTCTTATTGTGGTCTCTAATTTGGGACTGAGCATTCTTTTGATTTATGGTCATAGACCGTAGGACATGAGCAAAGCATGTCCTTAAGTTCGGTGGACACCGAGGAGATCTTGTCCTTTATTGCGAGTGGACAAGGTAGAGGAGAGTACTTGAGAAACACCCGAGGTGGAGGCACCACCAGGTGGAGGAGGTAGAATTCATCAACAACCTCTTTGAAAGGTATGGGGTTGCTATTGAGGAAAAGACAAGAAACTTTGAATAGACGATGGAGAAGAGAGACGTTGACTCGGACGACAACGTTTTGAACTCCGGAGGTGAGTATAACTTCGGAGCTGGATAGGTTGGAGTAAAACTCATAAACGAATTCGGGTAGATGAACTCGCTGAAACAGAGGAAATTGTAAACCCTGTTGATTTGATGTGATTCAACCACAAAAACCTTGTGGTTGGGAAGAATTTGTCATCCAACATTAGGTGTTAGGTGACAATGATTTTGGAGGGATTGGAAGGGCCCTCTTCGCTTTTTGTTTGGGGTTTCTTGGTTGCGGAACCAAGAAAGCCTGGTGGGAACCTCTTTTTGGCATGTTTTGATGAGAAAGAGAGAGGATGAACTTTGAGCGAGAGGTAGAAAGCTCGAAGAGATAGAGTGAGTAGAGAGTTTATAGTAATCGGTGCTTACTTGAGACTTCTTTCACTTAGCTTGAGAGTCGGTTTGTGCCTTGAAAACAGTGAGCTTGCTCGAGATGTAGTACGAGAGAGAGAGAAGTATGTAGAGAGTAAAGTATCGAAATGAAGGAAAAAGGATGCTACTTATAGAGAGCGAATTATCCTTCAAAATTCGTTCGACCTAACTCTGCAACAGTCGCCCTCAAACCCGTGTAACCGTTACGCTTCTTCAACGAGTAGAATTCCAGCAATTGTCTTCCAATGGCTAGTTCTCCGACTCGATGCACACGAAAGATAGAGAGAAAAAGAGAGATTTTAAAAGAGATATCCGAAATTCTCCACTGATCTAGAGATGATTTTAGAAGTTTGATGTCCATTTTTCTCAAAATGCGAGTCCGACTCAGTAGAGTTTCCGAGTGACTCGAAACAAGTAAGAAGATAATAACTCATAGCTCAATATCACTAGCTCAACTGAACTAATTGTTATTAAAACAACGTAATGAAATATTTACCACATAAACATGCAATGTAATTTCACTCAGAAAAGTACATAATTATGCATTGATCATACCAAGTTCATTCCTAATGAAACAAAACTAATCTTCACTAAGTGGCTTAGTAAAGACATCAGCTAATTGAAGTTTGGTAGGAATGAATTCAAGTTCAATATCACCTTTCTCATAATGGTCTCTTAGAAAATGATACCCGACCTCAATGTGCTTTGTCTTTGAGTGTTGGATTCTTGGTGATGCTTGATTGCACTTTGATTGTCACACTTGATTGGAATTGATTTGTGTGAAAGTCCAAGATCATTCAAGTGTTGCTTGATCCATAAAATCCGAGCACGAGCATGCTCCAGCTACAATATATTCAACTTCGAGCACTTGATAGGGCTACCGAGTTTTGCTTCTTTCGAGTGCCGGGATATAAGGGATTGACCTAGAAGCGGCAGGCTCTTGAAGTGCTTTTTCTACCAACTTTGTACCTAGCATAGTCAGCATCCGAGTAGCTAGTGAGAGTCGGTTCCGAGTCTCTTGAGTACCATAGACCTAGATTCACGAGTCCCTGCAAGATATCCGAAGATTCTCTTCACCGCAGTGAGATGTGATTCTTTTGGATTAGCTTGAAATCTTGCACATAGACATACACTTAACATTATATCTAGTCTACTAGAAGTAAGATATAGCAGAGATCCAATCATACCTCGATAAGGTTTCGATCTACTGCTTTACCTTTTCGTCCGAGTCCAGTTTTATGTTGTTGCTCATAGGGGTTGCTTGCATGTTTTACATCTTGAAGTTTGTACTTCTTCAGCAGCTCCTTTGTCTACTTTGATTAATGGACATAAATGCCATCTTTGTCTTGCTTGATTTGTAGACCAAGGAAGAAATTGAGTTCTCCCATCATGCTCATTTGAAATTCTGTCTCATTAACTTAGAAAAATCTCGACACGAGAATTTCATTAGTAGTTCCAAATATTATGTCATTAACATAGATCCGGGCAATAAGAAAGTCTTTCCCCTTGGTTTTTATAAAAAGATTCTCGTCAATCTGACCTCTTCTAAAATCATTTTCATCCAAGAAATTGCTCAATCTTTCATACCAAGCTCCGGGAGCTTGTTTAAGACCATAAAGAGCTTTTTGCAACTTGAAAACATGATTTGGAAATTCGAGTTTTTAAATCCAGGGGTTGCTCAACATAGACTTCCTCTTCCATGAAACCATTGAGAAAAAACATTTAACATCCATTTGATACAATTTGATATTCATGTTAGATGCAAAAGCTAATAGAATTCTAATAGCTTCAATTCGGGCTACGAGTGCAAAGGTTACCCCACAATCAATCCCTTCTTCTTGATTGTAACCTTGAGCCACAAGTCTAGCTTTATTTCTAACTACCAACCCACCTTCATCCAATTTGTTCTTGAAAACCCATTTGGTTCCTATAACTGGGTGGTCGGAAGGTCGTTTCGTCGAGTCTAGACTTGGTTTCTTTCAAATTGATTGAGTTCCTTTTGCATGGCGTCTACCCATTCAAGTTCATTTAGGGCCTCTAGTGCATTTCTAGGTTCGAGTTAATGAGATGAATGCAGTGAATGCACATAGATTTTGTAGAGAGGAACGAGTTCTTACCCCACTGTTGATACCGGACAAGATGTTTTTGAGTGGGTGGCTCGAAGCATATTTAAATGCTCTACTGTTCTCTCGGTTTAACAAATTTGTAGGTTGAATTTGTCAGTCTTCGAAGTCCGTTCCGATTGAGCTTGTTCATCTTATTGACCCTCGGCATTCGAGCTGGTTCTTCGATCGTTTCATTCCGAGTCGGATCATTACGAGTCACTTCGTTCCGAGTCACTTTGATTCTACTCTTTCGAGCTTATTTTCACCAAGATCATCATCTCTGCTGAGCTTCAAATCCGAGAATGTTGACTCACTTGGTTTTTCCTGTTCAATCTCATAAAAAATAACGTGGATGCTTTCTTCCACTTTGTTAGTTCTTTTATTGAAAATGCGGTAAGTTTTACTATGAGATCAATAACTAAGAACAATACCTTCATCTGACCGAGCATCAAACTTGCTCAAGTGATCCTTACCATTGTTATGGACAAAACAATTACATCCAAAAGGCTTGAAGTATGAAATGTTGGGTTTCTTCCCTTTGTAGAGCTCATATGGAGTTATCTCCAAAGCAGGTCCGATGAGGCATCTATTCAATGTGTAATTTGTTGTGTTAACCGCCTCAACCCACAAATAATAAGGTAGATCATGTTAAATCATCATTGTCCTTCCTATTTCTTCAAGAGTACAGTTCTTTCTCTTCGCTACTCCATTGTGTTGAGGAGTTCTTGGTGCTTGAGAAGTTGTCGGAGATACCATTCTTGTCACGGAACCGAGTAAATTCCGAGTAGTCAAACTCCCTTCCATGGTTAGTTCGAATTCTTTTGATCCGAGTCCGAGACTCAATTTGAATTTTCCTGCAGATCTTGCTGAATTCTTTGAATGCTTCATTCTTGTGCTTAAGAAAACAAACCCGGCTAAATCGTGAATAATCATAAATAATTACAAGCACATAAGATTTACCTCCAAGACTCTTGACAGGGATTTCACCACATAAGTCCATATGCAACATTTCAAGCACTTTGGATATGGAAACAGTTTTAAGAGGTTTGAAAGATGATCTACCCTGTTTCCCTTTTGTGCATGTATCGAAATTTTATCTTTCTTAAATGCACGGTTAGGCAATCCTCTGACTAAACCATGAGAATCAAGCTTCTTGATGGTATGCATGCTAACATGACCTAGTCTACGATGCCATGTCCAAGAATCATCATGTAAAGATGCTTTTAAACCGGATAGATTCTAACTTAGGTCGAAAGGGGAATTGTGTAGGTATTACCCGATCTCTTACCTAAGAGCTTAGTCTCCTTGGTAGTTTCATCAGAAATATAGCAGTTGGTCCGAGTGAATCTTACCTCTTGACCTTTGTCACACAGTTGAGAGATGCTAAGTAGATCGTACTTCAATCCCTTGACCAGGTAGACAGGACTTACCAGATTATCTCGTTTTCCAATCTTGCCTATCCCAATTATCTTGCCCTTGCTGTCATCTCCAAATGTGACTTTGCCTCCCTTGTAATCTTTTAACTCAAAAAAGAGTCTTGGATTTCTTGACATGTGGCGTGAATATCCACTGTCCAAGTACCAGTGTCCTTTTGTTCTTTTACGAGCCACCTACAAGTCGAAACAAACTAACCTTTCTCACTTCCTCTAACGAACCCAGTAACTCCCTTTACTGTGGTCCTTTTTAAGGAAGAAGACTCTTGGGAACCCATATTTGAATAACTTTGGGTTTGGTCGGATTCTGAGTCTTTCCTTTAGAGAACAGATGTACTGTGTCTCTTTCTTTTGAAAATCTTTTCTTTTATAAACTGGTGGAGAAGGTTTTCTCCTGTAAGTCTGGTCTCGGCTTAGTCCTCGTTTCATTCTTATGAATGGGACCATGCTCATCCTTCTTGAACTTCACCGTTCGGAATCATTTTTGAAAAGATCCGAGTAGGAATTAGATTCCTCTTCCTTGTTAAAACCAAGTCCTTCCTTTTTGAAGGAGACACATTGAGACCCTAACAGACATGTTAAGATTCTTCCGACCTTAAGTAAATTTCAAAACCAGTTCTTGAGACTCGTTAAGCTTTTGCTTGAGATGCTTATTTTCTCTTTTGAGTTTCTCGGATTTAGTCTCATTGGATTGAGTACTAGTCTTGAGTTCTCTTAGAGTAAGTCTCAGCTTTTCTAATTCATTTTTCAAAGAAATGCTCTCGAAGTGATAGTCTCAAGTTGTTCTTTAAACTAAGAAGAGTTAGAATTGGATTTCTCTTCCAAAGTATAGATGTATTTAGCTATATCAACATTGGAAAACTTGAGGAAGTATTTAATTACCTCTTGAGGACTAGTTTCCTCATTGCACGAGTGATCGGAATCGACTCGGATTCAGCTTCCGAGTTTGATAGTGCCATCATACACTTTGAGTCATCCGAGTCTTCATCTTCTTTAGATGAATCTTCATCACTCCATGTGGCCATCATAGCCTTCTTCTTTTTCTGTCCCTTTTTCTTCTTGGACGAGTCTTTGACTATATGATCCTTGCTGCGACATTCAAAACAGACCGAGTTCTTAGTTAAAGATAATTTTGAAGGGAAGAGTGTTTACCTTTTCTATCCTTCTTGTCTTTCTTGTAAAACTCTTCTCTTAGCCGTTTATCCCATGTCTTGTGCTTCATCATTCTTTTGAAGCCTCCGGCAATAAGTGTCATGGGATCTTCTTCGAGTCCGATGAACTTAGATTTTCTTCTCTCGCTTTACGAGGCCTTCGAGTGCAATATTCTTTTTGGTGTTGACCTCGGTGTCCTCTTCTTCCGGATGGATCGAATGGGTGAGTAGCTTCCCAATGAGTTCGTCTAGCTTTAAAAAGGAGAGGTTCCGAGCTTCCTCGATGGCTGTCACCTTTGGACCCCATCTTCTCTTGGGCGAGCTTCTTAGTATCTTTCCGCACATTTCCTCATGGGAAATTTTTCGACCCGAGATTTGAGATTGTTAGTAATCTCGGTGAAGTGAATGAACATCCGAGTGATGTTTTGTTCGGCTCCATCTTGAATAGCTCATACTTGTGAAGATATTGGCTTATCTTCGCTTGTCTAACTTGGCTTGTGCCTTCATATGTGTTGACAAGAGTGTCTCATACTTCCTTTGTTGTGTCACAAGCTGATACTCTATTGTATTCCTCCGAGCTGATGGCGCACATCGGAATGTTCATGGCATTGAAGTTCTTTCGAACTTTTCTGCTTCTTCGATAGTGCACTCGGCCTTTATTTTAGGGCACGAGTCTTATTTCTTCCTTCTTCATTGGAATGTAGTTACCTTCTTGTATGATGTTCCACACATCTTCATCATGATCAACTAGAAAGCATTCCATGAGCTTCTTCCAATGTACAAAATTTGATCCTTTAAACTTTGGTGGTCTGCTGGAAGATCTTCCTTCATCGAACTCTCCATTGTTCCGAGCCATTTGATCTTTATACCTTTGGATGGTTTGATCCTTTTACGAAAGGCTGGGCTCGATACCAATTGAAGGTTTGCTCTTGGAGGAGTTAGTCACCCTAAAGGGGGTGAATAGGGTGATGAGGAAATTTAAACAATAAATAGAAGAATAAAGTCTAAAACTTACTTTGAAGCAATCTAAGTCTAGATTGGACTCAAAAAGTGATAGCTCGAAATTACGTGGAAACCCTCTTGGGCCAGAAAACCACGGCCGGTGCTAATCCAAGCACTAAGTCAAATCCACTATTTTGAATCCATAAAATACAATAGAGAGACTCAATCAGAATTGCTACCTTAGACAATTCCTTACAAGGTTTTTTCTAGACTTATAAATTCCCTTATCCGATCTAGTACTTCCTAACAGAGATAACCTTTACAGCTAGGGACAATTGAGCTGAGTTAACCTTTACAGCTGAGTCAAGGGACCTTACTCGGAAAGTAAGAGGAGAAGTTGTGACTGATCACAAGACCTTACAACTAAGAAAGATGTTAAGTATAGAGTTGGAGTTATAAGTAGAAGATTGAATATGAATACAAATACTTTTGCTAAAGTATGTGTATTGACAATGATTCCAAGCAATCTTCAAGTCATGAGAGTTGGGTTCTATTTATAGATGACCACGCAGATTAGTCGTTGTGACTAGCTTCGATTAGAAGTCCTTTGTGACCGTTATAACGATTCTTCCGAGTCACTTAGAAAAGATCCGTTGAGTTATGAACATTGTGCAACGGCTCTTGACTCCTTAGGATGTCCCAATCCACTAGTGGTGTCTAAAAATAGGGTGGAAACCACCATTGAGCTTAGCGTTGAAGATTCCCAATTTTGGAAACAGATAACCCTTACACGGTTTCTAGGCCTTGGTCGAAGTAGAAAAAGCCTTGTCTGCTGGTAATTTGACATCATGAAGCCGATTACTTTTGTAATTCAAAAGAATGATAACCTCGTTTCAATAACCTACTAAAGTCAATCAATTTGGTTCTCAAAGTATAAAATACTTTGGTCCAAGATTAGACATAGATAATAATTTAATTAAGATAATTAAGTGTATAATTATCCGAGTCGAAATGAGTGGAATTTTCCGAGTCTAATATTCATTATACTTAAATTCCAACCGAGTCGGTCTAGACATAAATCAAGTCGGATAAAGAATATCGAGTAGTACTACTTGATCTAGACTAACAAAGTTCAAATGAAACAAGTCGACTTGGAAAGATGAATTACCACTTGTAATTCACTTAGAACTTAAAATATGAAGTCATACCCGAGTATAAGAGTGTTAAAGTGATTGTTTGAATATACGATAAGTTTGAGTGTTGTCTAAGTGACTCGGAACTACGAGATGCGAGAAAGATGATTAATGAGTATGCTTTATAAGTCGATCATAATCAAATGAAAACAAATGCAATAGTTTACGTAACACTCGGAAAAGATTCTATACCACTCGGAAAAGTTTCTATACCACTTAGAATGACTTGTAATCAAAACTTATAAGAGATGGAGTTTATACCGATTCCATTACGAGTCACTCGGAATGTTACTCATGCAAAGTCCGAGTCTTCACCTTACTATTTCCAGTCGAGGTAGTCAACACGAGCAAACTACATACTCAACATATGCCTCATTCGACCCATTCGAAAGAAAACGCCCTATGAGCTGTACAAAAGAAATAAGCATATCATTTCTCACTTCAAACCATTCGGATGTAAATGTTTTGTGCGTAACTATAGACACCTAAAAAGTGTCGTCCCTTATCTCTTTATTTATGTATTTTTATTTGTAGGCCCGATGATGAAATCTCGAGTAATGTTTGAGGAGTTGGATCTTGGACTGTGATTGATTGGTGCAACATAAGCCGATAAACCACAAAGAACCCCAAGCACCAAATAAACGACCTTTGCCTTTGGTCGGTCCATAAATCCCCCTTTCTTTCGGATGATCCAAGAATCGGGGTTGAGCCTTTAGAGACAATGGAGCCCAGAGTCGTGTGTCGGGAAATTCCAAGTTCAGAATATTGCATTTTACTTTTGTCCAAACTAGGCAAGGAGTGAAGGCTTGAAAACAACGTTAAAGCATTGCATTTCATATCATGAGCATCAAAGTGCGGCTTTTAAGCTTCAAAAGACAGTCCACACGAGACTAGAAGCTTCTCCCTCAAATGACGTCGTGGTCGACGCCGAACTTTTCGAAGTGTTAAGTCGAATGCTGCGTTTTGGGCTTGGAGAATCCCTTGGAGAACCTTGCTGGCCGACGCCAACCAACCGGGTTCTATCCGGTTTTATCACCCTCTTATCCGGTTCAATCTCTTAGGATTTGGTCGAGTTTATTTTTCTACTTGTTTGGACGACAGAATAGAGGCAAAACCTAGGTTATTTGTGACCTAGGTCCTCTCCTATAAATAGAGAGTCTTGGCTCTTATTCCCATACGGCTTCTCGCCTTAGCATCACATTGCAGAAAGTTATCCCGAGTATTGATACCTAAACATCACTCTGCTGAAATCATTACTCACCTCTCACCTTCTTTCATTCACTTGCCCGTTGAATGCGTGCAAAGAGCTACATAATATGCGATTATTTTTATCTCTAGGCACTTATTCAATCGATCGTTACTATGCCTTATACACATATCTCACAAAACACAATCCCTTTTTCCTTTGCTTGTTGCTGTTGCATCAAGAGATCCAGTGTGGAGATCCGGATCAGCAAGGTGGGACAACCTGAGGGCAATTACTCAAACTTCAAACGGTTTATTTATTTCGTGCTTTTTACCGCTTTACGTATTGTGGTTTAAGAGATGTAATCGCTCTTTTTAATTCCTCCCGACTAATGTAATTCTTTTAGTTTTCGCTTTTCTTTTCTTTATTTCTTTCTTTACCGCTTTCTTTATCACTTTATTTAGTATGTTTGGTTGCTTTTATTTATCATCGTAATATGCCACTTGCTTGTTGTTTACATCATTTTTAATCCACTACTCGAATTAGTAATGGTCGTCTTTGGACATGCGGAATAGAAGGGTTTTCCGTACGTTTAGTACCCTCGCACCCGAATCTGGTTCTCGGTTCAAAGACCAATGGAGTCTATTTTTAGCCTCTTTTAGTCTTAGTTTTCCATACTAAGATTGGAAGAGCAAGCTTTTGATTTTGTTAGTTTTCTTTCCTAAAAACCGATCGGCGACTCCTCTTTTTTATACATTATTCTCATTAAATCGCATCCCGGTTGTTTTCCGAATGCAGGGGTAAGAAATTAAAGTTATGGATTTGCCAACCGGGCAGAGACCAAGGCTGATTCCATTAGCCATGGCCTCTGGCCGGCACCGACCACCCTTAGGTACGAGGCCATGACCCGTACCTTGAGGACGAGTCGATGAGGCGGATCGGTGTTTTCACACCGATCCGGCCCTAGAGCCTCACGGCAGAACCTAAACCCTAATTCTATTTATCCCTTGATTGGTAAACAATATCCCGGGAATTCTTAAAATAATCCTAAAATTAAAATAATTGATAAAACCGCCATTCAAACTTTATTTAAACAGATTTAATAAAACTCGAAAATCTTAATAAAACGTTCATCCCCACATTCCAAAATCGACTTTCTAAAACCATCTTCAAAATAAATCTTTAAAAAGAGACCCGACATAAGTGGGGAAGCTTGGCGGGCCCCGACTGGCTGTGGTTCCTATAGTGACGACTCCACTAGGGATAAACTTTTTATTAAGAGGGCGAAACTTGAAAATTTGAGTAGTTAATTTTAACGATGTGCTTCCATTAGGCATCCTGCATTTAGCAACCTTTAAACTAGTTTAAATACCGTTTTGGACCCAAGGAAAATTTTATTCTACCTCCTATGTACCCTTTCTAGAGAGAGGCTCCCGCTAGTTCCTTTAGGCAGGCCCAACTAGGCCTCATTGCCCGCAGAAATGGTACCTCCTCCCTCATAGCACGCACTCTTTGGCTAAACCCTTTGGTTCACTGAGAGCCACCGAGAATTCTGGCTTATATCCTTATCTCGTGCAACCCATAGGGGACCAAATTCTTGGACTACGTATCACCATGTATGCAAACTCTTCAACTCTTTTGACTATAGAACTTTTTGGACTTTAGGTGTTACCCAAACTTCATTTGCATGCTTGAATGAGTGTGTGTGTTTTAGATTTAATCTTCTATTTGTGAGCCTTTAGGGATAGGTGAGGAGCACCGATTAGACCCTTGTATGGGTGGAAATAAAATACTTGAATAAATTTCCTAAAGTTAATCCATTATGTGCATTTAGCCAAAAGTCAAAACTCCTTCTCCTATTAGGGTTGGTCCATTGTTTGCACTTCTCTGTCATTCCCAGATTTTCTTTTAGTAGTCTAAGTAGTTGTTTCTTGTCAAGGGGCTTTACTGGAAATCCTCTTGTCTTTTTCAAATTGTTGAGTCCTTTATCTTTTACATTGCCATTTTCCATTTGCATTAGCTAAATAAAATCAGCTCATATTAGGTGAGTCCATTTACATGAGCCAAATAAAATCATCTCATATTAGGAGACTCCATTTGCATTAGCCCAATAAAATCATCACATATTAGACGAGTCCATTTGCATTAGCCAAATAAAATCATCTCATGTTAGATAAGTCTTTTGCATTTAGAATTCATCTTCTAATAGGTGAGCCCATTCTTTTTCATTTGCATTTAGTACAAAGCTGTAACCATCCGTCCTTAAGAAAATAATTAACTTTAAATACATTAAAGATTAGCTTTAGCGCGTGCATTTCAAATTTTCAAATATTTTCATATTACACATGTGTGTGTGTGTATATATATATATATATATATGTCAATGTTGTTAAAAATGCAAGAACCTAGGATGATGACAACGACGACGCACGAGCATACTCTATCAAAATTTAATGACTCAGAAGATAACATTATTATTTCTATAAATTAAATTTTATCAGCAACTAATAGCCTTAGTTGAGCATGTCTAAATAATTCTAAACATTAACATTTCCATATAACTAATTTATTTTGAATTTAAAAATCCTTAGACAAATGAAATTAATATAATTTTTGTAAACTTAATTTTACTAAAAATAAAATTCCTAGATTAAGATATACTTAATGAGCAAGATAATAATAAGCTTGGAGGATTAGGAAATAGATGAGAATAAAGAATTGGATTAGGATGAGTACTAATAAGAATTAGGCCGGAGGAATTAGGTCGGTCGGCCCAATTAAAGAGAAGGGAAGGGGGTATTTAAGCTAAGCTTTGTGGCTCGGGTTCATTTTTAACCTAAACCCATTTCAATCACAACACTCTCTCTCTCTCTTTCTCTAGCCACCGACCCCCTGCTCCTGCTCGTCCCGTCTTCACCGCCGATCGACGGCCCTAGCGGCACCACGACCACGTCGACAGCCGCCGCCGGTCGGCCACCATCATCTTCACCATCACCATCATCGGCCTCATCATCAAACCGCCCAACACCACACCCCTTTCCGTCACTTCCGTCTTCCGCCCCCTTATCCTTCATCTCAGCCACCGAAACGCCACCATGACGCCACCAACAGCCGCTACCACCACCTACTGTCGCACCGTTATCTGCTCCAGCCACCAAAAGCCAACCCGCCACTGGTTCTGCGCTTGCTTTTGCCCGATTCTACCCTAGTTGGTCGTGGCCCCTCCGGTTTCAGGCCCTGTCCGGCTCATCGCCCACTTTGACCGAGGCACCGGCGCCGCGTGCTACTCCTGGCGACTATTCCGGCCACCTGCTGTCTACTCCGTTTCAGTTCTCCCTCAATCTTTAACCCTCCAACCTGCAATCATCAAAAAACCCCTCAAAATTAACCCCTTCACCTTGGTTCTTAGGGTAATTTTCGGGTTCAATATTTAATTTCTTAGGGTAATTTTTAGATTCAGTTCGTTTAATTTAATTTCTTAGTTTAACTTTTCGATTCGGTTCCTTTTAATTCAAGTATTTAAGTTGTAATCGGTTATCCTTTTACTGTTTGGAGATTAAAGTTGGATTATGGTTTGTTTGTGACTGGTTCATGAAAAATCCGGTGATAGTTGGTATATGTTGGATATACTTGAAATTGAAGAAAAATTATGGACATTTTCTATATAAAGGACATTCATGAAGTAATTCGAGTCGGGAATTATTTTTGGTTAGTTTAAAGGGTTATTTGACCTAATGATGAGATTTTGGGAAAAATTGATGATGATTTCTAATGCTTGGGGAGTATGTGAAACTGAAGTGTGAGAAATTAGCATTCGGGAAATTAATTATACCCTCATAAAACAAAATAAGGTTAGAAAATAGGTGCTTAAAAGAATGAATAAAGGTAATTGCATAATAAAATAACTAATAACAGATACTTAAAAGTATAACCTTTCCTTGGTTTTAAAGCAATTATTGTATTAATACTATTTATTAATAAGTTTTTGGTAGAAAAGGGGAGGTAAGTATTTGGTGTAATGCATATACATATATTTATGTATGCACTTTATAAAAGGAAATAAATAAACCTTATAGGTTAGAGATAACCTAAATATTATTTAGGAGAAAACTATGTATATTAAGGTTAATATATATACATATATATGTATAAATATACATATATATACTTATGCATGTATTTAGAAGAAAGCTATATATATATATATATATATATATATATATATATATATATATATATATATATATATATATATATATATGTATGTATGTATGTATGTATGTACGTATGGTGTAAAATAAGATGAATAAATCGTATATATTAAATATATCATTAGTATCCGTTACTAAAAGCTGACTTTGTCAAGTTTCATTTCAAATATCATTGAAGTGAGTTAATAAATAAGAAATAAAAATTCAGTTTATTAATTAAACTTTTATATCTCTAATTAAGGTCATTGAGCGTCGTGCGATCATTCGGATTCCGCCCAAAAAGAAAAAGAAGGAGGAACATCAGCTCAAGGTACGTTCATTGATCGTGCCCTTCAATGTTTTATTTACAAATAAAGGCCGGATATGGTCGACATCAATAATAATAAAGATTCATTTGCAAATAATAGTTGCCATTGTTAATATGGACCCGCCCATCAAGTGCCATTATTTGGTACGCCTCAATATTCGAGGTTAGTAACACCGTAGCTTTTAACCTCCTTCAACCGGACTATCCGATCGATCCGGGTGTGTGCACATGCGTTTAGGGAAACCCCGATGATCGTAAAGGGATCCATTCGGATAATTAACTAGCAACAGTTTTACATTGTTCACTCTCCCTCATTTACAAATGAATTGAAATGCATGCGCTCAACTAAACTATTTCATTACATTTATTTTACAAAATGATAATGGGCGTATTGAGCTTCGGCCCACAATCCGAAAATATTTTCTTGTTTTATTTTACGTAAAGATGTTGAAGGCATGAAGCAAGAGACAAGTTCCGGTCGAGACTTAGAGGCTCGCAGTGGCAACCTAGTTGGGGTATTAATAATCAAGTGTCATTGACTTCGTATTACCATGTTTATAAAATATCGTTTAGAAGCCTTGCCCTTTCCTCCGGTAAGGGCGGCGGTGATGTCCCCGACCTCCTTTCCGCTACGCTAATCATCGGCTAGCGGCTTGTTTAGTCTAAAACGAGTGATCACGGGTTCGGGCGTTACGGATATTGTATCATAGCGTAGGTTTAAGAGATTCCTACGAGCCATATAGGAACCATGAGGATTGAGTTAGAATAGGAAGTATAAGTGCTCTAGCATTGAATGTTTGTATAAAGTACGAGAATAGAAAATATTCATAATGCTCAATTAAGTCTCAAAGTTGCAAGCATCGATTAACATAAGGATGATTATCCTAAAAAAAATAAAAATTGAGGACCATTCATCTATAAACTTTAATATGCCTAGCAACTTATAACAGGAAGTTGACAAAGCTTAACTCCCTCCCTTTGCCTATCCAAAATTCCAAAGTTAATATCAGTCCTATATATTAAGGAAATCATACCCAAAAGTTATCAAAGAAGATATCTACCTTTACGACTCTAACCGGATTCTCTAACAAACATAGAAAAATATACCGAATTACCAAAAGAAACCCCCAAAGCGTATAATGGGAAAATTTACCCCAACAGAGTTAGAAGGATAAATTAGGAATCTGAAAGAGATTTTTGTAATTATTAAAATACTTGAATACATAAGGTGACTATAAGAACATCACCTTTAATAGGGGAGGTAGGCATATGGTGGAACACGATTATGAGAAGATGTCAATGATGTGAGTTTACATGGGCCAAATTCTTGGAGAAAACTCGGGGCCAAAGTTATACCCTCTCCCGAGTACAATAGCAAAAAGAAAGAGTTTCGAAAACCAGGCATAACAACGAAAAGAACATGTCGTACGTCACTAAATTTAATGAGATGGCTTGATACGATCAGGTCTTTTGAGTGAATGAAATAACTTAGAAAACCCCAAGTGAAAGTAAGACGATTAAGGAAACCAAAGCCATGATAATATGCCTGGAAGGGCCAACCTCAACCAAATCAAAAGCTTTGTAACTACTCCTCATAAACCATGCCGAAAAGTATCATAGAATCTCATACAACAAGCCAATGCGGGGACAATAGTCTCTCGGCTTTCCTTTTCAAAACCATTATATGCATTATTCTCATTCAAGAGATTTATACTAATTTACATCAACTTAGGAAGTTCCCCAACTAAAGCCAAAGGGATATAAACTTCGGCCATATACTAAATTGATTTACATAATGGCCAAACGGTGAAAACATGTGGCCTCCTAAAATAATACTCCAATAATTATAGTTGGAGAAGACCTTCCCACTAACCTCACCTACTCCGATTTAGTTGACTTTAACATGATACTAAGAAGGGATTGATTGTCAAATTATGAGGCAAAAATTTATTGTGAAGGACAACAGGGCGATAGTATAGAGTTGACAAGAATGGAATGTGTATTTTATGGCACTAAGAATAGAAGGGAATATCCTATGATATCTTTTTGTAATACAACGGAACGTTTGAGAAAGGGATGCCAAGGTTATTCGAGTTATATTACTAAAGAAAATAAGAAATAATTAAGCCTTGAGGGTATTTTTGTCATACCCAACTTAAGATAGGATTTGAGAACATAACCGAGATTGCATTCGTAACAAGGTATGACCATTATAAGTTACTTGTCATGTCATTTGGGTTATCCAGATGCACCTGCCAAGACCATGGATCCAACAAATAGTATTGCCACAAACTTAGGGTAGTATTCATTGGTGATGTGTGGACATACTCCGAGATTAAGGAAGAACATGACTATTGTTGGAAAAAGGAAGTAGCAAGTTTGGAAAAGACATTAATTATATGTCCAACCTCAAAAGTATAGGTTTTGATTGAGCAAAGTGATATTATGAGGTCATGTTGTATCCAAAAAGGGAATAAAGATAGACCCACACCAGAAACGAATAGGTCAACCAATGTCTCTGAAATAAGGAGTTTTATAAGGTTAATTAGTGAAATATTATGGAGGACTTGTACAGAACTTTTAAAGGTGGTCCTACCCATGACTAGCCTCATATATCAAATCTCACTGATCTAATTAATATCAAAAGATATTCTAAAGCATTGAAAAACAAGTTAAACCATAGCCTCAGTTCTAATCCTTCCAAAAGAAAGTAAGGAATATGTATTTATATTACCACCTACAACTGGTAATTTTAAAATGATGAATTTCAAACCCACTTTTTGCCCTTTTCTGATGTGATTTGCTCCTCGGGCCCTATAATTGAGTGAGCGGACATACGTAAATGATGGTAGAGAGAAGGTTGGAACTCATTAACTCCTTATAAACCTCCAAAGTTGACTTTTAATAAACTTTGAACTAATTGAAGCTTCTATATCATTCCAGTAGTTGTAACTTTAAAAAAAAAATGGGTTATGAGTTAGAAATTAAATACCATTTATGGAAGGCTAACATCATAGTGCATTTTTTTCCTGGTGGCAGATGGAGGGAGTCCTACGATGAAATCCATCAATGTAGAATTCCATTTCCAGGTTGGGATCTCCAAAGGCTGCAACTTGCCCACGAGGCATTGATGTTCTGCCTTTACTCTTTGACATGTAAGACGCCTATCCACATATCTTGCAACTTCTTGTTTCATGTTGGGCCACCGAAATTATTCTTTAGATCTATATACATTTTTGTTTCCCTAGGATGGACAAAATATAAAGTCGTATGAGCCTCATCTAAAATCTTCTTTTTAATCTCCTCTTGATCGAGGCACACACCAACGATTTTGAAACCTCAAAGTTCCATCTTCATATCTAATGAATCCCGGGAATTTACTCCTTTCAATGTTCCGCACAATCCTCACCAACTTCTCATCTTTCTGCTGTCCTATTTTGATTTCATCTCGCAATTGTTGGTCCGACTTCCAAAACGTTTAGCACCCCTTTGTCTCCTTGGTATCGAACGATCTCAATTCCTACTCGTGTAATTACCGAAGAAGGATTAGTTGGGTGATAATCAAGGTATTCACATTATGTTGAGTTTTTCTACTCAAGGCCTCGGCTACGATGTTTGCTTTACCTGGATGATATAAAATCTCTAAATCGTAATCCTTTAGTAGTTCCAATCATCTCCTTTGCCTCAAGTTAAGCTCCTTTTGAGTGAACATGTACTTCAAACTTTGGTGATCAGTATATACCTTACAAGATACTCCATATAAATAATGTCTCCAAATTTTCAAAGCAAACACGACTGCAACCAATTCGAAATCATGAGTAGGGTAATTTCCTTCATATGGTTTCAACTGCCGAGAAGCCTAGGCGACCACTTTACCATTTTGCATCAATACGCACCCTAATCCGTTCTTCAACGCATCACTATAAATGGTATACTCCTTGCCTTCCTCGGGGAAGGTCGAGTATTGAGGCGATGAGTCGGCTTGCCTTTCAAGGTTTGGAATGTCTGTTAAATTCGCTCAAATATACTTAAAAGAGATGGTCGGACTCCATGGAATACCCAAAGATATAGTGTCCGATAGAGACACCCGATTCCAATCTCGATTTTAGGAGGCTTTACAACAAGCTTTTGGGACTAAGTTGAACTTTAGTAGCTCATACCATCTAGAGACAGATGGTTAAACCGAAAGAGTTAACCAAATTCTAGAAGGTATGTTACAAGCTTGCATCCTTGATTTCCAAGGAAAATGGGAAGAGTATCTTGCCCTGGTTGAATTCTCATATAACAATAGCTACCAGGCCACAATAAAAATGGCCCTATTCGAAACCCTCTATGGAAGAAAATGCGAGAACCCCCTTGTGTTGGAGCGATTTAGATGAGACGCTCACAATAGGACCGGAGTTGATACAAGATACTACTGAAACAGTGAGAATAACACAAAAGAGCTATGCAGATCGACGAAGGAAACCTCTACAGTTCTAGGTGGGGGATATGGTCTTTCTCAAGGTATCCCTAACGCAAGGACTCAAAAGATTCAGAATTAGGGGCAAATTAAGCCCTAGATACATAGGGCCATATGAGATAATTTGTAACTTAAGCCCCGTGACCTATAAATTATCTTTACCGATCGATCCGGGGCATATCCATGACGTTTTTCATATATCTCAACTTCGAAAGTACATATCCGACCCAAGCCACATCATAGAGGTTGAACCAGTGAGTATTGCCCAGAATTTAACACATGAGGAATATCCGGTCCACATTTTACATT
Source organism: Talinum fruticosum (assembly GCA_021018815.1). Lineage (NCBI taxonomy): Eukaryota > Viridiplantae > Streptophyta > Magnoliopsida > Caryophyllales > Talinaceae > Talinum > Talinum fruticosum. The sequence continues at coordinate 451,428 of JAITYX010000073.1, read as the reverse complement.
GGAGGATTAAACAGTTTTGTACTAAGACTATTCCTCTCGGTCAAGGTCTTATAGTCGAATCACACTTCAACCGAAGCCACTTGGGAAACCGAAAAATATATGAGAAACCAGTACCCACACTTATTCTAAGGTAATATCTATACCATCTTACCTGCAAGTTTCGAGGATGAAATTTTATCCGCAACTAGTAGCCTTAGTTGAGCATGTCTAAATATTTCTAAACATTAACATTCCATATAACTAATTTATTTTGAATTTAAAAATCCTTAGACAAATGAAATTAATATAATTTTTGTAAACTTAATATTACTAAAAATAAAATTCCTAGATTAAGATAAGCTTAATGAGCAAGATAATAATAAGCTTGGAGGATTAGAAAATAGATGAGAATAAGGAATTGGATTAGGATGAGTACTAATAAGAATTGGGCCGGAGGAATTAGGTCGGTCGGCCCAATTAAAGAGAGGGGAGCGGGTATTTAAGTTAAGCTTTGTGGCTCGGGTTCATTTTTAACCTAAACCCATTTCGGTCACAACACTCTCTCTCTCTCTCTCTCTAGCCACCGACCCCCTGCTCCTGCTCTTCCCGTCTTCACCGCCGACCGACAGCCCTAGCGGCAACCCGACCACGCCGACAGCCACCGCCGGTCGGCCACCATCATCCTCACCATCACCATCATCGGCCTCATCATCAAACCGCCCAACACCACACCCTTTTCCGTCACTTCCTTCTTCCGCCCCCTTATCCTTCATCTCAGCCACCGGAAACACCACCACACGCCACCGATAGCCGCTACCACCACTTACTGCCGCACCGTCACTACTCCAGCCACCAAACGCCAACCCGCCACCGGTTCTGCGCCTGCTTTTGCCCGATTCTACCCTAGTTAGTCGCGGCCCCTCCGGTTTCAGGCCCTATCCGGCTACCGCCCACTTTGATCGGGCATCGACACCGCTTGCTACTCCCGGCCATTGCTCCGGCCACCGATCTGTCTACTCCGTTTCGGTTCTCCTCAATGTTCAGCCCTCCAACCTTCAATCATCACAAAAACCCCTCAAAAATTAACCCCTTCACCTCGGTTCTTATTGTAATTTTCAGATTCAATATTTAATTTCTTAGGGTAATTTTCAGATTCGATTCGTTTAATTTAATTTCTTAGTTTAACTTTCCGATTCAGTTCCTTTTAATTCAAGTATTTAAGTTGTAATCAGTTATCCTTTTCTGTTTGGAGATTAAAGTTGGATTATATTTTGTTTGTGACTAGTTCATAAAAGAGCTGGTGATAGTTGGTATATGTTGGATATACCGAAATTGAAGAAAAATTATGGAAAATTTCTATATAAAGGACATTCAGCAAGTAATTGTGAGTCGGGAATTATTTTTGGTTAGTTTAAAGGGTTATTTGACCTAATGATGAGATTTTGGGAAAAATTGATGATGATTTCTAATACTTGGGGAGCATGTGAAACTGAAGTGTGAGAAATTAGCATTCTAGGAAATTAGTTATACCCTCATAAAACAAAATAAGGTTAGAAAATAGGTGCTCAAAAGAATGAATAAAGGTAATTGCATAATAAAATAACTAATTACCGTACTTAAAAGTATAATCTTTCCTTGGTTTTAAAGCAATTATTGTATTAATACTATTTATTAATAAGTTTTTGGTAGAAAAAGGGAGGTAAGTATTTGGTGTAATGCATATACATATATTTATGTATGCACTTTTTAAAAGGAAATAAATAAACCTTATAGGTTAGAGATAACCTAAATATTATTTAGGAGAAAACTATGTATATTGAGGTTAATATATAGAGATATATATATATATATATATATATATATATATATATATATATATTTATGCATGTATTTAGAAGAAAGCTATATATATTTCTAAGATTTATATATATATATGTATATATATATATATATATATATGCATGGTGTAAAATAAGATGAATAAATCGTATATATTAAAGATATCGTTAGTATCCTTTAGTAAAAGCTGACTTTGTCAAGTTTCATTTCAAATATCTTTGAATTGAGTTAATAAATAAGAAATAAATATTCAGTTGATTAATTAAACTTTTATATCTCTAATTAAGGTCATCGAGCGTCGTACAATCATCCGGATTCTCGCCCAAAAAGAAAAAGAAAGAGGAACATCAGCTCAAGGTACGTTCATTGATCGTGCCCTTCAATGTTTTATTTACAAATAAAAGCCGGAATTGGCCGACATCAATAATAATAAATATTCACTTGCAAATAATATTTTCTATTGTTAATATGGACCCGCCCATCAAGTGCCGTTATTTGGTACGCCTTAATATTCAGGTTGGTAACACCGTAATCGTTAACCGCCTTTAACCGGACTATCTCGATCGGTCCGGGTGTGTGCACATGCTTTTAAGGGAAACCCGATGATCGTAAAGGGATCCATTCAGATAATTAATTAGCAATAGTTTTACATTGTTCACTCTCTCTCATTTACAAATGAATTGAAATGCATGCGCTCAACTTAATTATTTCATAACATTTATTTTACAGACATGATAATGGGCGTATTGAGCTTCGGCTCACAATCCGAAAACATTTTCTTGTTTTAATTTAGGTAAAGATGTTGAAGGTATGAAGCAAGAGACAAGTTCCGGTCGAGACTTAGAGGCTCGTAGTGGCAACCTAGTTGGGGTGTTAATGATCAAGTGTCATTGACTTCGTATTACCATGTTTGTAAAATATCGTTTAGAAGCCTTGCCCTTTCCTCCGGTAAGGGGGCGGTGATGTCCCCGACTTCCTTTCCGCTGCGCTAATCATCGGCTAGCGGCTTGTTTAGTCTAAAACCGATGATTACGGGTTTGGGGTGTTACAAAAACAAATTCATCCCAAATTAGGTAATGCACTATCATATAGAAAGCGTCCTATCTTTAGGGTTGTTTTATTAGATTATGATCTCAATTAAGTTGTGCATCATATCATCTAATAAAACACCCCTAAGGACAAGTCAGTCTCGCGCTTAAGTTTTTTTCTCCCAAAAGTGATCTTATCTCCTATGTTCCTAAACATGATCCTTTGGGCTACGAGAATAAGGAAGTCTACGGCAACCGGGTACCATCGGAATACGAGCTCTAAAAGATTAGAATGCCTCACCAAGGAGTCTAGCACATCTTCTTTTCTTTTTATGCCCGCGATCTACATCGAGTGCAACAAACTTCGGCGCACACTACACCGTCACAATCTACAAGTTGTCCTAATACATTACTTAGAAAGAGTTCCATTCTAATGGATTCTAACCCAAAGCGAGTATCTTAACCTTAGTTTACTTAATGAGAATATAGCTAAGCTGGAAACCAGGTTGAATGATCAAGAGGAACATATATCATCTATATCGAGGGATCTTAAGACTATCATAAGGGCTATTGAGGCTAGTAAAAGAGATGAGGAAGCTGAATGTTTAAAAAAGGAAGAAGTCGAATACGATGAACGTTTGAGAAGGGAAGCGACCTTGGTTTTGCCACCTCCACCTATGTTGTCTCCTCCAAGTAGTCCCAAATGCAAATCCGCTAAATGCGAATCCAAATCTTAGCCTCGATTCTCGTTTAGATAAGATAGAACGAATGTTAAGAGAGTTATCCATGTTCATTAATCATTACTTTGATCATAAGGGATTCACTTAAACTACCTCCTAAGTTTACCATGATTGATATTAAAGTCGAAGGTTCCGAGAATCCCCATCATCATGTATGCAACTTCTTAGAGCAATGACTCTTAAGAGCATTCCTGAAGACACTTACCACATCATCTTCCTCTGGACACAACAATGCCTAGAAAAACCTTCAGCCCAATTATAATGGGCAAGAAGGAGAACTTCATGAATTTCCTTACCGGATAGAGAGCAAAGGCAGCCCATATGGTTGATCAACCCTCCGAGAAGGACCAAGTTCGGATCATAAGAAAAACCTTCAGCCCAATTACAATTGGCACCTCAAATTTCTACCTATAATGAACTTTTCAACCCTTAGAGATGCTTGGTTTGCTGATAGAAGAAGAGCTGTCACCACAACCACAAAAGTCATAACTAGGCATAGAGGTAATTATCGCTTCAAAGATCGGAAAACCTCTAATACCGGCAATGCTAACAGGGTGCAGATGTCATGCCATTAATAGGTATACTGATTACACTTTTATTGATACTACTTAGACCAAAGCCCTTGATAGTCTCTTGGAAAGAGGGAAGATAGAATTTCCACCTATTAGAGTAGAATCGAAGCCACAAAACAATCCAAAAATTGGGACGCTTGAATGTTTTGAGGACATGATACCGAACAACATTGGACATTCAAAAATAAGCTAGAAACCATGTTTCAAAATGGCCAACTACCTTTGTCTAAGCTGCCTAGAAACCAAGCAATAATAAAAACCCTTTTAATGGCACCTTAGCAATTTTCACTGAACCCACTCCAGGTCAATGGGATCTATCGGTTTTATCTAAGATATTACCAAGTGGAAACCACTTCTTAGCTTACCTCTGGTTGATCCTAAAGTCTAGGGGCAATGGGTAACCGATGAAGAAGATCTCTACAAAACAAGAAGCAATTGTGACAACAATAGTGACAACTTCGGGGCACACCACCCTTGGAAGAAAAAGACTTTTGGGGAGACACTAAAAGTCCTACAATTAAGTTCCCTACCAGATCTAGATAGCACATTCCACCCTTGGGTTTATAACAGACTTAGGAAACCCTAAGAAAGCCTGAAGCTACAAAGGAAGAAGACCCAATCTTAAGCAACTTCGGAAATTAAAAGCCGACATCTCAATTTGGCTATTAATATCTGCTTCCCGAAACATAGTCAAGCTTTAATTGATGCACTCAAGCAACATCGAAGTCCGTCCCGAAACCACACTAGAAGTAGTAGGATTGGTTAACAGTGGGGATGGAACCATCACTTTTGATTAGAAAGATCTCCCAAAAGAAGGCGTTGCACACAACAATGCCCTTTACTTAACCGTAACTTGCATCAAAAAGTTTGTTCCCTTAACATTGGTAGATGATGGATTAGCGAGTAAATGTATGCCCTTGGAGAACTGCTAGAAGGTTAGGAATTAGGGAGCAACTCTCTAAATAGACTGTCCATCTTCGATGTTATGATAATTCTAAAAGAACAGTCTTGGGAACAGTGACCTTGCCAATCAATATAGGGCCGGTGGAAAGGAACATCTAATTCCCAGTCCTAAACATCCCAGCTACCTTCAATTTACTTCTAGGATGCCCTTGGTTGCACGATCATCGAGCGGTGCCCTCTACACTGCATCGGAAAGTTAAGATGATCATCAAAGGTTAAGTCACAACTTTCAACAGGGATAACCTTTGTGCTACTATCACTTCTAAAGAATCGGTAGTTGAGATCGAGCATGATGTTAATGACGAAGAACTATATGGATTCGAAACCGTCTCTACCTTAGAAAGGGTTTAAACACCTTTTAATTTTAACCCTTATGGAAACCCTAGTGTCCTTTTGATGCTTAGGAAGAAGGGGTATTTTCTAGGTCTTATTGTAGGCGGAAGGGCATACCACCTTATTTTTCTACCCCTTGAACCCACTAATAACTACAACTTCGGACTAGGCTATCAACCTACTACTAAGGAAATAACTCAAGCCAAGTGGGAAATTCAAACAAAGAGGACTGCACCACACACAGTCTACTCTATTAAGCCCTTTCCCAATACTACGAATGGGTAGTTTCTAAGAGAAAGAGATAACTTCCCTTATTATGGTTTTCCCGAGCCTTACTACATCGAGGAAAAAGGCATCCTAGTACCTAGTATGGAAGTTTTCAATGACTACTATATTCTAGAAAAAGAGGCACCTTACCTCCTTAAAGAGTCCACATTAGACTGGACCAATCTTACCGGAAATAACATTTTCGGTCTTCTATTGGAGAAGAGGGTAATCTAGAAGGAAACTTAGTCTTAGTACTGTCACGAGCTATGTCACACCCACAGTTCGATCCGTACTGCATTCATCACCGACGTTGATATTGAAGGGTCCAAGCATGTTACTTGGATTGACGCCGAGGAGGGCCAGGAATTTGCTTGTCGACCTAGGAGCGCATCCTCTTGCTAAGTCTAGTGCTAGGGCTTGTACTTCTTCTTCTGTTGTCTCTAGTTTTTTCCTAATTTTGTCATTTCTAATTCTATTTACGAGTCTCATTGCTTCATTCAATAAAGTGAACCTTTCCTTTTAGTCCTTACCTACTCTTACTCTTTGTTGTTTTGCCTCTAATGATGAACAAGAAATTCCTAAAGAATTAATAAAAGCTTTTGTAGATCATGAAAATCGCTAACCAATAATAGTGAAAACAATAATAATTAACATGGCATCACTGATCAACCCCAAGAAGTTAAGATTGGGAAAACTTTGGATCCAGTAAGAGTGGAAACAGTTAACTTCGCTCCTTGTAGAATTTATTGATGTCTTTGCATGGTCTTAAAAAGACATGCTGAGTATAGATCCGAGTATAGCTGAACACAAAATCCCGCTTTAGGAAGATACTAAGCCGGTGAAGCGAAGTTGCGGCGGATGAAACCAGAATGGACTTTGAAAATTAAGGAAAAGGTTTAGAAACTGTTAGAGGTCGGGTTCATTAAGATTGTTCACTATTCCTCTCTCGAAGAACGATGGCAAGGTTTATATGTATGTCGACTTCGGGGATTTAAACAAGGTCGGTCCTAAGATGATTTCCCATTGCCTAATATCGATCTCCTAGTGGATAATACGAGTAGGTCATGCTTTGCTCTCGCTCATGGAAGGTTATGCTTGGGTATAATAAGGTAAAGATGGCTGAAGAAGATATGGAAAAGACGATCTTCATCACATAATGGGGGACTTATTGTTATGTGGTGATGCCATTTGGGCTCAAGAATGCTTTGGTGCAACGTATAAGAGGACATCAACAGCTCTGCTACATGATATGATCCATAAAGAAGTTGAAGTTTACATAGATGATATGATTATAAAATCCAAAGATAAGGCGGGGCACCTACCCGGCCTAAGAAAATTCTTCCATAGACTTAGGAAGTATAACATGCGTCTTAATCGCCAAAAGTGTGCCTTTGGAGTAACCTCGGGTAAACTACTAGGCTATGTTGTCGATCTTAAGGGAATTGAAGTTGTTCCATCCAAGATCAAAACCATTGAAGAGATCCCTCCACGAAGTATGGAAAAAGAGATAAGGTGTTTGCTAGGATGTTTACAATACATTACTCGTTTCATATCAAAACCGACTATGGTTTGTGAACCTATTTTCAAGAAATTAAAGAAAGGATGTGAGCCCATTTGGGATAGTGAGTGCCAACAAGTATTCGAAAAGATTAAGGAATACCTGGCTAATCCTCCAATGTTAGTTCCACCCCAATTAAGGAAACCTTTACTTCTATATCTCACCACAACGAAAACAACCGTGGGAGCCATGCTAGCTCAACGAGATTGGAAAGAAGAACATGCGATCTACTATCTAAGTAAAAAGTTCCTGGATTATGAGACTAGATTCACGTCATAGAGAAGACATCATTAGCATTAGTCTGGGCTACCAAGAAGCTCATGCATTACATGTTAGCCCATACGGTAAATGTAGTGGCACTTATGGATACTATTAAGTACATACTTGAGCAACCGACTAACAGCAGTAAGATAGCGCGATAGATCGTCATGTTATCGAATTCGAACTCAAGTTCATCCCTCAAAAGCGATCAAAGGAAGGATAGTGTCGGAATTCTTAGCTTATTTACTCGTGCTCGAATCACAACCCGAACACCTTGATTTTCCGGATAAGGATATTCTGCAAGTAGAGGTGGACGTTTGCACAATTTACTTCGATGGCGCTTCCAATCGAAGGGCTTTGGAGTAGGAATTCTTTTAGTCTCACGGGAGGGAGCACATACTCCCATTTTAGTCAAACTAGACTTCGAAGTCACCATTAACGCTGCAGAGTATGAAACTTATGTGATAGGACTTGAAGCTACTACAGAGATTGGGGTCAAGAATATTAGGGTTTTCGATTATTCCAGTTTGATAATCAACCAGATTTCACAAAGGCGGAAGGTACGTAGTGAAGCCTTCACACCCTACAAAGCATACCTGACGGAATTGTCTAAACACTTTACGAACATCTCTTTCACTTACCTTCCTAGGGATGATAATCAATTCGCATATGCACTAGCCAAGTTAGCATCCATGATTAATATCCCTACAGGCATTCATTCAATACCCTTTCACATTGAGCTGACTGAGTCATCCTACACACATATATACATTAGAAGTACCTAATACCGACCATGCCAGTTGGTATCATGATATTTATCAGCATTTGAATAAGCAAGAGTATCCCCTTGACTCCACACCTAAAGCCCAATGAGTTCTCGGGCCACTCAATTCTTCGTCAATTAGAGGCAATTGTTTAAGAAAACCAACTCTAGGATTAACTTACTTTGTGTCAATAAACATGAAGTAAAGAGCATCATGGAGGAAATTTATGGTGGGTGAAGACTCGGACTTTACATAGACATCATTATGAGTTCCATGAAAGAATCGGGTATAAGACTTCAGCTCTCATAAGGTTTTGATTACAAGTTATTCTATGTGCGTTAGAAAGTTTTCCGAGTGTTACGAGAATCTATTGCATTCGTTTTCATCCGCTTCGATCGACTCGGAAAGCATACTCTTACATGCCATTCTACACACTCGTTACGAGTCACTCGGACAACACTCAAATATATCGCATGTTCAAACATTTACTATAACGTGTATAAACTTAGATCCGACTTCGTGTTCCAAGAATTACCATGTTAATTCATTCTTCTAAGTCAGTATATTTTGTTTGAACTTTGCTTTGTCTAAATCAAGTCTGTCTACTACGATATTCTTTATTTGACTTGATTCTCTTTTAGACTCGACTCGGATGGATTTTGAGTCTCATGGATATTAGACTCGGAAAATTCTATTCTTTTTCGACTCAAATAATTATGCGAGTTAATTATCTTAATTAATTTATTATCTGTGTCTAATCTTGGACCAAAGTATTTTATACTTTGAGAACCAAATTGATTTACTTTTGTAGGTTATTTAAACGAGGCTATCCTATTTTTGAAATACAAAAGTAATCGGCTTCAAAACGTCAAATCACCAGCAAACAAGGCTTTTTCCACTTCGACCAAGGCCCCGACATCTGTGTCAAAGTTGTCCGTTTCCAAAGCTGGAAATCTGCAACGCTAAGGTTAACGGTGGTTTCCACCTTACTTTTCAAGACACCACTAGTGAATTGGGACTTCCAAAGGTGTTAAGAGTCATTGCCCAACGTTCATACCTCAACGGATATTATATGAGTGACTCGGAAAATCCATTGCAACGGTAACAAAGGACTTCGAGTCGGAAGATGGTCACAATGGCTAATCCGCTTGGTTATCTATAAATAGAAGCCAACTCTTAAGACTTGAAGATTGTTGAACGAATTGTCAGTACACATTCTTAAGCAAAAGTCTTTGTATTCATACTCAATCTTCTACTTATAACTCCAACTGTGTATTTAATATTCTTTGAGTTGTAAGGTCTTGTAATCTGTTACATACACTTATTCTTACTTTCGAGTAAGGTCCCTTAACCGAGCTGTAAGGGTTAACTCAGCTCGGTTGTCCCTAGTTGTAAAGGTTATCTCGGTTAGGAAGTACTAGATCGGATAAGGGAATTTCGAGTCTAGGAAAAACATGTAAGGAGTTGTCTAAGGGAGCAACTCCGGTTGAGTCATTCTACTGTATATTGTGGATTCAAAATAATGGATTTCACTTCGTGCTTGGATTCGCACGGTCCGTGGTTTTCTGCCCGAGGAGGGTTTCCACGTCCGAGTTGATACTTGTCCGAGTCCAATCTAGACTCGGACACATTTAAAGTTCTGTCCAATCAGTATCTTCATCTTCTTCTTAACTCCGAGTCGGTGTTTTTTAGTTCATTCTTGACTCACATTCTCCTCGGAGTCATATCTAGTGTTTAACTCGAGTTAATTTCCTCATCGCCCTATTCACCCCCTCTAGGGTGACTTATCTTCTCCGAGAGCAAGCCTTCTATTGGTATCGAGCCTAGCCTTTTAGAAAGGATGTAACCATCCAAAAGTCTAAAGATCAAATGGCTCGGAACAACGGAGAGTTCGATGAACGAAGATCTTCCGACGAGACCACCAAAGTTCAAAGGATCTAACTCGTGCACTCGGAAGAAGCTCATGGAATGTTTCCTGCTAGATCGTGATGAGGATGTCCGGAACATCATACAGGTAGGCAACTACATTCCCATGAAGACGGAAGAAACAAGACTCGTGCCCAAGACAAAGGCTGAGTTCACTCGCTATCGACACGGAAAAGTTCGGAAAGAACTTCAAGGAGATGAAGATTCGATGTGCGCCATCAGCTCAAAAGAGTACACCGAGTGTCTTCCTGTGATACGGCCAAAGAAGTATGGGACACACTTGGTCAACACTTATGAAGGCACAAGCCGAGTCGGACAAGCGAAGATAAGCCAATATCTTCACAAGTATGAGCTGTTCAAGATGGAGCCGAAGAGAACATCACCCGGATGTTCATCCGCTTCACCGAGATTACCAATAATCTCAAATCTTTGGGTAGAAAGAAATGTGCGGAAAGATACTCGAAGCGTACCCAAGAAAAGATGCGGTCTTAAGGTGACAGCTATCGTAGAGGCTCGGAACTTGTCTCTACCGAAGCCGGACGAACTCATTGGGAAGCTTCTCACCCATGAGATCCACCTGGAAGAGGAGGATGCAGAGGTCGACTTCAAAAAGAACATTGCAGCTGAAAGCTTCAAAAACCAGAGAAGCAAATCTGAGTTCTTCGACTCGGAAGAGGATCCCATGGCACTTATCGCTAAAGGCTTCAAGAGAATGATGAAGCACAAGAGATGGGATAAGAAGCTAAGAGAAGAGTTCTATAAGAAAAACAAGAAGGATAGAAAAGGTAAACACTCTTCTCCTTCAAAGTTATCCTTGACTAAGAACTACGGCTATTTTGAATGTGGCGATAAGGAACACATAGTCAAGGACTGTCCCAAGAGAAAGAGGGACAGAAGAAAGAAAAAGGCTATGATGGCCACATGGAGTGATGAAGACTCATCGGAAGACGATGAAGACTCGGATGACTCAAAATGTCCGATGGTACTCTCTAACTCGGAAGGCTGAAACGAGTCGGACTCGGATCACTCAAACAGTGAGGAAACAAATCCTCGGGAGGTAATTGAATACTTCTCGAAGTTTTCCAAAGTTGGTTTAGCTAAGTATATTCTCACTTTGGAAGAGAAGTCCAATTCGACTCTTCTTTTTAAAGAACAACTTGAGTCAATCACTTCGAGAGCATCTCTTTAAAAAATGAATTGGAAAAGCTGAGAATTACTCTAAGAGAACTTAAGACTAGTGATCAATCCAATGAGGCCGAGTCCGAGTTACTCGAAGGGAAAATGACAAACTAAAGCAAAAGCTCAACGAGTCTCAAGATCTTGTTTTAAAGTTTACTCAAGGTCGAAAAAACCTTGATATGCTCTTAGGGTCCCAATGTGTCTCCTTAAAAAAAAAAAAAGGTCTTGGTTTTAACAAAGAGGAGGAATCCAATTCCTACTCGAACTTTTCAAAAGGACTCCAGAACTGTGAAGTTCGGGAAGGCTGAGCACGGTCCTATTCATAAGAATGAAAGGAAGACCGAGCCTAGACCAGACTTACGGAGAAAACCTTCTCCACCGGTTTATAAAAGAAAAGTTTTTCAAAAGAAAGAGACACGGACTCGGTTCTCTAAACGGAAGACTTAGAATCGGACCAAACCCAAAGTCATTCAAATCTAGGTTGCGAAAAGTCTTCTTCCTCGAAAAGGACCACAATAAACGGTGTTCTTGGGTTCGTTAGAGGAAATGAGAAGGGTTAGTTTGTTTCGATTTGCAGGTGAATCATAAAAGAACAAAAGGGCATTGGTACCTAGGCAGTGGATGCTTACACCACATGTCGGGAGATTCAAGACTCTTTTCGAGTTAGAAGACTACAAAGGAGGAAAAGTCACATTTGGGGATGACAGCAAAGGTAAGATAATTGGCATTGGCAAGATTAGCAAAGGAAGCAATCCGGTCGGCCCAAGTATACCTTGTCAAAGGGTTAAAGTACAACTTGCTAAGCATCTCTCAACAAGTGTGATAAAGGTCAAGAGGTAAGATTCACTCGGACCAATTGCTATATTTCGATGATGCTACCAAAGAGATTAAGCTCTCGGGTAAGAGATCATGTAACGGTTACACTATTCCTCTTTCGACTCGAGTCAGAACTTATCATGTTTAAAAGCATCTCTTCATGATGATTCATGGTCATGGCATCGTAGACTAGGTCATGTTAGCATGCATACCATTAAGAAACTTGCATCTCATGATTTAGTCGGAGGATTGTCCGATTATGCATTTAAGAAAGATAAAATTTGCGAAGCATGCACAAAAGGGAAACAAGTCGGATCATCTTTCAAATCTCTGAAAACTGTTTCCACATCCAAGGTGCTTGAAATGTTGTATATGGATTTATGTGGTGAAATCCCTAACAAGAGCCTTGGAGGTAAATCATATGTACTTGTGATTGTTGATGACTACTCATGATTTACCCGGGTTTGTTTTCTCAAGCACAAAAATGAAGTATTCAAAGAGTTCGAAAGCTCTGCGAGAAAATTCAAGTTGAGTCTCGGACTCGGATCAAAAGAATTCGAATTGACCATGGAAGGGAGTTCGACTACTTAGAATTTGCGGAGTTCGTGATAAGAATGGTGTCTCGTACAACTTCTCAGCACCAAAAACTACTCAATAAAGTGGAGTAGTGGAGAGAAAGAACCGAACTTTTGAAGAAATAAGAAGGATAATGATGATTGAACATGATCTACCTTACTATTTACAGGCTGAGGCGATTATTAGAGCAAACTACACACTTGAATAGATGCCTCATCGGACCCATCCTGAAGAAAACTCTATACGAGCTCTACAAAGGGAAGAAACCCAACATTTCATACTTCAAACCCTTTGGATGTAAGTTTTATGTTCATAACAATGGTAAGGATCACCTAACCAAGTTTGATGCTTAGTCGAGATGAAGGTATTTTTCATGGCTACTCATCTCATAGTAAAGCATATCGCATTTTCAATGAAAGAACTAACAAATTGGAAGAAACCATCCACGTTGTTTTTATGTGATTGAATAGGAAAAACCAAGTGAGTCAACATTCTCGGATCTAAAGCTCAGCCGAGATGTCAAGGAAAGGTCACTCGGAATGGGGTAACTTAGAACAATCGATCGGAATGAAACGACTCAAGAGCCAACTCGGAATGTTGAAGGCCAATCGGATGAGCAAGCTCACTTAGAACAGGACTTATGAAGATCAACCAATTCAAACTACAAATCCGGTGAACCAGAGAACAGGTAGAGCATTCAAATATGCTTCGAGCCACCCACTCGAAAACATCTTGTCCGATATCAATAGTGGGGTAAGAACTCGTTCCTCTCTACAAAATCTATGTGCATTCACTGTATTCATATCATTAACTGAACCCAAAAATGCACTAGAGGCCCTAAATAAACCTGAATGGGTAGAGGCCAAAAGGTAAACAAGTCAAATCATCGTTCAAATCTCTGAAAACTGTTTCCACATCCAAAGTGCTTGAAATGTTGCATATGGATTTATGTGGTGAAATCCCTATCAAGAGTCTCGGAGGTAAATCATATGTGCTCGTTATTGATGATGATTACTCACAATTTACCCGGGTGTGTTTTCTTAAGCATAAAAATGAAGCTTTCAAAGAGTTCGAGCAAGCTCTGCGAGGAAAATCCAAGTTGAGTCTCGGATTCGGATCCGGAGAATTTGAGCCGACCATGGAAGGGAGTTCGACTACTCGGAGTTTGCAGAGTTTTGTGATAAGAATGGCATCGTCCACAACTTCTCAGCACCAAGAACTCCTCAACAAAACGGAGTAGTGGAGAGAAAGAACAGAACTCGTTGAAGAAATAGCAAGGACAATGATGATTGAACACAATCTACCCTACCATTTTTGGGCTGAGGCGATCAACACATCTAACTACACTTTGAACAGATGCCTCATTAGACCCATCCTAAAGCAAAAACCATAAGAGCTCTACAAAGGGAAGAAACCCAATATTTCATACTTGAGACCCTTTGGATGTAAGTGTTTCATCCATAACAATGGTAAGGATCACTGACCAAGTTTGATACTCGGTCGGATGAAGGTATTTTTCTTGGTTATTCATCTCAAAGCAAAGCATATCGTATTTTCAATAAAAGAACTAACAAATTGGAAGAAAGCATCCTCGTTGTGTTTGATGAGACTGAACAGGAAAAACCAAGTGAGTCAACATTCTCGGACCTAAGGCTGAGTAGAAATGATGATCATGATGAAAAGGAGCTCATCAAGAATCAAATCCATGGCACTCATAATGAAGTCACTCGAACGAAGTCACTCGGAATGAGACAACTCAAGAACCAGCTCGGAATGTTGAAGGACAATCTGATGAACAAGTTCACTCAGAATAGACTTCTACGGATCAACCATTTCAACCTACAGATCTGTTGAACCAGAGAACAGGTAGAGGATTCAAGTATGCTTCCGAGTCACCCACTAGAAAACATCTTATCCGATATCAACGAGTGGGGTAAGAACTCGTTCCTCTCTTCAAGATCTATGTGCATTCACTGCATTCATATTATTAACTGAACCCATAAATGCTCTAGAGGCCCTAAATGAACCTGAATGGGTAGAGGCCATGCAAGAGGAACTCAATCAATTCGAAAGAAACCAAGTTTGGACTCGACCAAACGACCTTCGACCACCCTATCATAGGAACCAAATGGGTTTTCAAGAACAAACTGGATGAAGGTGGGTTGGTAGTCAAAAATAAGGTTAGACTTGTGGCTCAAGGTTACAATCAAGAAGAAGGGATTGATTGTGGGGAAACCTTTGCACCTGTAGCTGAATTGAAGCTATTAGAATTTTATTGGCATTTGAATCTAACATGAATATCAAATTGTATCAAATGGATGTTAAATGTACAATTCTCAATGGTTTAATTGAAGAAGAAGTCTATGTTGAGCAACCCCTGGATTTGAAAAATCAGAATTTCCTAATCATATTTTCAAACTGCAAAAAGCTCTCTATGGTCTTAAACAAACTCCCGGAGCTTGGTATGAAAAGACTGAGTAATTTCTTGGTTTAAAATGATTTTAGGAGGGGTCAGATTGACAAGACTCTCTTTATAAAAACCAAGGGGAAAGACTTTCGATTGCTCGGATATATGTTGATGACATAATTTTTGGAGCTACTAATGAAATTCTATGTCGAGAATTTTACGAGTTAATGGGATAGGAATTTCAAATGAGTATCATGGGAGAACTCAATTTCTTCCTTGGTTTACAAATCAAGCAAGACAGAGATGGAATATATGTCCATCAATCAAAGTACACCAAGGAACTACTAAAGAAGTATAAACTTCAAGATGCAAAGCATGCAAGCAACCCCCATGAGTAAGCAGCATAAAACTGGACACGGAAGAAAAAGGTAAAGAAGTAGATCGAAACTCTATCGAGGTATGATTGGATCTTTGCTATATCTTACTTCCAGTAGACCGGACATAATGTTTAGTGTCCGTTTATGTGCAAGATTTCAAGCTAATCCAAAAGAATCACATCTCACTACGGTGAAGAGAATATTCGAGATATCTTGGAGGGACTCGGAATTTAGGTCTATGGTACTCCGGAGACTCGGAACCGACTCTCACTGGATACTCAAATGCTAATTATGATGGGTACAAAGTTGATAGGAAGAGCACCTCAGGAGCTCTGTCGGTTTTGGGTCGATCCCCGATATCTTGGCATTCAAAGAAGCAAAACTCGGTAGCTCTATCAACTGTCGAAGCTGAGTATATCGTAGCTGGGGCATGCTGTGCTCGGATTTTATGGATAAAGCAACAGTTGAGAGATCTTGGACTTACATTCAAATCAATTCCAATCAAGTGTGATAATCGAGTGCAATCGGCATCACCAAGAACCCGGTTCGAGCACTCAAAGACAAAACATATTGAGGTTAGGTACCATTTCTTAAGAGACCATTCTGAGAAAGGTGATATTAAACTTGAATTCATTCCTACCAATCTTCAATTAGCTGATATCTTTACTAAGCCACATAGTGAAGATCGGTTTTGCTTTATTAGGAATGAGCTTGGTATGTTAAACGCATAATTATGTGCTTTTCTATTTGAAAATTCTTGGCATGATTATGTGTTGTGCGCTTACTTTCTTTAATAAGTTATTAGTTCAATTGAACTAGTGATACTTGAGCTAAGAGTTATTATTTGTTTGCGGTTTCTAAGTCACTCGAAACTTAGCTGAGTCAAACTCAGATTTTGAGAAAAATGGACATCAAACTTATGAAATCATCTCTAGACAAGTGGAGAATTTCGGAATTTATCTTAAAAATCTTTCTTGTTGGAATTCTAACTGTTGGAGAAGAAAACAGTCACACCGGTCGGAGGTGACTCGCTGAAGAGTTGAGTCGGATGTACAATTTTCTTTGTTTTAGCGAGTTCATTTACACCGAACTCGTCTCCGAGTTTTACACTCATCTTTCTAGCTCGAGAGTATCCTCACCTCATGCGTTCGTAACATCATCGTTCGCATCAATACTTCCCTTCTCCACCGTCCTGTTCAAAGTATCTTCTCTTTTCTTGAGCAGCAACCCTATACCTTTCAATGAGGTTGCTGACGACTTCTTTGAGAAGTACGCTAAAGAATTCCCTAGGTCACGCAAAAACTTCTTGGTGACCCAACGAAAGTCGAAGCTCGTCTTCGTGTTTCCTGCTGATGAGAACCTTCTTCTCACAGACATTCTAGCAAGGAGAACCCCAACTCCGAGCATCTCAAAGCTCTTTTCGATATTCTAGAGGGCTACGAAGTAGACCTCTTTCCCGCAATAGTCGATCAAATGGCAGTGTGCCGGCTCGGACTCGAACAAGAGGATCACCCCTCTTCCTTTCGGGGCTCTTCTCACCCTCATTTTCAAACACATCAAAGTTCCTCTTCCCTCGGATCCTAACGTGGTTTTTGAGGCTACCATTGTCATTGGCAAAAAGGGACTCCTTGGGTATGGATACCAGGAAACCCAACGGGGTGTCCGGGTCCATAGCTCAAAGCCGAGGCGACCTTCTCCACCTCGGACTCGGACTCGGCCCACTCTTTCTCTACCTCCTCAACTCTGGTGGTGCCTCCACCTCAGGTGTTTCTCAAATTATCTGTTCTATCTTGTCCACTTGCTATCATGGACAAGTTCTCCTCGGTGTCCACTAAGTTCAAGGACATCCTCCGGTCATTCAAAACCGCCTTCCAATCTATGACCATTAACTAGAAAACCGCTCAATCCTAAATCCAAGAGCAGCAAGATGTGCTTCTCGAGATGAAGGCCCTAGTTAAGGAGCGAGAGGGAGCTGAAGAGGCGCTGCAGCTGAGGCGAGTCCATCTCGAGGCGGGGAGAAAGATGAAGAATAAGGGGTAGCGAGCAGCAGAGGGTTCAACTGCTCCGGAACCTCTACCGGAGATTATCGGCTCGAGACAGCAATCCGAGTGGGTCGAGCGGTCCTCCGACCATGATCGATCAGCCAGCTGGTCGGCCGAGCACACACCTCCATCGCGTGAGTTCCAGGAGGATGAGCCTCCGGACGACCTAGTTCCGGGTCGGCCACTCATAGCCGAGCCCATTCCGAGAGATCCAGGTGTTGATTCCGCCTCGCTCGTCAACATCTTCCGGATCTTATCGGCGAGGCGCACTCGCTTGTCCACCCACCTCGACTCGAGACTCCTCCATCTTAATTATTATTTTTTTCTTTTCATTTTTTTTTCCGGACATCAAATCTGTATCTACTTGATACATTCTTCCTCATTTTGTTTTTTTTTTTTTCTTTGAAAGGCAAGGGGAGAATAGTTAGAAAAATTTGTTGTCTTGTTCGGGGGAGTTTCTCTCACCCTCTTTTCTATAAACTCTTTAATTATAATGCATTTCATTAATAATTGCTATCTGCCTTTTGGGTTTACTTGCTTAAAGTAATTATTTACGAGTTTCCATAATGAAATTTCATTAATAATCCTGCTATCAGCGTCCAATCATTGATGTGTCGATCGGTATTTTTCTTACTCGATACCTTAGCTCTTGCTATGCAATCTTAGTTGATTTTCTCTAATAGATAAATGTGCTCCGATAGAACTCAATTTTATCACATCTTACCGACTTATTTTCCGAGCAAGATTAAAAACCCGGATCTATATCATTAACAAAGTTTTGTCTAAGTATGGAATGCCCTTCATAAAAAGGAGGAGATTGAAGACTCGGACTTTACATAGACATCATTCGGAGTTCAGTCAAAGAATCGGGTATAAGACTTCATCTCTCATAAGGTTTTGATTACAAGTCATTCTATGTGCCTTAGAAACTTTTCTAAGTGATATAACATCTTTTCGAGTGTTGCAGAATCTATTACATTCGTTTTCATTTGCTTCGATCGACTCGGAAAGCATACTATCGAGTATAAGACTTCGGCTCTCATAAGGTTTTGATTACAAGTCATTCTATTTGCCTTAGAAACTTTTCGAGTGATATAGCATCTTTTACGAGTGTTACGGAATCTATTACATTCGTTTTCATCCGCTTCGATCGACTCGGAAAGCATACTCTTATATGCCATTCTACACACTCGTTACGAGTCACTTAGACAACACTAAAATACATCGCATGTTCAAACATTTACTATAACGTGCATAAACTCATATCCGACTTTGTGTTCCAAGAATTACCATGTTAATTCATTCTTCTAAGTCAACATATTTTGTTTGAACTTTGCTCTGTCTAAATCAAGTCTGTCTACTCGATATTCTTTATTTGACTTGATTTTCTTTTAGACCGACTCGGATGGATTTTGAGTCTTATGGATATTAGACTCGGAAAATTCCATTCCTTTTCGACTCAAATAATTATGCACTTAATTATCTTAATTAATTTATTATCCGTGTCTAATCTTTGACCAAAGTATTTTATACTTTCAGAACCAAATTGATTTACTTTTGTAGGTTATTCAAATGAGGCTATCCTATTTTTGAAATACAAAAGTAACTCGAGCTTCAAAACGTCAAATCACCGGCGGACAAGGCTTTTTCCACTTTTGACCAAGGCCCGGACACTATGTCGGGGTTGTCTATTTCCAAAACTAGAAATCTGCAACGCTAAGCTTAACAATGGTTTCCACCTTACTTTTCAAGACACCACCAGTGAATTGGGACTTCCAAAGAAGTCAAGAGCCATTGCCCAACGTTCACACCTCAACGGATATTTTACGAGTGACTCGGAAAATCCATTGCAACGGTCACAAAGGAGTTGCGGTCGGAAGATAGTCACAACGGCTAATCTGCTTGGTTATCTATAAATAAAAGCCAACTCTCAAGACTTGAAGATTACTTGAACCAATTGTCAATACACATTCATAAGCAAAAGTCTTTGTATTCATACTCAATCTTCTACTTACAACTCTAACTCTATATTTAATATTCTCCGAGTTATAAGGTCTTGTAATCTGTTATAAGCACTTATTCTTACTTTCTGAATAAGGTCCCTTAAGCTGAGCTATAAGGGTTAACTCAGCTGAGTTGTCCCTAGCTGTAAAGGTTATCTCGGTTAGGAAGTATTAGATCGGATAAGGGAATTTCGAGTCTAAGAAAAACTTATAAGGAGTTGTCTAAGGGAGCAACTTTGGTTGAGTCATTCTACTGTATTTTGTGGATTCAAAATAGTGGATTTGACTTCGTGCTTGGATTAGCATGGTCCGTGGTTTTCTGCCCCGGGAAGGTTTCCATATAATTTCTAAGTTGATACTTTTCTAAGTCCAATCTAGACTCAAACACATTTAAAGTTCCGTCCAATCTGTATCTTCATCTTCTTCTTAACTCTGAGTTAGTGTTTTTACGAGTTCATTCTTGACTCACATTCTCCTCGGAGTCATATCTAGTGTTTAACTCGAGTGAATTTCCTCATCACCCTATTCACCCCCTCTAGGGTGACTTAGCTTCTCCGAGAGCAAACCTTCAATGGGGAGTGCGGACCTCATATCAATGGTAGGATGTTGGTTCGGAAGGTTCAAAGGCTCGGTTATTACTGGTCAGCCATGACATCCTACTATTATGATTTTGTTAGAAGATGCCATAAAATGTTAGGTGTATGCAAATTTACAACATTAACCATCGTCATTTCTCACAACGTTAGCTTCACCCTGGCCATTTTCGGTTTAGGGAATAGACATTATTGGCAAGGTGACTCATAAAGGAACAGGTGGTTATGAACTTGTGTTAGTAGCAATCAACTACTTCACCAAATGGGTCAAGGCAGCTTCCTATGCAACCTTAACGTCGAAACAGGTAGCCCAATTCATTACCTAAAATATTATCTCGTCATTATGTGGTGCCCCACGAGTTAATAAGTGATCATGGTAGCCATTTTAAGAAGGAGGTAGTAGATTTGTTGGATAAGTACAAAATCCAACATCACAAATCTTCCCTGTATCATCCTCAAACCAATGGAGCGAGTTGATGCCACTAATAAGAATATTCGGAAGATAGTGGAGAAAATGGCGATTACCTATAAGGATTGGCACGATAAATTACCTTTCGCCTTGTGGGGTTATAGAACTGTTAAAACCTCTGTGGGAGCAGCACCTTATCCCTT
This sequence comes from Talinum fruticosum, assembly GCA_021018815.1. Classification (NCBI taxonomy): domain Eukaryota; kingdom Viridiplantae; phylum Streptophyta; class Magnoliopsida; order Caryophyllales; family Talinaceae; genus Talinum; species Talinum fruticosum. The sequence goes on along the minus strand of JAITYX010000073.1, from coordinate 430,593 downwards.
AGTTTTTGGCATGGAAGCAGTTCTTCCAATTGAGATTGCCATGCCCTCGTTAAGGATAATTTCTAAGAGCCAAATTCCAGAGGCAAAATGGCCCAAGACACGTTATGAGGAGTTAGTATTATTGGATGAGAGGCACCTTAATGCCTCACATAACATTCAAATTTACTAGGCTCGCATATCTAGGGCATTTAATAAGAAGGTTAAGCCTTGAAATTTGCAAATTAGGGATTTGGTACTTAAGGAGATAAGAGCACCAATTCTGGACCCACGAGGAAAATTTTACGTCTAATTGGCAAGGCCTGTTTATACATAGTTGGATCTTACGTGGTGGAACAGTCAAATCAATTGATTTGGATGTAGAAGAAATTTTCTAGTACACTAACTTAGATCAGTTGAAGAAGTACTACGTCTAGCATACCCCTAGGCGAGTAGGCCGAGCCTAGCCTAACCGAGGCTAGGCCATGGCCAGCCGGCCACCACCCGGACAATGGTGGGCTTGCCGGGCCACGATTTTCCCTCTGATTATTTGATTACCTTATGAATTTACTAGATGGCCCAATTAGGTAGTCCATCGGTGTCTTTTATTTTAAGGGTGGTCCAATTAGGCGGTCCAATTTATCCATTTTTACCTCTAAAGTGAGCGATAAAAATATAAAAGTATAGCATAATACTTACTTTTATTTAATAAAAGGTAAGCCTACTACTTACTTAAATACATAACTAACAAATGGAAAATAATTGCAAACATACTAGTAAAAATAACATCATTCTAAAGAGGCAAAACTAAAACCTCCTTTTCTTTTATTCTATCCCAACTTCTATCCTAAGAGTATGAGTCCTAGTCTATCTTAACTTTCTTTCCCTTAGGATCATTAGACATAGCTTCTTTGTCTCGCGTACATTCCTTCAACTCTTGAATTCGGTGGGCCTTCCTTTCTTCAGCTGCTTTGGCTTCGGTTTCTCTTCGACGAGCGCGTTCAGCCATCCAAGGGTTTATTTTGCAGATTTGAACGGAGCAGCGAGCGGGGACAACTTCTTTAGGATTCATATCTCTCGAGTGTTAATGCCTTCCACCATTGAAGATCTACTTCGTTATCTACTCTAGATAATAGGGAGAAACAACAATATTGGGTATGTCTTCATGTGTCCGAAGACTCGGACATCTGCTCAACGCATTTACGAGTTACATTACATGAATCAGGAATAACCATCTCGTATTTATAGAGTTTTGATTCCAAGGCATTCTCTCGTGTTTTAGAAAATTTTCTGAATGAAATGGTATCTTCTCTAAGTACTACAGCTTGCACTTCATGTGTTTATTGCGCTTCTTTAAGTGACTCGAAAACCGATTCTTTGTTCCGAGTCCAAGCATCACTTAGATTTATCGCAGATTGAGTGGACTAGTGTTTCACCTTCTCTCACTCGAAACCGGCTTCGATTATAAGCTCTATTTCATTAGAGTCGGTACCTCTAGTCTGTTTCATACTTAGTCTATATCAAGTTATCTCACTCGATATTCTTTACTTATCTTGATCTATCGGTTAGACTAAGTCGGATGGAATTTTGAGTTATATAGTTATCAAACTCAGAATATTCCACTTCTCTTCGACTCGGATAATTAGTTGATTAATTATCATAATTATTTTATTATCTCGTGTCTAATCTTGGACCAAAGTATTTCATACTTTAAGAACCAAAATTGCTTTACTTTTGTAGGTTATTCAAACGAGGATACACTTTTCAAATCACAAAAGTAACGAGCTTCAAAACGTCAAATCACCAGCAGACATGGCTTTTCACCTTCTCTGCTCCAGTCCCATAAGATTGTGTCGGAGCTGTCTGTTTCCAAATCTGAAAACCGAGACACCAAGCTTAATGGTGGTTTTCACCTTATCTCTCAAGACACCGCTAGTAGTTTTGGGACTTCCAAGAGAGTTAAACCATACGTTCACATTACAACGGATACTTTTTGAGTGACTCGTAAAGCTTCTATCAACGGTCACGAGAGGACTCTCGGTCGGCAGATGACTCTCGGTCAGCGAGATGAAGATAACGGCTACTCTGCTCGGTCATCTATAAATAGAAGCCACTTCACAAGACTTGAAGATTGCCGAACTTATTGTTAATATACGTACTTGTGCAAAGTCTTTGTATTCATTCTCAATCTTCTACTTACAACTCCTATTACGTAATTCATTACCTTTTGAGTTGTAAGGTCTTGTACTCGATTACAAACTCTTTCTTACTTTCTTTGTAAGGTCCCTTGACTAAGCTGTAAGGGTGAACTCGGCTTAAGTTGTCCCTAGTCGTAAGGGTTATCTCAGCTAGGAAGTACTAGATCGAGATAAGGGAATTTCGAGTCTAGGAAAACTTGTAAAGAGTTGTCTAAGGGAGCAACTCGAGGTTCAATTCACGGTATTTTGTGGACTCAAAATAGTGGATTTGACTTCGTGTTTAGATTGACACGGTCCGTTGTTTTCTGCCCCGGGAGGGTTTCCACGTAATCTCTAAGTGTTTACTTTCCGAGTTCATTCTAGACTCGGATCTGTCTTAAAGCATTTGCTTTTCTTGCCATTTCTATCTATTCGGTCTTTCCGAGTCTCTACTTTTCGACTCTGTTTTGACCGAGAACCGCATTCTGTATTTTACCTGGCAAAAGAGTTTGAATTTCCACAAGATCTCTTGCTCACCCTATTCACCCCCTCTAGGGTGACTCGGACTCTCCCCGAGCAAACCTTCAATTGGTATCGAGCCTAGCCTTTCAGTAAAGGATTTAACCATCTAAAGGTCTAAAGATCAAATGGCTCGAACACCGGAGAGTTCGATGAAGGAAGATCTTCCAACGAGGCCACCAAAATTCAAAGGATCAAACTTTGGGCAATGGAAGAAGCTTATGGAATGCTTCCTCATGGATCATGATGAAGATGTATGGGAAATCATACGACAAGGAAACTACATTCCAATGAAGACAGAGGAATTCGAATCATTCCCAAGACAAAGGCTGAATTCACTCCGAGCGGCAGAGAAGTTCGGGAAGAACTTCAAGCCAATGAACATTCTGATGTGTGCCATTAGCTCGGAAGAATACAATCGGGTGTCCGCACGTGACACAGCAAAAGAAGTGTGGGATACACTCGGTCAACACTTATGAAGGCACAAGCCAGGTCGGACAAGCGAAGATTAGTCAATATCTTCACAAATACGAGCTATTCAAGATGGAGTCGAAGAAAATATCACTCGGATGTTCATCCGTTTTACCGAGATTACCAACAATCTCAAGTCTCTGGGTAAGAAAATCACACACGAAGAAATGTGCGAAAGATACTCGAAGTCCGCCCAAAAGAAGATGGGGTCCGAAGGTGACTGCCATAGAGGAGGCTCGGAACCTCTCACTCTTAAAGCCGGACGAGCTCATCGGAAAGCTTCTAACACACAAAATCCATCTAGAAGAAGAGGATACCGAGGGCGGTTCCAAAATAACATAGCACCGAAAGCCTCATAATCTAAAGAAGCAAATCCGAGCTCATCCGACTCAAAAGACGATCCCATGGCACTCATTGCAAGAGGCTTCAAGAGAATAATGAAGCACAAAAGATGGGACAAAGGCCAAAGGAAGAATTCTATAAGAAAGATAAAAGAGACACAAAAGGTAAGTATTCTTCTCCCTCAAAGTTATCTTTATCTAAGAATTCCGGGTGTTTCGAGTGTGGCAGCAAAGACCACATAGTCAAGGACTCGTCCGAAGAGGAAAAGGGACAGAAAGAAGAAGAAGGCCATGATTGCAACATGGAGCGATGAGGACTCATCGGAAGATGACGAGGACTCGGACGACTCGAAGTGTTTAATGGCAATGTCCGACTCGAAGCTAAAAGAGAGTCGGACTCGGACAATGAGGAAACTAATAATCCTCAAGAGGTAATTGACTATTTCCTCAAATTCTCCAAAGTTGATTGAGCTAAATACATTTTTACTTTGGAAGAAAAGTCCAATTCTAACTCTTCCCATTTCAAAGAACAACTTGAGTCAATTTCTTTTGAGAGCACTTCTTTGAAAAACGAATTGAAAAAGCCGAGACCGACACTCGGAGAACTCGAGACTAGTGCTCAAACTAATGAGACCGAGTCCGAGTTACTCGAGCAAGAAAACGAGTAACTAAAACGAAGCTCACCGAGTCTCAAGATCTCGGTTATAAAATTTACTCAAGGTCGGAAAAACCTTGACATGCTCTTAGGATCACAATGTGTCTCCTTTCGAAAAGAAGGTCTTGGTTTCAACAAAGAAGAGGAATCTAATTCCTACTCGAACTATTTAAAAATGATTCCGAAGCTGTGAAGTTTAGGAAAGTTGACCACGGTCCCATTCATAGAAATGAAGGAAGGACTAAGCCCGGAATCTGTTTACAAAAAGAAACCATTCTCTCCTATTTCAAAAGGAAAAGCTTTCAAAAAGAAAGAGACACGGACTCGGTTCTCCGAGAGGAAGACTCGGAATCGGACAAAACCCAAAGTCATTCAAATCTGGGTTCCGAAACACCTTTTTCCTCGAAAAGAACCACGATAAGGAGCATTACTGGGTTCGTTAGAGGAAGTGAGAAGGGTTAGATTGTCTCTGTTTTGCAGGTCACTCGTAAAAGATCAAAAGGACACTCGGTACCTTGACAGTGGATGTTCACGCCACATGTCGGGAGATGCGGGACTCTTTTCCGAGTTGGAAAGACATGAAGGAGGAAAGGTCACATTTGGAGATGATAGCAAAGGCAAGATAGTGGGGATTGGCAAGATTAGAAAAGGAAGAAATCTGGTCAGTCTAGTCTACCTTGTCAAAGGATTAAAATATAATCTACTCAAGCATCTCCTAATTGTGCGATAAAGGTCAAGAGGTAAGATTCACTCGGACCAACTGCTACATTTCGATGTTACTACCAAAGAGATCAAGCTTTCGGGTAAGAGATTAGGTAATACTTACATCATTCCTCTTTCGACCCAAGTCAGAATTTATCTTGTTTAAAAGCATCTCTCCATGATGATTCATGGACTTGGCATCGTAGATTAGGACATATTAGCATGCATACAATCAAACACTGGCATCTCATGGTCCGGTTAGGGGTCTACCTATCTGTTTTTTCAGAAAAATAAAGTTTGTGAAGCATGCACCGAGGGAAACAAGTCGGATCTTCATTCAAATCTCTGAAGACAGTTTCCACATCCAAAGTTCTTGAGTTACTGCATATGGACTTATGTGGACAAGAATGAAGCTTTCAAGGAGTTCAGCAAGCTCTGCAGAAAAATTCAAGTTGAGTCTCGGACTCGGATCCGGAGGATTCGAACCGACCATGGAAGGGAGTTCGATTACTAAGAATTCTCGAGTTCCGTGACAAAAATGGAATCTCTCACAACTTCTCAGCACCTGAACTCCTCAACGAGAATGGAGTAGTAGAGAGAAAGAACAAAACCCTTGAAGAAATAGCAAGGACAATGATGATTGAGCACAACTTGCCTTACTATTTCTTGGCGAGGCGATCAACATAGCCAACTACACTCGAATAGATGCCTCATCGGACCCATTCTGAAGAAAACACCATATGAGCTCTACAAAGGGAAGAAACCAAATATTTCCTGCTCTGGACCATTCGGGTGTAAGTGTTTCGTTTACAACAATGGTAAGGATCACCTGACCAAGTTTGATGCTCGGTCGAACGAAGGTATTCTTCTAGGTTACTCCTTTCACAACAAAGCTTATCGCATTTTCAATAAGCGAACTAACAATGTGGAAGAAAGCATCCACGTAGTGTTTGATGAGCTTGAACAGGAGAACCCAAGTGAGTCGTCATACTCGGAACCGAAGCTCAGTAGAGATGATAACGAAGCCGAGCCTACAAAGACTCGGACTCAACCCGCTCGGAATGAAGTCACTCAAAACGAGGAAACTCGGAATGAGACAACTCAAGAGCTCGCTCGTAACGAACAAGTTAATGAAGAGGGTCACTCGGAACAGGCTTCGAAGATCAAGCGGCTCAGCCCACAAATCTTGTGAATCGGAGAACTGGTAAAGCATTCAAATTTACTTCCAGTCATCCCCAAGAAAACATAATTTCGGATATCAACGAGTGGGGTAAGAACTCGTTCCTCTCTACATAATCTATGTGCATTCACTGCATTCATTTCATTAAACGAACCCAAAAATGCACTAGAGGCCCTTAATGAACCTGAATGAGTAGAGGCCATGCAAGAGGAACTCAATCAATTCGAGAGAAAACAAGTCCGGACTCCGACCAACCGACCTTCCCAATTATAGGAACCAAATGGGTTTTCAAGAACAAACTGGATGAGGGTGGAGTGGTAGTCGAAATAAGGCTAGACTTGTGGCTCAAGGTTACAATCAAGAAGAAGGAATCGATTGTGGGGAAACCTTTGCACCTGTAGCCGAATTGAAGCTATCGGAATACTGTTGGCATTTGCATCCAAGCATGCATATTAAATTATATCAAATGGATGTTAAGTGTGCATTTCTCAATGGTTTTATTGAAGAAGAAGTCTATGTCGAACAGACCTCCTGGTTTTGAAAACTCGGAATTTCCAAATCATGTTTTCAAACTTCAAAAGGCTCTCTATGGTCTTAAACAAGCACCTCGAGCCTGGTATGAAAGACTCGAGTAGCTTCTTGGTTCTAAATGATTTTAAAAGAGGTCAGATCGACAAGACTCTCTTCATAAAAACTAAGGGGAAAGATTTTCTTATTGCTCAAATCTATGTTGATGATATTATCTTCGGTGCTACTAATGAATTTCTATGCCGAGAATTTTCTCGGGTTGATGAGTCAAGAGTTCCAAATGAGTATGATGGGAGAACTCAACTTCTTCCTTGGGTTACAAATCAAACAAGATAAAGATGGAATCTATGTCCATCAATCAAAGTACACCAAGGAACTATCGAAGAAATACAAACTCCAAGATGCAAAACATGCATCTACTCCCATGAGCAGCAGTATAAAGCTTGACTCGGACGAGAAAGGTAAAGCAATAGATCGAAACTTTATCGAGGTATGATTGGATCTTTGTTATATCTTACTTCCAGCGAGCCGGATATAATGTTCGAGTGTTTGCCTATGTGTAAGATTTCAAGCTAACCCAAAAGAATCACATCTCACTACGAGTGAACAGAATATTCGAGATATCTTGCAGGCACTCGGAATTTAGGTCTATGGTATTCCGGAGACTCGAACCGACTCTTACTCGGATACTCGGACGCGGACTACGCAGGATACAAAGTTGATCGAAAAAGCACATCTGGAGCTTGCCAATTTCTGGGTCAATCCCTAATATCTTGGCACTCAAAGAAGCAGTAACTCGGTAGCTCTATCAACTGCTGAAGCTGAATATATTGCAACCGGAGCTTGTTACGCTCGGATTCTATGGATTAAGCAACACTTGAAGGATCTTGGACTATTCCTCAATGCAATTCCAATCAAGTGTGACAACCAAAGCGCAATCAGCATCACCAAGAATCCTGTCCGAGCACTCGAAAACAAAGCATATCGAGGTCGGATATCACTTCTTACGTGATCACTCGGAAAAAGGTGATATTAAACTTGAGTTCATTCCTACTAATCTTCAATTAGCTGATATTTTTACTAAGCCTCTTGGTGAAGATAAGTTTTTCTTTATTCGGAATGGTAAAGATCGGTTTTCTTTATTCGGAATGAGCTTGGTATGTTAAATGCTTAATTATGTGCTATTCTTATCCATTACATAATTACGTATTATGTGTTTTCCCTTTAATAACCATTAGCTCAGTTGATTCAGTGATAATGGGTTAATAGTTATTTTGTGTTTCGAGTCACTCGAAAACCTATCCGAGTCAAACTCGGACGTAGAGAAACTTGGACTTCAAATTTTCTGAAGCTATCTCTAGATTAGTGGAGAGCTTCGGATTATATTTTCAAAATCTTTTCTCTCTCTTTCTCTCGAGCGCTGTGATCGGTCGATAGTCGTGGATCTCTAACCGCTGAAATCTTAACCATTGAAGAGAACCGTCACACCGGTCTTCGATGACTCGATGGACAAGCCGAGTCGAACGGAGTTATATTTAAGAGATAGTTGATGGGCACGCTTAGTTTCTATAAATAGCATCTATTCATCTTCGTCTCGGTACTCTACATTCCATCTCTCTCAAACGAAACTTTTCGCTAATGATTTCTACGTGAACAGTGATCTTTGAAGTTCTTCAAGCATCGTAAAGGCCATCTCTCGTAAGTTTCGATCTGCTCTCATCTTTTTCTACATCTTTTTCGGTTCTTCTCTTCTACCTCTCCTTCTCTTCTCTACTCAAAAGTTTCATATTTACTTCCATCGTTCAAAATGCCTAAAAGAGGAAACTATCCCGACTTCCAGATCTCTTCTTCCTCCAAAAAGCCTCGCACCAAAACGCCGTAAAGCTCAACCCCCTCCAAACCCATTGTCACCTAGCACCTTGTGCTTGGACGACAAGTTCTTTCCTACAACCAAATTTTCTTGGTTGGCTCACATTCAAACCACCGGAGCATATAACTTCATGTGCTTCAGCGAGTTCATCTATCCCGAACTCGTTTACGAGTTCTACACTCACCTTACCCACTCGGAAAATGTTCTAACCTCCGGGGTTCGAACATCACCGTTCGCATCAACACATCTCTCCTCCACCGCTTGTTCAAGGTCTCCTCTCTCTTCTTGAACAACAACCCCATTCCGTTCACTGAAGTCGCCGGTGACTTCTTTGACAAGTTTGCCAAAGAGTTTCCCGAGTCCCGGAAAACTTTTCGTGACTCGGTTGAAGTCGAAGCTCGCCTTCTATGCTTTCTGCTGATGAGAACTTTTTCTCACAGCATTCCAGCAAGGAGAACCCCAACTCTAAGCACCTCAAAGCTCTCTTTGACATTCTTGAGGGCTACGAAGTAGACCTCTTCCCTCTATCATTGAGCAAATGGCCACCGTGCCAGCTCAACTTCAATCAAAGAAGACCACCTCACTTCCTTTTGGTGCTCTTCTCACCCACGTCTTCAAACAATTCCAAGTTCCTCTCCCTAGACCCAAACGTCGTATGCCGAGGCCGCCGTTGTTATCGGCAAAAAGGAACTGCAGGGTACGGATACCAGGAAACTAACCCCGGTGTCTGCGGGTTCATAACTCGAACCGAGGCCTCCCTCTCCTCCTCGGACTCGGAAATCAACCCCTCTATCTCTTCCCTCTCCACCTGGTGGTGCTTCCACCTCCGGTGCCTCTAAATCTCTCTCTGCTCTCTTGTCCCCGTTTTTATGGACAAGATCAGCTCTGTGTCCTCTGCCTTCCAGGACACACTCCGATCTTTCAAGCATATCCTCCAACATCCGACCATCAACCAAAAGACCGGTCAATCCCAAATCCGAGAGCGAGTAGTCTCTAGTTCTTGAGATGAGGGCACCGGTGACAGAGGAGAAGGAGCTGCTCGAGCTCCTCGAGAGAGAAGGTCCAAGGCGGCTCAGGACCATGGTGACTCGAGACGCGTCGCAAGCGTCTTCGAGCCCGGCTCTAACCTCCTCGGACAACGGGGCTGAAGAAGAAGAAGCCGCAGATGCGAAGCAGCAGACACCGAGGAGCTCGCGGCTTAGGCAGCTCCATCCGAGCCAGGAGTGGAACACAAAGAAGAAGTAGTGGGAAGTGCTAAGGGTCGATCGCTCCACAAGCTCATGTGGCAAGTACTCAGCTCGATGACAGCGTCAGGTGGGTCGAACGACCTCGCTACTCCGGAGGTCCCAAGGGAAGAACCTCGATCCACTCACTCCGAGTCAGCCACTCGAGCCGAGCCCCTAACGATCATACCGGTTCTTCCTCCGCCGCGCTCAAGCACATCGTCAAGATCATACCAGCGACGACGCACCTCTACTCCCTCCGCTACTACACCCACAACTCCCCTTCCTCGTAGGCGCCATGCACTCGTGGCACAATTCCAAAGTCTACCAGATTCTTCCTCTTTACGAAAGATTTTCTCTCCTTTGTTTTGTGCGAGACATCTTCCTTGTATTTTTTTCTAGTTGTTTTTGCTTGAAAGGCAAGGGGGAGAAATAGAGTCGAAAACTTGTTGTCTAGTTTAGGGGAGCTTTCCTCTCAATCTATGTAATTTTGTTAAGTTCAATAAAGTAATGCTTTCTGTTCTATAACTTCGTGTTCAGAATCTTTCCGAGATAACATTATTTCATTATTTAGCATATTTTTGCTTTATGCTCGATCTGTTTTCGTTATGCTCTAATACACTAAGTATACTTTACTTAATTTCTTTTATGAGCAACTATTCGAGTCAGATCCTTTTCACTAACAAAGTTTCTATCTAAGCATGGAATGCCTTTCATAAAAAGGGGAGATTAAAGACTCGAGACATCGCTCAACGCATTTCGAGTTACATTATATGAATCAGGAATAACCATCTCGTATTTATAGAGTTTTGATTCCAAGGCATTCTCTGTGTTTTAGAAACTTTTCTGAATGAAATGGTATCTTCTCTAAGTACTATAGCTTACACTTCATGTGTTTATTGCGCTTCTTTGAGTGACTCGAAAACCGATTCTTTGTTCCGAGTCCAACATCACTTAGATTTATCGCAGATTGAGTGGACTAGTGTTTCACCTTCTCTCACTCGAAACCGGCTTCGATTATAAGCTCTATTTCATTACGAGTCAGTACCACTAGTCTGTTTCATACTTAGTCTATATCAAGTTATCTCACTCGATATTCTTTACTTATCTTGATCTATCGCTTAGACTAAGTCGGATGGAATTTTGAGTTATATAGTTATTAGACTCGGAATATTCCACTTCTCTTCGACTCGGATAATTAGTTGATTAATTATCATAATTATTTTATTATCTCGTGTCTAATCTTGGACCAAAGTATTTCATACTTTGAGAACCAAAATTGCTTTACTTTTGTAGGTTATTCAAACGAGGATACACTTTTCAAATCACAAAAGTAACCTAGGCTTCAAAACGTCAAATCACCAGCGAGACATGGCTTTTCACCTTCTCTCGCTCCGAGTCCCGTAAGATAGTGTCGGAGTCGTCCGTTTCCAAATCTGGAAAACCGAGACACCAAGCTTAACGATGGTTTTCACCTTATCTCTCAAGACACCGCTAGTAGTTTTGGGACTTCCAAGAGAGTTAAACCGTTGTCTAACGTTCACATTACAACGGATACTTTCGAGTGACTCGAAAGCTTCTATCAACGGTCACGAGAGGACTCTCGGTCAGCAGATGAAGATAACGGCTACTCTGCCCGGTCATCTATAAATAGAAGCCACTTCACAAGACTTGAAGATTGCTGAACTTATTGTTAATATACGTACTTGTGCAAAGTCTTTGTATTCATTCTTAATCTTCTACTTACAACTCCTATTCTGTAATTCATTACCTTCCGAGTTGTAAGGTCTTGTACTAAGTTACAAACTCTTTCTTACTTTCTTTGGAAGGTCCCTTGACTAAGCTATAAGGGTGAACTCAGCTTAAGTTGTCCCTAGCTGTAACGGTTATCTCAGCTAGGAAGTACTAGATCGGATAAGGGAATTTCGAGTCTAGGAAAACTTGTAAAGAGTTGTCTAAGGGAGCAACTCAGGTTCAGCCAGTTCACGGTATTTTGTGGACTCAAAATAGTGGATTTGACTTCGTGTCCGGATTGACACGGTCCGTGGTTTTCCGCCCCAGGAGGGTTTCCACGTAATCTCTAAGTGTTTACTTTCCGAGTTCATTCTAGACTCGGACTCGTCTTAAAGCATTTGCTTTTCTTGCCATTTCTATCTATTCGGTCTTTCCGAGTCTCTACTTTTCTAACTCTATTTTGACTCGGAACCGCTTTACGTATTTTACCTGGCAAAAGAGTTTGAATTTCCACAAGATCTCTTCCTCACCCTATTCACCCCCTCTAGGGTGACTCGGACTCTCCCGAGCAAACCTTCGGTGTCAACAAGTCTGCTGGTGTCAACGGCTTCGGCGGACCTCTCCAATATTCGGGTCACAACCTAGTCCGCTTAGAGTTACCATGCCCTTCGAACAAGTCAAAGGTACTAGGCTAGATACAATCCAATAGAGGTATTACTTGCTCTCTCCCCATCTACTGCAACACACGGCTAAGGAAGTAATACATGCTACATTCTAGGCCAAGTAAATGAATGAACGGGAGCTGTGAGGTATGTGTTTTGAGTTGAGACACCTTCCAAGTGTTTAACATACCAAAGAAGATCGTTATTGTGGTTCTTAAGGTATTCCTCCCACCATGAGGCCGAGTGATCAATTACTACCACTTTTCGCTTTCGTTGGCGTAAGTGAATTGCTAAATATGTATCCACTTTCGGAGAAGCTCTGAATAAGTTTTAGATGCTCCATTAACCAGATCCGCACATCACGGATGCAAAATCAAATATTAGTGTCCTGCACGGTCAAGGTCCAATGTTTTAGGCGCAATAAAAGAAAAATCGAAATTATAAAAAATAGCGACAGATGGACGAGAATCGAAAGTTAGAATTTTTAACGGCCAACCGGAGGCATCTCAGCCTTGGTGGTGCTAAACAACCGCCTTATAGCCGGCACCGTCGACCGGTGCCTGTCATTTGCTTTTGTTCATTAATTTCGTGCTTACCTGTAATAACAGTAGGCTCTCATGGAAGTTATGCTCAACATTTGCTTTAACCTGGTCTAAATCGATGATGGTTTCAGCTACTATTAGAGGAGTTAGGGAGCAATAATCCTCTGTTCCACTAGACTTAGTAAGGTCGCTGGTGCCAAATCCTCGTGGCCTCCAACTAGCGAGGAATCCGCCTATCACACAAGTGATTATAGCTCGCTGGCTCGGGATGATAATGGATTCAAGCATAGGTGAACATGTTTTGATAATGTTTCATTAGGTTGGTCAAACTCACCCAGTTTCCAATAGGAATCCACCCTAGATTCTTGTTGCTTAGTTTCAATAGGTAATTATATCTCTCCTAAGGTTTTCTAAGGATTTGGATATATCTAGTTTTGTTTTCCTTGAATTGACTAATATGGCATCGAATTATTCGGGCAAGGGGCACAATTCCTTATCCCCAAACCTAAAAACGTGGTGGTGAGGATCCCAGTAGGCCACAACAACCCTTAAGAAGGTCTAATAGACCTTCACCTGGATAATGCTTGAATAGAACATTCACTTCATAATTGGTTACCCTGGATCTATCCATGTTACTCATCCATGCATCCACCGTGTTAACTCGGGCATGCAATTCATCGCTTTATTTTGAGTGGAGGAAGGGATATGGTATGCTCTTAGCTTGGTTCGCTGAAGGCTTTTACGTATTTGTATCTCTTTTTGCACCGTACGTCAATCCTATTTATAAGAGTTTTTCCTGGAGTTCTTAAAGTCCCACTGCAAGCCGAATCACCGAGCAAGCACAAACCCCCGGGATTTACAGATGGTCGGCGCCGACCACGGTTCGATCCAGCCCGTTTCGTGGTTTTCTTCAGTCGGAGCAATCCTCGAACCATTTCATCTCCTTCCCAGCCCATGATGCATATTGTTTTTATTTTCCCTTTGGACCATGCGCTTGAGATTTTCTGTTTTTCTTTTTATTATTTTCTTTTATGGGGAATGGGGGCTAGTGTGAATTTTTTTTTTTAATTTGTCTTTGTATTCTTTCCTAAGTTTTGTGCATCATATTAAATAAAAGAACACATTTTTGGAATCAAGTCCCGCATCTCATCCCATTGCATAAGAGTCTTCATTGCAAAGTAAATAATAAATTAAAAAACAAACACCCTAAAAGGGACTCATTAATCCTTAGCGACGGAAGCGACAAGGAGTCTTCTACACATCCGCATCGAGTCGTCATCGAATATGTAATTCCCGAAGTCATCAAGGATAGACATAGAGAACCGACCACCTTCGTCGCCTTGATAAGAACTACCTCCTTGGTCCCAAGATTGGGATGCTTTATGGGTCGGACCCCTATAAAAAGACCTAGGGAAATAAAGAGGGTTCCCATGACGGTCGAAGGCCTGCAAGGGTAGGATGTTTAAGCTCTCCTCGGAATAGCTAGGTCCCTCATGGGAAGAGTTAGGCCCGAAAGTGCTAAGCCCTGCGTCGGAAGCACTCCTATGATGCGCACGTGGCGAAGAACACCGTGAAGAACCTTGTCTAGCATTACTACTAGAAGGTGTTTATTGATCGGAAGCATGAGATTGTGTCTCGGGTACATTAGGTAGACTGCCGGAGGCAGGGGCTCTAGATCGGCATCTCTACAAAATCAAAGGAGCAATTAGCGAGATCATTAAAAAGCTCAATGAAATTAGCACTCCACTAATCAAGAACTTAGCCGGACTGTAGGGAAAGATCGCCCAATAAAGAAGTTTTGGATTCCTCGGAGAGCGGATTAAAATTTGATAGACATGGTCCTAGATTGCTCCCGGTCGTATTGCAAATTTTATTCAATGATATCAGCAAGAAGGATACTTTTAGCATACAACTAAAAAAAGAGCATATAACTCTTACCCTCGCCAATTCCTAAGGAAGGGATGCCCAACACATTCTTCTTCCGGGATTTTAGAAATCGTTATAAAATGAGGAAGTCCCTCGGAAAGTGTAACATCCACATCGAGACTTGGGATATAGATATCCGCAGGAGTGAGTGACCAACAGATGAAGATTAAATATTTCCACGCCATAAATTCAAGTTATAAAGAGAAAGCTGAGAACTTACCAATTGGGTCATGATTCGTGCTTGCATGATGGGTATATGATGTGTTCGAGTTTAAGAATGAAGTAAAAGGATACCCCACCATAGCCGCCGCTTGCTCATTTGGATGGAGGGTATGAAAGTAAAACACGGTCGAAGGTGGATCGACCAAAATGAACGGAGCTCACGTGTTGACCCGAATTTGAGGAGTGACCCTTTCCCCAAGATACCAAGCAAAATCCAAAAGGGCCCTCAAACAAGATCCTTCTTTTGCTTAATTCTCGTGCCGAGAAGGACACTTTAGGGAAGTTGGAGTTGGGCCCAATGATGGAAGTTGGCCTACATAGAAGAATTATCAAGAAATCAGCTAGTAAGAATGAAAGGCAACAAGAAAACGGATGAAAATAATGAATATGTAGGACTGGAGTCCACCACAGGTGGCCCCACAGGCCCTGGCATAGGCTGTGGGCAAGGTTAGAGAGCTAAAGGTGTGGTCAAAAGTTCTTTTAAAAAATCTTGAAGCAAATTTTGAGAATCGAAACAGCACATCGAGTCTACATGGTTGAAGGCTGATCTCTAGAAGCCTATTCCATGGATCTTAGGGCGTTGAAGATAGACTTTAGCCCATGATACGGATGCCGGAAATATGGGTCGATTTTTGAACTAGGAGAGAGATGTGGGATATTTTCGTACAACCACGGCTACGTTTTGATAAATCAAGTAAGATTTTTTTATCCACACAAGATGCAAAGTGTCTATATTAGAGAAAAGGAGAATTTAAGCGTACCTTAATAATCTTCCATAAGCCGTTCAAAGGTAGATAATTGGTCGAATCAAGCTCCAATTTTGTATGCCGCACACCTGCACGGAGGCCCCTAATGAGGCAAGTGTATGCGGAAGCACCCCAATTGAGCTCCTTTATCTTATCAAGATCTACTAAGTTCACCAAATAGTGAACATGAACCTTAGCAGCCTGGTCGGAAAAGAGGACGTACACAAGAGAAGAGGAAGCACGATCCGGACGAGTATACTTAAAGTGATTGCTGTGAGGAAATTTATCGTACTGTAGAACCAAAAAGGTGATGAAGGTACTCCCGATTTTTGTATAAATTCCAGTCATAAGCTAGAGGTTCTCCCGAAAAGCCCAAACTGGATAAAATAACAAAATTAAAAGGTGTTATAGTCATCTCACCAAAACAAAGGTAAAACGTATTGGCGGTATCCCAAAACGCTCACTAATGGCCCTAATGGGATCCCTCTGCCTTTCATCGGTTAGATGATATAAAGAAAGGTCAAGAGGTCCAAAACCAGCACTATACATGACATCCTCAAGAGGAAAGTTCAGACTCCCGCATGTCTCCATGAATTTAGGAATGGCTCCACTACTTCAAATCGAGCCTTTCTGCAAGACAAAATCCAACAAGATTTTGGTTAAAGAGTTACTCTACATGAGAAATGAAGAAGTTTAAGCCAATTAGCTTACCGACGGAGAAATAGCCAACAAGGAAACATGATTTTCAGCCTCAACTAAAAGGTCACTAGGATTCCATTCACTTTGGGAGCACCATTATCGCTTGAGGAAAGAGTCTTGAGTAAGCTTCTTCACTCTAGTTCTTCCAGCGAGTATGGACTTTTCTTCTAGAAATTTTGAAGATAAGAGAATTTTGAGAACCAACTAGTTTTCAAGAAGGAGCAAAGTAAAAAACACATGAGGATAGCAAGAGCAAGAAGAAGAGTACGTGTGCAAAATGAAACACACCTTACACTTCCTTTTATAGACAAATTCGATCAATGCATCGAACCACATAAGATAAGAGTCAAGCAAGTAGTGGGGAACCAAGAGAATCCGGTAGGGCACACCGGGGCCACGCTTGAAAATGGCTGGCTGGCGCCAGCCACGAGGAGTCGAGAGGTCCAATTGTGCGACGGCCTTTGCAGCCTAGCCCATTTCCCTAGCCTATGCAGCTTTGTCCCACCGAGGCATGTCACCTTTGTCCCCTTGCGCATGCAAGTGGGAATTTCCGAGCCCACTTATAAGCTTTTTCAAAACAGTTTTATCGATCCATTTTCGATCGAATTACTCGAGTAAAACATCGAACTTTTGTCAATTCAATTATACACTAACAAGTATGTTAGTACAGTAGATTATTTAGCCAAGCTTTAGATCAAAGAACGACCGAAGTTTCAACATCAAAATACACCAAGCTTCGGACTCGATCAAGCCGAGCTTAGGATCCTCTTATTGAACTTCAAAGCACAAATATCGGGATCAAGTTCGGGTTCCGTTTTGGAGCTCGGGTTTGATTACAACCAATTCTAAGCATCACACAATACCTACTATCAAAAGCTGAGGTAAGTATCCTTTAGTGTCTACTTTGACCCTCCGTCTTTTTAGACTCGATCAAAGTAGGGGCTAACTATAAACACCTAAAAAGTGTCGTCCCTTATCTCTTTATTTACGTATTTTTATTTGTAGGCCCGATGATGAAATCTCGAGTCTTGTTTGAGGATTTGTATCTTGGACTGTGACGATTGGTGCAACATAAGCAAGTAAACCACAATGAACCCCCAGTACCAAATAAACAACCTTTGCCTTGGGTCGGTCCACAAATCCCCTTTCTTTCGAACGATCCAAGAACCGGGCCGAGCCTTTAGAGACAATGGAGTCCAGAGCTGTATGCCTTGAAATTCCAAGTTCAGAATTGTGCATTTTACTTTTGTCCAAAGCGGGTAAGGAGCTGAAGAACTAAAAACAACGTTAAAGCATTGCAATACATGATCACGAGTATCAAAGAGCTTTATAAGACAGTCCACATGAGACTAGAAACTTCTCCCCTCAAAAGACGTCATGGCCGACGCCTGCCTTCCCGAAACGTTAAACGGAATGTTGCGTTTGGGCTTGGAGAATCCCTTGGATACACGCTAGGGCACGAAAACCTAGGAGAACCTTGGTGGCCGGCACCTGCCAACCTGGTTCTATCCGGTTTTATCACCTTCTTATCGGGTTCAATTTGTTAGGATTTGACCTAGTTTTATCTTTCTACTGTTTGGATGATAGAATGGAGGCAAACCCTAGGTCATTTGTGACCTAGGTCCTCTACAATAAATAGAGAGCCTTGGCTCTCATTCCCATACGGCTTATTCCCTTATCATCATGCTGCAGAAAGCTATCCCGAGTACCGACACCTAAACGTAAATCTGCCGAAATCATTAGTCACCTCGACCCTCTCTTTATTCACCACCCGTTGAATTCGTGCAAAGAGATAAAGAATATTCCATTATTCTGATCTATGGGCACTTATTCAACTGATCGTTACTTGCACCTTACACACATATCTCACAAAAACAAGCCCTTTTTCCTTTCCTTGTCGCCGTTGCATCAACATATCCAAGTGTGGAGATCTAGATCAACAAGGTGAGACAACTTTAGGGCAATTATTCAACCTTCAAACGGTTTATTTATTTCGTGCTTTTTACCGCTTTACGTATTGTGGTTTAAGAGATGTAATTGCTCTTTTTAATTCCTCCCTAACCGATGTAATTCTTTAAGTTTTGGCTTTTCTTTTCTTTATCGCTTTCTTTATAGCTTTATTTAGTATGTTTGGTTGCTTTTATTTATCATCGTAATATGCCGCTTGCTTGTTTGTTTACATCATTTTGAATCCACTAGTTGAATTAGTAATGGTCATCTTCGGACGGGTGAAACGGAAGGGTTTTCCCTACGTTTCATACCCTCGCACCCGAATCCGGTTTTCGATTCAAAGATCGATGGAGTCTATTTTTAGCCTCTTTTGTCTTAGTTTTCCCATACTAAGATTGGAAGAGCAAGCTTTTGTTTTTGTTAGTTTTCTTTCCTAAAAACCGAATGGCGACTCCCCTTATTTTATACTTTATTTTCATTGAATCTACATCCCGCTTGTTTTCCGAATGCAAGGGTAAGCAAATTAAGGTTCCGGATCTGCCACCTGGGTAGAGACCGAGGCTGATTCCATCGGCCACCGCCTATGCCCGGCGCCAACCACCGTATGGTACGGGCGACGGCCTGCAGCTTGGGGACGGTCAGTGAGGCTTCGGTCTAAATTGGTGTTTTCACACCGATTTGGCCCTAAAGCCTCAAGGCATAACCTAAACCCTAATTCTATTTATCACTTGATTGGTAAACAATATCTCAGGAATTCTTAAAATAATTCTAAAAATAAAATAATTAATAAAGCTGCCATTCAAACTTTATTTAAATGGATATAATAAAACTCGAAAATCTTAATAAAAGGTTCATCCCTATATTCCAAAATTGACTTTCTAAAACCATCTTTAAAATCAATCCTTAAAAAAGAGACCCGACACAAGTGGAGAAGCTTGGTGGGCCCCGGCCAGCCGTGGTTCCTACAATAACAATGGTAAGGAACATCCGACCAAGTTTGATGCAAGGTCGGATGAAGGTATTTTCCTAGATTACTCATCTCATAGTAAAGCTTATAGAATCTTTAACAAGAGAACTAACAAAGTGGAAGAAAGTCCACATTGTCTTTGATGAAGTTGATCATGGTAGGACAAGTGATTCTACTTTCTCATATCTCAAGCTCAACCGAGATGAAGATGACATAGCGAGGCTGAGCTCGGAATAAACCAAAACAAAAGAACTCGGCCAACTCAAGAACCAGCTCGGACTCATCGAAGGATAAGGTAATGAAGAAGTTCAGCAAAAGGAACCAAATGAAGATCGGACCATTCAGCCAACAAACCTGGTAAATCGGAGGACAGGTAAAGCTTTCAAATATACATTTAATCACCCACTTGAGAACATCATTTATGATATCAACGAGTGGGGTAAGAACTCGTTCTTCTTTGTAAAACTTATGTGCATTTTTCAGCATTCATTTCATTAATTGAACCTAAAAATGTACTAGAAGCCTTACTTGAACATGAATGGGTAGAGGCCATGCAAAAAGAATTAATTCAATTTGAAAGAAACCAAGTCGGGACTCGACCAAACGACCTTCTAAAGGTTTGCTCTTAGAGAGTCGAAGTCACCCTAGAGGGGGTGAATAAGGTGATGAGGAAATTTTAAAAGATTTGGAAGATTAACGCTTGAAAGAAATAATCAAGACAATCTGAGTCAAGATTGGACTTAGAAGAGTGTGAACTCGGATGTACGTGGAAACCCTCTTGAGGCAAGTGCTAATCCAAGCACCAAGTCAAATCCACTATTTTGAATACACAAAATACAGCAGATCGACTCAATCGAATTGCTCCCTTAAACAATTCCTTACAGAGTTTTCCTAGACTCGAAGTTCCCTTATCCGATCTACTACTTCCTAACCGAGGTAACCTTTAAAGCTAGAGACAACTAAGCTGAGTTAACCATTATAACTCAGTAAAGGGACCTTACCGAGAAAGTAAGAAAGAGTATGTGACTCATTACAAGACTTTACAACTCATAAAGTATTAATTACAAGTCGGGAGTTATAAATAGAAGATTGAGTATGAATACAAAGAGTTTTGCTTAAGTAATGTGTATTGACAATAATTCCAAGCAATTCTCAGCAATCTTCTAGTATTGTGAAATGGCTTCTATTTATAGATGACCGGGCGGTTTAGCCGTTGTGACTATCTTCTGAATAGAAGTCCTTTTACCGTTCTAACGGTGCTTCTAAGTGAGTCGAAAAGATCTGTTGAGATGTGAATGTTGTGCAACGGCTCTTGACTCTTAAAGGTACTTCAATCAGCTGGTGGTGTCCGAAAAGTAGGGTGGAAACCACCGTTGAGCTTGGCGTTGAAGATTTGCAGTTGTGGAAATAGACAACCACGACACGGCGTCTAAGCCTTGTTCGAAGTAGAAAAGCCTTGTCTGCTTGGTGATTAACGGCTTCAAGCCGGTTACTTTTGTAATTAAAAAATGAGAGAACCTGATTTAGATAACCTACAAGAGTAAATCATTTTGTTCTCAAACTATAAAACACTTTGGTCCAAGATTAGGAATAGATAATAATTTAATTAAGATAATTAAGTGCATAATTATCTCGGGCCCGTAAGAGTGGAATTTTCCGAGTCTAATATTCATTATACTCGAATCCATCCGAGTCGAGTATTAGGGAAGATCAAGTTATAAAGGCAAAGATCGAGTATAAGTACTTGATTTAGAAAAACAATTCTCGAACAACCTTGTCGACTTAGAAAGATGAATTAACATTGTAATTCACTTTAGCTTAGAGTATGAAGTCGAACTTCGATTAACGAGTTAGAGAGATTATTTGAACATGCGATAAATGTGAGTAGTGTCTAAGTGACTCAGAATCATTAGTGTAATAAGATAGACAACAATATATTTTCCGAGTCGATCGGAATCGAATGTAAACATATGCAATAGTTTCTATATTGCTTAGAATGACTTGTAATCAAAACTTAGGAGGGGTGAGGTTTGTACCTGAGTCCTTGATAGTACTCGGAATGATATAAATTCGAGTCCGAGTCTTCAATCTCCCCTTTTTGATGAAAGGCATTCCATTCTCGAGATAGAAACTTTGTTAGTGAAGAATAAATCAAGAGTTTTCATTCTTTACTCATTTGTCGAAGAATATATCGAGCTTAGGATAAATATCACAGAAAAATAAAGTAATAAATGAAGTGATTTGGACTTAGAATATTTATGCAGATAGGTCATTTATTGAAGAATTGTGAGTAATTATATCGGAGCAAAATAGAGAAATGAGTTGATATATTAGAGCAAAGTTGAATTAGAGATTTAAATTCAGAAAGAAGTTATACTCATAAATCAATATGCTTAAAATCGAAACTTCATTCATATATATACATAAACACGTAAAATACATACAAAAGAGAGGGTGAGAAAACTCCCCTTAACAAGACAATAAAGTTTTTGAGTATTCTCCCCTTGCCTTTCAGCAAAAAACAACTCAAAATGGGGAAGAATGTATCAAGATGACACAATTTGATGTCTGGACAAAAAAAGAACAAGAAATCAAGATGGTCAAGTGGGAGCGGTCTCGGTTGAGGCAGGTGAACGTGCAGTGCGCCTGCGCTGATATGCTTGTGAAGACATTGAAGATCCGGGTGGTGGCAGCACCGGTATCTCTCGGAATGGGCACGGCTCCGAGTGGCCGACCCGAACAAGGTCGTCCGGAGGGTCATCCTCTTGAAACATCACATAAGGGGTGCTTCCTCGAGCTTGACTGCTGCTAACCGTCCAACATCGGCAGGGTCTTCGACTCACTCGGACTACATGTCCGAGCTTATCGGTTCTGGTTGAGGAGCGAGAGCACCTTGTCCCTCCGCTTCGTCCCGCTTCTCTCCTTCTTCTTCTTTCTCTTCTTCCTTCTCTTCTTCCTCCTTTTCCTCAAAAGGAGCTGCTTTAGCCGCAGCCTCCTCTTCTTCTTCAGCTGCCTCTCCGGATGGAGATTTGGCGAGGCTCGAGGACTCCTTAGACACATCCGAGCCGTCCGGGTCCTTAGCTGTTTTGGAGCGCCTTTCTCTAAGGAGCTCAAGCATCTCCTGCTGCTCCTTGACCAAATTTTTTATTCGGAGGAGCACATCTTGCTGCTCTCGAATCCGAGATTGGGCCGTTTTTGGTTGATGGTCATGGATCGAAGGACGAGTCTTGAAGCAACGAAGGGTGTCCTTGATTTTTGTGGACACGAGAGGAGAGCTTATCTATTAGAGTTGTAGACAAGGTGGTAGTGACAACATGAGAAGCACCTGAGGTGGAAGCACCACCAGGTGGAGTACGGAGTGAGAGAGGAGTATGAGTCTATGGTGGAGGAGAGGGTTGCCTTAGTTCTAAGCTACGGACCCGGACACCGAGGTTGGGTTTCCTGGTAGCCGTATCCAACTAGCTCTTTTACGCCAAGAACAATGGTAACCTCGAGACTCTTCGTTAGGGTTTGAGAGGAGCGGAACCTTGAATTGTTTGAAAATAAGAGTGAGAAGGGCTCCGAAGAGAAGAGGGGTGGATTTCTTCGTCCGAGCTGGCACAGAGGCCATCCGCTCGATAATGAGCTGGGAAGAGGTCTACATCGTAGCCCTCAAGAATGTCAAACAAAGCCTTGAGAATCTTGGAATTGGGATTCTCTTTGCTGGTATGATGAGAAAAAAGATTCTCATCAGCAAGAAATCGAGAAGACGAGCCTCGGTCTTCATCCGAGTCATAGAAAAGTTTTTGCGTGACTCGGGGACTTCCTTGGCATAATTTTCAAAGAACTCATCAGCAACTTCATTGAAGGGGATGCGGTTGTCTGTTGAGGAAGAGAAATGAAACTTTAAAAAGTAGATGGAGGAGAGAGAGATTAATACGAAGTATCATGTTTCGAACTCTGGAGGTGATGATCCCCTCGGAGCTGGAAAGATTTGAATAGAACTCAGCAATGAGTTCTCGGTATATGAATTCGCTGAAATAGAGAAGGTTTTATACCCCAATGGTCTTAATTTGTTTCAACCACGAGAAAGTTGTGATTGGGAAGAATTTCTCATCCAACATAAGATGTTGGGCGACAAGGATTTTCGAGGGGTTAGAAGGACCCTCGTGGCTTTTGGTTCTAGGCTTTTTAGTTGCGAGAACCTAGAAAATCTGGAGCGGATCCTCGTTTAGGCATGTTTGAAAAGCTTTGAGAAGAAAGCGAGTTAGCTTGAAGAAAGAGAGAGAGAGAGAGAGAGAGTACCGAGAGTGCTTAAGAGTTTTGAGATTGTGTGTAGGTTATCAGAGAGTAAAGTAGCAAAATGAAGGAAAATAGATGTTATTTATAGTGAAAGAAATGTCCTTCGATATCCGTTCGACCCAACTCTCCAACGGTCGACTCGGACCGGTGTGTCTATTCTCGCTCTCCAACGGTTAGAATTCCCGTGTCTGTCTCCCAATGGCTAGTTCATCGATCAATGCGCGCGCGAGAGAGAGAGAGAGAGAGAAAGAGAGAAAGAGAGATTTTAAAAGAAATTTCTGAAATTCTCCACTAATCTAGAGATGATTTCGAAGTTTGAAGTCCAATTTCGCAAAAGCCGAGTCTAACTCAATAAAGTTTCGAGTGCCTCGTAAAGCACAAACAGAATAATAACTCCGGGCTCAGTATCATTGGGTCAACTTAACTAATTGTTATTAAGCCACGAAAGGAAACATATAACACATAATCATGTAAGATAATTTCACTTAGAAAAACACATAATCATGCATTTATCATACCAAGTTCATTCCTAATAAAGCAAAACTGATCCTCACTAAGTGGCTTAGTAAAGATATCAGCTAACCGAAATTTTGTAGGAATGAATTCTAGTTCAATATCACCTTTCTTAGAATGGTCTCTCGAAAACGATACCTGACCTCAATATGCTTTGTCTTTGAGTGTTGAACTTGATTCTTAGTGATGCCGATTACACTCGATTGTCACACTTGATTGGAATTTATTTGAATGAAAGTCCAAGGTCTTTTAAGTGTTGCTTGATCCATAAAATCTGAGCATAGCATGCTCCAGCTGCAATGTACTCGGCTTCAGCAGTTGATAGAGCAACTAAGTTATGCTTCTTCGAGTGCCAAGATATAAGGGATTGACCCGAAACCGGTATGCTCTTGAGGTGCTCTTTCTATCAACTGTATCCGAGCATAGTTAGCATCCGAGTATCCAGTGAGGGTCGGTTCGAGTCTCTTGAAAACCATAGACCTAAATTCCGAGTCCCTTCTAGGTATCTAAAAATTATCTTCACCGCGAGTGAGATGTGATTCTTTTAGATTAGCTTGGAATCTTGCACACGGACATACACTAAACATTATGTTTGGCCTACTTGGATGTGAGATATAGCAGAGATCTAATCATACCTTGATAGAGTTTTTGATCTACTGCTTTACCTTTTCGTCTAACTCCAGTTTTATACTCGCTACTCATTGGTGCTACTACATATTTTGCATTTTGAAACTTGTACTTCTTTAGCAACCCCTTGGTGTACTTAGATTGATGGACATCAATCCCATCTTTTCTTATTTGATTTGTAGACCAAGGAAGAAATTGAGTGCTCCCATCATGCTCATTTGGAATTCTGTCTCATTAACTTAGAAAAATCTCGACAGAGATTTTCATTAGTAACTCCAAAAATTATGTCATCAACATAGATTTGAACAATAAGAAAGTCTTTCCCCTTGGTTTTTATGAATAGAGTTTTATCAATCTGACATCTTTTGAAATCATTTTCAACCAAGAAACTACTCGAGTCTTTCATACCAAGCTCTAGGAGCTTGTTTAAGACCATAAAGAGCCTTTTGCAATTTGAAAACATGATTTGGAAATTATGAGTTTTCAAATCTAGGGGGTTGCTCAACATGGACTTCCTCTTGAATGAAACCATTCAGAAAAGCACATTTGACATCCATTTGATATAATTTAATATTCATGCTTGATGCAAATGCCAAAAGGATTCTAATTGCTTCAATCCTAGCAACAGGTGCAAAGGTTTCCCCACAATCAATTCCTTCTTTTTATTGTAGCCTTGAGCCACAAGTCTAGCCTTATTTCTGACTACTAACCCATCCTCATCCAGTTTGTTCTTGAAAACCCATTTGGTTCCTATGATCGGGTGGTCGGAAGGTCGTTTGGTC
Organism: Talinum fruticosum; assembly: GCA_021018815.1. Taxonomy (NCBI): domain Eukaryota; kingdom Viridiplantae; phylum Streptophyta; class Magnoliopsida; order Caryophyllales; family Talinaceae; genus Talinum; species Talinum fruticosum. The sequence goes on along the minus strand of JAITYX010000073.1, from coordinate 405,300 downwards.
GAGTCCGGACTTGGTTCGTTTCAAATTGATTGAGTTCCTCTTATATGGCCTCTACCCATTCAGTTAGGGCCTCTAGGGCATTTATGGGTTCAGTTAATGAGATGAATGCAGTGAATGCACATAGATTTTGCAAAGAGGAACGAGTTCTTACCCCATTGTTGATGTCGGACAAGATGTTTTCGAGTGGGTGACTCGAAGCACATGTGAATGCTCTACCTGTTCTCTGGTTCACCAGATTTGTAGGTTAAATTGGTTGATCTTCAGTGATCTGTTCTGATTGAGCTTAATCATCTAATTGACTTTCAGCATTCCGAGTTGCTTTTCCATAACTCTATCTAAGCTCACCTTCAGCAAGATCATCTTAATCTCGACTGAGTTTCGGATCCGAGAAAGGTGACTCGCTTAGTTTTCCCTGATCTATCTCATCAAAATAAATGTGGATACTTTCTTTCACTTTGTTAGTTCTTTTATTGAAAATGCGATATGCTTTACCATGAGATGAATAACCAAGAAAAATACCTTCATCCGACCTAGCATCAAACTTGGTCGGATGATCCTTACCATTATTGTGAACATAGCACTTGCATTCGAAGGGTTTGAAGTATGACATGTTGGGTTGCTTTCCCTTGTAGAGCTCGTATGGAGCTTTGTTTAAGATGGGTTTGATGAGGCATCTATTCGAGTGTGTAGTTCGTTGTGTTGATCGCCTCGGCCCGAAATAGTAAGGCGGATCATGTTCAATCATCATTGTCCTTCCTATTTCTTTAAGAGTTTGGTTCTTTCTCTCAACTACCCCATTCTATTGAGGAGTTCTAGGTGCTGAGAAGTTGTGAGAGATACCATTTTTATCATAGAACTTTGCAAATTCCGAGTAATCGAACTCTCTTCTATGGCTAGTTCGAATTATTTTGATCCGAGTCTTGGACTCTACTTGAATTTTCCTACGGAGCTTACTCGAACTCTTTGAAAGCTTCATTTTTGTGCTTAAGAAAACACACCCAGGTAAATCGTGAGTAGTCATCAACAATTACTAGTACACATAAACTACCTCCGAGACTCTTTACAAGGATTTCACCACATAAATCTATATGCAACATTTCAAGTACTTTAGATGTGGAAACAGTTTTGAGAGATTTGAAAGATGATCCGACATGTTTCCCTTTTGTGCATGCTTCATAGATTTTATCTTTCTTAAATGCATAGTTAGGTAACACTTCTTACTAAACCATGAGATGCAAGCTTTTTGATAGTATGCATGCCAACATGACCTAGTCTACGATGCCATGTCTAAGAATCATCATGCATAGATGCTTTTAAGCAAGATAAGTTTTGACTTGGATCAAAAAGAGGAACAGTGTAGGTATTACCCGATCTCTTACCCGAGAGCTTAGTTTCCTTGGTAGTTGTATCAGAAATGTAGCAATTGATGTAAGTGAATCTTACCTCTGGACCTTTGTCTCACAGTTGAGAGATGCTTGAGTAGATTGTACTTTAAACCTTTGACAAGATAGATCTGCGCTAACCAGGTTGTCTCCTTTTTCAATCTTACCTATTCCAACTATCTTGCCCTTACTGTCATCTCCAAAAGTGACTTTACCTCCTTTGTAGTCTTCCAACTCAAAAAAGAGTCTTGAATTCGAAGTGAGAGACTCAAGTTGTTGTTTGAATTCGAAGAATTAGAATTGGACGTTTCTTCCAAAGTGAAAATATATTTGGCTAAATCAAATTTGGAAAACTTAAGGATATATTCAATTACCTCCTGAGGATTTGTCTCCTCATTGTCCGAGTTGTCAAATTCAGCCTCCGAGTCTTATAGTGCCATCGGACACTTTGAGTCGTCTAAGTCTTCATCTTCTTCAAATGAATCTTCATCACTCCATGTGGCCATCATAGCCTTCATCTTCTTTCTGTCCCTCTTCGTTCTTGGACAGTCTTTCTTGGACAGTCTTTCACTATGTGATCTTTCGTTGTCACATTCAAAACAGCCAGCGTTCTTAGTTAAAGATAACTTTGAAGAAGATGAGTGTTTACCTTTTCTATCCTTCTTATCTTTCTTGTAGAACTCTTCTCTTGGCCTTTTCTTCCATTTCTTGTGCTTCATCATTTTTTTTTGAAGCCTTGAGCAATGAGTGCCATGGGATCTTCTTCTAAATCCGAGGAACTCAGATTTTCTCCTCTACTTTTGAGGCTTTCAGCACAATGTTCTTTTTGGTGCTCACCTCGACATCCTCTTCTTCCATATGGATTTCATGGGTAAGTAGTTTCCCAATCGGTTCGTCCGGCTTTAGTTGAGAGAGGTTCCGAGCTTCCTCGATGGCTGTCACCCCGGGACCCCATTATCTCTTAGGTAGGCTTCTTAGAATTTTTCTGCACATTTCTTCATGGGAAATCTTTCTTCCTTGAGATTTGAGATTGTTTGTAATCTCGGTGAAGCGTATAAACATCCGGGTGATGTTTTCTTCGGCTCCATCTTGAACAGACTCATAATTGTGAAGATATTGACTTATCATCGCTTGTCTTACTTGGCTTGTTCCTTCATATGTGTTGACAAGAGCGTCCCACACATCTTTTGCTATGTCACAAGCTGACACTCTATTGTATTCTTTTGAGCTAATGGCGGACATTAGAATGTTCATCGCTTTAAAGTTCTTTCGAACTTTTCTGCCTCTTCAAGGGTGTACTCGAACTTTGCTTTAGGCACAGGTCTTAGAGTCTTCTATCTTCATTAGAATGTAATTGCCTTCTTGTATGATGTTCCAGAAATCTTCATCATTGTCCGAGTAAGAACCATTCCATTAGCTTCTTCCAAAGTGCACGAAATTTGATCCTTTGAACTTAGGTGGTCTCGCTGGAAGATCTTCCTTCATCAAACTCTCTATTGTTCCGAGCCATTTGATCTTTAGGCCTTTGGACTCTTAGATCCTTTCCGAAAGGCTAAGCTCGATACCAATTGAAGGTTTGCTCTTGGAGAGTCTTAGTCACCCTGGAGGGGGAGAATAGGGTGATGAGGAAATTTTGAAAGATTTGGAAGATTAATGTTTGAAAGAAATAATCAAGACAATCCGAGTCTAGATTAGACTCGGAAGAGTGTGAACTCGGATATACGTGGAAACCCTTCTGCGGTAGAAAACCACGGCCAGTGCTAGTCCAAGCACCAAGTCAAATCCAGTATTTTGAATCCATAAATACAAGCAGATCGACTCAACTAGAATTGCTCCCTTAAAGAATTCCTCACAAAGTTTTCCTAGACTCGGAAGTTCCCTTATCCGATCTAATACTTCCTAACTGAGCTAACCATTATAGATAGGGACAAATAAGCTGAGTTAACCCTTACAACTCAATCAAGGGACCTTTCTCAAAAAGTAAGAAAGAGTATGTGACTGATTACAAGACTTTACAACTCGGAAAGTATGAATTACAAGTCGGGAGTTGTAAATAGAAGATTGAGTATGAATACAAAGACTTTTACTTAGGTAATGTGTATTAACAATAATTCCAGCAATTCTCAACAATCTTCTAGACTTTTGAAGTGGCTTGTATTTATAGATGACCAAGCAGATTAGCCGTTGTGACTATCTTCCGAATAGAAGTCCTGTGTGACCGTCGTAATCGGTTCTTCCGAGTGACTCGAAAAGATCTATTGAGATGTGAATGTTGTGCAACGGCTCTTGATTCCTAAAGGTGCTTCAATCAGCTAGTGGTGTCTCGAAAAGTAAGGTGGAAACCACCGTTGAGCTTGGCGTAGAAGATTTCCAGCTTTGAAAACAAACAACCCCGATACAGCGTCCGAGCCTTATTCGAAGTAGAAAAGCCTTGTCTGCTGGAGATTGACAGCTTGAACCCGATTACTTTTGTAATTCAAAAATGAGAGAACCTCGTTTAGATAACCTACAATAGTAAATCATTTTGGTTGTCAAAGTATAAAATACTTTGGTATAAGATTAGGCACAAATAATAATTTAATTAAGATAATTAAGTGCATAATTATCTCGAGCTCGCAAGAATGGAATTTTCCGCATCTAATATTCATTATACTCGGAATCCATCGAGTCGAGTCTTAGAGAAGATCAAGTTATAAAGGCAAATATCGAGTATTTGTACTTAATCTAGACAAATAATTCTCAAACAACCATGCCGACTTAGAAATATGAATTAACGCTCGTAATTCACTTCATCTCGAATATGAAGTTAGAACTTATATTAACAGAGTTAGAGAGATTATTTAAACATTCCATGAATGTGAGTAGTGTCCGAGTGACTCGGAATCATCAGTGTAATAAGATAGAGAACAATATAAATTCCGAGTCGGTTAGAATCGAATGAAAACATATGCAATAGTTTCTATATTACTCGGAATGACTTGTAATCAAAACTTAGGAGGGATGAGGTTTGTACCTAAGTCCATGATAGTACTCAGAATGATATAAATTCGAGTCCGAGTCTTTACCTTCGGACACCCAGTTATAGGAACCAAATGGGTTTTTAAGAACAAACTGGATGAGGGAGGGTTGGTAGTCGAAACAAAGCTAAATTAGTAGCTCAAGGATATAACCAAGATGAGGGAATTAATTGTGAGGAAACCTTTGCACCTGTTGCTAGGATTGAGGCAATCATAATTCTCTTAGCATTTGCGTCAAGCATGAACATTAAGCTTTATCACATGGATGTTAAGTGTGCCTTTCTTAATGGTTATATTAAAGAAGAGGTTCATGTTGAGCAACCCCTCGATTTGAAAACTCTCAATTTACAAATCATGTTTTCAAATTGCAAAAAGCTTTGTATGGTCCGAAACAAGCTCTCGAGCTTGGTATGAAAGACTAAGTAGTTTCTTGGTTGAAAATAACTTCAACAGAGGTCTTATTGACAAAACTCTTTTCACAAAAACCAAGGGGAATGATTTTCTCATTATTCATATTTATGTTGATGACATTATATTTAGAGCTACTAATAAAACTTTATGTTAAGAGCTTTCGAGTTGATGAGACAGGATTTCCAAATGAGCATGATGGGAGAACTCAATTTCTTCCTTGGACTGCAAATCAAACAAGATAAGGATGGCATTTATGTTCATCAATCAAAATATACCAAGAAGTTATTGAAGAAGTACAAGTTATACGATGCAAAACATGCAACAACACCAATGAGTAGCGAGTACCAAACTGGACTTAGATGAGAAAGGTAAAGTTGTAGATCGAAACTCTACAGAGGTATGATTGGTTCTCTACTTTATCTTATATATAATAGGCCAGATATCATGTTTAGTGTCTGCTTATGTGCAAGATTTTAAGCTAACCCAAAGGAATCACATCTCACTGCGGTGAAGAGAATTTTTAGATATTTTACAAGAACTCAAACACTTGGTCTCTTGTATTCAAAAGACTCATATATGACCCTCGGATGCTAACTATGCTAGATACAAAGTTGATCAAAAGAGCACCTCAAGAGCATGTCAATTTCTTGGTGACTCACTCATCTCCTAGCATTCAAAGAAATAAAAGTCGGTTGCTCTATCACTGCTGAGGCTGAGTATATAGCAGTCGGAGATTGCTATGCTAAGATTCTTTGGATCAAACAACACTTGAAGGATCTCCGACTATCATTCAAATCTATCCCAATCAAGTGTGACAATCAAAATGCTATCAACATCACCAAGGATCCAATTCAGCACTTAAAAATGAAAAACATTGAGGTCGGGTATCATTTTTTGAAAGACTATTGTGAGAAAGGTGATATTGAACTTGAGTTTATTCCTACCAAATTTGAATTAGCTGATATTTTCACAAAACCTTTGAGTGAATTAAGAATGAACTTGGCATGATGATTGCATGATTATCTAATTTATTGCATGAGTTATTATGAGTATGACTGATTATTATATGTTCCGAGTGAATAACAAATGGACTAGTTGAACCAAAATGAAAGTGAGTTATGAGTTATTAGTTTTTTTAGTGTGTTCTAATTTACACGGACACATCATCGAGTCAAACTCATTTTCTAAGAAAATGGACATCAAAATTCTATGATCATCTCTAGATCAATGGAGAATCTTAGGAATGTTTTTGAAAATCTCTCTCTCATCACGCGAACAGTCTAAAAACTAGCCGTTAGAGGGAAGTAACTTCAAGATAGTCATTACTCACTGGAATACCAAATGCTCTAATAACCGTTACTTTGAGGGCTAAGTCAAAAAGGCTTTTGTTCAATAATAGCTCGTGTTCTATAAATAGCACCCCTTTGTTCTCATTTATTCACTTTGCTATCTTTTGCTCTCTGTTCTCTTGTACTCGGAATCACTTGCTCGAACACTCGTTCTACTTCAAATTCTCAACTCTCTACTCTCTTTCTCATTCATCTACTTTCTTCAGTTTCTTACTTTCAATCGCTTTCACTTTCTCTCAAACATGCCTTAGAGAGAAAGCGCCACATAAGGAGGTTTAGCCACCAAGATGATCCTCAAAAAGACACTTCTAAGGGCAAAGCTCTTGCCTATGATGACTAAAAGCTCATCGTTGCCCAAGCATTATTTCATCGAGGAGAAATTCTTCTCTACCAAAACCTTTCATGGATCAAGGCCATCCTCAACACAAGTACTTACAAGTATTTGTGTTTCTGCGATTACATCTATCCGTAACTCGTCACTGAGTTCTAAACAAACATGGGTGCAAGAGCTAACATAATCTCTTCTGTCATTCAAGGAAAAACGAATCATATCAATCTCTCTCCTTCACAACCTTTTTAATGTTAAGTGTCTCTTCTTGTACTCAAACCCAATTCCGTTCAATGAAATCGCTGATGATTTCTTTGACAAATATGCCAAAGAGGTTCCTATGTCCAAAAAAACTTTTCTCGTGACTTGGATGACTTCTAAAGCAAGACTTCTTTGCTTCATCTTGATGATTACTATCTTCTCCTTCTATCCATCCAAAGAGAACCCAAACAAGCAAAGTTCTTAAGGTTCTCTATGATATCCTCGAAGGGTATGAGGTTGGCCTCTTCCCTTCATCTTGGAAGCAGATTGCCTCTGTTCCCTTATATCAGAAAAATCCCCCTCTTCCATTTGGAGCTTTACTTTCTACTGTCTTTGCTCAATTCAAAGTGGATCTTCCAATTGAACCACACAAATTTCTGAGCCAACTATCCGCATAGGCGTAAATTAGCTCATTGGACTAGGATATCAAGAAATACAATATGGTGTATGGGTTCACACTTCGAGTTACCCCTCCTCCACCTCGGACTCAAAAAGGTCTTGAGACTCCTCTTCTCACTGGTGGACCTTCTCCTTCCTGCACTGCCTCTTCTTTCGATTTTCTTCGGAAGGTGGCTTTTCGGTTTGTTACTTTGGCCAAAGACTTGTAGTCAACTCGGCGGCTTTCCAAGCTTTCATACCTATCTTGACTCAACTATAGAGCACAGCACGAAGTAGATTGATCAAAGTTAAGCCCAGTCAGTAAGTTGAGAGAGTTTATCACACGCCAACAGGACTAGATCCGCCGTCTTCAAAAGCGAGGATCTAAAGTAGCTGAGGACTCGGAATCTCATTCTGAAGAAGAATCATCTCTAGCATCCTCAAGCTCTTCTAACTCCGAGTCGAAAGAGAAGAAGAAGGAGAAGAAGGTACTGGAGCAGGCCCAGCTGAAGGCCAAGAGGAGAAAGAACCCGAGGTCATCACTTCATATCATACGGAGTCTTCCTCGAAGAGGGTGGAGATGCAGCCCAATCTAAGGCTTTATCCTCTCGTAGAACAACCTCAAGTTGAAGAGGTGGAGGGCTCGAAGAAGAACCAAAGGATGTACAACCTTTGCTTTGCAAGAGTGAACTTCAAGTTCCTAACTTGCCACTACTCTTGCCACCTCGCCTCACTCGCTTCTACACAAGGCTACAAACGTAGAAAAAGCCCCCTTTTTCTTCCTCAACACGCACTCGCTCCACCTCCCTCTTAATTTTTATTTTTTTTTTGTTTTTCACAACATCTCTGTACTTTTTCGTTACTCCCTCCCTTCTTTATTTTTGATGAAATTCATAGGGGAGAGATAAAGATAGATGTTTGGCTTAGGGGAGTTTCTTAAGTTTTTTTGAAGACTCGGACACTCGCTCAATATCTTTCGAGTCATACAAAAGGAATCGGGTATAACGATGTTATTCATATAGGGTTTTGATTCCAAGGCATTCTCTGCGTCCTAGAAACTTACTTGAGTAAAATAATATTTTCTCTAAGTATTTCGGCCTTCAATTATCTCTTTTATCGCTCTTCGCTTAGCGACTCGAAAACTGGTTCTTTATTCCGAGTCCACTCTCACTCGGACTAATCGCTTTTAAATATACCAAGTATTCCGCCGTTTCTCACTCGTAATCCGACTTATGGTTATCTATTCTATTGTTTGCATAGTCAGCATTCGTAGTTTTTCTCATGCTTAGTCTACATCAAGTTTTTCCCACTCGATATTCGTTATAGAACTTGATTCTTCGCTTAAGACTAAGTCATATGGAATTCCGAGTATCATGGATTTTAGACTCGTAAAATTTCATTTCTTTTCGACTCGGATAATCAATTGCGTAATTATTATAATTATTTTATTTGTGTCTAACCTTGGACCAAAGTATTTTTATACTTTGAGAATCGAAGGTGTTTTACTTTTGTAGGTTATTCAATCGAGGATATCTTTTCAAACTACAAAAGTAGTCGGCTTCGAACGTCAAATCACCAGCAGATATGACTTTTTACCTTCCTCGCTTTAGTCCTAGAAGATTGTGTCGAAGCTATCCGCTTCCATATCCGGAAAACTGGAACGCTAAGCCTAACGGTGGTTTCCACCTTATTTTTCAAGACCCAACCGATGGTTTTGGGACTTCCAAGAGAGTTAAACCGTTGTCCAACGTCCATATTTCAACGGATACTTTCCGAGTGACTCGTAAAGCCATTTTCAACGGTCACAAAGGACTCTCGGTCAGCGAGATGAAGATAACGGCTACTCGCTTGGTTATCTAAATATAAGCCACTTCACAAGACTTGAAGATTGCCGATTCTATTGTTAATACACATACTTGAGAAAAGTCATTGTATTTACTTCCAATCTTCTACTTACAACTCCCATTCTGTAATTCTTTACTCTCCGAGTTGTAAGGTCTTGTACTAAGTTACAAACTCTTCTTACATTCTTTGTAAGGTCCCTTGACTAAGCTCGTAAAGGTTAACTCAGCTTAGTTGTCCCTAGCTGTAAGGGTTATCTCAGCTAGGAAGTACTAGATCAGATAAGGTAACTTCGAGTCTAGGAAAACTTGTATAGAGTTGTCCAAGGGAGCAATTCGGGTTCGGTCAGTTCACGGTATTTTGTGGACTCAAAATAGTGGATTTGACTTCGTGTCCGGATTGACATGGGCCGTGGTTTTCTGCCCCGGGAGGGTTTCCATGTAAAATCTCTGTGTTCTCTTTCCGAGTTCATTCTAGACTCGCATGACCTTACTCGTGCTTGTTTATTCCGATCCATTGCTTTCGAGTCCAATCTTTTCGACCCCGTGTTTAGACTCGTAAATTGTCTTTGCCTCTTTTCTGTCAAAAAGAGTGTGTTTTCGCAAAGATTTTTCTATCACCCTATTCACCACCCCTCTAGGGTGACTCGGACTCTCCCGAGCAAAATTTTTTTTAATTTAGTATTTCGTATGATACTTTCTAAGCTTGAATGAAATTTCTCTATTTCGAGTATAAATGAGTTGCATTATTCATATTCCATATTTACTCTTATATATTATATCTCTACTCTAATACTTGCTCATATACGTTTATGTTATGCTGTGAGATATACATGATTCAATGCTCGATATTTTTATTGTGATATATCTTATATCAAAATGCTCTCACCATAAAACTTCACAGAGAATATCTTATTGTCACTTATTTCTCAGCAATGAAAACTAAACTCTTTCATCTTTTAGCTTCTATCCGAAGTATGTAATGCGTTTCATAAAAAAGGGGAGATTGAAGACTCGGGTATAACTCTCTATCTCTCTCGTGGTTTTGATTTCAAGTCATTCTAAGTCTTTAAGAAGATTATCTTTAAGTGTTCAATATTGTCCGACCTATCGAGAAAGCATTTCCTGAGTAGAGCACACTTCACCGAGTTTCGACCCACTCGGATACCCCTCGGATAGTCATGAGTAAATAATTCCACGAACATATCTTATTTTGAGCACTGACTTCATGAGTTAACCGAAAATGAATTACTCCACTAATTCACATTTCTACGTTAGTTTATTGAAAGAAATTATTTAACTCGATCAATTTAATGCATGGTGTCTATATGTGCTTAACTAGTCAATCATTTAAGGATAGACATAAGATGGGATTGGAACATATTGAAGATTAGAGTAAGAATATTCCACTCCTTCAAGCTAAGGATAATTAAGTTCTTAATTATCATGATTTAATTATTATCCTGGCTTAATCTTAGACCAAAGTATTTTTTTTTTTACTTTGAGTACCACTTTGATTTGCTTTTGCAGGTTGATTAAAGTATTTTAATCTTATTTTCAAAAGCAAAAGCAACTCGCTTCTCACCGTTAAACACGAGTAGATAGAAAAACAGACTTTTCCGGATAAGGCTCAAACATCTGTCAAGGTTGTTTGTTACCAAATTCGGTGAACTTTAACTTTGAGTGTAACAGTTGTTTCCACCCTAGATTTCAATCACAAGCAGCGGGATGGACTAAGCCGAGGACCCACACACAACGTTCATTTTATAATGGCTCCTTTTTGAGTGACTCGGACTATCCGTTACAACGGCTAGTGAAGTTCTCAAGTTCAGAATTAGTCACAACGGCTATTCTTCCTTGCTAAGTATAAATAGAATCCTTTCTACAACACTTAAAGATTGCTGCTAAACATTGCTAGAGCTGAAGTTATTCTCTCTCCCTCTCTTAATCTTCTAGATTTTATAACTCCACTCATAAGTTCTTACTTTCGCATTGTAAAGAGAAAAGTCATATAATCTACTCTTACATTTTCAATTCTCTCGTAAAGTCTCTTAACCGAACAAGTAAGGATTAACTCAGCTCAATTAATCGTAAAGGTTATCTTAGTTAGGAAGCACTAGTTTAGATAAGGGAATTTCTGAGTCTAGAAAAACTTATATTGAATTGACTAAGGGAATAATTATGTAAGGGATCAGTCCTTATATTTTGTGGATTCAAAATAGTGGATTTGACATAGTGCTTAGATTAGCACTGTCCGTGGTTTTCTCGCCCCAAGAGGGTTTCCATGTAACTTCTGTTTCTTGTATATTCTAAGTCTAATCTAGACTCAAAATTGTTTTCCAAGTCTTTAGATTGCAAAAACTAAGCTAATTATATATATTAAAATTAAGAAAATTAATCTAAACTAAATCAATGGATAAAAGAATCTAGGGATTTGATTTCCTAATAATGAGTTTGATTATTAAAACCTAATTTGTGCAATCATTCTTTCAATTGAATCAAGGATTAATAATCAAATAATTCTACCACTCTTTCGATGCTAAATAGAATTGCTTTAATTAACCTAACAAAGAACTTTCGTATGCCTTTCAAATTAATCAAAGTTAAAGATTTCAAATTATCAAAGGGATCCCTTAATTTACTAATCTTTTCTCAAATTTCCTAAAATAGGTAGAATGGTTGGTTGTCGTATTATTTCATATCACTTTTCAGTACATAACGATTAATCTCAATTCAAGTATTTTAGGCCTTCAAACTACTCATAAATATAAAGAACACAACCACCTATTCATTCAAAATCGAATTCAAGCACAAATCATGAAAGCTTAATCAAACAACATTGTTTCGGATTACAAATCCCTAGATAAACTAAATCTACCACACATCATAATTGAAGCTTAACAAAAATCCTAAGCATCTCGGCAGAAATTACAACCAACACAGGCCGTGTCGGTCGACACGGGCTACCCATGATGGCTATTGGAATGCCGGATCTTGATGGAAACAAAAAAATGGGTAGTGTCAATGGACACGGCTTACCTATGCTCGATGCAAAGGCCCTGTGCAAGCTAACCTCCAACATGGGCCGTGTCGGTGGACACGAGCTGCCCCGTGTTGGTTGCTTGAAGTGACATCTTGAAGCACACGAGGGGAACGGTCATTGTGATCGCAAAGTAGACCGTGTTGGTCTTCTTAATGTTTGAAACACCTACTAATCTTGGGAATACTTGGTATTGCTGATCAAATCTGCTGAAGTTATCTCAAAACACCAAAACACAAGCCTAAAACCGAAAATGAAGCATAAACACACTCCATTTAACCAAATTTCCCACGAAAAGCATCAAAATGCCTAAGAAACTAATGCATTTATGCACTTATCAAATTCTCCCATGCTTGAACCTTACTTGCCCTCAAGTAAGGTCAAAATGCAAATATGAAATCCAGCTAAAGAATCATAACCTCCTCAGGTTAGGAAACCATAAGTATCACAAGGGAGAAAAAATCAACAACAGCCCATAAGCACACTAAATCTTTTAATAATCGGAAAGAAAAAAGATTTTCAAAAACCATATTGAAGACCATAAAGACAAACTTGATCATTCACCCAAATCATCACTTAAATAAATCACATTGGCACATGTAGAATGATGGAGCTAGTAAGACTGGTAGAACCTCACTTTGAAAATGTGAAAATACTCCACTCATGTGTTTAGGCTTGTACAAGGTTCATTGAATCTCTCTCACAATCATGCAAACTACCATAAGCTTGGTAGAATTCTCTATTTGCCACCACCTAAATGTAACATGCAATATGACAATCAAGAAGACTTCAAATGGTTGTAACAAGGCTTAGGCAACGGGTAAGAAAGAGACATTGTATTTTTGGGAAAAATGAGGAGCTACAAATCCAACTAGCTAAGAGCTCCCAACACTCTAACCGACAAAAACCACACAATACACCTCATCACACCTAACCTTAAACTCCAACAAATACTCTAGAAAATGAGATTATCTAACTAAGATCAAACTAAATATTCCAAATGCCAAACATTTTATTGATTACTTCTTTTTTCTCTTTTTTTCATTTCATTTTTGTTTTCATTTTTTGATCGATTTTTTTCTTGATTTTCTCTTTTTTCAACTAAAACTTGGCATTAGGAATTTCAAACAAATTAAAAAGCTCATTTTACACCAAAGTACTCGTCCTTACAACCAAGAGGGGAAATCACCTCATACTCAATACAAATAAACCCCTCAACTCAACAAAAGGATCCAAATCATCACAAGCACATCAAAGACCCTAAAACGACCTAACAAAGCATCGGTAAGAAGCTTCGCTAGACTTGGCTTAGGTGATACGTTATGTATTTGGCCAAGGGCTAGTTAGGAGGGTTCAAAACAAATGAATTAGGCAATTAGGCTCAAAAGGCTATCAAAGGGTCAATAACATGTAACAAGGTGGCAATTTGGATAATGTAGCTCAAAAATCCAAAGAATGCCTCAATCATTTTGTCACAAAGCATATACATGTGATTTTGAAGAAAATTCAAACAACTTCTAGAGATTTAATCATGGAGGAGAATCACATGAAAAAAACATGAGACTAATTGTAATATTTAGTCTATTCAAGGCTCAAAAATCTCACAGGGACTCTACCACAATCTCATCTAGCTCAAAGAGTTTCTCATGCCAACACTTTTGTTCAGAAATCAAGGGCAATCAACTTTCATTCATCCAATATGGTCAAAATCTTGAAGTTCAAAACTGGTTTTCAAAAGTTTCTGCACATAGGGCTATGCATTGAAATCGTTCTTCATTGAAAACTTATTTGGCCTAAAAGGAATCATCATTAGAAGTTCATCTTTTTAAAATTTTTTTGTTTTTTATGCAAGTCTATATGATGCAACCTAAATGCTCTAAATGCAATCCAAAATGGTTTTTAATGTTTTCAATTTTTTTAAATTTTGCAAAGTTTTTCAATTTTTTTAAAAACTTTTTGTTGTTAGATGCAAAATTAAATGTTAAATGCTAAATAAAACATGCTCTAACCTACAAATGAAATGCAACCGTACATTATTCAAACAATGGAAACCTAAGAAAGCAAATTCCCCCCTGCTTAGACACAACAATAAAAGGAGATGGGGAGAACATAAGATCACTCAAATGGAGGGGGAGGATAAGGGGGATTGGGGTTACCGTGGGAGATATGTCAATCATGCCGAGCGGTTAAACATTCACTTATCATATGCATGTAATGGTTTTGATTAGCAAGTATGTCACGAAGTTCGGTTTGGGTGTTTTGTATATTTGCACACTCGAATAAACATAATCCCGAAGAGAGACTTGTTCGAGTGGATATACTCCCTAAGCGAGGCTTGCTCGGAATGCACATACTCCCCGAAGCGGATATGCTCTTGATGGATAGCAGTGAGAAGTGACTGTACGGATGCATCGGCATTAGTCTCAGGGGCGGGGAATAGAATAGAAAGAGGCACCCACATTTGTATGAGGCAGAGGGCAAGGGATTTCATCCTCACCGGGAAAAAACCTGAGGTTGGCCGCATCCCTAAGGGATGTGCGCTCTACACAAGGGAGACACAACATACGATTATGAGGATATAACCAATATAAATCTCCCGAAATTGTACGACACATGCCCATAGCGTTCAAAGCCTTAATGTCAATCCTCTCAAACCCCCACACCCTATCATCATTGTGCTCATCGGGGTTCCAACCTAAAGCTACAGCAATAGTAGTAACTAAACCCCCAATTACAATTCAACCCCGGTACACCGAAAACAGATTGCAAATTGACGAGCTAAATAAGCCCTAGGATTAAACTCAGCTGTGTCTCTAGTCCACATCATATACAAGCAAAACAACTAAGATAGACACATATTTTTACCACTATTATTCGTCCTAAACAAACCATGCCCTAAAACCCGATGTATGTATCGAAAACAGAGGTTCCTAAAAGTGGTCACCTTAGTTGAACTAGGATGATATTCATGTTCACTAGAAATAGAATTCCAAAATCGTATCGCACCGAAACGATCGGGAACTAGCCGGTGTCCAAATCCTATGTCTCTAGATAGGGCAAATAAAGCACTAAACTCACTAAGAGTGAATTCACAGTATTCCCTAACAGTGCAAAAGAAAATTAAGCCATGCTCGGCATGAGGACCACGCCCAATTTCAACACTAAGTGTGCTTAAAATGTTAATGTTAAGCTCTTATAAGTCCCTAATCGAATATTCATAAAGTTCAACAAACCACAACGTTCAACCAATCAAACGAAATCCTCAAGCAAACCCAATTTTTCTAAACTCACTTCATCGTAATAACGAGTTGCAACAATGTCACAATTTAACAAAGAATTGTAACAAGCAATATGCTCAACTTGAGTTAAACAAAGTGGATTGTTTAGGTTGAAGACTCATATTTTACTCTAAGTTATTCCGAGTATTACATGAAGACTCGTGTATAAATCCTGTCTCTCTTAAGTTTTGATTTCAAGTCATTCCGAGCACTCGTAGAAACTCTTGTCTAAGTTTTCATTCTATTCGGCCGACTCGAAAGCACCTTATTGCATATCTCCTACACCGATGTTTCTAAGTCACGCATACATCACTCGGAACTATCGCATGCTCAAATAATTTCTCTAACACTCTTATTCCGAGCACCGATCGTGTATTTCAACGCAAAGAGAATTACAACGTTAATTCCTTATTCTAAAGTCAGTTTATTTCCTTGAGAATTATTTGACCAAATCAAGTTGTTATCCTATGATATTTTACTCTCGTACTTGATCATCCTTAGGATTAACTCGGATGGAATTTGAGTATATTGAATATTAGACTTAGAAAATTCCATTCTTTAGGCCAAAGATAATTAAGCACTTAATTATTCTAATTTAATTATTATTTGTGCCTAATCTTGGACCAAAGTATGTTATACTTTGAGAACCAATGTTGTTTGCTTTGGTAGGTTATGCAAACTAGCCTAACTTATTTTTAAAATACAAAAGCAACCGGCTTCTAACCGTTAACCATCGCCAGACAAGGTGTATCTACTTGGACATGGCTCGGACACCGTGTCGTGGTTGTCTGCTTCCAAAACTGGAAAACTCTAACTCTAGGCTTAATGGTTGTTTCCACCATAACTTTCAGTGACCAATAAGTGATTAGACTATCTTTTGGAGCCATGAGCCATTGCACAATGTTCACATCCCAACGGATCTTTTCCGAGTGACTTAGAAGAGTCGTTACAATGGCTAGTGAAGACTTCCATCCAGAGCCAAGACTCAATGGTCACTCTACTTGGTTGGATATAAATAGAAACCACCTCATAAAACTAGAAGATTGTTGAACAGATTGCTGAAAATAATCCCGAACACATTGCTTGAGCTGAAATTATTGTTCTTATTCTTATTCAATCTTCTATTTACAACTCCAAGTCTCGTATTTAATATTTTCTGAGTTGTAAAGAAAGTCTTGTAATTAGTCACACTCTTTTCTTACTTTCGAGTAAGGTCCATTGACTGAGCTGTAAGGGTTAACTCAGCTCGGTCGTCCCCGATTGTAAAGAAGGTTATCTCGATTAGAAAGTACTAAATCGGATAAGGGAACTTCGAGTTTAGGAAAATAGTGTAAGGAATTGTTTAAGGGAGCAATTCTAGTAGAGTCAATCCTTGTATTTTGTCGATTCAAAATAGTGGATTTGACTTGGTGCTTGGATTAGCACTGTCTCGTGGTTTTTGGCCGCAGGAGGGTTTTCAAGTAATTCGGTGTTATCACTTTTCCGAGTCCAATCTAGACTTAGAATCTGCTGTTTAGTTGAATTGTTAGAAAAATTGTTTAATTTTCTACATCACCGTATTCACCCCCTCTAGGGTGACTTAGACTCTCCACGAGCAAACCATCATGGGTTACCTCTATTTCTCATAATTCGAACATTCCGGGGTGGAGGACAAGTGCCTCGAGCCCGGGCTACGGAGCTTGGTTCGGAGGATTCCCCTTGAGTGGTCTTTTGCCTCTTTGGTGCCATTGGAGCAAACTTGAAACCCTAATCTAAGAACAAAGAGTAGAAATTTATGGGTGGAAGAATGGGGAAGAAAGAAGCTGGTTTTTGGAGTAAGAGATTGAGAGCAAGTCGGGAAAACGATGGAAAGAGGACGGAGGAGGGAAGCGATGGCGCGGCACCAGATTTTGGGCGGAGGAACGGCGACGACATCGGCGAGTAGAGGATAGAAGAACGGCGACGGCGCCGAGGAGTAGAGGACAGAGGAACGGCGACAAAGTCGAATTCGGGTAGAGAAAAGTTAAAAGAGGCGTGTGAGTAAGACAAAAACAAAGCCTATCACTTATAGATCCGATAGCAAGTAAGTGATTTTAGGAGTGACATGAGATTTGAGAGAGAGAAAAGGAAGAATGGAGAACAATTTGAGCTTGGCTATGAAGGGATTAGAGCAAGAAGGTGAGGAAGAAGTGGATGTAGCGCACAAATTTGTGACGAAGTGGAGAACAATTTGAGCCCGTATAGAACTTATGGCCGACATGGGCCGTGTCGATTGACACGGGCAGCCCGTGTCGGTTGCGTGTCGGTTGTTGCCTCATTTTTCTTGCACCGGACTTAGCCCGTTTTAACTTAAACATGTGTGTCTGCTGCTCTCTTAGAGATAGCACCCAAAACAGTCGTGTTCACCGACACGGGCCACCTATTTTGGGTGTTGTCTCTCTCGTTTTGTTGTGTTTTTGTGTTTTTTGATTTTTTTTCTGAATAAAATACAAAATGACTTGGGTTGCCTCCTAAGAAGTTCTTATTTAAGGTTGTAAGCTTGACCATATGCAGCTCATCCTCATGCCTTACCCGAGTCGGTAAGGGCATGATATGTGGTCTTCTCCTCGGGTTGCCCCAAAATGTAAGGCTTAAGTCGCTGACCATTAACCTTGAAAGAACCAGGTGGAGTTACTCCATATCTCAACCGCTCTATGATGAAATACCTTAGTAACTTGAAACGGCCCGGACCATCGGGATCTCGGCTTTCCCGGAAATAGCTTCAATCTCGATTTGAACAAAAGGACTATGTCAACTTCTTTAAACCTCCTATACAAAATATGCTTGTCATGCCACCTCTTAGTCTTTTCCTTGTAAATTCGAGAACTTTTATAAGCGTGCGATCTCAACTCTTCAAGCTCTTGCAATTGAAGAACTCGCCTCTCACCGACCACCTTGGTGTCAAAATTAAGCGTCCGGATTACCCAAAAAGCCTTGCGTTCCATCTCTACACACAAATGACAAGGCTTCCCATACACTAATCGGAAAGGAGTAGAGCCAAGGGAGTCTTTTAAGCAGTGCGGTATGCCCATAGTGCATCATGTAGCTTCAAAGACCAATCTTTTCGGGATCGATCCACCATCTTCTCAAGAATATTCTTCAACTCTCGGTTGCACAACTCAACTTGACCACTTGTTTGAGGATGATAAGGCATGGCTACCTTATGGAATACTCCATACTCAAAAGAACTTCAAGTGGACGGTTGCAAAAGTGACTCCTATTATCACTCAATAAGGCTCTTGGGGTGCCAAACCGAGTAAAAATGTTCTTCTTTAGGAACTTCATGACAACCTTGGAATCGTTGGTGGGGGAGGCAATGGCTTCCACCCATTTCGACACATAATCAACATTCACTAGGATATAAAGGTTCTTATGAGAAAGAGGAAAAGGACCCATGAAGTCTATTCACCACACTTCGGAAAGCTCAACCTCTAAAATCCTACTTTGGGGCATCTCATGCCTCTTTTAAATAGTGTCCATCCTTTAGCAGTGGTCACAAGATAGCACAATGTTCCTTGCATCTTTGGTGAGAGTTGGCCAATAAAAGTCAGCTTGTAAGACTTTGGAGACGGTTTTATCGAGGCCAAAACGTCCACCATAAATAGTGGAATGACAATGATGGAGCACACATTGAATTTCATCTTACGGAATGCATCTTCTATATACTCCATCGGCACACAACTTGTAAAGGAGAGGCTCTTCCCACACAACTTTTCACCTTAAATAAGAACTGCTTCCTTTGTTGGAAAGATAAATTCGGTGGCATCACTCCATAAACAATGTAGTTCACATAATCGGCATACCATGGAGTAAGAGTTGTAGAAACAACCATGAGTTTCTCATCCGAAAATGAATCATCAATAGGGACATCCTGCTTTAGTAAATCCTCTAACCGAGAAAGATGGTCAGCCATCACATTTTGCAATCCAAGCTTGTCCCGAGATCTCCAAATCAAATTCTTAGAGCAATAACACCCATCGGATAAGGTGAGGCTTAGAATCGATTTCTTCATGAGATGATTGATGGTGGCATGATCGGTGAAAAGCATCACCTTAGAGTTAATCAAGTAGGAACGGGACTTCTCTAAGGTGAATACAACTACCAAGAAGTCCTTCTCCGTGGTGGCATAGTTAACTTGAGCCTCATCCGAGTTCAACTCGCATAGTGTATAGCATAAGGCTTGCCATCTTTCCTTTGCCCCAAAATAGTCCCTAATGCAAAGTCACTTGCATCACACATCACTTCAAATGGAAAGCTCCAACCCAAGGCCTGCATAATAGGAGCTATAATCAAAGCCTCTTTTAAACTATTGAAAGCACTCAAGCACACATTATCAAATATAAAAGGCACGTCTTTGACAAGCAATTTTTGAAAAATCTTTAATGAACCACCGGTAGAAACCGACATGTCTAAGAAAACTTCTCACACCCTTAACAAATGTTGGTAGAGGTAATTTGTCAATCACCTCTACCATAGCTTTGTCAACTACTTCAATGCATTTATTTGAAACCACATGACCTAGGACAACACCCTCTTGCACCATAAAATGGCACTTTTCCTAATTTAAGACCAAATTCACTTCCTCACATCTAGACAACACCTTAGAAAGATTTTTCAAACAGTGATCAAAGGTGGTACCATAGACAAAAAAATCATCGACAAAGACCTCCATAATATTCTTAATAAAATCGAAGAAAATAGCCATCATGCAACGTTGAAATGTAGCGAGTGCATTACACAACCCAAAGGGCATTCTCCTATATGAAAATGTTCCATAAGGACAAGTAAAGGTGATCTTCTCTTGGTTACTAGGATGGATAGGAATTTGGAAAAACTCGGAATACCCATCTAGATAACCAAAGTTTGAATTCTTTGCAGGTCTTTCAAGCATTTGGTCAATAATGAGAAGAGGGAAGTGGTCATTATGGGTTGCATTATTCAACTTACGATAATCAATGCACATTCTCCAACCCATAATGGTCCTAGTGGGAATCAACTCATTATTCTCGTTCTTTACAACGATCATCCCCCTTTCTTAGGCACAACATGAACCGGGCTCACGTATTCACCGTCGGAGATAGGATAGATCATACCGGCCCCAAGAAATTTCAAGACCTCTTTCTTTACCACCTCTTTCATATTAGGATTTAACCTTCTCCGATGTTCAATTGTGGGTTTATAATTATCTTCCATTAAAATCCTATGCATGCAAACCGAAGCATGAATGCCTTTAAGGTCATCTATGGTATAACCAATAGCCTTACAATGTAATCTAAGGACTCTCAACAAGGAATCAATTTCAGAAGCACTCAAGTTTTCATTCACAGATCACGAGATAAGAGGAATTTGGGCCAAGAAATTCATACCTTAGAGAAGAAGGGAGAGGTTTCAATTCTACCTTTGGTGCTTCATCCCCATCAATGGCAGGCTTACATTGGCTTCCATTCAACAATTTCTCCACCTTTTCTAGCTTTGGTGGGATTTTTGGGAACGCCTCCAAGAGTTGAGCACAAATAGCAACTTCGAGATCAAGATCCCTAGTTGTGCTATTATTCAACAAACAAAACTCGGGAGGATCGTTAGAGCTCAAGTTAGTACTATCTTCGCTTAAAATGGAATCAATGATATCCACTTTAAAACAATCATAAATGAAGGTAATTTATTAGTAACTTCAAACAAATTAAAATTAGCTCTTCCATCTTCTATACAAAAGGACATTCTTGTATTTTTCACATCAATGCAACACCCCGCAGTAGCCATGAAAGGCCTGCCAAGAAAAATGGGGGACGGGTGTCTTCCTCCATCTCAAGAATCACAAAGTCAACAGGTACAAAGAAACCTCCTAACTTAATGGGGTCATCCTCTAATATTCCAATGGGAAACTTGACCAAATGATTAGCCAATTAGAGGGAAATAGTAGTGGGTTTCAGCTCAACCATACCAAGCTTTTGGGACAAAGAGAGAGGCATTAGGCTCACACTTGAGCCCAAATCACACAAAGCACGGCCAATGGAAATCTTTCCTACCTCACAAGGGATAGTGAAACTATGGAGGTCCTTAAGCTTAAGCGGAAGCTTGTTTTGGAGTACGACACTACACTTGTTCGGTCAAAGCAATGGTCCGATGCTCTTCTAGATTTCTTTTGTTGGACGGAATTTGTTTCAACAACTTAGCATAAGAAGGCATTTGAGACAAGGCATCAGTGAAGGGAATATTAATGTGGAACTTCTTAAGGACCTTTAAAAATTTCCGAAATTGTTTATCATTTTTAGTCTTAGCCAATCTTTATGGGAAAGGTAAAGGTGGAGTATATCCTTTAGGGAATTTTTGTTTGGTCATTAGGATTCTTATTCTCATTTTACACAACAACATCAACCAAGGGGTCTTTGGAGAGTGTAAACACCTCCTCATTCACAACATCATACAAATCATTCTCATCATTCTCATTTTGCACATCAATGACCAAATGCTCACTACTACAACCCTAGGCCCCGCCAATTGTGTTTAATGCCTCTTTCTTTGTCCTAAAAACTTTTATAGCCAACTGCTTGATAATCTCATCTTCCTTTTGTTGAGCCAAAAGCATGTTTTCCATCATGACCTCCAAGTTAGACTTTTGGGGCACTTGAGGTTGGGTAGGTCTTTGGAATCTAGGGGCGGGTAGTCTTTAGACTTGTGGTTGACCTATGGGATTGTTATTCCGATAGTAATAATTAGGGTGATACCTCAATCCCAGGTTATACAAATTTGAGAAGGGGTTAAAGTTTTGCCTTGGGTTCGGTTTGCCAATAAAATGGCTTGGTCAATTGGTTCACTACTAGCCATACCCACATGACAAAACAAAGTCTCATGCTCATAAGAATTACATGAAGAAAATGGAAGGAGAGGGGCAACAATCCCATTCAAACGGCCCATTTTTTTAGTAATATCATCAAATTTAGTAGAAAGGATAGAAACTGCATCAACATCGAGCTTACCTCCCGTTCTCTTGGAACCGCGCTTGGACCAATGAAAATTGTTCAGCGCCATTTGCTCGATCAAGGCGTGGAGCTCACCAACGGACTTGCTCATAATGTTCCCTCCGACTGCCGCAAGGATGGTGGCTCTTAGTTTATCAGCAATCCCATTGTAGAAAGCTTGAATGGGGACCCATGGCTTAAATCCATGTTGAGGGCATTGGCGAAGGAGATCCTTAAACCTTTCCCATACATCGGATAGTGTCTCTCCGGCTATTGGACAAAGGTGGAAATCTGGTTCCTCAAACTTGTCAACTTGCTTGGTGGAAAGTATTTCGCTAAGAATACACTTATAAGTTGATCAAAGATGCTTATGGAATTCCCGGAAGAGAGTCTAACCACTCCCATACCCTCCCTTCAAGTGAGAATGGAAACAATTACGGCTTGATTGCATCCGGTTAAGCCACATTCACATTGAAGGTATCACAAGCTTGGCGAAAAATATGCAGATGTCGGTTGGGATCTTTATTGGGGAGGCCATGGAAAGGAGCGGCTGTCACCAAGTTGATGAGGGAGTTCCTAAGCTCAAAGTCATTTGCTACCACATTAGGAACATTGATGGCCATCGCGGATTAGTGACGTTGGGTGTCACATATTGCCCAAAAGTTCTTTCTTCATTGGCCATCTTGGGCTTTTGCTTGGAGCTTTCTTCTTGCTTCTTCCTAGCCTTCTCTAGCCTTTTCTTCTTCTGTCTAGAGCAGAAGGTTTGCTCGATTTCTAGATCAAACTCGAACAATTCAGCTTTTTGCATTCAAGGAGAAAAACCTATCAAGAACAAAAACAAAACTACCAATGCAATCAAAACAAAAAAGAAAATAAAACACTTAGTCAATTTGAGAGTATTCTTCTAATGGTCATTAGGGATAGACTCCCAGACAACTATGCCAAAAAATTGACAAGTTGCAAACGCACTCGCATATGGTTGTAGTTAGTCAAGGTCGATCCCACAAGGACTCAATCTAGCAACGCAATGAACTAGCCTCTACTCCATTGCTAAGCAAATTGGGCTTTTAGTTGGTTCTTTACTAAGCTAATTCTAAATATTAAAATTAGGAACATTAATCTAGAATTAAATCAATGGATAAAAGTATCTAGGGATTTGATTTCCTAATAATGAGTTTGATTATTAAAACCTAATTGTGCACTCACTCTGTCAATGGGATCAAGAATCAATAATCAAATAATTCTACCACCCTTTCGATGCTAAATAGAATTGCTTTCATTAACCTAACAAACAAATTTCATACGCCTTTCAAGTTAATCAAACTTAAAGATTTTAACTTATCAAAGTGATCCCCTAATTTACTAATCTTTTATAAGATTTCATAAAATAAGCGAGAATGGTTGATTGTTGTATTATTCCATTTCACTTTTTAGTACATGATAGATTAATCTCAAATCACAAGTATTCTAAGCCTTCAAAATACTCATAAACATAAAGAACACAACCATCTATTGATTTAAAATCATAATTCAAGCACAAATCATGAAAACCTAATCAAACAACGTTATTTCGGACTATAAATCCCTACATAAACTAAATCTACTCACACATCATAATTGAAAGCTTAACAAAATTCCTAAACATGGTAATCACACCTCAAACAAGCAACAATGAAGAATTAGCTTGATGCCCTTCAAGAACTCCACTTGAATCTCTTGACTTTGAATGGAATTCCCTCAACTTGCTTTAATCTTCTTCTTCGTTCTTCCAAAGTGTCTTTAGTTTGATATGGATGATAAAGGTAGGGAAAATGATGAATAGTGGATGAATACTGGGATGAATGCATAAAAACAATAGAAAATCAGGCTTAAATCAACAATTATGAGGCAATGAAAGGTCGAACCATCAAAATCGAAACATCTCGGCCAAAATTACAACTAATACGGGTCGTGTTCGTTGACACGAGCTGCTCATGTTGGCTGCTGGAATGCCATATCTTGATGAAAAGGAAGAAAACGGGTTGTGTCAATGGACACGGCCCACCCGTGCTCGATGCAAAGGCCCTGGGCAAACTAACCTCCAATACAAGCCATGTCGATGGACACAGGCTGCCCATGTTAGTTGCTTGGAAGTGACATCTTGAAGCACACGAGGGGAACAGTCGTTCCTACTGCAAAGCTAGACAATGTTGGTCTTCTTAATGCTTGAAACACCCACTAATCTTTGGAATACTTGGTATTGGTGATCAAATATGTCCAAGTTATCTGAAAACACCAAAACACAAGCATAAAATAGAAAATGGAGCATAAACACATTCCATTTAACCGAATTTTCCAAAGAAAATCATAAAAACGCCTAAGAAACTAATGCATTTCATGCACTTATCGGTGTCTTGACAGTTGTAGGCACCTAAAAGAATCACCCCTTTTTCTATTTTATTTGTTTGTTGGCCCAATGCTGAAAACCCGAGTCCTATTTATGGATTTGGACCACGATCGGGATTTGATTGGTGCGACGGAAGCCGATAAACTACAAAGAAACCCCCCAATCACCACATAAATAGCCTTTTGCCTTGGGTTAATCCAAAAACCCCTTTTCTTTCGGACGGTCCAAGCCCGAGCCAACCAAACAAGGAGTCGAAGACCTCAAGACGACGTTAGACACTCGCATTTCATGATCACAAGCATCAAAGTGCTCGTGTTTTACCTCGAAGATAGTCCACCCGAGACTAGGAGCATACATCCCGCACCAAAAATGAAACCCGCCAAAAATAGAAACCTGCTAAAAATGAAAACCTCATCAAAAATGAAAACTTTCCATTTTTGGAAAGCTGTTATGGCCGACGCCACTCACCCCGCATATTTTAAGTGGAACGCTGTGTTTTGGCTTGGAGACTCCCTCTTCGAGCACGCTAGGGCACAAAACCCTAAGCATGCCCGGTGGCCAATGCTCGTGAAGCGAGTTCTATCCGATTTTATCCTATTCTCGTCCGGTTCAATCTTCTTATTATCTTGGTTCGGTTTCTGCTGTTGCTTTTGGACGGCTGGCCGAGCTAACTCTAGGTCATTTCCTTGACCTAACTTCTCCCTATAAATAGAAAGCCTTGGCTTTCATTCCGCTCATCCCTCAACGTTAATCTGCTGAAATTCATCTTAGAGCTACCGAATACTCCATCCTGTATTCCGATCTTTTGGTCCCTTTTCAACTTCTTCCCACTCTACTCTCTATTAAAACCACATCTAAACCTGAGAACTCCATCGAGTCACACATCTGCCTATCTATCTCCACAAAAAAACTCACAAAAAGCCTCTTCAATTCACCATAGTCGCCCGATGTAATCTCTTTATTTCCCTCTTTCTATTCTTTTTGTTTTGTTTTTCTTTTCATCTTATTTTCTTTACTCGCTTTCCTCTTATTCCGCTTTATCGATTTCAATTATTGTTTGGTTGCTTTAATTTCACTTTGCATGTTGTGTGCTTGCTTTTGTACATTATTTTAATTTACTACTCGAACTAGTAATGGCCGTCTTCGAATGGACATAACGGAAGGGCTTATCCCTATGTTTCGTACCCTCGTCCCCGAATCCAATTCTCGGTTCAAAGACCGATGGAGTCATTTTTTTAGCCTCTTTTAGTCTTAGTTTTCCCATACTAAGATTCGAAGAGCAAACTTTATTTTTGTTTTTGTTAGTTTTTCTTTCCTAAAAACTTACTAGCGACTCCCTTTGATTTCTTCTTCCTAAATCTGCCTCCCGACTATTTTTTGACCGCATGATAGAAAAAGAAATTCCGGATCTGCCGATCAAGGCTAAGGCCGAGGCTGATCACCTCAACTATGGCCTTTGGCGGGTGTCGACCACCACTTGGTGCAGGCGACAGCCTGCACCGAGTGGTCGGTATGCGGGGCTCGGTAAAGGTTTGTTCGGGGATAGGCTAAGTCACCCTAGAGAGGGGTGAATAGGGTGATGAAGAAATTTGCTTGAAATTTAAAATAGATATGAATCGATGTGGGCGAGAGTCGGAGATTAGCTCGGAAAAGCACTAACTCGAAATTAGTGAAGAGTGAAGAAACAGATCAAACGAAACTTTAAACTTGTCCGAGTCTAGAATGCACTCGGAAAATTAATAACTCAAAAGTACGTGGAAACCCTCCTAGGGCAGAAAACAACGGACCGTGCTAATCCAAGCACAAAGTCAAATCCATTATTTTGAGTCCACAAAATACAGTAGACTGACTTGACACAAGTTGCTCCCTTAAACAACTCCTTACAAGATTTTCCGAGACTTAGAAATTCCCTTATCTGATCTAGTACTTCCTAACTGAGATCCCCCTTACGAGTTAGGGACAACCGAGCTGAGTTAACCCTTACAGCTCAGTCAAGGGACCTTACTTAGAGAGTAAGAAAGAAAGTGTTTGTAATCGAGTACAAGACCTTACAACTCACAAAGTTGTGAACTACGGAATTGGAGTTGTAAGTAGAAGATTGAGAATGAATACAATGACTTTTTGCTCAAGAATATGTATTAACAATAGATTCAGCAATCTTCAAGTCTTGAAAGTTGGCTTCTATTTATAGATGACCGAGCGAGCTTAGCCGTTGTGTCCATCTTCTAACCGAAAGTCCTTTGTGACCGTTGAAAGGGATTTTCCGAGTCACTCGAAAATATCCGTTAAGATATGAACGTTGAGCAACGGTTCTTGACTTCTTTGGAAGTCCCAAAACTACTTATGATGTCTTGAAAATAAGGTGGAAACCACCGTTGAACTTGGTGTTGCGAGATCTCCGGTTTGGAAACGAGACAACCCCGACACGAGTGTCCGGGGCTAAGACAGAGATGGAAAAAGCCTTGTCTGCTGGTGATTTGACGTTTTCAGCCGGTTACTTTTGTAATTCAAAATTAGGATAGCCTTGTTTGAATAACCTACAAAAGCAAATCAGCTTGGTTCTCAAAGTATAAAATACTTTGGTCCAAGATTAAACATAGATAATATTATAATTAAAATAATTAAATGACTAATTATTTGAGTCAAAAAAGAAAAGGAATTTTCTAAGTCTAATATCCATGAAACTCAAATTCCATCTTAGTTAGTCTAGAAGGCAATCAAGTCGGATAAAGACTATCGAGTAAACAGACTTGATCTAGACTAAAAAAATTGAAACTAAATAAGCTGACTTGGAACAATGTAATTCCTGAATCATGAAGTCGACACTGAGTTTGAGCACGGAAAAGATAGTATTTGAATCATGCGATATATCCGAGTGTTGGGTGACTCGGAACCGAGTGAAAAGTAGCATATAGAATTATGCTTTCGAGTTAATCAAAGTCGGTGTGAACATCATAATAGATACTATAACACTCGGAAGAAATGTTATATCACTCAGAAAAGTTTCTAAAATGCATGGAATATCTTGAAGTCAAAACCCTATAAGAGATGAAGTGTTATACCGATTCCATGATGGAACTCGAAACGAGTAAGTAAAAGTCCGAGTCTTCAATGTCCCTCTTTTTGATGAAAGGCATTTCATACTTAGACAAAAACTTTGTTAGTGATAAAAGTTTGAATTTGTAAACTTGCTCGGAAAAGAAACTTAAGATTTCATAGTTCACAGAGCAAGAAAAGACATAAGTCCAGATACTGAAATTATTAATGAAATGCATTGATTTTAATGACGAGTGCTCGAGTAAGAAAACATATTGGATGGAAACTTAGAAATACTTGGATTAAGCAACGAACTCGAAACATTGGAACGAAATGCATTCTCATTGACTTCACATAAAATATTTACAACGGGTGAGAAAGACTCCCCTAAACAAGACAACTAATCTAATTTTCTATTTATTCTCCCCTTGCCTTTCAGCAAAAACAACAAAAAATATGGGAAGAATACAACAAGAAGTACATGATGTCCGGACAAAAAAATAAAACACTCGTAAATAAAAGACTAAGAAATTAAGGAGGGGATGGGTTTTGTCCGAGTTGAGGAGGAAGGATGAGTGGATCGCCAGCGCGATAAGATCTTGACGATGTGCTTGAGCGCGGCGGAGGGAGGACAGGGATCTCCGGCCAAGGCTCGGTTCCGAGTGGCTGTCCGAGTGATCACTTTCGGTTGAGCTTTAGTAGCACTTGGACCCTCAGCTACCGCTCCTTGTCCTTCTTGGTCTTCCCGGCCTTCGGCTCACCGAGGCTCGTAAAGAGTCAGTATCGGCCGCGAGCTCTTCCGCTTCTTCTCGATCTTCTTCTTCACCTTCTCCTCTGTTTGAGAAGAACTTGGCAAGGTTCGAGGATTCCTCGAAGTGTCCGAGTCTTCTTGATCCCGAGCTGCTTTGGATCGTCTCTCCTGAAGAAGCTCGATCAGCTCCCTCTCGCTCCTTCACCGAGCCTTCATCTTGAGGAGCACATCCTGTTGCTCTCGAAGTTGAGATTGGGTGGTTTTCTGGTTGATGGTCATAGATCGAAAGACAGTCTTGAATGACCGGAGGAGGTCCTTGAGTTCCAAGGCCACAGAGCAAATTTTATCCATGAAAGTCGTGGACAAAATGGAAGAGAGTGTTTTAGAAGCACCTGAGGTGGAAGCACCACCAGGTGGAGCAGAAGCGAAAGAGGGGCATCTTTTTAAGTCCGAGGTGGAGAAGGTGGCCTCAACTCTAAGCCGTGAACCCGGACACCAGGTTCGGTTTCCTGGTATCCGTACCCCGAAGTTCCTTTTTGCCCACTACAATGGCAGCCTCGAAACTGCGGTCGAGATATGAGGGAAGAGGAACCTTGAATTGTTTGAATATAAGGGTGAGAAGAGCACTAAAGGGTAGAGGGGTGTTCTTCTTGGTCCGAGTTTAAGCTGGCACAACTGCCATTTGCTCAATGATAGCAGGTAAGAGGTCTACTTCGTAGCCCTTTAGAATGCCAAAAAGTGCTTTGAGGTGCTTGGAGTTGGGGTTCTCCTTGCTAGAGTGCTGTGAGAAGAAAGTTCTCATCAGCGAAGAAACACGAAGACGTGCTTCGACTTTAGCTGAGTCATAAAAAATTTTTGCGTTACCCAGGAAACTCTTTTGCATACTTTTTAAAGAAGTTGTCAGTGACCTCATTGAAAGGAATAGGGTTGTTGTTCAAGAAGAGGGAAGAGACCTTGAACAGACGATGGATGAGGGAAGTATTGATGCGAACAGTTATGTTCGAACCCCGGAGGTGAGAATACCTTCGGAGTCGGAAAGATGAGTGTAAAACTCAGAAATGAGTTCAGGATAGATGAACTCGCTGAAGCAAAGAAAGTTATAAACCCCAGTCGATTGTATGTGAGGCAACCACGAAAATTTGGTGGTTGGAAAGAATTTATCATCCAGTGCAAGGTGATGGGTGACAAGGGGTTTAGAATTTGAGGGGCCTTCTTGGCTCTTGGTGTGAGGTTTCTTAGTGGCGGAACCAAGAAAGTCGGAGTGAGAACCTCTTTTCGGCAATTTGGTGAGAAAAGAGAGAGGATAAACTTGAGAGAGAGAGTAGAAGAGAAGAAGACTCAAAGAGAGTGAAGGATAAAAGAAAAATGTAGAACAGAAATGAGTTTGAGAGCGACGGAGCTTACTTGAGATGATCTTCACGAAGCTTAAGAGCACCGGGTGTCGCTTTGATCACGGAGCGCTTGTTCACGAGAAATTTGATTGAGAGAGAGAGAGAGAGAGAGAGATAGTTCGTGAAGAGTAAAGTAAAGAAATGAAGGAGAATAGGCGCTACTTATAAGAAAATAAACAACCTTCAGTTTCCGTTCTAACTTAGCTTTTTCAGCAGACACTTATAACCGGTGTGACGGTTCTCTCCTCAACGGTTAGAATTCCAGCAGTTAGTCTCTCAACGGCTAGTTGTCCGAACAGGTCGCGTAAGAGAGAAAAAAAAATTTGAAAATAAATTCCAAAATTCTCCACTTATCTAGAGATGATTTCGAAGTTTGATGTCCATTTTTCACAAAGTCCGAGTCTGACTCGGCTTGGTTTCGAGTGACTCGAAACTAGAAATAAATAATAACTATCGGCTCAATATCACTAAGTCAACTCGAACTAATGGTTATTAATGAATTGTAAACATAGAACAGCACAATCATGCAAAGAGGTTTTCACATAGAAAGCACATAATTATGCATTTAACATACCGAGCTCATTCCTAATGAAGCAAAACTGATCCTCACTAAGTGGTGTAGTAAAGATATCGGCTAATTAAAGATTTGTAGGAATGAATTCGAGTTCAATGTCACCTTTCTCAGAATGGTCTCTTAAGAAATGATATCCGACCTCAATATGTTTCGTCTTTGAGTGCTTGAACTGGATTTGAAAGAGAGTCCCGGATCTTTCAAGTGTTGTTTTATCCATAAGATCTTAGCACAATATGCCAGCTGCAATATACTCAGCTTCGGCAGTTGATAGAGCTAATGAATTTTGCTTCTTTGAGTGCCAAGATATTAAGGATTGACCAAGAAATTGACAAGCCCCTGAAGTGCTCTTTCGATCAACTCTGTATCCAGCATAATCAGCATCCGAGTATCCAATGAGAGTCGGTTTTGAGTCTCTGGAGTACCATAGACCTAAATTCCGAGTCCCTGCAAGATATCCGAATATTCTCTTTACCGTAGTGAGATATGATTCTTTTGGATTAGCTTGGAATCTTGCGCATAGACAGACACTAAACATTATATCCGGTCTACTTGGAAGTAAGATATAACAAAGATCCAATCATACCTTGATAGAGTTTCTAATCTATTTCTTTACCTTTTTCATCCGAGTACGGTTTCAAGCTACTGCTCATAGGGATTGCTTGTATGCTTCGCATCTTGAAGTTTATACTTTTTAGCAGCTCCTTGGTGTACTTTGATTGATGGACATAGATTCCATTTTTGTCTTGCTTGATTTGTAGATCAAGGAAGAAATTGAGTTCTCTCATCATACTCATTTGAAATTCCTGTCTCATTAACCCGGAAAAATTAGTTCTCCGATTCACCGGATCCGTAGGTCTGAATTGATTGATCTTCGAAGTTTGTTCCGAGTGATCTTGTTCATCAGTTTGTCCTTCATCATTCTAAGCACGTTCTTGAGTTGTTTCATTCCGAGCCACTTCGTTCGAGTGACTTTATTCCGAGCTGATTGGGTTTGATTCCTGATAGGCTCACTTTTGTCAAGGTCGTCATCTCTGCTAAGCTTCGGATCCGAGAATGATAATTCACTTGGCTTTTCCTGTTTAAGCTCATCAAACACAACGTGGATACTTTCTTCCACTTTGTTAGTTCTCTTATTAAAAATGCGATAAGCTTGACTATGAGAGGAATAACCTAGAAAAATACCTTCATCTCGACCGAGCATCAAACTTGGTCAGGTGATCCTTACCATTGTTGTGAACAAAACACTTACATCCAAAGGGTTTGAAATATGAAATATTGGGTTTCTTCCCTTTATAGAGCTCATAAGGTGTTTTCTTCGAATGGGTCCGATGAGGCATATGTTCAAAGTGTAGTTGGCTATGTTGATCGCCTCAGCCCATAAATAGTAGGGTAAATTGTGCTCAATCATCATTGTCCTCGCTATTTCTTCAAGAGTTCTATTCTTTCTCTCCACTACTCCATTATGTTGAGGAGTTCTTGGTGCTGAGAAGTTGTGAGAGATACCGTTCTTGTCACAAAACTCGAGAATTCCGAGTAGTCGAACTCCCTTCCATGGTCGGTTCGAATTCTCTCGGATCCGAGTCCGAGACTCAACTAGGATTTTTCTGCAGAGCTTGCTGAACTCCTTGAATGCTTTATTTTTATGCTTGAGAAAACACACCCAGGTAAATCGTGAGTAATCATCAATAATAACAAGTACATATGATTTACCTCCGAGGCTCTTAACAGGGATTTCACCACATAGGTCCATATGTAGCAATTCAAGCACCTTGGATGTGGAAACCGTCTTCGGGGATTTGAATGATGATCCGACTTATTTCCCTCTTGTGCAAGCTTCACAAACTTTGTCTTTCTTGAAAGCACAATTGGGCATCCTCCGACTAAACCATGAGATGCCAATTTCTTAATATTATGCATGCTAACATGGCCTAATCTACGATGCCATTTCCATGAGTCATCATGAAGTAATGCTTTTAAGCAAGATAGATTCCGACTAGGGTCGAATGAGGAATAATGTAAGTGTTACCCGATCTCTTACCCGAGAGTTTAATCTCCTTGGTAGTGTCATCGAAATGTAACAGTTGGTTTGAGTGAATCTTGCCTCTTGACATTTATCACATAATTGAGAGATGCTAAGCAGGTTGTACTTTAATCCTTTGACAAGGTAAACTGGGCTGACCAAATTGCTTCCCTTTCCAATCTTGCCTATCCCAATTATCTTGCCTTTGCTGTCATCTCCAAAAGTGACTTTTCCTCCTTTGTACTCTTCTAACTCGGAAAAGAGTCCCGAGTCTCCCGACATATGTCGTGAGCATCCACCGTCAAGGTACCAATGCCCTTTTGATCTTTTCGAGTAGCCTGCAAAACATAAACAAACTAACCCTTCTCACTTCCTCTAACGAACCCAATAACACTCTTTACCGTGGTCCTTTTCCGAGGAAGAAGGTTTTTCGGAACCCGCATTTGAATGACTTTGGATTTAGTCCGATTTTGAGTCTTTCGTTTAGAGAGCCGAGTCTCGTGTCTCTTTCTTTTGAAAGGATTTTCTTTTGGAAAATGGTGGAGATGGTTTTCTCCTAAAAATTGGTCCGGGCTCAGTCCTTCTTTCATTTTTACGGATGGGACCGTGCTCGGCTTTCCCGAACTTTACAGTTCTAGAATCCTTTTGAAAAGCTCCGAGTAAGAATTAGATTCCTCCTCTTTGTTAAAACCAAGACCTTCTTTTCTAAAGGAGACACATTGAGATCCCAAGAGCATGTCAAGGTTTTTCTAACCTTGAGTGAACTTTAAAACAAGATCTTGAGACTCATTGAGCTTTTGCTTTAGCTGCTCATTTTCTCTTCCGAGTGACTCGAGACTCGGTCTCATTGATTTGAGAACTAGTCTTGAGTTCTCCGAGTGTGAGTCTCAGCTTTTCCAACTCATCTTTTAAAGAAATGCTCTCGGAGGAAATTGACTCAAGTTGTTCTTTAAAGTAAGAAGAATCAAAATTGGACTTTTCATCCAAAGTGAAAATATACTTGGCTAAATCGGCTTTGGAGAATTTGAGAAAGTATTCGATTACCTCTTGAGGATTCGCTTCCTCATTGTCTAATTGATCCGAGTCCGACTGCTTTTACGTTTTCGAGTGGGACAGTCCTTGACTAAGTGTTCCTTGCTGCCACATTCAAAACACCCGAGTTCTTAGTCAAAGATAACTTTGAAGGGGAAGAGTATTTACCTTTTCTATCCTTCTTGTCTTTCTTATAGAACTCTTATTTTGGCTTCTTTTCCCATCTTTTGTGCTTCATCATTCTCGTGTAGCCTCTAGCAATAAGTGCCATGGGATCCTCTTCGAGTCGAAGAACTCGGATCTGCTTCTCCGGTTTCCGAGGCTTTCGAGCACAATGTTCTTTTTGGTGCCGACCTCTGCGTCCTCCTCTTCCAGGTGGATCTCATGGGTGAGAAGCTTCCCAATGAGTTCGTCCGGCTTCGGTAGAGACAAGTTCCGAGCCTCTTCGATAGCTGTCACCTTAGGACCCCATCTTTTCTTGGGTAGGCTTACGAGTATCTTTCGCACATTTCCTCGTGGGAGATCTTTTTACCCAGAGATTTGAGATTGTTGGTAATCTCTGTAAATCGAATGAACATCCGAGTGATGTTTTCTTACGCCTCCATCTTGAACAGCTCATATTTATGAAGATATTGGCTTATCTTCGCTTGTCCGACCTGGCTTGTACCTTCATAAGTGTTGACCAGTGTGTCCCACACTTCTTTGGCCGTGTCACGAGCGGACACTCGGTTGTATTCTTCTAAGTTGATGGCGCACATCGGAATGTTCATTGCTTTGAAGTTCTTTCGAAGTTCTCTGCTTCCTCGGTGGTGTACTCTGCCTTGATCTTGGGCACGAGTCTTGTTTCTACTGTCTTCATGGGAAGGTAGTTTCCTTCTTGTATGATGTTCCGGACATCTTCATCATGATCCAACAGGAAACATTCCATGAGTTTCTTCCAATGCACAAAGTTCGATCCTTTGAACTTTGGTGGTCTCGTTGGAAGACCTTCCTTCATCGAACTCTCCGTTGTTCCGAGCCATTTGATCTTTAGACCTTTGGATGGTTAAATCCTTTTCCGAAAGGCTAGGCTCGATACCAATGGAACGTTTGCTCGGGGAGAGGCTAAGTCACCCTAGAGGGGGTGAATAGGGTGATGAAGAAATTTGCTTGAAATTTAAAATAGATATGAATCGGATGTGAGTAAGAGTCGGAGATGAGCTCGGAAAAGCACTAAATCATAAATTAGTGAAGAGCTCGAAATTCACTATTTTGAGTCCACAAAATACAGTAGACTGACTTGACCCAAGTTGCTCCCTTAAACAACTCCTTACAAGATTTTCCTAGACTCGTAAATTCCCTTATCCGATCTAGTACTTCCTAACCGAGATCCCCCTTACAATTAGGGACAACCGAGCTGAGTTAACCCTTACAGCTCAGTCAAGGGACCTTACTTAGAGAGTAAGAAAGAAAGTGTTTGTAATCGAGTACAAGACCTTACAACTCGAAAGTTATGAACCGTAGAATTGGAGTTGTAAGTAGAAGATTGAGAATGAATACAATGACTTTTTGCTCAAGAATATGTATTAACAATAGATTCGGCAATCTTCAAGTCATGAAAGTTGGCTTTTATTTATAGATGACCAGGGAGTTTAGCCATTGTGTCCATCTTCTAACCGAAAGTCCTTTGTGACCGTTGAAAGGGATTTTCTCGAGTCACTCGGAAAATATCCGTTGAGATATGAACGTTGAGCAACGGTTCTTGACTTCTTTGGAAGTCCCAAAACCACTTATGGTGTCTTGAAAATAAGGTGGAAACCACCGTTGAACTTGGTGTTGCAAATTTCCAGCTTTGGAAACGGACAACCACGACACGGTGTCCGGGGCTAAGACAGAGATGGAAAAAGCCTTGTCTCGCTGGTGATTTGACATTTTAAAGCCGGTTACTTTTGTAATTCAAAATTAGGATAGCCTCGTTTGAATAACCTACAAAAGCAAATCAGCTTGGTTCTCAAAGTATAAAATACTTTGGTCCAAGATCAAACACGAGACAATATTATAATTAAAATAATTAAGTGACTAATTATCCGAGTCGAAAAGAAAAGGAATTTTTTAAGTCTAATATCCATGAAACTCAAATTCCATCTTAGTCGGTCTAGAAGGCAATCAAGTCGGATAACGACTATTAGAGTAAACAGACTTGATCTAGACTAAACAAAATTGAAACTAAATAAGCTGACTTGAAACAATGTAATTCCTGAATCATGAAGTCGGACCCGAGTTTGAGCGCGAAAAAGATAGTGTTTGAATCATGTGATATATCCGAGTGTTGGGTGACTCGGAACCGAGTGAAAAGTAGCATATAGAATTATGCTTTCTGAGTCAATCATAGTTAGGCGAGAACAGACATAATAGATACTATAAAACTCGAAGAAATGTTATATCACCGAGAAAAGTTTCTAAAATGCATGGAATGTCTTGAAGTCAAAACCCTATAAGAGATAAAGTCTTATACCCGATTCCTTGATGGAACTCGAAACGAGTAAGTAAAAGTTTGAGTCTTCACTCGGGTCTAAATCGGTGTTTTCACACCAGTTTGGCCCTAAAGCCTCGTGGCAGATTTAATAAATCCTAATTTTTATTTTTCAGTTAAGAGATAATATCCCCCGGACCTTTCGAAAATAATTTCAAAAATAAAATAATTAATAAAACCGCCATTCAAACTTTGCCTAATTCTCTTTAAATCGATTTAATAAAAATTAGAAATCTTAATAAAATGTTTATCCCCACTTTCTAAATCCTTCTTCAAAACCCTAAATCATTCTTTAAGCTTTCTAAAACCTACGCCAAGTATTCTTGAGGAAGCTTGGTCCAATTCCGGTCATGGTTCCTACGGTGGCGACTCTGACTGGGGATAATGATTTATTAAGGGGGCAAAACTTGAAAATTTGAGTAGTGGGTTTTTAATAATGTATTTGCATTAGGCATCCTACATTCAGCAACCTTCGAACATAGTTTATTACTGTTTTGGACCCTAGGAAAAATTTATTTTACCCCATGTTGACATTTCTTGAAAGAAGCCCCTACTGAATCCTAGGCGAGCCCAACTAGGCTTGGTTGCCAATGGAAACAGTAGCTCTTCCCTCATAGCAGGCGCTCTTGGTTCCAATCTCTTAGTTCACCGAGAGGCACCGACGATTCTAGACTTTACTCATGTCGTGCCCCACACGGAAGACCAAATCCTCGGACTATGAGTCACCATGTATCCTACCATGACTAAACTTCTTTTGACAATAGAAATTTTGACTATTAGGTCACCTTGTCTTCATTTGCATGCTTGGATGAGTGTGGTTATTTTTAGATTAAATCTTCGAATTGTGAGCCTTTAGGGATAGGTGAGGAGCGCTGAATAATCCTTGCTTGGGTGCAAAAATAAAAATAAATAATGAACCTCTTTGAGTCCGGCCAATTTGTGCATTTTAGCTAAAAGTCCAAAACTACTTTCCATTCTTAGGTTGGTTCAATAATAGCAAGTAGCCAAATTCAAATTTCATCTCAAATAGGTGAGTCCATTCTTTCATTAACCAACTCCGATTTCATCTCAAATAGGTGAGTCCATTCATTTTATTTTATTATTAGCCAAAGTCAAAATCATCTTAAAGTAGGTGAGTTCAATCTTGCCTTTCATTTTGCATTCAAATTTCATCTCAAAATAGATGAGTCCATATTTGCATTCCTTTTGTGCATTTAGCCAAAGTCAACATCATCTCAAAGTAGGTGAGTCCAATTTTGCATTAGCTAAAAGTCCAAATCATGTCAATTAAATTGAATCCATTCATCTCATTTTTGCATTAGCCAACTTCAAATTTCATCTCAAATAGGTGAGTCCATTCATTTCATTCTTTCATTAGCCAATAATAAATTTCACCTTAAAATAGGTGAGTCCATATTTGCATCCCTTTTTGCATTTAGCCAAAGTCAAAATCATCTAAAAGTAGGTGAGTCTAATCTTGTGTTTCATTTTGCATTAGCCAAATTCCAAATTCATCTCAATTAGGTGAACTCTTTTGTGCATTTAGCCAAAGTCAAAATCATCCCAAAGTAGGAGAGTCCTTCATTTGCATTAGCCAAAACATAAAATCATCTCAATTAAGGTGATTCATATCATTTTTGCATTAGCCAAAATAAAAATCCACCCCAAGTAAGGTGAGTCCGTTCATTTCATTTTTGCATTAGCCGAAATAAAAATTCATCTCGAAGTACGTGAGATTGTTTTGCATTTTCATTTCTCATTTAGCTAAAACAAATTCATCTTCCATAAAGAATAATCATCTATGCATTTCAATACTGCACTCGCCAAATCATAGAATCATCCTAGATTAAGTCATAAGCATTGTTGCATTCCATTTTATTTGATTCACATCCTTTTATGTGTATACAAATAAAAGAGCATATCATTTTCGTTTCTCGGGTCAAGCACTTAAGCTCCATCTCCGCTAGAAGTTTTGTTTTTCCACGAGCCAATCCTGAGCGTACTCTTTTGGGACACATGATAGGTAATCCAACTCAAATCCGGAACCCCGGCTCAAAGGGTTAAGATGTATGAAGTCTGTTTCTACACTAGTATGGTCGACACCAACGTGTCCCACATTAGTACGTACAACACCAGTATGTCCCCCATCATTGCTTGTGACACCAGTGCGTCGTCCATGGTCTAAACACAATCCTCCTCCACAAATGGACAACCAGCCGGAGCAAAGCCCCATCATGACCCCGATCAAAGAGTCCGTTGCTAAAGTAGAAGCTAAGATTGAGACTCGGGATAAGAAGATTTAGTCAATGGAAAAAACCCTCAATATCATTACTCACGTAATTAGAGAAGAAATCATAGTCCAAAGAGAAATAAAAAGAAGGAGAATCCCTTCCCGAACCCCAACCTCGGTCGGATCCACGAATAGATCGGATAGAGAAGTTGTTGCGGGAATCATCAATGTTCAATGAAGGTTTGCTCTTGGAGAGTTTAAGTCACCCTAGCGGGGGTAAATAGGGTGATGAATGAAGACTCATATTCTAACTCCGAGTCATTCTGAGTACCCCATGAAGATTCAAGTATAAATCTTATCTCCTCTAAGTTTTGATTTCAAGACATTCTCGGTAATATAAAAACTCTTGTATAAGTTTTCATTCGTTTTTTACCGACTCATAAAACACATTCTTATATATCCTCTCGCACTCGATGTTTCTAACTCACTCAATCATCACTCGGAACTATCGCATGTTAAAATAATTTCTCTAACACTTTTATTCTGAGTTTTGACTGCATATTTCAACGCAAAGTGAATTACAGTGTTAATTCCTTTTTCTAAATCAATTATTTTGTTTGAGAATTATTTGTCTAGATCAAGTTGCTATACTCGATGATTGTATTATTTTTTAACTTGATCATTCTTAGGATTGACACTGATGGAATTTGAGTATATTGAATATTAGACTCGGAAAATTCCACTCTTCTAAGCATAAGATTATTATGCACTTAATTATCTTAATTTAATTATTATTCTGTCCCTAATTTTGGACCAAAGTATTTTACACTTTGAGAACCAAAATGGTTTACTTTTGTAGGTTATTCAAACAAGGTTATCTCATTTTTTAAATACAAAAGTAGTCGGCTTCTAGTTGTCAATCACCAGCAGACAAGCTTTATCTACTTCGAACAAGGCTCGGACCACGTGTCGTGGTTGTCTATTTCCAAAACTGGAAAACTCCAACGCTAAGCTCAACGGTGGCTTCCACCTTCCTTTTCAAACATCACCAGTTAAGCTGGAGCACCTTTAGGATCCAAGATTCGTTGCACAAAGTTCACATCCTAACGGATCTTTTTGAGTGACTCGAAGAGCCGTTACAACGGTCGATCAAGACTTTTGTTCGAACCAAGACACAATGGTCACTCGCTTGATCATCTATAAGTAGAAACCACTTCACAAGACTTGAAGATTGCTAGAATCATTGCTAAAACACATTACTTGAGCAAAATTCATTGTTTTCATATTCAATCTTCTACTTATAACTCCCAGACTTGTAATTAATACTTTACGAGTTGTAAAATCT
This sequence comes from Talinum fruticosum, assembly GCA_021018815.1. Taxonomy (NCBI): domain Eukaryota; kingdom Viridiplantae; phylum Streptophyta; class Magnoliopsida; order Caryophyllales; family Talinaceae; genus Talinum; species Talinum fruticosum. Next base: position 365,761 of record JAITYX010000073.1, on the reverse strand, counting down.
TGTAATCGATTACATACTTCTCTTATTTTCGACTAAGGTCCCTTGATTGAGCTGTAAGGGTTAACTCAGCTCAGTTGTCCCTAACTATAAAGGTTATCTCAGTTAGGAAGTACTCGATCGGATAAGGGAATTTCGAGTCGAGGAAAACATTGTAATGAATTGTCCGAGGGAGCAATTATGGTAGAGTCGGTCGTTTGTATTTTGAGGATTCAAAATAGTGGATTTGACTTGGTGCTTGGATTAGCACTGCTGCGTGGTTTTCTGCCTCTGGAGGGTTTCCACGTATTTCGTGCATATACATTTCGAGTCCAATCTAGACTCGGACTTAGTCGCTTATCTTTTCAAGCAAAAAGATTTAAAGTTTGCTCAAATTTCCTCATTACCCTATTCACCCCCTTAGGGTGACTTAGACTCTCTAGGAGCGAACCTTCAATGAACAAAATTAAACACTTTTTGCACAAACACTTAGATAAAGTAGATTCTAAGTCTAGAATGAATTCAGAAAGATAAATACACAGATGTACGTGGAAAGCCTCCCGGGGCGAGAAAACCACGAGCAGTGCTAATACAAGCACCAAATCAAATCAACTATTTAGAATCCACAAAATACAAAGGACTTACTCAACCAGAATTGCTCCCTTAAATAATTCCTTACAAAGTTTTCCTTGACTCAAAAGTTCCCTTATCCGATCTAGTACTTCCTAACCGAGGTAACCTTTACAATCGAGAGACAATTGAGTTGAGTTAACCCTTACAGCTCGGTCAAAGGACTTACAACGAAAGTAAGAGAAGAATGTAACTTATTACAAGACTTTCTTTACAACGAAATCTTCACTAGCCATTGTAACGGCTTTTCTAAGTCACTCAAAAAGATCCATTGGGATGTGATCGTTTTACAACAACTCTTGGCTCCTAAAGGTGTTCCAGTTAACTAGTGATGTCTCGAAAGGCAAGGTGGAAAACCACCGTTGAGCTTAGCGTTAGAGTTTTCCAGTTTTGTAAACAAAAACCCTAACACGGTATTCGAGCCATGTCCGAATTAGCTAAAACTTGTCTCGCTGGTGTTTAACGGCTAGAAGCCGATTGCTTTTGTAATTTATAAAATAGGTTAGCCTTGTTTGAATAACCTACAAAAGCAAAAACATTGATTCTCAAAGTATAAAATACTTTAGTCCAAGATTAGGCTTAGATAATAATTAAATCACAGTAATTAAGTGCTTAATTATCTTTGATTTAGTAGAATGGAATTTTCCGAGTCTAATATCCATAAGGTTCAGATTCCATCTTTAGTTAATTCTAAGAGTAATCAAGTTAGATGGTAAAACATCAATAAGCATGAACTTAATTCAATCAAATAATTTTCCAAGAAATAAATTGATTTAGAATAAAGAATTGACGTTGTAATTCATTTTACTTTGAAATACAAAGTCGAGTGCTCAAAATTAATATGTTCAAGAAATTATTTGAGCATGTGATGGTTCTGAGTGATGTATGAATAAGTCCGAAACACAAGTAAGAGATATGCAGGTGAAGCGCTTTCGAGTCAATCGAACATAATGAAAACTTATATATGAGTTTCTCTAAAGCTCAGAATGACTTAGAATCAAAACCTAAGAGAGATAGAGAGTTATATCCGAGTGTTCATTTAATCACTACTATTAGGCCCAGGGATTCACTTTAATCCCTAAACGCAAGTTGCCCTCAAAATTCACTATGTCCGATATTAAGTTCCACATAATTGAGAACCCTCACCACCACATGAGGAACTTTATAGGGGCTTACACATAGGAACCAAGGTTGGCCGGGGCTCGCCGAGTTTCCCCACTTGTGTCGGGTCTCTTTTTAAAAGATTTATTTTGAAAATGGTTTTAGAAAGTTGATTTTCGAATGCGGGGATGAACCTTTTATTAAGATTTCGAGTCTTATTAAATCTAATTTAAAGCGAATTAAGTAAAGTTTAATGGTGGTTTTATTAACCATTTTATTTTAGTAATTATTTTCATATGTCCCAGGATATTATCTCTTAACCGAAAAATAAAAATTAGGGTTTCGTTTCTACCGTGAGGCTCTAGGGCCAAACCGGTGTGAAAACACCGGTGTGGACCCCAGCCCGCCTACCGACCACACAGGTGCGGACGGCAGCTGCAGCGAGTGGTGGTCGGCACCGGCTAAAGGCCACGGTTGATGAGATCGACCTCGACCTCTGCCTTGGCTAGGTAGATCTAAATCCTATTTTCTTATCCTACATTCAAAAAATAGGCTGGGAGGCGGATCTAGAAAAAATAAATGAAAAGGAGTCGAGTAGTCAAGTTTTAAGAAAGAAAAACTAATAAAACCAAAAATAAATTTTGCTCTTCCAATCTTAGTATGGGAAAACTAAGACTAAAAGAGGCTAAAAAGTGACTCCATTGGTCTTTGAACCGAGAATAGAATTCGGGGCGAGGGTACGAAACGTAAGGATAAACCCTTCCATTCCGCTCGTTCGAAGACGACCATGATTAGTTCGAGTAGTGAATTGAAATAATGCGAAAAACATAAGCATACAACAACATGCAATACAGAATTAATGCAACCAAAATATAATTAAGGAAAGCGATAATGGCGTAAATAAAGAAAGCGAAAAGCAAAAAGAAAGCAAAACAAAAGAAAAGAAACCAGAAAACTAAAAGGTTTACATCGGGCGAGGAGGAATTAAAAGTGATACATCGTTTGTCCACAATACGTAACGCAATAAATAAAACATAAAATAAAATAAACAGTTGTGAAAACCGGATCTCGTGCCCTCGGGTTGTCCCACCTGCTGATCTAGACCTCTTGATGTGACAATGGCAAATGAGAGGGGCTTTTGTGAGTATTTGGTGTAGGTAGGTGAATGATGGAGTTTAGGGATCGGATGTATTGAGTATGATGAAAGTAGGGAAGGAATAGGTTGAAAAGGGACCAAGAGATCGGAATACAAATGAGAGTATTCGGTAGCTCTTAAGCGAGTTTGAGCAGACATGGTGCTCGAGGCAGGAAGTCATGTGAGAATAAAAGCCAAGGCTCTATATTTATAGGGTGAGCTTAGGTTAAGGAATAACCTAGGGTTAGCTCTTGGCCAGCCGTCCAAAAACAGCAACAAAACCCGAGTAACATCATAGTGATAAGAGCGGATAAAGCAAAGAATAGAACCGGATAGGATCCGGTTCACGTTGCTGGCCACCAAGGGTGTTACCTAGGGTTTCGTGCCCTAGCATACTCTCAAGGGAGTCTCCGAGGAAAACGCAGCGTTCCAGGTTAAGGTTTTAGGATGGCAGGCGCCGGCCACATCAACTTCCCAAAAATGAAAAGTTTTCATTTTTGGCGGGTTTTCATTTTTGTAGATTTTTATTTTTGGCGGGTTTCATTTTTTATGCAAGATACGTGCTCCTAGTATCGGTGGACTGTCTTGGAGACAAAACACAACACTTTGATACTTGTGATCATGAAATGCGACGTCTAACTTCGTCTTGAGGTCTTCATCTCCTTGTCCGGTTGGATCGAAGTGAAATGTAGTGTTCTAAGCTCGAAATTTTCCAAGACGCGGCACTCGAACTCCATTCTCTCTAAAGGCTTAGCCTGGTCTTGGATCCTTCGAAAGAAAAGGGGATTTTTGGATCGACCTAAGGCAAAAGGCTATTTATGTGGTGTCTGGGGGTTTTTTGTGGTTTATCGGCTTTCGTCGCACTAATCAAATCCCGACCGTGATCTAAGTCGATAAAAAGGACTTGGGATCTCATCATCAGGCCAACAAATAAAAAATAGAGAAAAGGATGACACTTTTTTTTTGTCTATAGTTAACCCCCACTTTGACCGAGTTTGAAAGACAATGGTCAAAGTAGACACTAAAGGGTACTTACTCGGTACTAGCGTTGCTTCAAAATCTGATTGAATTGATGCATCTAAAATTAAGTAGCTTTTGATGGGCCTGGACTTGACTGATGGATTCCGAAGTCCGGGTTGTTGATTCTTGAACTTGGCTACTTAGAGACCTGAAGTTCGGATGGGTCCGCTCAAACTTCACCATGTGCTTAGTCCGAAGCTTGGCGGGGAGCCTCAACTTGACTCGAAGTCCAGGGGGTGCATGAACTTGATCACTTCTTAGATCCGAAGTTTAGCTGGGTGTGCCTAAACTTGATTTTTCTTGGTCCGAAGCTTGGCTGAAAATTTTTTTCTACACTAACAGCTTTGTTAGCTAATAATCAAATAGAAATGGTCTCAAGTGTCACCGGAAGATAATTTGTAATCCAATCATGTTTCAAATGTGGTTCCTTGACTTGGCCATGGAGTGGTCTTGAAGTCTTGGTGTGGTGTCTAAACCTTGACCACCTGTTAGGCCCGAAGCTCGACTTAAGTGTGTCCGAACCTTGACCACCTGCTGGGCTCGAGACTCGACCAAGGTGTGTCTCGAACCTTGACCACCGATGGGCCCGAAGCACGGCTAGGTTGTGTTTGAACCTTGACCACTGTTGGGCCTATAGCTCGACTAGTATGTGTCCGAACCTTGACCGTTGCTCGGGCCCGAAGCTCGACTTATACCCACTTTCGTCGGAATAGGGACAGATCCTTATCTTCATGTAGAAATTCTTGTCTAGACTTGGTCGTTGGATGACTCGAAGTCTAGGGAACGCTTGCTTGAAAATATAATGTTTCCTGAGGTTATGTGCCTCATTCTAAATTTGAGCTTTTAGTTTGTGTGCTAATAACTCCTTTGTAAGGTAGACGATTTGTGTCTCCCCTTGAATATTCTTGGAGTTGTTGTGGTTATATAACCCTTTCGATCCCGAGCCCCCATGTTCTTCCTAGGTGTTTGTGTCTAGTTCTTCTTGAATGTTGGAGACTAAATTTGATTAGTGATGGCATGGAATATCCTCTTTAAAGATGATGGTGTTGGTGACCTCTTTGCTAACTTGATGTTTGATGCTCGCTTGATTGAATAATTCCTCATAGGGTGCTTTGTTATTGAGTTTTGTGTTTTTAAGAGTTTGACTCATGCAAAGGAGATGTATGCAAGACTCTATTCTAAGAACAAATGCATTCTTTTATTAAGATGATGCAAAAAGTTCAAAAATACAAAGATAAAATTGCACTTTAGCCCCCACTCCCTAAAGTAAAGCCTAAATAAGTTTAGGTCGCTCGAACTACAATATACTACTGTCGATGGACCTTAAACATGACGGTTTGGTGCTAAATCAAACTGGCATGCTTCTTGATGATTCAATGCATTTTCTTCATAGGTTTCTGCTCCTTTGGATAGCGCAAAGTGCCTTTGATTTGGGAAATTGGAAATGGGAATTGGAAATTGGGTTCAACATTAGGATTTAGGCCGGACCTCATGGGCTTCCTACGTATCCGCTATAGCGAGGTTAGGCCTTTGTTGTTCAAAACGGAAGTAATTTGGGTTGGTTTTTTTTTGGATAATAGGGAACGGAAATAGACATATAATGGATATTGAAGACTCAAGACTTTATATCTCACCTTTCCGAGTTCTATCAAGGGAATCGGGTATAAGACTTTCTCACTTATAAAGCTTTGATTCCAAGTCATTCCCTGTGTCTTAGAAACTTTTCCGAGTGATATGGTATTTTCTCTAAGTGTTATGGAAATTATCTCGTGCATTTATACATGACTCTGTATGACTCGGAAAGCATATCCGCACTTACCATGTTTCACTCGGTTCCGAGTCACTCAACACTCGAAATATCGCATGATTCAAACATTATCTTTTACGTGCTCTAACTCTTGTATTTTAGTTTGAATTCATGCTTAGTCTAGATCAAGTTTATTTCCTCTGATATTCTTTAGTTAACTTGATTCTCTTTTAGACTCGACTCGGATGGAATTTTGAGTATCATGAATATTAGACTCAAAAATTACATTCCTTTTCCGACCTACTCAATTAGTCACTTAATTATCTTAATCATATTATTATCTGTGTGTAATCTTATACCAAAGTATTTTATACTTTGAGGACCAAATTGATTTACTTTTGTAGGGGACTCAAAAATCCTTCACAACGGTCATAAAGGAACTTTCAGTCGGAAGATGGACAAAACGGCTAAGTCGCTTGGTCATCTATAAATAGAAGCCAACTCTCAAGACTTGAAGATTGCTGAATCTATTGTTAATACACATACTTTATCAAAAGCAATTGTATTCATTCTTAATCTTCTACTTACAACTCCAATTCGTAATTCATTATATTCTGAGTTGTAAGGTCTTATACTCGATTACAAACACTCTCTTTCTTACTCTCTAAGTAAGGTCCCTTGACTGAACTCGTATGGTTTAACTCAGCTCGCTTGTCCCTAGCTGTAAGGGTTATCTCAGCTAGGAAGTACTAGATCAAATAAAGGAATTTCTGAGTCTAGGAAAACTTATAAGGAGTTGTCTAAGGGAGCAACTCAGGGTTGTGTCGATCTATCGTATTTTGTGGACTCAAAATAGTGGATTTGACTTCGTGCTTAGATTAGCACGGTCCGTGGTTTTCTACCCCAGGAGGGTTTCCACATACTTTTTGAGTTATTACTTTTCCGAGTACATTCTAGACTCGGATAGTTTCAGAATTCTTTTTAATTTGTTTCTTCAATCATCTCTGAATTCCGAGTTAGCTCATTTTCCGAGTTCATCTTTGACTCTCACTCTCCTTAGAGTCATATCTATTTTAAATTTCAAGCAAATTTGATCATCACCCTATTCAGCCCCCTCTAGGGTGACTTAGCCTCTCCTTGAGAAAACCTTCAATGGGTATTAGAGCCTAGCCTTTCAGAAAAGGATCTAACCATCCAAAGGTCTAAAGATCAAATGGCTCGGAACAATGGAGAGTTTGATGAAGGAAGATCTTCCAGCAGACCACCAAAGTTCAAAGGATCCAACTTCGTGCACTTGGAAGAAACTCATGGAATGTTTCCTCCTGGATCATGCTCGAAGATGTCCGGAACATCATACAAGAAGGAAACTACATCCCCATGAAGACAGAAGAAACAAGAACCGTGCCCAAAACAAACGCCGAGTTCACAACTGTTGAAGCTGAAAAGTTCGAAAGAACTTCAAGGCTATGAACATTCCTATGTGCGCCATCAGCTCGTAAGAATACAACCGAGTGTTTGCCTCGTGATACAGCCAAAGAAGTGTGGGACACTCTGGTCAACACTTATGAAGGTACAAGCCAGGTCGGACAAGCGAAGATAAGCCAATATCTTCACAAATATGAGCTATTCAAGATGGAGCCGAAGAAAACATCACTCACATGTTTATTCGATTTACAGAGATTACCAATAATCTCAAATCTGTAGGTAAAAAGATCTCCCACGAGGAAATGTGCGAAAGATACTCGAAGCCTATCCAAGAAAAGATGGGGTCCTAAGGTGACAGCTATTGAAGAGGCTCAGAACTTATCTCTACTAAAGCCAGGCGAACTCATTGGGAAGCTTCTCACCCATGAGATCCAACTGGATGAGGAGGATGAAAAGGTCAGCGACAAAAAGAACATTACGCCGAAGGCTTCAAAAACTAGAGAAGAAGGTCCGAGTTCCTCCGACTCGAAGAGGATCCCATGGCACTAATTGCTAGAGGCTTCAAGAGAATGATGAAGCACAAGAGATGGGATAAGAAGGCAAAAGAAGAGTTCTATAAGAAAGAGAAGAAGGATAGAAAAGGTAAATACTCTTCTCCTTCAAAGTTATCTTTGACTAAGAACTCTGGATGCTTTGAATGTGGCAGCAAGGAACACATACTCAAGGACTGTCCCAAGAGAAAAAGGGACAGAAGGAAGAAAAAGGCTATGATGGCCACATGGAGTGACGAGGACTCATCGAAGATGACGAGGACTCGGATGACTCAAAGTGTCCGATGGCACTTTCGACTCGAAGCGAAGCGAGTCGGACTCGCATCAATCGACAATGAGGAATCTAATCCTCAAGAGGTAATTGAGTACTTTCTCAAATTCTCCAAAGTTGATTTGGCTAAGTATATTTTCACTTTGGAAGAAAAGTCCAGTTCCGATTCCTCTCACTTTAAAGAACAACTTAAGTCAATTTCCTCCGAGAGCATCTCTTTAAAAAATGAGTTGGAAAAACTAAGACTCACACTCGGAGAACTCAAGACTAGTGCTCAAATCAATGAGACTCGAGTCTAAGTTACTCAAAAGAGAAAATGAGCAGCTAAAGCAAAAGCTCAATGAGTCTCAAGATCTTGTTTTAAAGTTTAATCAAGGTCGAAAAATCTTGACATGCTCTTGGGATCTCAATGTGTCTCCTTCGTAAAGGAAGGTCTTGGTTTTAACAAAGAGGAGGAATCTAATTCCTACTCGGAACTTTTCAAAAGGATTCCGTAACTGTAAAGTTCAGGAAAGCTTAGCACAGTCCCATTCATAAGGATGAAATAAAGACCGGGCCCAGCACCAGTTTAAAGGAGAAAACCATCTCCATCGTTTTCAAAAAGAAAAACCTTTCAAAAGAAAGAGACACAGACCCAATTCTCTAAACGGAAGACTCGTAATCGACTAAGCCCAAAGTCATTCAAATCTGGGTTCCGAAAAACCTTCTTCCTCGAAAAGGACCACAAGTAAAGAGTGTTATTGGGTTCGTTAGAGGAAGTGAGAAGGGTTAGCTTGTCTCTATTTTACGAGTCACTCGTAAAAGATCAAAAGGACATTGGTACCTTGACAATGGATGCTCATGCCACATGTCGAGAGACTCGAGACTCTTTTCCGAGTTAGAAGAGTACAAAGGATGAAAAGTCACCTTTGGAGATGATAGCAAAGGCAAGATAATTGGGATAGGCAAGATTGGAAAGGGAAGCAATCTCGTCGCCCAGTTTACCTTGCCAAAGGATTAAAGTACAATCGGCTCAAGCATCTCTCAATTATGTGATAAAGGTCAAGAGGTAAGATTCACTCAAACCAACTGTTACATTTCGATGACACTACCAAGGAGATCAACCTATCGAGCAAGAGATAAAGTAACACTTACATTATTCCTCTCTCGACCCTAGTCAAAATCTATCTTGTTTAAAAGCACCATTTCATGATGACTCATGGAAATGGCATCGTAGATTAGGCCATGTTAGCATGCATACTATTAAGAAATTGGCATCTCATGGTTTAGTCGAGGATTACCCAATTGTGCTTTCAAGAAAGACAAAGTTTGTGAAGCTTGCACAAGAGGGAAACAAGTCGATCATCATTCAAATCACTCGAAGACAGCTTCCACATCCAAGGTGCTTGAACTGCTACATATGGATTTATGTGGTGAAATCCCCGTGAAGAGCCTCGGAGGTCAATCATATGTACTTGTTATTATTGACGATTATTCACGATTTACCCGGGTGTGTTTTCTCAAGCACAAAAAGAAGCATTCAAGGAGTTCAGCAAGCTCTGCAGAAAAATCCAAGTTGAGACTCGGACTCGGATCCAGAGAATTCGAACCGACCATGGAAGGGAGTTTGACTACTCGGAATTCTCGGAGTTTTGCGACAAGAATGGTATCTCTCACAACTTCTCAAAACTAAGAACTCCTCAACAAAATGGAGTAGTGGAGAGAAAGAACAGAACTCTTGAAGAAATAGCTAGGACAATGATGATCGAGCACAACCTACCCTACTATTTCTGGGCCGAGGCAATCAACACAACCAACTACACTTTGAATAGATGCCTCATCGGATCCATACTAAAGAAAACACCTTACGAGCTTTATAAACGAAAGAAACCCAATATTTCCTATTTCAAACCTTTTGAATGCAAATGCTTTGTTCATAACAATGGTAAGGATCACCCGACCAAGTTTGATGCTCGGTTAGATGAAGGTATTTTTCCGGGTTACTCATCTCATAGTAAAGCTTATCGCATTTTTAATAAGATAACTAACAAAGTGGAAGAAAGTATCCACGTTGTGTTTGATGAGCTTAGACAGGAAAGGCCAAGTGAATCATCATTCTCGGATCCGAAGCTTAGTAGAGATGATGACCTCGACAAAAGTGAGCCTATCAGAATCAAACCCAACCAGCTCGTAATGAAGTCACTCGAACGAAATGACTCAGAATGAGACAACTCAAGAGGCCGCTCGTAATGTTGACGAACAATCTGATAAACAAGATCACTCGTAACAAGCTTCGAAGATCAAGCGATTCAGCCTACGAGCTAGTGAATCGGAGAACAGGTAGAGCATTCAAGTATGCTTCTAGTCATCCACTAGAAAACATATTATCTCGATATCAACAAGTGGGGTAAGAACTCGTTCCTCACTTCAAAATCTATGTGCATTCACTGCATTCATTTCATTAATCGAACCTAAAAATGCACTAGAGTCCCTAAATGAACCTGAATGGGTAGAGGCCATGCAAGAGGAACTCAATCAATTCGAAAGAAACCAAGTCCGGACTTTGACCAAACGACCTTCCGACCACCCAGCCATAGGAACCAAATGGGTTTTCAAGAACAAACTGGATGAAGGTGGGTTGGTAGTCGAAACAAGGCTAGACTTGTGGCTCAAGGTTATAATCAGGAAGAAGGGATTGATTGTGGGGAAACCTTTGCACCTGTTGCCAAAATTGAAGCCATTAGAATCATGTTGGCATTTGCATCTAGCATGAATATCAAGTTATATCAAATGGATGCTAAGTGTGCTTTTCTCAATGGTTTTATCGAAGAGGAAGTCTATGTCGAGCAGCTCGCTGGATTTGAAAACTTAGAATCTCCAAATCATGTTTTCAAACTTCAAAAAGCTCTCTATGGTCTTAAACAAGCTCCCGGAGCTTGGTAAGAAAGACCGAGCAATTTCTTGGCTCAAAATGATTTTAGAAGAGGTCAGATCGACAAGACTCTCTTCATAAAAACCAAAGGGAAAGATTTCCTTATCACTAAGATATATGTTGATGATATAATTTTTGGAGCTACTAATGAAATTCTGTGTCGAGACTTTTCCGAGTTAATGAGACAGGAATTTCAAATGAGTATGATGGGAGAACTCAATTTCTTCGTTGGTCTACAAATCAAGCAAGACAAAGATGGAATCTTTGTCCATCAATCAAAGTACACCAAGGAGCTGCTGAAAAATATAATCTCCAAGATGCAAAACACGCAACTACACCTATGAGCAAGCAAGCATAAAACTTGACTCAGACGAGAAAGGTAAATCAATAGATCGAAACTCTATCGAAGTATGATTGGATCTTTGCTATATCTTACTTCAAGTAGACCGGACATAATGTTTAGTGTCTGTCTATGTGTAAGATTTCAGGCTAATCCAAAAGAATCACATCTCACTGCGGTGAAGAGAATATTTAGATATCTTGCACGGACTCGGAATTTAGGTCTCGTGGTACTCAAGAGACTCGTAACCGACTCTCACCGGATACTTAGATGTTGATTACGCTGGATACAAAGTTGATAAAAAGAGCACTTCAGGAGCTTGCCAATTTCGGGTCAATCTCTAATATCTTGGCACTCAAAGAAACAAAACTCAGTAGCTCTATCAACTCGCTAAGGCTGAGTATACTGCAGCTGGGGCATGCCGTGCTCAGATTTTATGGATAAAAAACACTTGAGAGACCTTGGACTTTCTTTCAAATCAGTTCCAATCAAGTGTGACAATCGGAGTGCAATTAGCATCACATAAAATCTAGTTCAAGCACTCAAAGACAAAGCATATTGAGGTCAGGTATCATTTCTTAAGAGACCATTCCGAGAAAGGTGTTGTTGAACTCGAATTCATTCCTACTAATCTTCAATTAGCTAATATTACTAAACCACTTAGTGAGGATCAGTTTTGCTTTATTAGGAATGAGCTTGGTATGTTGAATGCATAATTATGTGCTTTCTATGTGAAAACTTCTTTGCATGATTATGTGTTATGTGTTTACAATTCATTATTAACCATCGGTTCGGTTGACTTAGTGATACTCGAGCCTATAGTTATTATTTGCTTCCAGCTTCGAGTCACTCGAAACCGAGCCGAGTCGACTCGGACGTTGAGAAAAATGGACATCAATCTTCCGAAATCATCTCTAGATAAGTGGAGAATTTCAGAACTTATTTTCAAAATCTTTTCTCTCTCTCGCCCGCTGTTATCGGACAACTAGCCGTTGGAAGGCAACCGCTGGAATTCTAACCATTGAAGGAGAGAACCGTCACACCGGTCCGAGGTGACTATTGAAAGAGCTAAGTCGAACGGATATCGAAGAACGATTATTTTCCTATAAATAGCGACTATTCTACTTCATTTCGTTACTTTTCGCTTACTCTCTCTCTCAAAATCAAAAATTCGCGCACAAGCTCTCTCGCGTCTGCAGCAACTTCGGTAATTTCAAGCTTCGTGAAGATCATCTCAAGTAAGCTCACCTGCTCTCAACTTTTTCTTCTATTTTTTTTACTCTCTTCTAGTTCTTCTTCCCTCATCCTTCTCAAGCCTTCCTACTCTCTCTTTTTCTCCAAAAATGACAAAAAGGGGTTCTCACCCCGACTTTCTTGGCTCTACCACAAAGAAACCCCAAACCAAAAGCCAAGAAGGCACTTCAATTCTAAACCTATTGTCACCGAGCATCTTGCGCTGCATGATAAGTTCTTCCCAACCACCAAATTTTTGTGGTTGCCTCACATCCAATCAACAGGGTGCATAATTTTCTTCGTTTCGGTGAGTTCATATATCCCGAACTCGTCTCTCGAGTTTTACACTCATCTCACCAACTCTAAAGGTGTTCTAACCTCCAAGGTTCGAACATAACAGTTCGGATTAACACCTCTCTTCTCCATCGTCTCGTTCAAGGTCTCTTCTCTCTTCTTGAACAACAATCCAATTCCTTTCGCTGAGTTTGCTCGACGACTTCTTTGAAAAGTATGCCAAAGAGTTCCCCGGGTCACGCAAAAATTTTTCCGTAACTCGCCTAAGGTCGAAGCACGTCTTCAGTGCTTCTTGCCGATGAGAACCTTCTTCTCTCAAGCACTCTAGCAAGGAGAATCCCAACTCCAAACACCTCAAAGCTCTCTTTGACATTCTCAAGGGCTACGAAGTAGACCTCTTTCCCTCCATCATTAAGCAAATGGCAACTGTGCTAGCTCAACTCCAAAACAAGAAGAACACCTCTCTTCCTTTCGGTGGTCTTCTCACACTTGTTTTCAAACAATTCAAAGTTCCTCTTCCCTCAAACCCAAACGCTATTTCGAGGCCGCCATTGTTGTCGGCAAAAAGGAACTTCGGGGTATGGATATCGGAGACCCAACTTGGTATCCGGGGTACACAGACTTAGAGCCGAGGCCACCTTCTTTGCCTCGGACTCAAAAAGATGCCCTTCTTTCTCTTCCCGCCCCACCTGGTGGTGCTTCCACCTCAGGTGCTTCTAAGTCTCTTACTTCCATTTTGTCCTCCGCCTTCATGGACAAAATCAGCTCTGTGTCCTTGGAATTTAAGGACATACTCCGGTCATTTAAGACTATCTTTCAGCCTATGACCATAAAACCGAAAACTACCCAGTCTCAAATCCGAGAGTAGCAGAACCCGCTTATTGAGATGAAGGCCCCGGTGAAGGAGCAGAGGGAGCTAATAGAGCTTCTCCAGGAGAGACGGTCCAAGGCGACTCATGACCAAGGTGACTCGGACACATCCGAAGAGTCCTCGAGCCCGGCCAAGACCTCCTCGGATAGATGCGAGGCTTAAGAAGAAGATCGAGAAGAAGCGAAGCCGAGGAGCTCGCGGCTGAGGCAGCTCCTTCTAGCCAAGGGGAGGAACATAAGGAGGAACACAGAGCAACAGCTGAGGGTCCCAATGCCCCTAAAGCTCAACTAGAAGTGCTCAGCTCGGACAGCAGCTCGAGTGGGTCGAAGACCTTGCAAGCACAAGGACAATCAGCAGCTGGGTCAGCCCGAGCAGTCCCTCCAGCTGACGGGATACAAGAGGATGACCCTCTGGATCCCCTCGTTCGGGTCGCCCGCTCGGAACTAAGCCTATGCCAGAGATCCCCGTCCTCCCTCCGCCGCGCTCAAGCATATCATCAAGATCCTATCAGCGCCGGCGCTCCACTCACCCTTCTTCTTCCACTCAGACAAACCCTTCCCCCTCTTAATTTCTTCATCTTTTATTTACGTGTTTTTTTGTTTTGTCCAGACATCAAACTTATATTTCTTGTATTCTTCCCATTTTTTTTATTTTTGCTGAAAGGCAAGGGGAGAATAAATAGTTAGAAAATTTGTTGTCTTGTCTAGGGGAGTATCTCTCTCTCTCTCTCTCTCTCTCTCTCTCTCTCTCGTCTCGTACATACTTTTCTTTCAATTCAATGAAATTATGCATTTTGTTCCAATTCTCTTAGTACAATGAAAAATGCAAGCATTTCGAGTTTCCATGTTATATGCTTTTCATTGATAATTGCCGAGTATCTATTTTGTTGCCTCATGTCCCGATACTTCAAGTATGCTCTAATACTTTAGTTTGGGCTATGCAATTTTCTCGCACAAGTATGCAAAAATAGACTTATATCACTAACAAAGTTTCTGTCTAAGTATGGAATGCCTTTCATCAAAAAGGGGAGATTGAAGACTCGGACTTTACATCTCACCTTTCGAGTTCTATCAAGGGAATCAGGTATAAGACTTTCTCACTTATAAAGTTTTGATTCCAAATCATTCCCTGTGTCTTAGAAACTTTTCTGAGTGATATGGTATTTTCTCTAAGTGTTATGGAAATTATCTCGTGCATTTATACATGACTCTGTATGACTCGTAAAGCATATCCGCACTTACCATGTTTCACTCGGCTTCCGAGTCACTCAAGCACTCGAAATACCGCATGATTCAAACATTATCTTTTCTGTGCTTTAACTCCGGTATTTTACTTTGAATTCATGCTTAGTCTAGATTAAGTTTATTTCCTCTAATATTCTTTAGTTAACTTGATTCTCTTTTAGATCGACTCAAATGGAATTTTGAGTATAATGAATATTAGACTCGTAAAATTCCATTCCTTTTCCGACCTACTCAATTAGTCACTTAATTATCTTAATCATATTATTATCCGTGTGTAATCTTAGACCAAAGTATTTTATACTTTGAGGACCAAATTGATTTACTTTTGTAGGTGATTCAAACGAGGCTATCCTATATTTGAAATACAAAAGTAACCGGCTTCAAAACGTCAAATCACCAGCCAGACAAGGCTTTTCCACCTCCGACCTAGCCTCGGACAATCGTGTCGTGGTTCTCTGTTTCCGAAATGAAAATCTGCAACACTAAGCTCAACGGTGGCTTCCACCTTACTTTTGAAGACACCGCCAGTGGTTTTAGGCACTTCCAAGGGAGTCAAGAGATATTGTCTAACACTCATATTTGAACGGATATTTTTGAATGACTCGGAAAATCCTTCACAACGGTCATAAAGGAACTTCCAGTCGGAAGATGGACACAACGGCTAAGCTGCTTGATCATCCATAAATAGAAGCCAACTCTCAAGACTTTAAGATTGTCGAATCTATTGTTAATACACATACTTGATCAAAAGCCATTGTATCCATTCTCAATCTTCTACTTACAACTCCAATTCCGTAATTCATTATATTCCGAGTTGTAAGGTCCTATACTCAGTTACAAACACTCTTTTTCTAACTCTCTAAGTAAGGTCCCTTGACCGAGCCGTAAGGGTTAACTCAGCTCAGCTTGTCCCTAGCTGTAAGGGTTATCTCGGCTAGGAAGTACTAGATCGGATAAGGGAATTTCGAGTCTAGGAAAAACTTGTAAGGGGTTGTCTAAGGGAGCAACTCAGGGTTGAGTCGGTCTACTGTATTTTGTGGACTCAAAATAGTGGATTTGACTTCGTGCTTGGATTAGCACGGTCCGTGGTTTTCTGCCCCGGGAGGGTTTCCACGTACTTTCGAGTTATTACTTTTCCGAGTACATTCTAGACTCGGACAGCTTTGCACTCGTTTAATCTGTTTCTTCAATCATCTCCGAATTCTGAGTTAACTCATTTTCTGAGTTCATCTTCGACTCTCACTCTCCTTAGAGTCATCTATTTCAAATTTCAAGCAAATTTGATCATCACCCTATTCACCCTCCCTCTCTAGGGTGACTTAGCCTCTCCTCGAGTAAACCTTCAGATATGGAAAGGGAAAAAGACAAAGAACAAATATGAAAGGGAAATGCACTCTTTATTGGTATACTTGATGAGTAATGGGCTCATTGGATAACCTCTAGTCGGATGTTTGCTCTTCTTCTATGAGCATGCGAGTATCTTTGATATTTTGAAGTCCATGATAGGCAAAAACATCGGGTGTAGCTGATAGGCTGGTTGCAAGTTCTTGATAATGATTCCAACCTAATCCTTCTTAGATGGTCGATCGGTCATGTGAGTAGCGAGTTGCCCTCCAGACGAGCAAGGAAGTCGGTGAAGCCTTCATCGTTTCCTTGCTTGATCAATTCTAGATCCTAAAGTGTGACTTGTAGATCACTATTGTAGGAGTATTGATGTAGGAACTCCTAGCAAATATCCCTCCAGCTTGTGACCTTGTGTGGGTCGACAACATTGTACCATTTCATGACATCCGTGTCAAACATCCATGGTAGGATAACATGGTATGTGTCCTCCGATGCATTCTTCAAAGTCATTACCCCACAATGTTTCTCATGTGATGGTGAGGGTTCTCGGCTCCATGAAACTTGATGTTAGGCATGGTAAACTTAGGGGGTAGCTTGCCTTTAGGGATTGAAGTGAATCCTCGGGCTAGATAGTAGTGATTAAATGATGACTCCCGTAACATCTCGCTCTATATGATATATTCTTATATTAGATTGAGGCCTCGGTTGAGGTTCGGGCGGGATCCTTCTCCTTCTTTTTCTTGCCCTTTAGACTTTGATTTCCTCTCTAGTTCTTTGCGTATAAGACCGAGGGTTTCGATATAGACTCGATCTGTTTATCCCGAGCATCAAGCATAGCTTCTAGCTTAGCAACGAACTCCTCGAACAAGGTCATAATGGGAGTTGGCTTTGGCTTATTGGCCACTTTTGGAGGAGTATTGTGTTTTGACCTTGGACGGCACATTGGTGTCACAAGTAAAGATGGGGAACGTACTCGGTGTGGTACGTGCTAATGTGGGACGAACGGGTGTCGACTATGCCGGTGTTAAAGTAGATTTTGTACTTCTTAGACGCTTCGTGCAAGGATTCCCGACTTGCATAGGATTTCCTATCCTGCATCCCAAAAGAGTACATTTAGGATTAGGTCATGGAAGATTTTTAGGGGAGATGGGGCTTAACCGCTTGACCCGAGGAAGACCGATCCTTGGAGGAAAGAAAATGATATGCTATTTTATTTGGATGCACATAAAGAATGCACAGAAAATGAAGTGGAATGTATGCAACGATACGCGGACTTAATATGGGATGATTCTATGATTTGGCTAGTGCATAAATGATATGCATAGATGATTACTCCTAATAGAAGATGAATTTAATTTGGCTAAACAAAATATGAAAATGCAAAGTAGACTCACCTAATCTGAGATGAATTTTAATTTGGCTAATGAAAATGAAAAACTCTCCTAATCAGAGATGAATTTAATTTTGGCTAATGCGAAAATTAAATGAACGGACTCACCTACTTTGAGATGGATTTTAACTTTGGCTAGATGCGAAAAATAAAATGGATGCACTCACATTAATTGAGATGATTTTGCTTTAGCTAAATGCAAAAAGGAAATGCAAATATGGACTCACCTTAATTGAGATGAAGGTTAATTTTGGCTAATGCAAATGAAATGCAAGATTGGACTCACCTACTTTGAGATGATTTTGACTTTGACTAAATGCAAAAATAAATTGCAATTATAGACTCACCTTAATTGAGATGATGTTTATTTGGGCTAATGCAAATGAAATGCAAGATTAGATTCACCTACTTTGAGATGATTTTGACTTTGGCTAAATGCAAAAAGAAATACAAATATGGACTCACCTTAATTGAGATGAAGTTTATTTGGGCTAATGCAAATGAAATGCAAGATTGGACTCACCTACTTTGAGATGAAATTTATTTCGGCTAATGAAAAAATGAAATGAATGGACCAACCTAAGAGAGATGATTTTTGATTTAGCTAATGCAAATATGGAATGAATGGACCGACCTAAAAGGGGAATGTAATTGTTGACTTTTGGGCAAAAATGCACATAATTGGATCGACTTAAAATTTTATTTTAATTTTTTTATCTTTACACCCATGCAAGGATTATTCAGCGCTCCTCACATATCCTTAAAGGCTCACAAGCAGAAGATTAAATCTAAAACACACACATTCATTCAAGCATGCAAATGTAGAAGGGGGACCACCCTATAGTCAAAAGGTTCTATGGTCAAAGAGTTTTACAAGGTAGGATACATGGTGACACGTACTCCGAATGTTGCACTGGATAAGGATACCAACCAGAATTCTCGGTGCCTCTTGGTGAACCAAAGGGTTTAGCCCATGAGTGCGTGCCACGAGGGAGGAGGTACCTTTCCTTGGGCAATGAGACCTAGTTGGGCCCGCCTTAAGGAACCGAGTGGGAGCCTTTCTCCGTAAAGGGTAAACACAGGGTACAATAAAGTTTTCCTAGGAGTCCAAAACAAGTATTTAAACTAGTTCAAAGGTTGGTAAATACAAGATACCTAATGCAAGCACATCATTAAAACTCGAACTCAATTTTCAAGTTTCGCCCTCTCAAAAAAATTTATCCAAGTGCAGTCGCCACTCGTAGGAACCACGGTCGGCCGAGGCCTCGCCGAGTTCCCCATTTATGTTGGGTATCTTTTTAAAGATTGATTTTGAATATGGTTTTAGAAAGTCGATTTTTGAATATGGGGATGAACCTTTTATTAAGATTTCAAAGTTTTATTAAATCTAATTTAAAGTGAATTAAGCAAAGTTAAATGGCGGTTTTATTAACCATTGTATTTTACTAATTATTTTCGAAGTCTCGGGATATTATCTCTTAACCGAAAAATAAAAATTAGAGTTTATGTACTCGTCGTGAGGCTCTAGGGCCAAATTGGTGTGAAAACACCGGTTTGGACCCGAGCCCGCCTACCGACCACGGTGAGGGCGGTAGCCTCCACCTAGTGGTGGCCGGCGCCGGTCAAAGGCCACGGCTGATGAGATTAGCCTCGGCCTCCGCCCTGGGTGGGTAGATCCAAATCTTGTTTTCTTATCCTGTAGTCAAAAAATAACTGGGAGGCAAATCTAGAAAAATAAATGAAAAGGAGTTGCCAGTCAATTTTTCGGAAAGAAAAACTAACAAAACCAAAAATAAAGTTTTCTCTTTCAATCTTAGTATGGGAAAACTAAGACTAAAAGAGGATAAAAAGTGACTCCATCGGTCTTTGAGTCGAGAATCGGATTCGGAGGCGAGGGCACGAAACGTAGGGATAAACCCTTCCGTTTCACCCATCCGAAGACGACCATTACTAGTTTGAGTAGTGAATTAGAATAATGCGAAAAACACAAGCATACAACATGCGATAAAGAATTAAAGCAACCAAAACATAATTAAGGAAAGCGATAACAAGCATACAATAAATAAAACATAAAATAAAATAAACTATTGTGAAAACTGGATTTGTGCCCTCGGGTTGTCCCACCTGCCGATCCGGATCTCGAATTTGAACCTCTTGATGCGACGGTGGTGAATGAGAAGGGATTTTTGTGAGTATTTGGTGTAGGTAGGTGAATGGTGGAGTTTAGGGATCGGATGTATCGAGTATGATGGAAGTAGGGAAAGAATATGCTAAAAGGGACCAAGAGATCAGAATACAAATAAGAGTATTCAGTAGCTCTTAGGCGAGTTTCAAGCAATGTGGTGCTAAGGTAGGAAGCCGTGTGGGAGTGAGAGGTAAGGCTCTCTATTTATAGGGAGAGGTTAGGTCAAGTAATGACTTAGGGTTAGCTCTCGGCCAGCTGTCCAAAAGCAGCAGCAAAAACCGGGCAAGATCAAAGTGATAAGACCGAATAAAGCAAAGGATAGAACTGGATAGGATCCGGTTCACGGCACCGGCCACCAAGGGTGTTGCCTAGGGTTTTGTGCCCTAGCGTGCTTCCAAGGGAGTCTCCAAGGCAAAACGCAACATTCCACTTAAGGTTTTGGGATGGCAGGCACCGGCCATAGCAACTTTCCAAAAATGGAAAGTTTCCAGCTTTTGGTAGATTTCTATTTTTGACGAGTTTTTATTTTTGGCGGGTTTTATTTTTGGTGTGGGATACATGCTCCTAGTCTCGGGTGGACTGTCTTGGAGCCAAAACACAACACTTTGATACTTGTGATCATGAAATGTAGCGTCTAACGTTGTCTTTAGGTCTTCATCTCCTTGTCTAGCTGGATCGAAGTGAAACGCAGATGTTCTAAGCTTGAAATTTTCAAGTACGCGGCACTAGACTTCGTTATCTCTCGAAGGCTTGACATAATCTTGGATCCTCCGAAAGAAAAGGGGATTTTTTGATCGACCCAAGGCAAAAGGCTATTTATGTGGTGCTACGGGGTTCTTTGTGGTTTACTAGCTTCCGTCACACCAATCAAATCCCGACCATGATCCAAATCGACAAACAGGACTCGGGATCTTATCATCGAGCCAGCAAATAAAAATAAAGAAAAGGATGACACTTTTTGGTGTCTACAATACCGGAGGACACCCGTCATGTTATCTTCCTATGGACATTTGACACGGACGTCATGAATTGGTACAACACTGCCGACCCACACAAGGTCACAAACTAGAAGGATCTTTGTCGGGAGTTTATACAAGTAATACTCCTACAATATTGATCTACCAGTTATTCTTCGAGATCTAGAATTGATCAAACAAGGAGACGATGAAAGCTTCACCGACTTCCTTAGACGGCCGCCCACATGACTAATCGACCATCTAAAAAGGATCATATCGATTAATCATCAAGAACCTCCAACCTCGCCTATCATCAACACCTAAAGTTCTTACCCACCATAGCCTTCAAAACACTTTGAGATGCTAGAATGCTCATAGAAGAAGAACAAGCTTCAACCGACTAGAAGATCATCCCATGAGTCCATCACTCATTAGAGATGCAAATAAAGCTTGCTTATTCCTTTTTTTCCATATCCATTTCATGTCTATTTCTTTTTCCTATTTTCCAAAAAATAAAACCTCAAATCATATTTCCTTTTTGAACTACGAAGGCCTCGATTTCTGCTATAACGGATACGTAGGAAGCCCACGAGGTCCGGCCCAAACTTAATCTTGATCCCAATTTCCATCTTCGATTTTCCCTAATTCAAAGCCACTTTTCCATACTTAGAGGGGCCAAAGTCAATCAAGAAGCATACCAGTCTGATTCAACACCAAACTGTCAGGTCGACAGTTCACTGTCAACAACAAGTACATCGCAGTTTGAGCGACTTACCCTTCTTTAGGCTTTGCTTTGGGGAGTGGGGCTAAGTGCTTTTGTCTATATTTTTTCATCTTAATAATAGAATGCATTTGTTCTTAGAATAGAGTCTTGCATACATCTCCTTTACATGAGTTAAACTCTTAAAAATACAAAAATTAATAATAAAGCACCCTAGAAGGAATTATTCAATCAAGCAACGATCAAGCATCATATCAGCATTAGAAAGATCACTAGCATTACCACCTTTAAATGAGATTCCATCAAAGCTCACCAACTCTCCAACATTCGAGAAGAGCTAGACATAAGTACCCAAGAAGAACGTGGGGGCTCATGATCGAAAGAATCATAAAACTCCAAGAATACTCAAGAGAAGACACAAATTGTCTACTTTACAAAGGAGCTATTAGCACATAAACTAAAAGCTCAAAATTAGAATGGGGCACATAATCCCACCGAACATCCTATTTCAAGCGAGCGTTCCCTAGAATTCAGGTCATCCAACAACCAAGTCCAGGCAATAATTTCTATATGAAGATAAGCATTCGTCCCTATTCCGACAAAAGTGGGTAGAAGTTAAGCTTTAGACCCTACAAGTGATCAAGGTTTAGACACACATCGGCCGAGTGTCGGGCCCAAGCAGCGGTCAAGGTTCAACCCCTATTGAGCTTCGGGCCCAACAACTATCAAGGTTCGGACACCGTCCTAGTCGAGCTTCGAGCCTAACAACGGTCAAGGTTTAGACAACCCCCATGGAGCTTCAGGCCCAGAGAGTGGTCAAGGTTCGGACACACTCCGGCCAGGTCTCAAACCCAAGAGCGGTCAAGGTTCGGACACATCCTAGTCGAGCTTCGAGCCCGGCAGTGGTCAATGATCTCGTTGTACTAACATACTTGTTAGTGTATAATCAAATTGATGAAAGTTCAGTGTTTTACTTGAATAATTCGGCCGAAAACAAACCGAAAAATCTTATCCGAAAAACCGACTTGTGGGTCCGTAAATTCCCACTTGCATGTACAAGAGGCCAAAGAGTCACATGCCACTCGCTGATGAGACTCCACAAGCTAGGTGGATAGGCTATGGCCGCAAAGTTGTTGCTGGTGGGACATCACGGCACCTTGTGACCAGCGCCTTCGCCGATTCCCTTGGTCTCCCACTACTTGCTTGACTCTTGTTTGTATGGTTGGATGACTTGACCGAGTTTGCCTATAAAAGAAGTGCTTGGTGTGTTCATTTTGCACACTTACTCCCCTCCTCTTGCTCTTGCATTCTTCTTGTGCTCTCTTACTTTGCTTCTTCTTCAAAACTAGTTGGCTCTCAAAATCTCTTCTTCTAAAATGACTAGGAGAAAGGCCCATCCTACAGGGAGGTCTAGAGTTGACAAACTTGTTCAAGACAACTTTCTTGAACGGGAATGGCATCCACGTAACGAGTAGAACCCAAGCGACCTCTTGGTGGAGGCTGAAAGTCACGTTTCTTCACTTGCTATCACTCCTTTGGTAAGCTAATTGTCTTAACTTTCTTCATTTGCTCATTGAGAGTAACTCTTTAACTAAAATTCTTATTGGATTTTTATCTTGCAGAAAGGCTCAATTCGGAGTAGTGGAGCTATCCCTAAATTCATAGAGATATGCTGGAGGATTTTTATCTTAAGGATGTCATGCACAAGTGTCGGGTTTGGTCCTCTCTACCTTGCTTTGGACCACCTTATTGAGAAAAGGAAGAGGGATCCCATTAGGGCCATCGGTGAGTGTTTCGGGATACCACCAACACTTTTCACCTTCCCTTCGGGGAAATAACCATAACTCCATTTAATTTTGCCATTTTATCCAGTTTGGGCTTCTCGAGAGAACCTCTAGCCTATGACCTGAACTTATATAGATATCGTGACTATCTTCGTCACCTTTTTGGTCCTATAGCCAATAGCTTTCCCGAGGACAATTTCTTTAAGTATACCGTCCTTTTTAGCCTTTGAGGATGTTGGGTTTTGGCCTCAACACTCTACTCAACAACGAGTCCAAATCGTGCTTGCTCTTCTCTTGAGTACAATTCATTTTTAGACCAAGATGCTAAGGTTCATGTTCACTATTTGGTGAACTTAGCGGACCTTGATAAAATAAAGGAGCTCAACTAGGGTGCTCCTGCATATATTTGCCTTATTAGAGGCTTCCGTGTCGGTGTGCGACACACTAGACCGGAGCCGGATTCAACCAACTATTTATCATTGAAT
Source organism: Talinum fruticosum (assembly GCA_021018815.1). NCBI lineage: Eukaryota > Viridiplantae > Streptophyta > Magnoliopsida > Caryophyllales > Talinaceae > Talinum > Talinum fruticosum. The sequence goes on along the minus strand of JAITYX010000073.1, from coordinate 342,147 downwards.
GGTTTATGGAAGATTGTTGAGGTATGCTCAAATTCTCCTTTTCTCCAAAGTATTTTTCATCTTACGTGGATAAAAAATTACTCAATCATGGTCACGCAGCCATGGTTGTATGAATACTTCCCGCATCTTTCACCCAATTCAACGAATCGTCCCGTGTTTTCGGCCTCCGTATCGTGGTCTAAGGTCTATCTTCAACAGCATAACATTCATGGAATAGACTTCTTCATATCAGCCCTCAAACGTGTGACCTCGATATACCTCTTTATTCTCAAAATTTGCCTCAAAATATGCCTTAGAGAATTTTTATCACTATATTTAGCTTTCTTCCCCTACCTACAGCTTGTGGGATTACCCGTGGGACTCGCTTGTGGTGAAATCCAACCTTGATTATACACTGTTTTTTCATCCATTTTCTTGCTATCTTTCATTCTTACTAGCTTGTTTCATAACAAATCTAGGCTAACTTTCATCCTTAGGCCCAACTCCAACTCCCTCCAAGTATCATTGTCGTACGAGAGTTACGCGAAAGGAGAATCTTTTTTAAGGTCCCTTTGGGTTTTGTTGGTATCTTTGGGAGAAGGTCACACCTGAAATCCGAGTCAACACTTGGCCTCCGTTTGTTCCGGTCGATCCACCCTCGACCATGTTCTACTTTGGCTCCCTTCCTCCAAATGAGCAAGTGGTCGCTACCGTGGGGTATCCTTTTACCTCATTCTTAAACTTGTAGACATCCTATGCCCACCATGCGACAAGGTTTATGACCCAACTAGTGAGTTCTCAACTATTTCTTATCACAGTTAAATTTCTTGTATGGAAATTAACTTTATCTCTTGTCACTCACACCGGTGGACATCCATATTCCAAGCGTTGTCATGGTTGTCACTCAACCTAGGGAATTTCCTTGTTATGTAAGAATTCCCAAAATCCCCGAGGAAGAATGTGTTGGGCATCCTTTCCCTAGGAGTTGGCAAGGGGTAAGAGTTTCATGTTCTTCACTTTTAGTTGTATGCGAAGAGTATATTTGGCTAACACCATAGTATCGATCGAAGGTTTGCTCGGGAGAGTCCGAGTCACCCTAGAGGGGGTGAATAGGGTGATAGAAGTTTTTCGTGGAAACGTTAGCTCTTTTGTTAACGAAGAGACAGAGACAGGTTCCGAGTCAAACAAGCAGGTCGAAAAGCTTGGACTCGAAATGCTATCACGAATAAACAAGCAAGTCAAGCAGAGTAATATGACCGTCTCGAGTCTAGAATGAACTCGGAAAGATAACACCTAGAAATTACGTGGAAACCCTCCCGGGGCAGAAAACCACGGACCATGTCAATCCAGCACACGAAGTCAAATCCACTATTTTGAGTTCACAAAATACCGTGAACTGACCGAGCCCGAGTTGCTCCCTTAGACAACTCTATACAAGTTTTCCTAGACTCGAAATTCCCTTATCTAATCCAAGTACTTCCTAGCCGAGATAACCCTTACAGCTAGGGACAACTAAGCTCGAGTTAACCCTTACAGACTTAGTCAAGGGACCTTACAATGAAAGTAAGAAAGAGTTTGTCACTAAGCACAATACCTTACAACTCGGAAAGTAATAAACTATAGAGTAGGAGTTGTAAGTAGAAGATTCGGAATGTATACAAAGACTTTGAGCAAGTATGTGTATTAACAATATGTTCGGCTATCTTCAAGTCTTGTGAAGTGGCTTCTATTTATAGATCACCGAGCGAGTAGCCGTTATCTTCATCCGCCGACCGAGAGTCCTCTCGTGACCGTTGATAGAAGCTTTCGAGTCACTCAAAAAGTGTCCGTTGTAATGTGAACATTGGACAACGGTTTCACTCTCTTGGAAGTCCCAAAACCATTGGCGGTGTCTTGAAAGATAAGGTAGAAACTACCGTTAAGCTTGGCGTTCCAGCTTTTCCAGATTTGGAAACAGACATGCCTCGACACAATCTTCTGGGACTGGAGCAGAGAAGGTGAAAAGCCATGTCTACTCGGTGATTTGACGTTCGAAGCTCGGCTACTTTTGTAGATTGAAAAGTGTATCCTCGATTGAATAACCTACAAAAGTAAATCAATTTTGGTTCTCAAAGTATAACATACTTTGGTCCAAGGTTAGACACAGATAATAAAATAATTATGATAATTAAATAGCTAATTATCCGAGTTAGAAGAGGAATGGAATTTTCCGAGTCCAATATCAATGATACTCGTAATTCCATCCGATTTAGTCTAAGTGAAGGATCAAGTTCCGTAAAGAATATCGAGTGAAAAAACTTGATATAGACTAAGTAATAATCATACTAAAAGTACGGACTATAACATAATAGAGCTTATAACCGAAGTCAAATTCGAGTGAGAAAAGACGAAATACTAGTCTATTCAATCTACGATAAATCGAGTGATGAGGGACTCGTAACGGAGAACCGGTTTTCGAGTCACTTACGGATAAGCAAGAAATATAAGAAGTAAAAGTCTGTATCGCTTAGAGAAGATACCATTTTACTCAAAGAAGTTTCCGAGATACGGAGAATGCCTTGGAATCAAAACTCTATAAGTATGAGACGGTTATACCTGATTCATTTAATGCAACTCGAAATGCGTTGAGAAGTGTCCGAGTCTTCATCGATTTTCATAGTATGACCAAGAACAATCTCGGATTATGTCCATCAATCTTCAATCTGCTCTCCGGAGAATCTAAAAATTCCTTACAAAGTGATCCTTCCCTTCCTTCGGGTAAGTTCCTAATTAGTGGAGTGCTAATTTTATTGAGCTTTTAGTGAGTGCTAATTGCCCTTCTAATTCTTGCAGAGACGTCGATCTAGAGCACCCCCATTTGGTAGTCTTCCTCATGAGCCCGGGGCACAAACACATTTATCCGGCCAACAAGCACCTTCTAGTAGTAATGCTAAACAAGCTTCTTCTAGATGTTCTTCACGGATGCGCATCATAGGAGTGTTTCCGAGGTAGGACTCAATACTTCCAGGCCTAGTGCTTCCGAGGCGTGGCCTAGCTTTTAGAGGAGAGCTTAGATATCTTGCCCTTGCAGGCTTTCAATCGTCACTGAAATCCTCTTTATTTCCCTCGATCTTCATACAACAGAGCTAACCTATGAAGCTTCGCAATCTTAGGACCACGGGGTAACTCCTATCAAGGTAATGAAGGTGGTCGGTTCTCCACATCCGTCTTGGAGGACTTCGGGAATTATATCTTTTACGATGATTCCGATGGAGCCGATTAGAGGATTCCTTGCTCCTTCCGCCATTGATGATTAGAGAGTCCCTTATAGGGTGCTTGTTTATTTTGTAATGATGATTCTTATGCATTAGGATGAAAATGCAAGACAACTCAATTCTAAGAAATGTGTTCTTTTATTTAATATGATGTAAAAAACTTTCAGAAAATTACAAAGACAAATCGAAAAAAAAACATGCATTAGCCCCCATTCCCCCAAAAGAAAATAATAATAAGAAAAAGGAAAATCTCAAGCGTATGGTCTAAAATAACAAAACGACATGCATGTAACAGATCGGGCAAAAATAATATGGCCCAATGAGTGCTCGGCCAAAGAAAACCGTGAAATCGGCTCGCTAAGGCGGTGGCCGGCGCCGGCCACCTATGAAATCTAGGGCGCTACTGACCGGTCAATGATTGAGATACGATAGGACTCTAAAAGCTCCAGAAAGCTCTTATAAATAGGATCCACGCCGGTGCTTAAAAAAAGTGCCTAACGCAAAACCTTCTGCGAGTCAAACCGAGAGCACTTAGTGTCTTCTATCTCTTTCCAAAATATATGAATTTCATGAGTGAGCTAACTCGGTGGATGCATGAGATGAGCAACACGAACAGATTTGGGCTATCAAATTATGGGCTGAATATCCTATTCAACATTCGCCATGTGAAGATCTACTAGACTTTCTTAAGGGATGTTGTGGCCTTTTGAGACCCTCACCATCACATATTCGGGTTTGGGGATAAGGAACCGTGCCCCGTGCCTAAATAATTCAACGCCATACTAGGCGGCTTTAGGCGTACAAACCAGCTTTACCCAAATCATCGAAAAACCTTGGCAAGACTTGCAAACACTGCTGTAACTAAGCAATAAGAATCTAGGATGGATTCTTATTGGGAAATAGGTAAATATGACCAACCTAATGAAATAGTATCCGAACATGTATGCCTATTCCGAGGTAATCATTATCCCGAGGTGACGGGCCATTATCACCTATTTGATAGGTGGATTCCTTCAGTAGGAGGTCATGGGGAAATGGCACCAGCAAGCACTACCGAGTTCGGTTGAATAATTAGAGGATTATTATTCTCTAACTCCCTTGATAGTTGTTGAGACAATCATTGGATTGGACCGGGTTGAATCCAACTCCGAGGAAGACTTTTTAGGGAGCCTCCTATTGTTACAGGTAAGCCTATAATGACAAATGAGACCAAATAGTGTGGACTAGCCGGCGGTGCCAACCACATGGCGGTTGTCCGGCGCCGCCGATGCTAAAACGCATCCGGTTCACACCGAAAGTCTCTAAATTGGCTCTTCTTCATTTTATGCCGCTCTGTTTTTTATTCTTTGTTTTATTATTTTGCTCCTATTGGGCCTAAAAAGATTGGACTTTGACCGTGCAGGACACTTATTTGGATTTTGCATCCGTGATGTACGGATCTGGTTAATGGAGCACCTACAAGTGAATTTGGCGTCCCGCGAAAGCCGATGCATACTTAACGGTTCACTTCGCCAAGTAAAACGAGAAGCCGTGGTGGTTGATCACCCGGCTTCCCGATAGGAGGAGTACCTTAAGAATCACAAGCAATGATATAGCGTTTTTCATTAAACATTAGAAGGTGTCCCAATTTAAGACTTATACCTCACAAGCACCCTTTAATACGTCTCGTTGGGCCTAGAAAGTAGTACTTACTACTTCCCCGACTCTATGTTGCGACAGATGGGAAGAGAGCAAATGATTCCTTTGTTGGACCGCATCCGGCCTCGCTACCTTTGAATTGTTAAAAGGGTTTGGTAACTCTAACTAGACAAGATCGTGGCCCGAATACTAGACGAACATGCCGAAGTTGCCGACACCTCCAAGCACACCCAATACTTATGTGTCTCCCTATTATCTAGAATGGATAATAGAAGTGGACCCCCAACAGCGTAAGGCACCGAATGCTAAAGAGATGGATCCTTAAGAAGTTGTCCTTGTTGATGCCCTTCTCCAAATTCGCAAAATAAACCCTCGGGTGGCTGAATGCATCCACCAAAGAGAAAATGAAGCCGGAGGAGCGAAAGAAAGGAGGGCCCGTAGAATCGAAGAACCGAAAGAACGCATTCGGGATTATGAAGCCGAGTCTAGTGACCCTAAAGGAAAGAAAGTAAAGAGAGACTAGGGCTTACATATTTTAGATAGAACTTAGGACAGAATAAAAGAGAAGAAAGTTTAGTTTTGCCTCTTTAGAACAAATTTATTATTGTTTTACAAGTAGTGTGCTTGAAATGATTTTCCTTTATTAGCTATGTATTCAGTGTATGTACCAGGTTTACCTATTGTTAAATAAAAGTAAGTTTTATGCTATACTTTTACATTTTATCGCTCACCTACAGGTAAAAAAGAAAATTGGACCGCCTTAAAATAAATTAATCATCTAATTGGACGATTAATATATCACCGAGTCAAAGGGAAGAAAAGAAAGACACGAGCCCGGCCAGCCCATCGTTAAGCTTGTCGTACAGACAACAAATTAAACCACTACTTAAACTTATAATAAACAATATAGCAAGGGCAAGTAGGGATCGAATCCACGAGGAAAGATATAATAACATGCAAGTTTTAATCTAATTAAATTTACTACTCTTAAAAACAAAATAGAAAATATAAATTAAAATCAATAACTAAAATTCATAGAAAATTATCTAATAACTAAATAAATAATTTATACAGAATAATAAAACTACAATAACCCAGAAATATTTTTGTATATTTTTAGAATAATTAAAACAGAAAACTAAAGCAGAAAATAAACAAATTCTAAAACAGAAAATTAAATAAGTAAAATTCTGCACTAAAATACTTACGAAAATAAATACTAAAATTACCCAGAATAATAATACTAATTTTCTAAACCTAACCAGACCCAAAAATATAAAAACAAAATTTAAAATCTAATTTACGAATTTATTTTATTAAAAACCTGCAGTAATTAAATTCAAGAATTAAATCTGAAAAAATATCAAATTAATTCCAAAAATTCTAAAATTTAATCACAGCAAACTAGGACTCTATCTAAACCCTAAAAGAAAATAAAACACGAAAAATAACAAAAGAAACTATTTTTAAACTAATTTCTAACAAACTGACTCAAAAATAATAAAAACTGACAGAAAATTAATTCTGAAAATTAAAATATGTAAAGACTCAAAATTAAATTAAAATAAAATTACTAAAACTAACCTAAAATACTGATCTTTAGGGGGTAACGAAATTAATAATAAAAGACTATGTATTTATAAATAAAAATTGCCAAACTAAAGAAAATAACTAAAAAGCAAACAAATAATTATCAAAGATAGCAAATTTATAAAAACACTTAGTATAATCTATATCCACCATGCAAATTATTATTTATCATTAACACACAAATTGATCTACCCATGAGCTAAACTGTAGAAGACAACCACTAGCGGATCTTCCCGTTTTTCCTTAGTTATTAGTTTACTTAGGCCTAGCCCTAATATAAACCCTACTAATATTGATAACCCTAGCACTAGCACTAGAATTTAATCAAATTAGAGCATTAAGTATTAGAAAAACATCATCTAGCACCTAATAACCAATCTACTAGCAAATTGATTAAGAAGGATCTATGATAATTTCCTAATTAAAAGAGATGGGTATGAGCCATCCATGATTAACTAGGGTGATACTTATGTCTAAAAGATCAAGCAATTACGTACTTAAACCCTCTAAACTATCACATGAATTTATATAAAACTAAATAGCGTGCACTCTAATTAATTAGACATAAATTCATAAACATTAAACACAAATTATCATAAAATCATGGATTGAATCAATAAGACAATAAAAATCGAAACTTTGTTTCAAAATAAATAATTTAACATGGCTTCAAGTAGATTATACCAAGTATAAGAAAAACTACTCACACATAATGTAAGTTAAAACATGTAAACTAAATAAAACTAGCATCTTTAATATTAATCTAACAATAAAAACTCGATCTTTTCTAATAAAAATTACAAAACTAAATTGTACTACCGATATTAGTTTCTTTGACCCGGAAGATGAAGAAGATGATGATGGATGGTGGCTGGCTGGGCAGCGGACAGCAGCAGCAGCAAGCGGACAGCAAGCAGCAGCAAGCGGACAGCAGCAGACAGCAAGCGGGCAAGCAGCGGCAGCAAGGGTTCAGCGGCAGAGTGCAGCGGCTGGCTGGTGGCTGGGCAAGCAGGTGTAGGCGGCAGCAAGCAGTGGTGGCTGGCGTGGACAGCAAAGGCAAGAGGTGGTGATTGTGTGTGGGTCTTTCCCAAAGTCTCCTCCATGATGATAATAAGTAGTATATATAGGGTGAAAGAGTTAGGTTTATTTCTCTTTCTTCTCTTCTAAGTTTCCCTTTTCTATTCCAATTAGGATTTCCTAAAATATAATATCATAAAATAAATATTTTATTACATATTATATTTATGGACCGACTTCATATATTTTCTTGGATGCTTGTCGGTAGCTAAAAATCCACTTTTAACGACTTTTCTTCTCTTTCCCACTTTATTCGATAATTACCTATAAATAGACAAAATAGAATAAATTAGATAAAATAAACTATATAATATAAACTCAATAACTACTACAAATACGTATAAAATACGACTTAACAAATCCCCCACACTTAGACTTTGGACGTCCTCGTGCAAAGAAATCTAAGACTCGATCTAATATTATGGTTTCTTATAAAGATATACATAAAACAAAAAATATACACTAAGTTTGCCTTGCTTTCAAAAATACTTTGATGAAATTTTTGTCTTTCCCAAGCAAGTGAAGAGCTAAACATTTTCATTGCCATCGAGAGTTTATTCATCGACCTCACAATATCTCTTTTAATTAAGCAACAATCAAAAATTTATCCATCTTTTTCAAACATGTACATTCCGGTCAAGAGGTCTAAAACTTTTTAGGATGGGAAAAATTAAGGTGCAGTATGGTTAGAGACATTGAATCAGTAGATAACTCACTAAAAATCGATAATAAACTTGTTTTGCAAACCTTTTTTTTTTTTTTTTTCAATTATATATATATAACTCCATTCAAGCACATATTCGAGGCCCATATAGGGTCTTAGAAATATAACACTCCTCGTCTCCCACTCACCCAAACAGAGGTGCTGGAGTTTAATGGGTTTTTTTTTTTTTTTTCGTTAGTATGGTTCGAGCCATTGATCGGCCTAAAATGGGCATGACTCTCCCAAGCATGGGTTACTCCATTCATAAGGCTCAACTTGAGACCTAAACTTAAGGGGAAATGGCGCCGAGCCACCAACTCCGACCCATCCGTAAACTAACAATTTTTTTTTTTTTTTATTTGTAGGCAAAACAAGAAAAATCAAAATTTTAATGAGTCAATCTGCTAAGTTCAGTAGTCTAGGTGAACGGTTTAAGTCAATTTATTGCCTCTATCACGATCATATAACATGATCAAATCGACGTAAAAGTATGATTGTCACTAATTGAAGAAATATATAAGGATCAACTCAAACAACTCTGAATGACAATTAACATGTTCAAAATTCTCACTTTTAAAGGGAAAGAAAAATTAGAAACAGAAAAATTTAAGCAAGTTAACCTAGCATATATTCATGTTCATGCATTTCTTTACAAAAAATTTTTTTTTTTTTTTCAAAAAATAAGATAAAGATAAATGCATAAAATTAAAATGTAATAAAGATAAATGCATAAAATTAAAATGCAGGATGCACTCCCCACACTTAATTCATGCATTGTCCCTAATGCATGCTAAATAAAAATAAAACTAAAATTAAAGTAAAAATTATAGAAACTTCCCTGAAAATGTTGGGTTGCCTCCCAACCAGCGCCTTTGTTTACCGTCTTTGGCTCGACACCTTTGTAACTCAAGGATCATTCAGTTGCATTTCCCACACTAAATTGATCCGGTCTCCTACATACTTGCAATTAGTTAGAGATTTCTTTTGGAAAAGAGCAGATGTATTCTCCCCACACTTACCTTTTTGTTCCTTTTCAATTTTAATTTGTTCGTGAATAGATCTTTAAGGAACTTAGCATAACGAGGTTCCCGTTTCATGGTATCTAGAAGAGGAATGTTAGTTTCTACCTTCCTAGATACTTCTATAATATCTTCAATTGCCTTATCTATCGTAGGAGTTGTGCTTATCAATCTACTAGGAAAAGGTGGGATAGGCTTGTAAATATCTTTCTTATTTTCACCTATTTCCTCAAGCATTAGAGGCCTTATCTTTATTTTGGTCAAGTTCAGATTCCATGACTTCTAATTTTGGCTCTACCTCTATGTTTTTCGTAGGTTCCTCTAACTCTTTCCCCCTATTAAGTGTTAAGACACTCACATTTTCTTTTGGATCTTGGAAAGGTTGAGATTGCACTTGGGCTTGCAGGTTACTAAGCATGGTATCATTGGCAATTTGTTTCTCTTGTACCTGCTTAATGGTCATCTCTAAGCTTTGGAACCTAAGGTCAGTCTCCTTTTTCTCGGTCATCCATTTTCTTAATGATTTGCTCTAAAAGATAATTAGTTTTGTCATGAGCAATGGATTGATCAAATTCTAGGGGTTTTCTTCAAATTCATACCTAAGGTTAGAGTAATCACTCCATTCTTCATAAGTGTTTGAGAATATGTTATAATTCATTCGACCTTGGTTGGAAAAAATAGCATTCACATGCCCTCTTTGTTGTGTAGGGCATGAATTAGCAACATGACCCTCTAAATAGCAAATACTACAAACTACTACTTCTTCTCTCGTGGACCAATTTATTCAACATAACAGTAATTTGGGACAATTGGGTCTCTACAGATGAACCTAAATTGAACTCATTAACATTCCTAAATTGGGTATCTCCCATTCCAAATTGTTGAGTATTTTGGGCCATAATATTTAACAATTCTCTAGCCTCGAGCTGGAGTCTTATTAAACAAGGTCCCTCCACTAGCAACATCTACCATATTTCTACCTATTGGCAATAAACCTTCATAAAAATATTGAATCAATAAATGCTCGAGAATTTGATGTTGGGGACAACTAGCACATAATTTATTAAAACGCTCCCAATATTCAGAAAAACTCTCCCCAATCATCCTGTTTAATACCACAAATTTCCTTTCTAATGGACCCTATCCTAGATGTAGGAAAAAATTTCTCTAAAAATGCTGTATGAACTTGGGTCCATGTAGTGAATGTTGCAGGTGGTAAGTAATAAAACCAATCTTTAGCCTTATCTTGAAGTGAAAAGGGAAAGGCTCTCAACTTAATTTGGTCTTGGGTGATTCCCTCAAATTGCATAGTGGAACATGTAATAATAAACTCATTGATATGACGATATGGGTCCTCACCAGTGCAGTCCATGAAATTTAGGTAACATATTTAAAAATCCGGAGTTCGGTTTTAGAGGTCGGTCCAATGCAGGATATGAGATAGGTAAAAGTTGTGTATCCAAGTTAGGTGCAGCAAGTTCACGTAAGGTAGTCATCTCAATAATTTTAGAACTTACGTAAACAGTAATCGAAACACTTACTTGGCTTTCAACTTCGTCAAATGTATACTCCTTTTCAAAATTTAAAAAAAACACTAAAAAAAAACAAAACTATGAAAACAAACTATTAAAGTTACAAAGAAGTAATAAAAGTAGTAAATCTAAAATAAATAAAACTAACAACTATTATTTTCTTTCCCAAGCAACGGCGCCAAAATTTGTTAAGCTTGTCGTACAGCGAACAAATTAAACCACTACTTAAACTTATAATAAACAATATAGCAAGGGCAAGTAGGGATCGAATCCACGAGGAAAGATATAATAACATGCAAGTTTTAATCTAATTAAATTTACTACTCTTAAAAACAAAATAGAAAATATAAATTAAAATCAATAACTAAAATTCATAGAAAATTATCTAATAACTAAATAAATAATTTATACAGAATAATAAAACTACAATAACCCAGAAATATTTTTGTATATTTTTTAGAATAATTAAAACAGAAAACTAAAGCAGAAAATAAACAAATTCTAAAACAGAAAATTAAATAAGTAAAATTCTGCACTAAAATACTTACGAAAATAAATACTAAAATTACCCAGAATAATAATACTAATTTTCTAAACCTAACCAGACCCAAAAATATAAAAACAAAATTTAAAATCTAATTTACGAATTTATTTTATTAAAAACCTGCAGTAATTAAATTCAAGAATTAAATCTGAAAAAATATCAAATTAATTCCAAAAATTCTAAAATTTAATCACAGCAAACTAGGACTCTATCTAAACCCTAAAAGAAAATAAAACACGAAAAATAACAAAAGAAACTATTTTTAAACTAATTTCTAACAAACTGACTCAAAAATAATAAAAACTGACAGAAAATTAATTCTGAAAATTAAAATATGTAAAGACTCAAAATTAAATTAAAATAAAATTACTAAAACTAACCTAAAATACTGATCTTTAGGGGGTAACGAAATTAATAATAAAAGACTATGTATTTATAAATAAAAATTGCCAAACTAAAGAAAATAACTAAAAAGCAAACAAATAATTATCAAAGATAGCAAATTTATAAAAACACTTAGTATAATCTATATCCACCATGCAAATTATTATTTATCATTAACACACAAATTGATCTACCCATGAGCTAAACTGTAGAAGACAACCACTAGCGGATCTTCCCCGTTTTTCCTTAGTTATTAGTTTACTTAGGCCTAGCCCTAATATAAACCCTACTAATATTGATAACCCTAGCACTAGCACTAGAATTTAATCAAATTAGAGCATTAAGTATTAGAAAAACATCATCTAGCACCTAATAACCAATCTACTAGCAAATTGATTTAAGATGGATCTATGATAATTTCCTAATTAAAAGAGATGGGTATGAGCCATCCATGATTAACTAGGGTGATACTTATGTCTAAAAGATCAAGCAATTACGTACTTAAACCCTCTAAACTATCACATGAATTTATATAAAACTAAATAGCGTGCACTCTAATTAATTAGACATAAATTCATAAACATTAAACACAAATTATCATAAAATCATGGATTGAATCAATAAGACAATAAAAATCGAAACTTTGTTTCAAAATAAATAATTTAACATGGCTTCAAGTAGATTATACCAAGTATAAGAAAAACTACTCACACATAATGTAAGTTAAAACATGTAAACTAAATAAAACTAGCATCTTTAATATTAATCTAACAATAAAAACTCGATCTTTTCTAATAAAAATTACAAAACTAAATTGTACTACCGATATTAGTTTCTTTGACCGGGAAGATGAAGAAGATGATGATGGATGGTGGCTGGCTGGGCAGCGGACAGCAGCAGCAGCAAGCGGACAGCAAGCAGAAGCAAGCGGACAGCAGCAGCAGCAAGCGGCAGCAGCGGCAGCAAGGGTTCAGCGGCAGTGCAGCGGCTGGCTGGTGGTCGGGCAGCAGGTGTAGGCGGCAGCAAGCAGTGGTGGCTGGCGTGGACAGCAAAGGCAAGAGGTGGTGATTGTGTGTGGGTCTTTCCCAAAGTCCCCTCCATGATGATAATAAGTAGTATATATAGGGTGAAAGAGTTAGGGTTTATTTCTCTTTCTTCTCTTCTAAGTTTCCCTTTTCTATTCCAATTAGGATTTCCTAAAATATAATATCATAAAATAAATATTTTATTACATATTATATTTATGGACCGACTTCATATATTTTCTTGGATGCTTGTCGGTAGCTAAAAATCCACTTTTAACGACTTTTCTTCTCTTTCCCACTTTATTCGATAATTACCTATAAATAGACAAAATAGAATAAATTAGATAAAATAAACTATATAATATAAACTCAATAACTACTACAAATACGTATAAAATACGACTTAACACCCACCATTGTCCAGGTGTGGCCGGCGCTTGCCATATCCTCGGTCTCGTTGGGTCGGGCTTCGCCCACCGTCCAGTGGTCACGCTAGACATAATACTTCTTCAACTCGATCCAAATTCATGTACTCGGAAAATTTCTTCTCTATCCAAATCGGTGAATTTCACCGCCCCACTAAGTAAGATTTGACTAAGTAAAAATGGGCCTTGCCAATTAGGTTTAAATTTCCCTCGTAGGTCCGGAATAGACGCTCTTATTTTCTTAAGGACTAAATCTCCAATTTTCAGATTTTGAGGCTTAATTTTCTTATTAAATGTCATGGATATACGTTCTTGGTATATTTGGACATTGTGCAGGTGCTGAGTTGCCTCTCATCCAATATTACCAACTCTTCATAACGTGCTTCTAGCCCATTCTACTTTTGGAATCTAGCTTTCGACAATTATCATTAATGAGGGAATGATAATTTCTATTAGAAGGACTCGCTTCCATGCCATAAACTAGGGAGTAAGGTGTTGCTCCCGTAAAGGCTCCAATAGATGTTCGATAACCCCACAAAGCGAAAAGGAGCTTATCGGGCCAATCCTTATAAGTAACTCGCCACCTTCTTGACTACTTTACGAATATTTTTATTGGCAGCTTCGATCGCTCCGTTGGTATGAGGACGATAGGGGAAAGATTTATGGTGTTGGATCTTGTACTTGTCCGACGCATCTATTACCTCCTCCTTAAAATGACTACCATGATCACTAATTAGCTTGTGGGGCACCCCATAACAACATATGATATTCCGGGTAATAAATTTGCTTACCTGTTTTGACGTCAAAGTTGCATAAGAGGTCGCCTCTACCCATTTTGTGAAGTAGTCGATTGCTACTAGCATGAATTCATAACCACCTATTCCTCTAGGGGTCACCTTGCTAATAATGTCCATTCCCCAAACCGAGAATGGCCAGGGTGAAGCTAATGTTGTGAGGAATGACCGTGGTTGGTGTTGTAAATTTGCATACACTTGACATTTATGGCACCTTCTAACAAACTCATGGCAATCCGCCACCATGGTCGACCAATAATACCCAAGTCTTTAAACCTTCCGAACCATCATCTTACCGTTCATATGAGGCCCACACTCTCCTCGATGAATTTCATCCATGATGTGCTTTGCTTCATGTTGGTTGACACAAAGTAAGCTACTTCCAAAGTTGGTTTTCTTGTACAGACTACCCTTGATTGATGAAGAATTGGGCAGCCATCCTAATAGCTTGTTGGGCTCTAGGTGTAGAGTCCAAGGGGTATTCTTGCTTATCTAGATACTAATAAATGTCATGATACCAACTCGGTGTGGTCAGTATTAGACACTTCCAACGTACGTAAGTGTGAACACTACAAAAAACCGACTATTAGCGTCCGATTTTAGAGACACCCAAAACTTCGACGCTAATAGTGTCTTATTTAGCATCGGATCTCGACCGAAAGACGCCATCTCGAGTCGAAAATAAAAATAAAGCGCTATTAGCGTCGGATATTAGAGTCGGATTAAAAATCGGATGCTAATAGCGTCGGACTCCAAAATCGGACGCTAAATGGAACGCCTTCATTGAAAGAAAATCGAGAACCAATTAGTTCGTCCGGCTATTGTTCCGCACCCCTAAGTTGTTCCTCCCCCGTACTCTCTCATCCCGGCTAGTTCATCCGGCATCCATCCCCTCGGTCACCGGCGTCGTCACCCTTCGTCACCGGAAATCTTCATTCCGTCCCCTCCATCATCCTCCGCTGGTGGCACCTTCATCTCTATCCACTTCAGGTTCGACATCTCTCTCTCGTCTCGCTCTATCTCTCTTGCTTTCTAACTCTCTCATTCCACATTGTTGTGCTGCCCTTTCTCCACCTCTCTCGACCCCCTCTGCAGTAATTCGGCCGGCAAAATCACCTGAAACAAGCAACTTGTAGGTTCTCTCGATTTGAATTGGGCGTATGAATTCATTGCTTGTAGTTAGGGTTTTTAGATATTAGCTCAATGTTTTTGTTCAATTGGGTGTATGAATTCGTTGCTTGTAGAAGCCTTTGCCTTCAAGTGCAAATTACTTCACCATTCTAAACGATTTGAGGAGAAAATGTGAATGTGAAATTTAAGGAAATTGGGGATTTTGTTAGTTTTGACTCGTGATACTAGTCTCGAGTATTCAGCTATTGGTAGTGTATGATTCGAATTATAGTGATAAAAACTTTAATAGCATTTAAATTAGAGGTAACTTTAATAGATATCGCTACATGTAACTTAACCGTATTTTCATTTCATTGTCTCGATTTCTTCCTTGTAGTTTTGGTTTATTTTTTATAGGTTTTTCTCCTATTTTTCTTGTCAACCTAATTATCTATTGTCCTTCGGAGAGTTTATTTTTCATTAAGTCCCTCCAAACCCCCACCCCTCTCTTTCCTTCCCTTCCTGATTTGCATCTTCCGTCAACAAACTTTTACCCCTACTTACTTTTGATACTTTATTGGTACAATCACTAAGTGTGATGATTAATGCATGAATCTCTATGCAGCTATTATGTTCACTTCAGAGCATTGGTTAAATACTAGCTACTAACTCTTTTGCTAAGTGGAAGAGTTCACGCATCCATGTTAACGCTTAGATGTCTAGGATACTCTAAAATCACGAGGCACACTACCCTTGTTAAGGTAAATTAACCTAGAATAGCACACTTAGGATAAATGGAAAACCCAGGTACATACTTAGAAATCTTATGTTCTAGAATAAACATACTTAGACCGAGCCCTCCTTAGAAGTTAGAACTAGATTACACCTGCCTTGCCTTTAAAACAAAATAAATCTCTTTTTATGACAACATTAAATCAATGAAAGAAATCCCTTTTTAAGATTTCTTCAAAATCATAGTTGAACCACATTTCAACTTTTGAATTATCAAAGGATCCACAACTTAGTCCATCTTTTTTAAACCACAAACTCATGCATATATATAACTTATTTAAAAGATTAACACTTTTATAAATTAGAACATCTTTAAGCCTTTTCTTCGCAACATAAAATATGAACTTATGGCATTTTAAAGTAGTTAACTGATTGATAGTCACACAAGTTCAAATACACATGACTCGACTCGACTCTCTAGCAATCCAAGGTAATAAACTACCATTCGTCATACACATTTTGCCAAGTGCAAGGTACTATATGCGTAATCATAAATTACAAAGTAAGCACACTTTAAAAGAAGTCCATACCTATTCATGTACGTTTCAAGCAAAATAGTCTAGTTCTCAACTTGATACTACACCTAATATATGCATTCAAGTAAATGACTTAGTTTAAATGAGTATGACGGCTTTTCTTACTCAAGTACTAGCCTATGTATGTTCCTTATCTCGCTTTGATATTCATTTAAATTAGAGGATAACTAATTATCGTCGCGTCCACATGCTAGCTGAACCTATATTGTGCCTGAAAAACAAATTTAAATTTCTTTGTGGCGTAGGACAGGTCTATTGAGTCCGTTTCGTCTTTTAATGATCCGATTGTTCCGTCGGATATTCGTTGTATCTACAAGTATGCCTCAAACAAAAGGTTTTGCGCTAAATCATGGTGCGCTTACTTCTAGTTCTGATTCCAATATTGGGGCCGATCAAGCTATAGTCCAGGCTCAATCATCGTCATCACAGGGAGATAGCTCACGACAAGGGGCAACTGGTAGGAAAGAGTTTTGTCAAAGAATGATGATAACTGGTGGTATGTGTCAGTAATTTTGTTTATTTTTCGTATTCTTTAGGTACTTTTAACTTAATAATTTTATTGCAGGTTCACTAAGTCGAAGTTGTCACGAGCTATATCGGATGATATCAAGAGTTTCTACAATGGCCAGTGCACATGTTTATCAAATCTTCGTAAAGAAGAACTACAACTTTTGTGGAGGACTTTTGAGGTAAAAAGCTTGAAAATAATTGGATATATATGAGTAGTTTTTAATACTTTCAATTTATGTTTGGTAATATTTTTGTAAAACAGGGCAAGTATACTTGGGCTCCGTAACTTTCTGGAGAAGTCCATGCGAGTGGAAGAAGAAAGTTGGTAACAATTTGAGGAACTCAAGGCTGGAAAAAGGCCCGATGATAAACCAATAATTTGGTTGTCACATGAGGGGCGAGAGAGGTTGAAGGGCTTAAAAGTACCCTCGCATTTCAAAAAAATCTTCCCAATGCTTGACGAATAGGACAGAAGGCCCAAAAGCAAGAACCTTACATAGCCAAGGGTCGAGTCTCAACCGCAGATCTCGCAGTCCAAATGGTATAAACTTTAGTATTTTGGTTTTCTTTCATTTCATATACATAATGTAGTTTGTGTAACTTTATTGCTTATTTTGTGTGCCTAGATCAAGGAAGGGAAGAATCCTACCCCTCTCGCATTGTTTGTGAGGAGTCGTAGTAAGGAAGATGCTTAATCTGGAAAGGTCTTTGTAGACGACCGGTCCAAATCTCTCGTGGGTAAGAATACTATCTCCATTAACCTTTATAAGCAAATAGAGTGAGTGAGCACTCAATTGTAATATACAAGTGGCATTGGAATTGTAGGGGATAAGTTAGAACTTCATCGTGTCAAATATTCAATATATCCATGATTATCAATATTGAATGGACAAGTGGATGCCTTCCCTTTGCAGGAAAAATATGAAGCAGTTAGAGCTGAGCGTGGTATTCAAGAGGGGACAAAAGAGGCGAAACCCTCCACTATGAGGTATCGGGTGGGTGGAGTAAAAATCAACTATTTATGGATTGGGTAATTCCGTGACAATGTTTTACGAGAAACCTACTGCCTCAACATCATCTACCGGTGCTACCTACAATTCCTCGGCCTATTCTCGCCTACAATCACAACTTAAATCAACCCAAGAACAACTTGATGACCAAAGAAAACTAATCGAGAGTCAGTAAAAGGACATGGAAGAAGCAATGAAACTCATCCAAAACCTCCAATCAAAAGTTGACAGGATGTCCGGTGGTTCTAACTAATTTCTTAGTATGGTTTGTAGGTGAAACTTTGAATTGATTTGTTTGATAAATTTATTGTATAACTTATAACTTAATTGCGAATGTTCATTGTTTTTGTGAATACTTGGTGGTTTGTGGATGATTGTGCAAAGAATGAATCAAAATGTATTTGTGTATTCATGGATTATTGTGTAGAGAAGAAGTCGAATTTATGTAAACATTTTGCAGAAATATATGTAAAAAGGGAATAGCAAATGTAAAGTAAGGTTCAGCAAAATAATCAAACATTTAGCGTCGGATTTTAGCGTCCGACAAGAATCCGACGCCATTTGCTTCAAAATATCTCGACGCTAAACTCAAAAATCCGACGCTAAAATGAGGAAGAAGCCGTAAAAATTAGAACGAGATTAGCGTCGAACACGTAATCCGACGTTGTTAGCGTCGGACCTATCCGAAGCTAAAGCTTGAAATTCGACGCTAATAGCGTCGGATTTCTTAATCCGATGCTAATTAGAGTCGGACATAATCCGACACTAATTCCGACGCTAATTAGCGTCGAATGGTAAATCGGATGCTAAATATTTTAGCATCGAGGTGTTCTCAGCGTCGATTTTTATCCGACTCTAATCCGACGCTAAACACGATTAGTGTCGGATTTTGCTGATTTGGCGTCCGATTTTGTCCGACGCTAATTTACTCGTTTTGCTATAGTGGTAGGGTGACTCCGCTTCTCAATGTGGACGGGCATTAAATGAATGCCAGTAGGGATAATGATCATGGATGCCAACTTAGCTAATGCATCCGCGAATTAATTATCATCCCTAGGAAGGTAGGTGAAAGAGATATTCACAAAACATTTGGATAACTCTATCGGATATGCTTGGGAGGGTGCCACGGCTTCACTACGTACCTTCCACCTTTGCGAAATCTAATTGATGATCAAATTGGAGTTACCAAAAACCCCGATATTCTTAACCCCAATCTCCGTAGCAGCTTCAAGTCCTATGATGAAAGCTTTGTACTCGCGGCGTTGTTGGTGACCTCGAAGTCTACTTTGACCGAAATGGGACTATGTGCTCCCTCCGGTAAGACTAGAAGAATCCCTACTCTAAAGCCCTTCGATTAGAAGCGCCATCGAAGTACATTGTTCAAACATCCACCTCTACTTGTAAGATATCTTCATCCGGAAAGTCAAGGTGTTCGGGTTGCAATTCGGTATGGGTGGATCAGCTAAGAATTCCGACACTATCCTTTATTTGATCGCTTTGAGGGACAAACTTGAGTTCAAATTCTTATAGCATGACAGTCCATCTTGCTATCTTGCTACCGATAGTTGGTTGCTCAAATATGTACTTAATAGGATCCATAGGTGCCACCACATTTACCGTGTGGGCTAACATGTAGTGCCTAAGCTTCTTAGTAGCCCGGACTAGTGCCAATAATGTCTTCTCTAATGGCGTGTATCTAGTCTCATAATCTATGAACTTATTACTTAGATAGTAAATCACTTGCTCTTCTTTCCTATCTTATTGAGCTAGCATGGCTCCCGTAGCCATTTCCGTTGTGGTGAGATACAAAAGTAAAGGTTTCCCTGGTTGGGTTGGAACTAGCATTGGAGAATTGGCTAGGTATTCCTTAACCTTCTCGAATGCTTGTTGGCACTCGGCATCCCAAATGCGGTCACATCCTTTCTTCAATTTCTTAAAAATAGGTTACGGACCATAGTCGGCTTTGATATGAAACGACTCATGTACCGTAAACGTCCTAGGAAACCTCTTATCTCTTTTTTGTTTTTTGGCGAGGTATCTCCCGAATGGCTTTGATCTTGGATGGATCAACTTCAATTCCTCTAAGACTAACAACATAACCTAGTAGTTTGCTTCGAGGTTACTCCAAAGCCACACTTTTGGGAGTTAAGATGCATGTTGTATTTCCTAAGTCTCTAAAAGAATTTCTTTAGGCCGGGTAGGTGCCCCGCCCTATCTTTGGACTTTATGATCATGTCATCCATGTAAACTTCAGCTTCTTTGTGGATCATGTCATGCAAGTAAGGTTGTAGCAGCTCCTCCGGTACGTTGCACCAGCGTTCTTTAGCCCAAATGGTATCACCACATAGCAAGTATGTCCCCCATTGAGTGATGAAGGTCGTCTTTTCTATATCCTCTTCAAGCAATCTTCACCTAATTATACCCAAGCATAGTCATCCATGAACGAAAGAAAAGCGTGACCTCACTGTGTTATCTATGAGGATGTCGATATGAGGTCGTGGGAAATCATCTTTGGGACTAGCCTTATTCAAGTCTCCGAGGTCGACACACATACAAATCCTGTCGTCTTTCTTCTGAACTCGGTACTATATTTGCTACCCACCGAGGATAGTTAACTACCTTGATGAACCCGACCATGAATCGCTTTGGACCTTTTCCTTAATCTTTAAAGCCCGCTCAGGTTTGATCCTCCTCAACTTCCGCTTAACTAGCTTAGTATCTTCATAAAGTGGAATTTTGTGTTCCGCTATACTCGGATCTATTCCCGGCATGTCTTTGTAGGACCATGCAAAGACATCTATGAACTCTATAAGGAGCAAAGTAAATTTCTTCTCGCTCTTCCGAATCTAATGTTCTCCCGATCTTAACTTCTTGGGGTTGATCAACTAACCCCGCATTAATTGTTACTATTTCCTCTATTATTGGTGAGCGATTTTCATGATCTTCCATAGCTTTTATTAGTTCTTTAGGGATTTCTTGTTCATCATTAGAGGCAAAATAATTGAAAGCAAGAGGAGACAAAGAGTAAGCGGAAAGATTCACTTTATTAATTGAAGCAATGAGTACATCGGACTCAAAATCGAAGATATAGAACTGGAAGTGAGAGAATTAGGAAAAGAACTAGAAATAACGAAGGAGAAATAAAACCCCTAGTACTAGACTCAAAAAGAGGATGCGCTCCTAAACCGACAAAGAAATTCCCGGCCCTCCTTAGCGTTAATCCAAGTGACATGCTTGGACCCTTCATTATCAATGTCGGTGATAAATCCGGATGGATTAAATCTGCGGTGCGACATAACTTGTGACAAGCATCGAGACCGAATTCTTTTCTAGGTTACTCTCTTGTCCGGACAGTAAGATCGAAAAGATTATTCCCAGCAAGATTGGTCTAGTCTCGGTGTGGACTATCCCTCTTTAAGGAGGTAGGGTGCCTCCTTCTCCGTAATATAGCGAGTCATTAAAAATCTCTAAACCAGGTACCAGGATGCCTTTTTCCTTAATATAGTAAGGCTTAGGAAAACCATAATAGGGGAAGTCATCTCCTTCTTTTAAGAACTCGCCCATTTAGAGTATAAGGAAAGGGCTTGATAGACCGGATCGTGCGCAGATGCAGTCCTCTTCGTTTGAACTTCCCACTTGGCTTGGGCTATTTCCTTAGTAGTAGGTTGATAACCTAGCCCAAAGTTGTAGTTGTTAGTGGGTTCAAGGGGTGGACAAGTAGGGTGGTATGCCCTTCGATCCGCACCAAGACCCGAAAAGTACCCCTTCGTCCTAAGCATCGAATTGACACTAGGGTTATCATAAGGATTGAAGTTAAAAGGTGCTTCATCCTTTTCTAAGGCAGATGACAGTCTTGAAACCATACAATTCCTCATCATTGGCATCGTGCTCAATCTCAACTATGGATTCTTTAGAAGTAATAGTAGCACAAAGATTATCCCCATTAACAGATTGTAACTTGACCTTTGATAATCATCTTAACTTTCCGATGCAAGTGTAGAGGGCACTACCCAATGATCATGTAACCAAGGGCGTCCTAGAAGTAAATTGAAGGTAGATGGAATATCTAGGACTTGATTTGGTGTTCCTTTCTATTGGCCCTATATTAATTGGCAAGGTCACTAATCCCAAGACTGTTCTTTTAGAATTGTCATAGGCTTGAAGATGGACAGATCTGCTTAGAGAGTTGTTGCTCCCTAATTCCTAACCTTCTAGTAGTTCTCCAAGGACACACGTTAACCGCTAATCCATTGTCTACCAAGGTTAAGGGAACAAACTTGTTGATGCAAGTTATGGTTAAGTAAAGGGCATTGTTGTGTACAACGTCTTCTTCCGAGAGATCCTTCGATCAAAGGTAATAGTTCTATCCCCACTCGTTAACGAATCCTACCACTTCCTCTCGGCATAGTTTCGGGAGAGACCTCGATCTTACCGAGTGTATCAATCAAAGCTTGTCTATGTTTCGGGAAGTAGATATTAATTACCAAATTGAGATATCGCTTTTAATTTTTGTAGTTGCTTAAGGATTTGATCTTCTTCTTTTGTAACTTTAGGTTCTTTTGGGGCCTCCCGAGTCCGTTGTGGACCCGGGAGTGCATTGTGCCGTCCGCATCTAGTAAGGGATTGGACTCGCAGGATTTTTAGTTTCTCCCCAAAAGTCTTCTTTTTCTAAGGGTGGTGTGCTGCGAAGTCATCGCTATTGTCATCACCATTGCTTCCTATTTCATAGTCATCTTCTTCATCACTTACCCAGAGTCCCCGGAATTCTGGATCTAATGGAGGTAAGCTAAGAAGTGGCTTAGACTCGCCAACATCTTGGATGTAAACAGACGGGTCCCACTAACTTGGAGGTGCCTCAAAAAGGATTTTTATTTTTGTTTGGTTTCGGGCAACCTTCGCAAAGGAAGTTGGCCATTTTTCAAAACATGCTTTCTAGTTTTCTCTTGAATCTCCAACACCGTTCGGTATCATGTCCTCATACACGATTTTTCATCGTCCCAATTTTTGGATTGTTTCGCGGTTTCTAGTTCCGCTCTAACGAGAGGCAATTCTATTTTTCCCTTTTCTAGGAGACGGTCAAGGGCTCTAGTATAGATAGTATCAATAGGAGTGTAATCAGCATACCTGTTGAGGGCATTGACATCTACACCCTTGCTAGTATTGCTCGTATTGGAAGCTTTCTTCTCTTTGGAATGATAATAACCTCTATACTAGGTTGCGACTTTTGTGGTCATGGTAGACAACTCTTCTTCTATCAACAAACCAAGTATCTCTAAGGGTTGAAAAATTAATCATGGGTAGGAATTTAAGGTGTCGATTGTAATTGGGCTAAACGTTTTTCACGATAATCCTCACTTGATCCTTCTCGGAGGGTCGGCCAACCATGTCGGCAGCCTTTGCTCTCCATCCGCCAAGATAATCTATGAAGCTCTCCTTCTCACCTTGCTTGATTAATTCCAATTCTCTAAGGGTAACAGGCGATCGGTGTTATAGGAGTATTGATGGAGGAACTCCTTGCATAGATCAGCCCAATTGGCAACCTTGTGTGGGTCAACTACATTATACCACTTCATAACATTAGTGTCGAAAGTCCAGGGAAGATGATGTGGTAAGTGCCTTCGGTAATGTTCTTAAGAGTCATTACTCCTAAGAAGTTCATCCGCTTCACCGAGATTACTAACAATCTCAAATCTCATTGGAAAGTCAGGGTCCCAAGGTAACAACCATCAAAGAGGAAATGTGCGTAAAGATTCTCGAAGTTTACCCAAGAGAAGATGGGGTCCCAAGGTAATAGTCATCAAAGAGGCTCGTAACCTGTCCCAACTCAAGCCGGACGAACTCATTGGAAAGCTACTCACCCATGAGATCCATCTAGAAGAAGAGGACACAGAGGTCAGCACTAAAAAGAACATTGTCGTCGAAAGCCTCGTAAACTAATGAAACAAATTTAAGTTCATCGGACTCGAAGAGGATCCCATGGCACTTATTGCTATAGGCTTCAAAAGAATGATGAAGCACAAAAGATGGGATAAGAAGCCAAGAGAAGATTTCTACAAGAAAGACAAGAAGGACAGAAAAGGTAAACATTCCTCTCCTTCAAAGTTATTTTTAACTAAGAACTCGATCTGTTTTGAATGTGGCACAAGGAACACATAGTTAAAGACTCGTCCCAAAAGGAAGAGAGACAGAAAGAAGAAAAAGGCTATGATGGCCACATGGAGTGATGAAGACTCATCGAAGACGACGAGGACTCGGATGATTCAAAATGTCTAATGGAACTCTCTAACTCGAAGCTGAAACAGAGTCGACTCGGATCACTCGGACAGATGACGAAACAAATCCTCGGAGGTAATTGAATACTTCCTCAAATTCTCCAAAGTTGATTTAGCCAAATATATCTTTACTTTGGAAGAAAAGTCTAATTCCGATTCTTCTCGCTTAAAGAACAACTTGAGTATGTTACTTCGATAGCATCTCTTTGAAAAATGAATTGGAAAACCGAGACTTACTCTAAGAGAACTCAAGACTAGTGCTCAATCTAATGAGACCGAGTTTGAGTCACTCGGAGGAGAGAATGAGCAATCGAAGCAAAAGCTCAACGAGTCTCAAGAGCTTGTTTTAAAATTTACTTCAGGTCGAAAAACCTTGATATGCTCTTAAAATCTCAATATGTCTCCTTCGTAAAAGAAGGTCTTGGTTTTAACAAAGAGGAGGAATCCAATTCCTACTCAAAACTTTTCAAAAAGGACTCCGTAACCGTGAAGTTTAAGAAGGCTGAGCACGGTCCCATTCATAAGAATGAAAGAAGGACTGAGCCCGGACTAGCTTATAAGAGAAAACCTTCTCCACCAGCTTTATAAAAGAAAAGCTTTTCAAAAGAAAGAGACATAAATTCAGTTCTCTAAGAGAAAGACTCGTAATCATACCAACCCCAAAGTTATTCGAGATCTGGGTTCCCAAGAGTCTACTTCCTCGTAAAAGGAGCACAAGAAAGGGGGTTACTGGGTTCGTTAGAGGAAGTGAGAAAGGTTAATTTGTTTCGACTTGCGGTGGCTCGTAAAAGAACAAAAGGGCATTCGTACCTAGACAGTGGATGCTCACGCCACATGTCGGAGATTCAAGACTCTTTTTCGAGTTAGAAGATTACAAGGGAGGAAAAGTCATGTTTGGAGATGACAAGAAAGGCAAGATAATTGGGATAGGCAAGATTGGAAAAGGAAGCAATCTGGTCACCCAAGTATACCTTGTCAAAGGGTTAAAGTACAATCCGCTCAAGCATCTCTCAACTATGTGACAAAGGTCAAGAGGTAAGATTCACCTTGACCAATTGCTATATCTCCGATGATACTACCAAGGAAATCAAGCTCTCGGGTAAGAGATCGGGTAACACTTATACTATTCCTCTTTCTAACCCGAGTTATAATTTATCTTGTTTAAAAGCATCTCTTCATGATGATTCATGGACATGGCATCGTAGACTAGGTCATGTTAGCATACATACCATTGAGAAACTTGCATCTCATGGTTTAGTCGGAGGATTGCCTAACCGTGCATTTAAGAAAGATAAAATTTGTGAAGCATGCGTAAAAGGGAAACAAGTCGGATCATCTTTCAAATCTCTCGAAACCTGTTTCCACATCCAAAGTGCTTGAAATGGTGCATATGGATTTACATGGTGAAATCCTCGTCAAGAGTCTCGGAGGTAAATCATATGTGCTTGTTATTGTTGATGACTACTCACGATTTACCCGAGTATGTTTTCTTAAGCACAAAAATGAAGCATTCAAAGAGTTCAACGAAGCTCTAAAGAAAATCCAAGTTGAATCTCGGACTCGGATCCAAAGGATTCAAACTAACCATGGAAGGGAGTTCGACTACTCGGAATTTGCAGAGTTTTGTGACAAGAATGGCATCTCTCACAACTTCTCGCACCAAGAACTCCTCAACAAAATGGAGTGCCTGGAGAGGAAGAACCAAACTCTTGAAGAAATAGCTAGGACAATGATGATTGAACATAATCTACCGTACTATTTCCGGTCCGAGGCGATCAACGCAACGAAACTACACATTAAACGGATGCCTCATCGGACCCATCCTGAAGAAAACTCCATACGAGCTCTACAAAGGGAAGAAACCCAACATTTCATACTTCAAACCATTTGGATGTAAGTGCTTTGTTCACAACAATGGTAAGGATCACTCGACCAAGTTTGATGCTCTGGTCAAATGAAGGTATTTTTCTTGGTTATTTATCTCATAGCAAAGCATATCGTATTTTCAATAAAAGAACTAACAAAGTGGAAGAAAGCATCCACGTTGCGTTTGATGAGATTGAACAGGAAAAACCAAGTGAGTTAACATTCTCAAAACTAAAGCTCGGTAGATATGACGATCTTGATGAAAATGAGCTCATCAAGAATCAAATTAATGTCACTCGTAATAAAGTGACTCGTAACAACATGACTCGAGAATGAGACGACTCAAGAGCCGGCTTAGAATGTTGAAGGTCAATCGGATGAGCAAGCTCACTCGAACAGTACTACCGAAGATCAACCAATTCAACCTACAAATCTTATGAACCAAAGAACATGTAAAGCATTCAAGTATGCCTCTAGTTACCCACTAGAAAACATTTTATCTAATATCAATAGTGGGATAAGAACTCATTCCTCTCTTCAAAATCTATGTGCATTCACTGCATTCATATCATTAACTAAACCCGAAATGCACTAGAGGCCCTAAATGAACCTGAATGGGTAGAGGCCATGCAAGAAGAACTCAATCAATTCGAAAGAAACCAAGTCCGGACTCGACCAAACGACCTTCCGACCACCCAGTCATAGGAACCAAATGGATTTTTAAGAACAAACTAGATGAAGGTGGGTTGGTAGTCGAAATAAGGCTAGACTTGTGGCTCAAGGTTACAATCAAGAAGAAGGGATTGATTGTGGGGAAACCTTTGCACTCGTTGCCGGACTTGTGGCTCAAAGTTATATCAATTGGATGTTAAATCTTCTTTTCTCAATGGTTTCATTGGAGAGGAAGTCTATGTTGAGCAACCCCTTGGATTTGAAAACTCGGAATTTCTAAATTATGTTTTCAAATTGCAAAAAGCTCTCTATGGTCTTAAACAAGCTCCCAAAGCTTGGTATGAAAGATCGAGCAATTTCTTGGTTGAAAATGATTTCGAAGAGGTCAGATTGACAAGACTCTTTTTATAAAAACCAAGGGGAAAGTCTTTCTTATTGCTCGGATCTATGTAGACGACATAATTTTTGGAGCTACTAATGAAATTCTATGTCGAGATTTTTCCGAGTTAATGAGACAGGAATTTCAAATGAGTATGATGGGAAAACTCAATTTCTTCCTTGGTCTACAAATCAAGCAAGACAAAGATGGCATCTATGTCCATCAATTAAAGTATACCAAGGAGCTGCTGAAGAAGTACAAACTTCAAGATGTGAAACATGCATTAACACCTCCGAGCGAGCAAGATAAAACTAGACTCATACGAGAAAGGTAAAGCGATAGATCGAAACTCTACCGAGGTATGATTGGATCTTTGCTCTATCTTACTTCCGATACGCTGGACATAATGTTTAGTGTCTGTTTGTGTGTAAGATTTCAAGCTAATCCAAAAGAATCACATCTCATTGCGGTGAAGAGAATATTTAGATATCTTACGGGGACTCGGAATTTGGGTCTATGGTATTCTAGAGACTCGGAACCGACTTTTACCGGATACTCGGATGCTCACTATACTGGGTACAAAGTTGATAGAAATAGCACTTCAGGAGCCCGCAGCTTCGGGTCAATCCCTAATATCTTGGCACTCAAAGAAGCAAAACTCAGTAGCTCTATCAACTGCTGAAGCCGAGTATATTGCAGCTCGAGCATGCTATGCTCAGATTTTATGGATAAAGCAACACTTGAGAGATCTTGGACTTTCATTCAAATCATTTCCAAATAAGTGTGATAATCAAAGTGCAATCAACATCACCAAGAATCCAGTTCAAGCACTCAAAGACTAAACATATTAAGGTCGGTATCATTTTCTCGAGAGATCATTCTGAAAAAGGTGATATTGAACTTGAATTCATTCCTAACAATCTTCCATTAGCTGATATCTTTACTAAGCCACTTAGTAAGGATCAGTTTTGCTTTATTAGGAATGAGCTTGGCATGATTAATGCATAATTATGTGCTTTTATGAGTGAAATTACTTTGCATGATTATGTGTTGTGTGCTTACTTTCTTTAATAGCCATTAGTTTAGTTGAACCAGTGATACCGAGCTGATAATTGTTTACGGTTTCCGAGTCACTCGTAAACTTAACCGAGTCGACTCGGACTTTGAGAAAAATGGACATCAAACTTCGAAATCATCTCTAGATCGGTGGAGAATTTTGGAAATTTCTTTCAAAATCCCTCTTTTCTCTCTCTCTCTCTCGCGCATCGATCGGACAACTAGCCGTTGAGAGACAATCGCTAGAATTCTAACCGTTGGAGAGCAAAACAAGTAACATCGGTCCGAGGTGACCATTGAAGAAGCCGAGTCGAACGATCATCGAAGGACGATTATTTCTCTATAAATAGCGTCTATTTTCCTTCATTTTGTTACTTTACTCTCTACTTACTCGTCACTCTCGCAATTACTCCAACTAGAAGAAAGCTCTCTAAGATCAAAGAAACTCTCGTCGCTCTCAAACTAAGTGAAATTCATCTCAAGTAAGCTCTGTCACTCTCAACTCTCTCTTTCTACTCTTTCATTTTCTTTTTCCTCTCACTTTCGTAGAGCTTTCTCTATCTTTCTCCCTCTCTTTCACAAAAGTTCATCTCTCTCTCTCTCTCTCTCATCAAACATGCCGAAAAGAGGTTCCCACTCCGATTTTCTTGGTTCAGCCACCAAGAAACCCCATACCAAAAGCCGGGAAGGCCCCTCCACTCCTTCCAAACCTCTTGTCACCCAACACCTAACGTTGGATAACAAATTCTTCCCGACCACAAAGTTCTCATGGTTGGCATATATCAAATCAACAGGGGTTTACAATTTCCTCTCGTTTCAGCGATTTCATACACCCGTAACTCGTTTCGAGTTCTTCACAAATCTTTCTAGCTCGAGGGTATCCTCACCTCACGAGTTCAAAACATAACCGTTCACGTCAACACTTCTTTTCTCCATCGCCTCTTTAAAGTATCTTCTATGTTCTTGAATAGCAACCCCATACCTTTCAACGAGGTTGTTGATGAATTCTTTGAGAAGTACGCTAAAGAATTCCCCGGGTCACACAAAAACTTCTCTGTGACTCCAACTCAAATCGAAGCTCGCCTTCTTTGTTTTCTACCGATGAGAACTTTTTCTCACAAAGACTCTAGCAAGGAGAACCCTAACTCCAAGCATCTAAAAGCTTTGTACGACATCCTCGAGGGCTACAAAGTAGACCTCTTTCCCTCAACAGATCGAGCAAATGGCAGCTGTGCTCGCTCGTACTCGCACCAAAAAGAACACCCCACTTTCTTTCGGGGCTCTTCTCACCCTCATCTTCAAACAATTCGAAGTTCCTCTACCCTTAGATCCTAACGGGCTTTCTAAGGCTGCCATTATTGTTGGCAAAAAGGAACTCCTTGGGTATGGATACCGGGAGACCCAACCGGGTGTCCGGGTCCATAGCTCGAACCGAGGCCCCTTCTCCGCCTCGGACTCGGACTTAGCCCACTCTTTCTCTACCTCCTCCACCTGGTGGTGCCTCTATCTCGGGTGTTTCTCAAATTCTTTCTTCTACCTTGTCCTCTCGCTATCATGGACAAGCTCTCCTCGATGTCCACCGAGTTCAAGGACACCCTTCTGGTCATTCAAGACTATCCTGCAGTCTACAACCATTAACCGGAAAATAGCCCAATCCTAAATCCAAGAGCAGCAAGATATGCTTCTCGAGATGAAGGCGCTGGTTAAGGAGCAAAGGGAGCTGATTGAGCTCCTTCGAGAATGGTGCTCCAAGGCGGCTCGAGATCCGAGTGGACTCGGATACATCCGAAGAATCCTTGAGTCTAGCCAAGTCTTCCTCTCGAAGGGGAGATGAAGGAGAAGAAGAAGAAGAAGCGGAGCTCATGCGGCGAGGCAGCTCCATCCGAGGAAGGGGAGAAGGAAGAAGAACAAGCAAGCAAGAACAACAACAATAGAGGGCCAAGGTGCTCCGGAACCTCAACCGGAAATGATCAGCTCGGACAGTAGTCCGAGTGGGTCGAAGACCCTGCCGACCATGGTCAATCGCCAGCTGGTCGCCCGAGCATACCCCTCCATTAGCCGAGTTCCAGGAGGATGAGCCTCGGACGACCTAGTTCCGGGTTAGCCACTCGAGCTAAGCCTATTCCGGAGATCCCGTGCTACCCCGCCTCACTCGTCTACATCTTCCAAATCTTATCGGCGAAGGTGCACTCGCTCGTCCACCAACCTCGACTCGGATCGCTCCCTCTCCTCCATCTTAACATTTTTCTTTTTCTCGTTTTTCAATTTTTTTTTTTTTTGTCCGGACATCAAATCCGTATCTACTTGATACATTCTTCCTCTTTTTGTTTTTGTCTGAAAGGCAAGGGGAGAATAGTTAAGAAAATTTGTTGTCTTGTTTATGGGGAGTTTCTCTCACCCTCTTTTGTGTAAACTCTTTAGTTTAAATTATAATGAAATTTCATTAATAATCCTGCTATATCATGTCTAATGCCTTCGAGTTGCAAATATTTCGAGTTTACTACTTAAAGCAACTATTTCGAGTTTATTATCTTTGAGTTTCAATTTCTTGCTCAGTATTTTTTTTCTTTGCTCCGATTCGACAACTCTGTCTATCATTGCTCGATACTCAATTATTTTTTCTTGCTCCGATACTTTAGCTTTTTTATGCAATCTCAGCTTATTTGCTCGATAGAATATAAGTTTCATTCACTCGTATTTACTCCACACAATTCTATCATGTTTTTCGACTTATCCTTTGAGAAAGGACGAAAAACCGGATCTATATCACTAACAAAGTTTATGTCTAAGTATTGAATGCCTTTCATCAAAAGGGGAGATTGAAGACTTAGACCTTACATATACATCATTCCGAGTTCCATCAATGAATCAAGTATAAGACTTCATCTCTTATAAGGTTTCAATTAAAAGTCATTCTATCTCGTCTTAAAAGCTTTTCCGAGTGATATAGAATCTTTTCGAGTGTTACGTAAACTATCGCATATATTCTCACTTGATTCCGATCGACTCGTAAAGCATAATCTGCTTACACACGCTTCCGAGTCACTCGGACAAAACTCGAATATATTTGAAGGTTTGCTTGGGAGAGTCCGAGTCACCCTAGAGGGGGTGAATAGGGTGATGGAAATTTTTCGTGAAAAACGTTAGCTCTTTTGCCAAAGAAGAGACAGAGACAGGTTCCGAGTCAATCAGCAGGTCGAAAAGTATGGACTCGTAAATGCTATCACAAATAAGTAAGCAAGTTAAGCAGGAGCTATAAAACTGTTTGAGTCTAGAATGAACTCGGAAAGATAACACTTAGAGATTACGTGGAAACCCTCCTGGGCAGAAAACCACGGACCGTACTAATCCAAGCACGAAGTCAAATCCACTATTTTGAGTCCACAAAATACCGTGAATCGATCGAACCCGAGTTGCTCCCTTAGACAACTCTTTACAAGTTTTCCTAGACTCAGAAATTTCCTTATCCGATCTAGTACTTCCTAGCCGAGATAACCCTTACGAGTTAGGGGTAACTAAGCTGAGTTAACCCTTACGACTTAGTCAAGGGACCTTACAGAGAAAGTAAGAAAGTGTTTGTAACTGAGTACAAGACCTTACAACTCGTAAAGTAAAGATTTACAGAGTAGGAGTTGTAAGTAGAAGATTGAGAATAAATACAATGACTTTGCTCAAGTACGTGTATTAACAATAATTTCGGCAATCTTCAAGTCTTGTGAGGTGGCTTCTATTTATAGATGACCGGGCGAGTAGCCGTTATCTTCATCTCGCCGATCGAGAGTCCTTTGTGACCATTGACAAGGTCTTTCCGAGTCACTCAAAAAGTGTCCGTTGTAATGTGAACATTGGACAACGGTTTAACTCTCTTGGAAGTCCCAAAACCACCGGCGGTGTCTTAAAAGATAAGGTGGAAACCACCGTTAAGCTTAGCATTCCAGACTTTCCGGATTTGGAAACAGACAGCCCCGACACAATCTTCTCGATACTGGAGCAGAGAAGGTGAAAAGCCATGTCTGCTGGTGATTTGACGTTTTGAAGCTAGGTTACTTCGTATTTCGAAAACGTATCCTCGTTTGAATAACATACAAAAGTAAATCAATTTTGGTTCTCAAAGTGTAAAATACTTTGGTTCAAGATTAGACATAGATAATAAAATAATTATGATAATTAAACAACTAATTACCTAAGTCGAAAGAGAATGGAATTTTCTGAGTCCAATATTCAAGATACTCATAATTCCGTCCGACTTAGTCTAAGCGAAGAATCAAGTTGAGTAAAGAACATCGAGTGATATAACTTGATATAGACTAAGCATGAAACAGGACTAGAAGCACCGACTAAACTTGAATAGAGCTTATAGCCGAAGTCGGATCCGAGTGAGAAAAGACGAAATACTAGTCTATTCAACATGCGATAAATCTGAGTGATGAAAGACTCGAAGTGAGTGAGATACGCATATTAGTTTTCTCGAGTCACGCAAGAGATACAACAAGTAAAAGCTATATCACTTAGAGAAGAGACCATCTCACTCATAAAAGTTTCTAAGATACGAGAGAATGCCTTGGAATCAAAACTCTATAAGTACGAGATTGTTATATCCGATTCCTTTTATGCAACTCGTAAAAGTATTGAGCAAGTGTTCGAGTCTTCAATATTGAATGTTCAAGCACCCACTCTAAGGTGCATAAACTCAGGTCCGACTTCATATTCTAAGTTTAATTGAATTATCGTGTTAATTCAATTTTCTAAGTCGACATGCTTGGTTTGAACATTGGTAATCTAGATCAAGTCTCTCTACTCTTATGTTCTTTATCTTACTTGCTTTATTTCTAGATCGTAACGCCCCAATATAATCACTATATAAAACACACTTATTGAATAAATATAATTTAACAAAGCAGCGGAAAACATTGTCATATTAGGGCGTTACTTCCTTCCCTCCTCGAGAGACTAGGCTAACGTTACAATAAGACATACGATAATCTTTTCTATTTACCCAAACACTTACAATTAAAGTCTCGTAACATCAAACCCAATATGTACATAATTTAAACCACCAAACATGAGTTTGTTCTTCCCAAAATACATTATGACATTTAACAATTTTACCATCAACAGGAATAACTCCGCAAGCAAATTAAATCCGCATGGATTTCTTAACCAAGAAAAACACAACCATCAAAAGCCAACCATAAAACACTTCAAGAACAAACCAAAGCCCGATCACCGATCCGAGTCAACACCTCTTGATTCCTTTGCTCTTGTCACTTCTTGCCCAACAACAACATTTTCTTCCCTAAAAACATTTAAGAAAACATAAAAACAAGAATGACCCATAGGCCCAATACGCTACCCTTGTACTGTAAAAATATATATATTATAAAGGTCAGTGAGCGCGCGCAGATAATTAAAATCAATTTCAAAAGCTATTTATGTGTAAAACTAAAGTAATTTCACTATGCGTTAATCATTGGAACAGTTTATGACCCATTTCTATACATATAAATGCCATGGTGATTCTGTGAGATCATCATATATGTAATCGTGATCTGTATAAAAATTCATTCATTTATCTCGATCGATCGTGGAGGGCCCCTGTGAACTGTAATCGTGTTCGTAAACCGTAATTGTGAACTGTGGATCGTGAACTATATTCGTGATCGTAAATCAGTAATCGTGACTATGAATCGTATCTGTCAATCTGTGATCGTAAACTATGAAGTGGGTCCAAATTATCTATATAATCAAAACCGTAGTCTCATTAATAAAGATGAACATTTTGAAGAAGGTACAAGCAATAACGTACCTTTTAATGCATTTTCACTTCATATACAAGCTTCCCGATTACCACGTTTGTGACCTATTTGTGTTTAGAGTAAGACTTTTATAAGTCATATTCGTTCAATAAGTTATCAATATTACCTATACACTTTGTATTCTTTGAACTCGGTTATTTAAGTTAACTGTTTTCCTTGTCACTCTTAAAGATTTTCATGTCTCGTTTATTTCCTTAGTTATTTATTAAAGGATGCCAAATTAAAGAATTCCTTTGGCAACTTAATACTTTTTGGTAAGTTTTATGACTTATATCTAACTTTTTTTTTTTGACACTTATGGCCTATATAATATTTTGTGAGCCAAAGTGATTAACATTTTGAACTATAAAATCTATTACACTTATCGAATTGTGTCCTTTTGATCGGTTGGTGAGCACATACCCATAGACCCATTAAATTTATCTTATTACTATAATAACAATCATCGTAACATATTATATAGCATTGATATAGTATTATAGTCCTACTCATCACTTAACACTCCAATAATCCCTCGTCACCGTATCTACGCGAATTGGTTTCACTAGACAATACTTATAACAAAACTAAACCTCTTCACTAATGAATTAATATTATATATTCATTTCTCTCCCTATCATAATTAACGACCGTAATAATCAAGCAAACTTCCTATTTTCCTTTAATTATGTTTGACTATGGCGTATTACGTCCCAAACTTTACAATTCCATTAATTAACCTGGAATACCAACACACCATCATTTCAACCCATCATTATCACGAAGTACTTTCATTCCGTGGAACTCTTACTTAACATTTTGGCTTAAATATATCCTAAAATTGTTTTTTTTTTAACACTCATATATCACAGAGTTATCCAACAACATTATTTACTCCCAATAACATTATTTACTCTATAAAAACTTTATGCTGGAACCCAAATTAATTCCTCCAACCTTTAATCTTATCCAATTAACAACAACGTTTTATAGAACAATCTGAGTAATTCAATTACTCTTCCCCTCAAATTCAAGCATGACTTGCCTAATTTACAACTACTTACTCCTTAAATTAATTTTAATAAAGCACATAATTACTTAGTTAAATTCCACAAAAACCACCTCAACTCCAATTAAACTTTCAAATATACTTTCATCTATTCCTCTCTCTTAACATCGTCTAATTTTGATTAATTCACTTTTCCAAGCATGCTTTACAACTCAAACAATCTTCACACAGTCAAGCAAATCCATTCTTATATAAAAATTCAATAAGCATATTCACAACAAATTAATTTTCAATACCTTATGAACATAAATCCAACTTTACATATATGAATATTCCAATACTCCCCAAAGTTCATTAAATTCCAAAACCACAACCAATTCAAAACTCACATTTATTTGTCTACTTATTCAATTATAACATGAATTCGTGATAAAATTTGCTTAGAAATTGTGGGTTAGAGATATACCTCAAAAGAGGTTAGAGATGAAAATGGATGATGGAGGTTTGGTGGTGGAGTTTGGGGTGTCGAGATGGCATTGGATGACGGTGTCGGGGGAGGATGGCGGCCGGGGAGGCGGCTCCGGCCCTGGTCGGCGACCACGTAGCGGGGCGAGATAGCCCCGCTGGCGCAGAACCGAGCGGAAAAGAGAGAGGAATGAAGGCTGCGGCAACAGGGATGACGGCCGGGGAGGTTCCGACGGTGGCTTGCTAGTGGCGGCAGGTTCGCGGGTGAAGATTGGCCGGCTATAACGAGAGGAGGAAAGGCAGGGAGAGAGATTGAATGAAGGGAGGAGAGTGAGAGGTCTCGGGAGTGGGTTTTTCTCATTTGTTTTGAAACCATAGCCCCACTTATTTATCATGTTGTATGCCAAGAGTCCAAGTAGTTTCTACTCTTCTCTTTTTTTTTTTTTAATAATCATTAAGCAAATTGATTAATTTTCGAGCCCAAAATCTATGTAGTTCCGATATATGTATACTTTCACGAGCTTGAAAATATTTAAATAATTATCTCGTACCTGAAACATTTATAAATTCGTAATGAAATAAATTATATAATTTTAGTGCATACTCCTGTCCACAATTTCACGCGACTTATCGATCTTAAACAATTTAAAATGATAAAATATAAATTTAGAGTAATTAAATACGATTAAGATTCGGGGTGTTACATAGATCGACTCGGATGGAATTTGAGTATAATGGATATTAGACTCGTAAAATTCCACTCTTTTAGGACTCGGATAATTATGGTCTTAATTATCTTAATTAAATTATTATCTCGTGTCTAATCTTGGACCAAAGCATTTTATACTTTGAGAACCAAATTGATTTACTTTTGTAAGTTATTCAAATGAGGCTATCCTATTTTTCAAATACAAAAGTAACCCGCTTCAAGATGTCAAATCACCAAGCATACAAGGCTTTTCCTACTTCGACCTACGCCCGGACATTGTGTCGGGGTTGTCTCGTTGCCAAAGCCGGAAATCCGCAACGCTAAGCTCAACGGTGGTTTCCACCCTACTTTTCAAATACCACCAGTGAATTGGGACTTTCAAAGGAGTCAAGAGCCGTTGCCCAATGTTCACTCCTCAACGGACATTTTCTAAGTGACTTAGAAAAACCTTTGCAATTGTAACTAAGGACTTCCAGATCGAAGATAGTCACAACGGCTAATCTGCTTGGTTATCTATAAATAGAAGCCTACTCTCAAGACTTGAAGATTGCTGAATCAACTGTCAATAAACGCCCTTAAGCAAAAGTCATTGTATTTCATACGTAATCTTCTACTTATAACTCCAACTCTATACTTAACATCTTTCTAAGTTGTAAGGTCTTGCAATCGGCTTACAAACACTCATTCTTACTTTTTAAGTAAGGTCTCTTGACTAAGCTGTAAGGGTTAACTCGGTTCGATTGTCCCTAACTCGTAAAGGTTATCTCAATCGAGAAGTACTAGATCGGATAAGGGAATTTCGAGTCTAGGAAAATCTTGTAAGGAATTGTCTAACGGAGCAATTCTGGTTGAGTCTTTCTATTGTATTTTGTGGATTCAAAATAGTGGATTTGACTTGGTGCTTGGATTAGCACTGGCCATGGTTTTCTGCCCCAGGAGGGTTTCCACGTAACCTTCCGAGTTAATACTTTTCCGAGTTCAATCTAAACTCGGACTCTCCTCGCAGTCTTGTCTAGTTTTATTCTTCCATTACTTGTTTAAATTTCCCCATCACCCTATTCATCCCCCTTCTAGGGTGACTTAGTTTCTCCAAGAGTAAACCTTCAATCAAGCCAAGATCATAATACCTCGTTGTACTTCAAATCCAAGAGTGGTCAAGTTCGAGCACCCCCGCTCAACTTCAAACTTCACTACCCGAGTCAACTTTAAGCCCATCGCCAAACTTCGGACTAAGTACATGGTCAAGTTTAGGCAAACTAATCCAAATTCTTTAAGACTTTAATTAGCCAAGTTCGGGGATCATCCAGTCGGATTTCGGACTCTATTAATCAAGTTCGGGGCCACAATAAAGGTTTAGGTCATCTTCAACGGACAATCCTCGACATGCTCTCACTATGTTTATCAAGCATCCAAATCAAATCCTTTTTCATTGATGTACTCAAGTAGAAACTAGACTTTTGTACATTTGATTATCAATTAACAAAGTTGTTAGTGCATAATTATATAGCCAATTTTTAGACCAAAGAACGGTCAAGTTTAGGCCCCTTATCCGAGATTCAGGACTTTTGATCAAGGCAAGCTTAGGAACCATATAACTGGATTTCAAACTTCACTACCCGAGTCAAGTCCAGGCCCTCTTGTCGGAGTTCATGTCACGAGACAACCAATTCTAGGCACCCCAAATTCATGAACGCAATCGCCATCCGATGCGATGCCAACTAAACAGATAAGTTCCCTTTACTCGTCTACTTTGACCTTCATCTTTTAGACATAGTCAAAATGGGGGCTCACTGTAGACACCTAAAAATTCATCCATTATTTATTTATTTATTTTATTAGTTTTTGTCATGGTGATGAAAATTCAGTCTTGTTTTCAAACTCGGGTCATAATCGAACTAAAACAAGCATGATGGAAGTCGGTTTAGGTCATAAAAAGCTAACTAGCACCACAAACATCCCAAATCAATTATTATGGGATTGGTCCAACCCGTAAACCAATGCTTCGGTCCACCTAAGCTAGGTTCAAACTCCTAATCCTGGAGCTAAACCGGTGCTGGACTTTCGAGCTACTTAAAATGCAGCGTTTTACCTTTTTAGCGACCCAACCCGGACATGCACTCCCAAACGTCCCAACGACGTCATTTTGGACCATTTCCAGACCCTAGAATCCTTTGAGCTGCGTTGTTTTAACCAGTTTAAATCACTAATTTTTCTTTATCTTTTCTAGAAATTTTGAACCCTGGCTCAATCCTTTAGCCACAATTGAAAGCAATTGTTAGGGTTTTGAACCCCAAACTTGCTATAAATAAGGGAGTTCCCCCTCCTCATTTCACGTCAATTTAGCTGGAAAACCCATCATTTTTACTGAATTGTCTCACTCTCTCTTCTCTTCACTCTTCCTCGTTTCCACTCTAAAAATCCCTTTCTAAACCTACACAAACAAGCCTTCATTTTTGCATTTCTTTCGTTGTTTCTCTACCGTTACTCGCGGAAATCCGATCGAGATTCAAGCTTGGCAGGTGGGTCAACCCAAAGGCACTATTCCATCCAACCAAGTGTTTGTTTTTACTTTATTTAATTTTTGCTCTTTTATCGCTTTCGTATTATGGATTAAAAATGTAATCGCTTGACTTTCCACCCCGTCCGGTGTAATTTTCTTTATCGCTTTCTTTATTGCTTTTGTTAGTTTCTTTATTTACCACTTTATATCATGTTTTGTTTGCCTTTTATTTCCTCCTATTGCATGCTCATTGCTTGTCTTTCTTCACACAATTTAAACTCACCTTTTCAGTTAGTAAAGGTCGTCTTTTGGACGGAATGAAGAGCTTCCCTCTTTGTTTCATACCTTCGCCTCCGGATATCGGATCATGGGTTTGAGACCGATGGAATCCTTTTTAAAACTTTCCAATTTTGAGTCTTTGTACCGAATTTAAAAAGTGCTTTAATTTAGAAAAGTTGAGAAAACCGATAAACAACTTAAAGCCATATGACAAAGATTGCCTCGACGACCTGCAGGTCGGATGGCCGGCATTGGATGAGAAGTTTGGTGGGCTGGCCTTGACCCCTATCCGGGCCTACCTCCTGGCCCAAATAGTTACAACGACTTCGTCCAGGTTACTTTGCGGCATCGGCTTTTTTCCTTTTTATATTTCGTCTAATAAATCATCGCATGACTCCTAAAACCTCTTTCGAAAATAAAATTTCCCAAAGCGCCAATTAAACCTTCTTAAAAATCTCTTTAAAAAGCATTGTCCTTCACTTTATATGCATACCTCGCGTGAAAATAACATTTGTGGCGAAACTCAATCCACTTCCTATGGGACAGGTCATGGCTCCTACGAAGTTGAAAGTAAAGTTCGACAATGATGTTATCTACTTTGCTAGCATCTTATCTATTATGGATTACAAATTTCGTGTTTGATTCTTAAATAGTTTGGAGAGATTATGGATAGTAGTGTTATTTTTGAGCTTGTTGGGCATTTAATTCGAGCATTTTATATTGATGATGACGTTAAAAAGTAATGAGCTCTCTTGTCCAATTTGGCATGGTGTACATATTCAAATGTTATTAATAAATTTGGTTTTTGATTCTTTAGCGTGACAATGATTTCTTATTGATTATATGTTGCAAGTGATTGGTATGGTTGTGGTTAATTTACTTCGATGATATGAGAGCTTATATATGATAGTTTAAAGAAGTTAGAAATTCACTAGCTTAGTTTTTTAAAATTTTTCCAATCAACTTTCCCGTTTCCAAATAATGAAAAAAAGTTAATTGAAATTTTTTTTGTGTGTTTTTTCTCTAATCCAAAACAAGGGAAAAAAATAAGTTTCTCCAAAATTTTT
Organism: Talinum fruticosum; assembly: GCA_021018815.1. Lineage (NCBI taxonomy): Eukaryota > Viridiplantae > Streptophyta > Magnoliopsida > Caryophyllales > Talinaceae > Talinum > Talinum fruticosum. The sequence continues at coordinate 302,156 of JAITYX010000073.1, read as the reverse complement.
CCTCCTCATTTTTTTCCTTTAAACTTTCTGTTCAAGCTACTTTTCTAGGTCCATACAGAGCCTAAGGCTATATTTGATTCTAAAAAAGTAGGTGGAAAGAAAATTTTGAAGAACAAAAAATTATAAGGAAAAAGATTGAGAGAACAATGACTTTTTTTCCTCCATTTGAACTTAGGAAAAACATAGAAGGAAAAAAATTACCGAACACTTTTTTTCACTAATTACAACCATTCTTTTTCTTTTTCCTCCCTTACTTTACAGGAAATAGCACTTTTCTAAACCTTCCCATTTTCAATCCACTGATTTCTCTATCTCCCTCTCTCAAAAATAACAAAGTTCATATGGGCTCAAATACTTGCATTTTGATATTATCCGGCTATGAATTAGCCTCTATCTCTTTGATAATTCTTTCGCTTTTCTTCTTTTCTCTCTCTAAAAATAACCCACCATGGTCGAATCACACTAAAGATTCAAATCAAGCCAATAATAGTCAATAACAATAATTTTGAAGCTCAATTCATAATAGATGGGGAGGGGAGAGAGAGATTACAGAGTAATGAATCTATAAAAATTGTAATAAATATAAACAAAAATTAGGCACCTTGAAGACGATCTAGAAAGAGAATGGTTATTGCGAATGATGTGAAGGTTTGCTCGGGAGAGTCTCGAGTCACCCTAGAGGGGGTGAATAGGGTGATGAAAAATTCTTTGTGAAAGCACACACCCTTTTGACAGAGAAGAATCAAAGACAGATTCCGAGTCTAAGCAAGGGGTTATAAAAATTGGACTCGGAATGTAATGAATCGGAGTAAACACGTTCAGCAAGGTCTGTCTCGAGTCTAGAATGAACTCGTAAATAGAACACGGAGAATTTACATGGAAACCCTCCTGGGGCAGAAAACCACGGCCCGTGTCAATCCAGACACGAAGTCAAATCCACTATTTTGAGTCCACAAAATACCGTGAACTTGACGTAACCCGAGTTGCTCCCTTGGACAACTCTATACAAGTTTTCCTAGACTCGAAGTTCCCTTATCCGATCTAGTACTTCCTAGCTGAGATAACCCTTACAGCTAGGGACAACTAAGCTGAGTTAACCCTTACAGCTTAGTCAAGGGACCTTACAAAGAATGTAAGAAGTGTTTGTAATCGAGTACAAGACCTTACAACTCGTAAAGTAATGAATTACAGAGTGGGAGTTGTAAGTTGAAGATTGAAAGTAAATACAATAACTTTGTTCAAGTTGAAGTATTGACGAGTATGTTTCGCTATCTGTTCAAGTCTTGTGAAGTGGCTTCTATTTATAGATAACCGAGCGAGTAGCCGTTATCTTCATCTCGTCGACCGAGAGTCCTCTCGTGACCGTTGATAAGGGCTTTCGAGTCACTCGTAAAGTATCCGTTGAAAATATGGTCGTTGGACAACGGTTTAACTCTCTTGGAAGTCCCAAAACCATCGGTTGTGTCTTGAAAAGTGTGGTGAAAACCATCGTTAAGCTTGACCTTCCAGCTTTTCCGGATATGGAAGCGCATGCCTTCCGACACAATCTTCCGGGACTAGAGCGAGGATGGTGAAAAGCTATATCTCGCCGGTGATTTGATGTTCCGAAGCCGGCTACTTTTGTAATTTGAAAAGATATCCTCGATTGAATAACCTACAAAAGTAAAACACCTTTCGGTTCTCAAAGTATAAAATACTTTGGTCCAAGGTTAGACACGGATAATAAAAATAATCATGATAATTAACAAACAGATTATCTCGAGTCGAAAAGAAATGGAACTTTCCGAGTCTAATATCCATGATACTCGTAATTCCATAAGACTTAGTCTTAAGCAAGGAATCAAGTTCTATCAACAAATATCGAGTGGGAAACACTTGATGTAGACTAAGCACGAAAAGAACTATGAATGCCGACTTTGCAAACAATAGAGTAAATAATCATAAGTCGATTCTGAGAGAGAGTGGACTCGTAATAAAGAACAAGTTTTCCGAGTCGCTAACCGAAAAGCGATTAAAGAGATAAGTGAAGGCCGAATCGCATAGAAAAGATACTATTTCACTCAAGTAAGTTTCTAAGACACAGAGAATGCCTTGGAATCAAAACACTATATGAATGACATCGTTATACCCGATTCTTTTTGCATGACTCGTAAATATATAGAGCAGTTGTCCGAGTCTTCATGATGATCCTAAGTCATGGCAATGAAATTCTCAATGGGTAAGAGAGAGAGAGAAGGTAGAGAGCGAGGGGTATAAGAGGAGTCGAGTTTCAGGTCGTCGAATTTTCCAAACTTTTCCCTATTTTTTCTTTGCAATTTTCCTTAAACCAAACAGAAGAAAAACAGCTTGTAACTAACTTTTTTCTTTCCACCTAAATTTCTTATAATCAAATAGCTTCTAAACAAGCATGAGCTAAATTTTGGTGTTTACAAGTGGGACAAGGTAGAGGCAAAATGTAATAATCGTAATTTTAATTGAGGTGATTATGGGAGTGGATTAATTAATTAGGTTGAATAACCAAAATATATACGTGGATATATATTCATAATATTATTTAAGCAAATTATTATTAGTTTGCGTAACTATAGTTAGTGAAATATATTAATTCCTTCCTATTAATTTTTTCCCGCACCGGATAAATAAAAACTCGAGACCATTTATGCCACTTATTTATGTTTAACCTAAATGATGCTTAACAAAAAAAATGAAAAAAAGGAGCTAGGTAGCAACATCGGGACTTAAGTTGTGGAAAAGAGGGAGGGGGATTTCGGTGTCATGACTCGGGTAAGGCCACAGGAGAGAGAGAGAGAGAGAGAGAGAGAGTAAAAGAGGAAACAGAGAGAGGAAGAGGAATAGCTACGATCGGAAGGAGCGAAAAGGAGGGACAAGTGTAGCAAGATGGGGAATAGAGAGGGTGAGAGACTCGGACTGGAATAGAGGAATGAGCGGGAACGGCAAGAGGGAACCGCGGCCGGCTAGCAAAGTAACTGGCAATCGACAAGCAAGGAAGCAACGACCGATGAGCGAGGGTGAATGACGAACGAAGGCGAGGCAGGTAAAGATAGGACGAGAGGAAGGAGGAAAGCAAGAAACCCAAATTAATTCCAAACCCTATAATTCGAGATGGGTAATTCTAATTCTTTAATTTATGGAAATCTAGAACCCGAATGAATTGTTGTTAATTTACTGATTCCCGAGGTTATTATGTTGTGATTGAAATTTAGTTGAAGTTGTTGTGTTGTTTATGATGTGAAATTAACCTTGGAGTAATTTTGAATTAGAAGTCTGAATTAGGCGGGTTGATTGGATAGGTAAACTAAATTTGCATCTTGAAAGGTTAGGGAGATATAATATGTGAGTTTGGATCGAATATGCCAATTTGTGACGACTTGTGACAGTTTGGGGTAAATTATAATTCTTGTGATAATATATGGTTTTACGACTTATGGTTATTATGGCTAAGGACGCTTAAACTCCCTGTGATTCCCGAGTTTGTTCTCGCTCGCAATTGAATCGAGTCTAATGAGAAATTAATGTTTGGAGTATAGGAAAGAAGCGTGAATTTAGAGTATAGAGGTTCAAAAGGAATTTTAGAACCCCGAGTTATTGTGGTGGTAATTGTGTGGTGTTTAATGTGTGATTTGAAGCCGTATTAATGATAATGGTTGTAGTTTAGGAAGAGTGCTCGAATCACTTAATCGAATAAAAATTAAATGGAACTTGAACTTGAGGTGCATCTCGCTTGAAAATGAACTAAATGTTATGGAGTTTAACCATCTATATCAAATAATGAGGATTTTGCATAAGTGAGAAATTACTATGCATACATAGGTGTAAATTCTCGAGTAAAAGATGAATTATGGGAAGAGATCCGGAAAGTGAAAGTACAAAAGTAAGGGGAAACTATAGTATTGAGTGATAATAGCTATTAATGAAACATTGCCACCCAATTGACTTGTCTTGAATACATGAGTAAATGTGCTAGCTTGGGATGTTAATCTTAACATATTAACATAGAGATGGTTGGCTTGTAAAGTGACTTGATCCCAGATTATGCTCAAAAAGTTAGTTTTGAAAAAAGTTCTATGTTTTAAGCAAAATGATATTTGAAAATGATTTCTTGATAATTGCTTTTTAAACTTGAAATATGTTCTAAAGAAGTGAAACTCATTTAAGAAACTAAATTTAAAAGCGTGACATATTATTCTATGCCTTATATTATGTTAAATTGATTTGAGAAACCGAATTTGGAGGAATGGCACATGGCGTTATGCCTTCTATGGTGTTAAACCGATTTGAGATTGCGGTTTAAAGCCAAGTTTGATAAGTGATTGTGATCACTTTAATTTTGAAGAATTTTTGGCTAAGGATTGTTTAGAACAGAGGAAGGAGATGGTTGTGCGTAGTAGACCACATATCCTTGCGTATCGGGATGCCCATCAAGCTTGCATACTCAGGTTGATTCTTTCCTAATGAGGAAGACGAATCCTTCCAATAGTTTCGTAGAACTAGGTCTCGGGGACCGAGTCATGTGGTCATGCCCCAAGAAACTGTCCGGTGCAAATTCAAGTTAAAAAGCTCGGAAAGATACTCGATGTTTTGAGTAGTTTGCTAATGAGAATAAAATCTTGTTGAGAAAATATTACGAAATGATTTCTTTGTAATCTTATGTGAATTGAATATTAAATAATTAAAGTTTTACTCTTTGTGTTGGATTTGGTTTTATTCCTTTAGTAATATGCTAAGAAATATGAGAATAGTTATTTGAGTAATATGTGGAGCACATGGCGTGTTTAAAAGGGAGTTTAGAATTAGAGAACGAAAGTTATGATATGGTTGATGGACGGTACTACTAATACTCTATGGTTTGTCATATGCGTATAAAGTATAAATGTTGTGATTTTGGGATAACATTACCCACCGAGCTTGCGGTTTGCTCACCCTATGTTTCTCTTTTCCCTTTCCAATTGCAAGTACTCCTTAAGGTGAATTGCACCATACCTTTACCGTACACTCGGATTTATGCGCCCGATGCCTTTTCCGAGTTGCATAAGTTGCTCGAGATGTGAATTTTATACGTTCTTATTTGTTGTAACTTGTAACGAAGTGAATAAAGTTGTATTAGTTGTGTCGTAGTCCAAGTATGTTGTTTTTTTAGTTTCAAATGCACGTGGGTTAGGACTCCGACATGTGATAGTTGAGTTGTGTACTCCGAGCGTGTGGCTCGTTGATTTTTATTGTGGTTTTGGAGCAAGTTTGTTTTTAAGGTTTTTATTTGTAACAACCCGACCCTGAATCACATCATTTATTTTAAATCATATTATTTATTAATTATAAGATTTATATGATCGAGCGCGTGTACTTTAATTTGATATCTTATATTTAAACTATTTTTATCTCGTATGTTATGCGACTAAGGCGACGAAGTGGCCCTAATAAAAATCTTATAATAAAATTGTAATTTGTGAACATCCTTACTTAAAACAAAATTAAAAGTAACAATAAAAGAAAACAAAATAAGTAAATAAATAAATAAATCAAAATAAAATCAAAATAATAAAATAACCAAATCGGATTTTTCTAAAGAAAATCCAGAGAAGGAATTCTCCGGAATGTTGAGACAACTTAAAATTCAGTCATCCCTCACAATTCACTCATCCTCTCTCCCGTGCTCCCTCCATCGTTCTCCCCGCCTCACCACCTCTCTGCTACTACCTCCCGGTCCGGCCACCGGACGCCACCCACGCCGGCCGAGGCCGGCGCTAGGCGCCGCCGCGCAGCGCCCTCGCTTCCTCTTCCGCGTCCCCTGCTTCTCCCTCGCTTCGCCCTACCTCTCGCAAGCCTTCCCTTGGTCGCGCCGGTTCGGCGACCGGCACCGCCAACGCCGGCAGGAGTCGACGCCAAGCACCGGTCGAGGCAACCGGCATCCCTCCCTCATGCTAGCTCTCTCTTTTCGCCTCGCTCGCGCACGAGTGCGCGCTCCGCCTCACCTCGCCGCGAGCCACCCGTCGACCACCCACAAACAGCGGCGGCCGCCGGAGCCGCCCGTCGTCCCTCGCCCAGCGGTCGCCGGGCAGCTACCACGCACCACCGTCTCAAGTCCCCGCCGCTCCTTCCCGGCTTCCTCCTCCGTGAATTCGAAGGTAAAACTCTAAACCCTAGATTATCAATTTCATTATCTATTTGAGCAATTGTAATCGTAAATTGAAGTATGATAAGAAATATATTTGTGGAGTGAATTCAAAGATTGAATTGGGAAAATTCGAATTGGTGTGAATAATCGAGTTGTGGCATCTCAATGGATTGGTTGTGTATTGTATGAATGAGAACGAATGTGATTCTCGTGGGGAGATTATGAATTAGTGAATGAGTTTGGGAGATGTTTATTATAGAATTGGGTAAATTGATGAATTTATTATATGTTGGAAATGGTTATGTTGAACAAATGAATGAGAATGTGTATGTAGAGAGTGAAATTAAGCAATGTGTAAGTGTAGACATGTGAGGGAGATTTGAACATTAAGCATACCTAATAGTGGTTGTGAATGTGAAATTTGTCGGAGAACAATGCTTATGATCTTAATATGGTGTATGTACGGGTTTTGAACAATTTGGTGGAATTGTTACATTTTGCAAATAACTAGAATTGAGCACAAAGGAAGGAAAAAATATGCAGGGAGGATGAAGTCGGATAACAGATTGTGTAAGAGGCATTGGGGACATCCGAACACTTGGTATGCTTAATTTGGTTATGAATACGAGTTCTGTCGAGGGAATAGCGCTTAGGCACTTAAAATGGTGTATATATGAATTTTGGACGAATCAGCAAAATTGTGAAACCTCCCGATGGAAGGGCATTTACCGGATTAATTAATTACGTAACTATGGGATTTGAGTGCAGAGAAGGGAGGAGTGAGGAATGAATTAAAAATAAGTGTTTGGGCATGTATATATATATATATACACCATTTTCAATCCAAGTCAACTAGCAAATCGAATAACACCAACATCATTGGGTATTTAGTTAGCCTAATCAACTTCTTTAATTAATATGAATTGTATTCGATAAACGCAATGAAAGCTGAGTAATACAAACATTAGCTTAATCGATTTTCATACGAATATAGGAAATGAAATACATTGTTAAAGCTTATACAAATTCAAGCATTAAAACTCAAGAAAACATCATTAACCCTAGAAATTTATTTTAAACAGTAACCGAGGCCACTTCCGTTGCCGAATAGCCGGTGACTCAAATTTCCGCAAAAGGGGAGAAACAAATATTCTCAATTCGAGTACGTTCATTGCCTCGTGCCTTGCGAAAATTCACATATTTCATCAAATCTCAACATTTCTTATATATATAATTAATTAATAATGAATCATTTGCAAATCAAGTTTTGCCACCTAATCAAGTGGTCCCCGCCCAATCATCAATTATCAAGGCTTATGCCCATCAATTATCAATCATCGTGGCTTATACCCAACCCGCGCGGCTTCAACTCGGGTTCTCGGTCAGCCGGGAGGTGTGCACCTTAAAAGATCGTATCAATTATCAAGGGGTTCCACTTCCGGATAATAACCTAGCAAGCAATTTTACTTATATTCTCTCCCCCGATTTCAAACTAAAATGAATTGAAATGCGCGCGCTCAATCAATATATTCTTCAAAGTTATTTTACAGATGCAGGAATGTTCGTATCGAGTTTCGACTCACTCTTCCAAATATTTTACCGTTTTTGTTTTAGGAAGAAGCATTGGTGAACAATCAACCATTTACTAAGTTTGACGAAGGCAAACCCTAGCCAGCCACATGGCACTCGCAAATCGAAGGTACATAGACGCTCACAGGGATTTTACCTTCAACCAGGGTTAGGTATGGCCTTGGGAATTATTGTAAGTCGTATATTAATTTGTGGACTAGACAAAAGTCTAGGTTGTATAAATATTACGTTGCTAAACCAAGAATCTATGTTTTGGAATGACCTAGCTATTTGGGTAATAAGTAGTTACTCCTAACAAGTATCATTGGAAATATAACAAGTGGATGCACAAATCGTACTTCATTTTATTTCAAATTATTTAGCCTTGTCCTATTTTTAGGACGGCGATAGCGCCTTCGATCGTTACCTTCCGCTGCGACCTCACGTAATAGTCCCTAATGAGGGAATTATTAAGCAATGGTGATTGGGGGCGTTACATTATTCGAAGAGATAGGCCATATTACAAATGGAACTCTACTCGAAAATTTCGCAAAAATTTCAAGAAAAGTATAAAATCACTTCTATTACCTATTAAGTTGAGATTAAGAAACCAAACCGACATTTTAATTAGCCTTAGGGGTTCCTTTGGGGAACCTTAGCGATGTAAAACTCCTTGGGTGGGGTTCGGGTGTTACACAAAAATTAAGAAGGGTTACGAAAGTTTATACTTATGGTTTTGAATAATTAAAAAATAAAAATAAAAAATAAAAATTGAATTTCAATTAGCAACGATGAACATGTCTGGTTAACCAGTTTGGGAACCCTAAATCACAACTAAATAATCGAATTTTTTGGGTTAGACTACCATATCCAATTCATGAAAATTCTATTCAAGTAGAACTTTTTATTTGGTTTGATTTTGTAATTTTATTTTTTGGTTTTTGGTTTTTCTACCCACACCTTACTATCGTTACTAGTACTAATGGTACTACTAATTATTTAATATAAGTTGATGGTAACATTAATTTAGTCTCGAAATATTGCACATGAAGTAAGTTCATAAGAAATTTTCAGCGAAGACAATTGGGTTCACCACTTGCTAGCATCACGCCATATCCATGGTCACCCTCACAAACCATGATAGAACCATTTTCTTTGACTGTTTGTTTTCTCGCATGGTTTTGGTATTTGGATGGGTGTTTTTAGTTATAAGAAGGCGTTATTTGAGGCCTAAGGGTATCCTTCCACCACTTAGATTAAATTTGAACAATTGACACAAAAATACCCCGAGGTATGATCTATGAATATGTGAAATTAATTTTTAGTACCCTAAGATATGATTGTTCGGGTAAGGCTTTGACCATAATTTTGTGTGGACTATTTTACCCCTAAGTTAAATTATTTCTCTTTTTAAAATAAATAAATAAAATTTAACCAACAGAAAAAGTGGATAAAGAAAAGGATGAAAAAGGGGAAGGGTAAAAACCTTTAAGCATGCATATAACTTTCACTCAATCAATGCTTCTTTCTTTATCTCCGTGCTTTGAACCATCTATGAGGTTTGGGTAATCTTCTTTGAAAGTTGAAGAGTTTGTATAAAGAAAACCATGTTAATTGCTTGAAATTAGTAAATCTCAAGGTTAGATTGGTATATTTTTGAATTCTTTTTGCCTAATTGACTTAATATGTGTTGATGAGAATTTTTTACTATATAATTTTGAATTTTTTCCCCAAAAATTTCATCTTGACATAGAGTAATGTATTGCCTTTACTTAGTGTTTCGGATTTTCGCTCTAATTTCATGTTAGTATGAAGTGGTATTGTGCCCCGATCTAACCCTAATTTCTTAGCATTTTTTACGTAATTTTGCTTAATTTCAAAATTGTGGCCATATTTGAATCATATCACTTTTGAAAGTTTTTAAAAAGGTGGTGGGAGGAGAGACAATTTTCATAAATCAAATAAGATTTTATATAAAAATTCTAAAACAAATAAAAAATATATTTTAAAACAAGTTTTAATGGCACTAATGTGCTCTAACAATACAAAGAAGATGAAAATGGGGAGGCGAGAGAGGTAACAAGAGATAAAAGAACTCGCCAAACTTTACTTTTATAAAGCAAAAGGCACAAAATGAGAGAACTTAACTCAAGGTAAAATAATCCCTATAACATTATAATAAAAGGTTTATTCGGACAATCATATCTTAGGTACTAAAAATTAATTTCACATAATTTTGGATCATTTTATTCATGGACCACACCTTATGGTATTTTTTTGTCATTTGTTCTTAGATTTTCTTTCATATTTTAAGGTTAGAAAGATAATGTATGGAAGAAGAAAAGAAGGATTGTAAGATGACAATGGATCACGCGAGCATTGAAAGAGTTCAAGCTACTAAAGAATTATGAGCATCTCTCTCTCTCTCTCTCTGTGTGTGTGTGTGTATGTGTGTGTGTGTGTGTAAATTCTTATTTTTGATTTGTAATTTGAATTATTATCGTGTTAGAATACTTCATTGAATTTATGCATTTGACCTTTATTTTACCCGAACTGGAATGCACTTCGCATGTATTTGACATGCCTCGCCCGAGTGAACAAGTATGCCCATAACCCTAGGTACTAAAAGATCAATATGATGAAACCTAAACTAATATGAAGGTGTAAATATCAAATTGAATATTAAATTAGATAAAATTAGGTATATAACTTCAAAATTATAGGATTTATAAGAAGAAAGGTCCGTGACCCATAGAAATTATAAAACATTTAATTTGCTCTATTCTGTTATATTGTTTAAGATTTTTGACCAAGAAAGGCAAATATGTGACATAATACTAAGGATTTGTGACAAAAGAATTGAGATTTTTTTATAATAGTTGCATATTCAATATATATTCATATAAAGCCAATGGGAGTTTCACGTACATGTAAAACACTAATATCAAAGTTCAAATGTTAAGTTGGTTAATGTTTTATAAGCGTTGATACCATCAATTCATATCGTATGCATTTCACCAAAGTTTAAATGTTAACTTGGTTAGTGTTTTATAAGCGCTGATATCATCAATTCATATTGTATGCATTTCATCAGATACAGAAAAATTTTAAAAGTAGTGCTAGACGCTACCCAAACGCTGTCGTTGAGATGGGCCTACGCTGAACTCAATGGTTCCAGCGCCGAACGAGGTGTGGCAACTCGCGAGTTCGTAACTCGGCTCCGCACTCTATCTCTCTCTCCGTCTCTCCCCTCATGGCTCCTCCCCGGATTCTTCTCTGCGGCGACGTCCTCGGCCGCTTCAATCAGCTCTTCAAGCGCGTTCTATCGGTCTCTCTCTCTCTCCCCTGTGTGTGTGTGTGTGTGTGTTTGAATGTAATTCACAAACGTTGAAGCGCAATTCCTTCAAAAATTCTAATCGAAGACGACTTTCGCATTTTCTGTTGCTTTTATCCTTCGCTTCAGGTGAATAAATCAGCTGGACCATTCGACGCTTTGCTTTGCGTGGGGCAGTTCTTCCTGGACTCAATAGAGGAGCTCGATGAATTCATGGACTACATTGAAGGTCGTTCTGAGATCCCTATCCCGACCTACTTCATCGGTGATTATGGCGCCGGTGCCCAGAAAGTTCTCTCTGCTGCCGCGAGAGATCCTGGTAATCAAGGGTTTAAGATGGATGGTTTAATGGTTTGCCACAATTTGTATTGGTTGAAAGGTGGCGGCAAATTCACTCTACATGGTACGCATTTCTGAAGCTTTGCCACAATTTCCCTTTTGAATGTGAAATTTGGGATTCCTTTTGTTGGGTTTTAAGGGCCTGAAATCCGAAAATTATCGATAACACTGTAAAATAAATAAACTGATACAAGAAGGAATTTGAGAGAAAAATTATATTTCCTCTATTTCAGGACAATATACAAACAACTCTCCCTGTTTACATGCTAATTACCGGACACTTATAAACAGACCCTTTCCACACCCCCTATCCGGATGTGTTTCCTAGCAACTAAATACCAGTTACTAATCCCACCGAGCTAAAAACTCACTTGGTGATTTTCTTATCTCCCGGTGATGTCTCTCACCTCCTCTACATTTCTATTAGCTCCTCCCTTCCAATTTATAGAGAAGCTAATAAGTGCCAAATGCAAATGCCCAAGCCTTAGCCGTCTAAATGCTAGCCGAAAAAGTCCAACTCCTTTTACTCCTTTTGCAGCAACATTAATTCCTCCATTGACAAATGGAAATAGAGTAAATGCTTTGGTAACATTTTTCTTCCCCTAAGCCTAGGCATGCACCTAGCTCACCTTTTATTTTTCTTTTATTTTTATTCCATTGATTTTTATCACCTATCCTAACAATCTCCACCTTGATAAAAATCAATACCAACGTAGCTCCACTTCGCTCGATCCGTCGAGGTCCCCGTCACCTTTAGTCGAAGAAACAAACGTTACTGCCCTTCCTGTCTTCCGTTTGAATCACTTGTAACATTCTCCTTGCACCTCCACCAGTCTGCACATTTCCTACAAGTCTGTACAAGCCTCCAGACATTTCTCCCTTCAAGACCACCATAGCTTCTCTAAAGACCTTCGGGACTCTACCTTGAGAAGAATACCGGTAACCTTTCAAATCCAATGTCCCCAAAGAAATTAAATTTCCTTTTAGATCTGGCACATGTGTAGCCCCTATCCGCACAATCCCATCAAACATACGATTCCGTACCGTTCCAAATCCGTCACTGTTCCAACACCGGCAATCTTGCTTCGTGCACCATTTGCCATCTTGGCAGCTTGCTCCATCGCAAGCTTCATATGTAACACTTCACCTCCAACTTTTGCAATCACATATGACTTCTCATCTTTCATTTCCTTCTTCCTCTTTAGACAATCTCATTTCATATGTCCTTCCTCATCGTAGTAGTAACACTTGAACTTCCGGCCACTCAATCTTGAGCGTTGGGACCTTTCCTCCTTCTCTTTTGACCGACCTCGTTCCCGACTTGCTTCTTTTGTAACCATGGCCACTTGACCTTCATTTGATAATTCGTTACCACTTCGCCGAGTCTCATTCATCAGCAAAGAAGCAACCACCTCATCAAATTTCGTTCCTTTTCGAACAAAACAAGTAGTCACGATATTATTAAAAGACGAAGGAAGAGAAGACAACGAAGCAATGCCTTATCCTCCTCTTCAATCTTTACATCTAGAGAAGCCAATTCGTTGTTATCAAGTTGAACTCGTCTAGATGTTCATTGAAACTTGCCGCTTCGACATGTGGAGGCCAAACAGCTTGTTTCTTCAAGTACAACCTACTTGTCAACGACTTGGATTTATATCGACTCTCCAACTTGTCCCAAATATCCACCGGTCTGTCAAGCCAAGAACCTCCCGAAGAGTATTATTTGCAAGGCATAGACGAATCGTGCTTGTTGCCATAGCCTTCAAATCTTCCCACTCTTCATTTGACATTTTCTCCGGTTTATCCTCTTGCCTTAGTGTTGCCCGCTTAGCATTCGTCATTTTCTTTGTGAGACTTTACCTTCAAGGCCTTGATTGTCCCTTCCTGGTCAATAAACTTTTCACCCGTTGTTGCCACAAGGTGAAATCACCGCGCCATCAAAAGGTTCGATGGAGATACTCGAGCCTTTTACCGATGCCATCTTCTGCGTTCTTTACAACAATTTTCTCCTTTTACCGCTTACGAACCCTCCTTTCCGAGCGCAACCTCGCTCCGATACCATTGTTGGGTTTTTAAGCACTTAAGATCCGAAAATTATCAAGAACGCGATATAATAAATAAACCGATAAAAGATGGGAATTTGAGAGAAAAATTATATTTCCACTATTTCAGGACATTATACAAATAACTCTCCCTTTTTACAAGTGCTAATTACCGGACATTTATAAACGGACCCTTCCCACACCCCCACCCGGATGTGTTTCCTAGCAACTAAATACCAGTTGCTAATCCCACCAAGCTAAAAACTCACTTGGTGATTTTCTTATCTCCCGATGATGTCTCTCACCTCCTCTACATTTCTATTAGCTCCTCCCTCCCAATTAATAGAGAAGCTAATAAGAGCCAAATGCAAAATGCCCAAGCCTTAGCCGTGTAAATGCTAGCCAAAAAAGTCCAACTCCTTTTACTCCTTTTGCAGCAACATTAATCCTTCATTGACAAATGGAAATAGAGTAAATGCTTTGGTAACATTTTTCTTCCCCTAAGCCTAGGCATGCAGCTAGCTCACCTTTTCTTTTTCTTTTTTCTCTTTTATTTTTATTCCATTGATTTTTATCACCTATCCTAACACTTTTTGTTAATTTGATCAATTTTGGAAGACTAAGGACTGTGCTTTGAGCTCCTTTATTGTTTATGTTTGTTTATTTATATGTATATCTAGCATTATGGCTCTGCCTGAATCTAATGGCTACTTCAAATCCGAAGCAATTTTGGTGCGTGAAACTTGGGACTTATTTGTGTGATAGCAGAATATATGCTGATTACTTCGGGTAAGGTGAAAAAAAAATGTAGCTGGGTACTTGAAGAGAACAGTTGAATAGTGCTAGTAGGATATTGCTAGTGGTAAAATGGCTTGTCATTTATAAATTCTTCGGGTAGAAGCGCTGCTGTTATGACAATGTAGGGAGGGAAGTTTCCATCATTTTTTGTATAATTTTATATTGGTATGAGTGTAGTATGTGTTGTTCTTCATTGTCTGTACACCATCTTGCAGTGCCTAACATACTGAGTGTATAGCTTATCTGGTGTTATTTTGGGTTTATGAATTCAGTTTTTCTTGAAAACTGAAATCAAGATTTTAGAAATTTTGTTTGGCTTCTTTAGTTTCCATATTTTAGGACTAAGATGATTAATGAAATTCAAATAATATCATTGTTCATATGGGCAATTTTTAACATTTGAGAACAAAGTCTTGGAAGCTTTGTATAATACCAAATGAGCCTGGTGTCTGCTTAGCTTCCTTTATATATGGAAGAATAGATCCATCCTTCACATCGAAGGTACTCTAACCAAGACCAGCATTTAAAATTAATGTCTTCTGATGTTTATCTTAGGGTGAATAAAGAAATCTTCAGTGACTGCGATTCATATGATTCTTGGAATCGATGTTTACCTACTATCGTTAAATCTAAATCACTACCTAAACAACGATAACATACTGCTTATGTTATGCTGAGTGCAGAGTAAATTAGTGTTTGGAAAGAAGTTCAGATTATGAATAAAGTGTGCCTAAACCTGAGTGGACACATAGCTTGCTGCAGTGTTACATGAATCTATCAATTTAGCCTTCCAAATTGGTATTGTGGTATGAGATCACATGGAAGAAGGATCTAGGTTACTATTGGAGTTTGAGCTGTCCCTATGAGGCTATGACATTGATTGGTTATATCCATGCATGGATTTATTGTGTTCTCGTTAGTAATTTGCGTCTACTATTTGCCGCTTCATCTGATAGTATGCCAAGGTCAGACATTTACAAATGATGTGCATGTTAGTATTATGGTGTATCTTTGTAAATTCAGGGAGTTGCATAGCATATTTTGTCAATGTTTCTGCTGTATTACAGCTGATTTATTTCATTGATAATTAGGGTTATCTGTGGCATACTTATCTGGTAGGCAATCGCCAAGTTGGCAGCAGTTTGGAACATATAGTCAGGATGATGTTGATGCGCTGCGGGCACTAGCTGAGGAGCCTGGAATAGTTGATCTATTCCTTACATATCCTTTTTGGTTATTTCTTTGTTGGTGTTTCTTTCTTAACCTCTCTTAATTGTCCACAGTTCTTAACCTATGCTTCTGTATGGTTTCCTTAACTAAGCAAACTAATGAATGGCCACATGGAGTAACAAATAGGATTGCAGCTGATGATATACCCCCAGGGATATCTGATTCTTCTGGTAGTGATTCTATTGTAGCAGATTTAGTAGCAGACATTAAACCTCGGTGAGTTATTTAAAGGTTTTCTTAAGACCAGTTGCTATCTGCTACATTGTTTTAAGCAGTTGAGTGTTATGTCTTTGTGCACGAAGCAGCAGGACATGCTGATTTACTCAATATGTTAGATCAACCCTTATCTTTGCCTCCCCCTTTTTGGGTTAACAGATGATTAGATGTTATGACTATGGTCTCTGTCCATCTCCCCTCACTCTCCTGTTGGGTTTTCTGATTTTGAATTTTCCACCTCACAGCTATCACATTTCTGGTTCTAAGGGTCTCTTCTATGCTCGGGAACCATATGTTAATATTGATGCTGTGCACGTGACCCGCTTCTTTGGTCTTGCTCCAGTTGGAAATAGAGATAAACAGGTTTGTCCTTGTCTGATCTATTATGTATTTCAAGTTACATGTGCATTGTTGTCCGATCTGGTTAGATTTAATTCAGAAGATTAAATCTACTCAATGGTCACGCTGAGTCCTGTGGTCCAGGTTTAGGCTCGCATCTAGCTGCTACTTGGTAGAAGTAATTTTATTTTTGTGAATTTTATCAAATTTTGTAATAGTTTCAGTACGTGGGATGCCTAATTTTGTTCTCTTGGTTGGTTTCTGTACACATTTAGTTTGTTATACTATATTTTTACACACTTGGTGCAGATTGTTCTTCAATCTGAACCTTCCCCTTCTAGATTCTTTTGACCATTAACCTACTAAAATTTTAAAAATATTGGAAGATGTTCAGTTAAGCCTATCTGGAAACCAAAAATGGTTCAATATCATGCATTTATATATTGCTAATGATAAGAAAGATGGCAAAAAGTAAAAAGACTGTAAAACTTTGCCCAGTAATGAATAATTATCTAAGAATTAAGAAGACCAGTTTTCGAATTCTTCTCAATTCAACCATCATAAGAAACCACCTGGATATTATGACTTATACACTCAAAGATACAAGCATGAATTCGAGTCCCTTTGCTAGTGATATTAATTATTAACTATATAAATCTAATTAGCAGTGGGAATTCGTTAGGGCAAGTAGAAAGGGAGGCCAAATTGGCAAGATCATGTGATCCAATTCCACGCTAATTATTCTTGGACTCACATTAGTGGGGCTAGATAGTTTTCATTCGACATGACAGATTTTGAAAAGCTTTAGAATGATTGTAAAGAGTAACTGATGCAACATACGAATAAAGGAGAGATAACAAGATATGGATATATCTTTATATTTATAAATGTGAAGTATATTTTGGGTATGTTTATTATTTTATAGGTGCACTATTGGCATATTTTAATATAGATAAAATAAAAATATTTAGTAGTATTTTATTGAGATTTAGTCCGTTAGGATAATATTAGGTTTTATATTTACATCCGTTTCTATTTTATATGTTAACATTTAGGTTTCCCGATGCTATCTAGCCTCTTAATTATATAAAGTCCTTAATGTAATAGGAGAAGGAAAACTATCAATAATATTTTAATTCAATTGAGTGAAATTGATATTTCTTTGTGTGAGACTCTTTGGTTATATATGAGCCACCACCCCCTCCCGGCCTTTACGAACTACTCTCGGAGCATCCTACATCAATTTGGTGTCCGAGCTTCTTGGATCTTGCCGCTGCCATTGTCTTTGCTATTTTATTTGATTACCCTTATAACCAAAAACAATAGAACTCAAGAAAAAAATTTGCCAGCAGATGCTATTTTTCCCTTCTTTTTGTGTCAATTTTCAGACCTACCGATCCTCCCCCAGCCTCAAAAAGAGAGAACTTTCTCGTATTGACCTTTCTGTGTGCTCGGGTTTCGGACACCAAAACCGAAAATCCCTCGAGTTAGGCAATGTCTCACATTCATGTGTAGCTTCTTGAGACTCCTCTGGTGTAGCCCGTATAAATTCAGCGCTCTCTACAATTTCAACCTGAATACGACCATTATGACCTTGGGCTTCATTCTCCTTGACTTGCATAATTTCATCCATAGCTTGGAATAGTGTAATTTAGGGAAATCTGAGATGCACGTCTCCTATACCCTTGAAGGGATAACTTGAGCAGCGGATGAAACAATGTTACTCATAGATCAAGTGCGAGAGAGCATGGAAACAAGAAATTCCAACAAGAGATCATCGGGTTCATCAAAGATACCAATGAGGATGGACTCTATGCATGCAAGCTTAATACGAGAACGATCATCTTTTATGGATGCCAGATTATAGTGGAAAATATCCAGCACATATGCATTGCATTCAAGATCTAATCACATCTCATAATATTTTAACTTTAGTCATAATCTCGAGTATTACGTGAAGCCTATTATGAAATGATTGCTAGCAGTATCAGGTAAGGCTTGAAAAGATGATACAATGATCTGGACAGATTTCTTCATTCCCTCATTTTTGAAAGGGGGATTTGGTGCTGTGCTGTGAATGAGCTCAGAGAAGCATGAAGCAAGAGAAATATGAACATCAAGACTTGTCGCGACACTTTTGATATCACTAGCCCATCTGGTATAGATTTTGAAACGTTTGTTGTGCTTGAGACAAAAGACTTCCAACTATGTCCGACAATCGGATAAGGTATTTGGACGATGAAGGGGAAGTCAGCAAGTGAGTTCCAGCCTTTGACAGTTTGGCTGTGAAGTTCTTTTCTGAGTAACCATTCTGGTTTCAATGATCCATGTCAACAACATAAATTTGATGGCAACATAGAACAAAATGTGACAGCGGCGGCGGCAACTCAAACAAGTGGACAATAACCCAATCAAAACACTCGAACAGAGGCGATACTCAGCACCAAATCAAGAGCAAGACAGGGCCTGAAACAGATGTTGACCATGAAGTGAGTGGAGATGAACCACAACAGGAACAATTCCAGCAAATAGTAGTGGGTGGTGACAATGAGAAACCACTTGTGGGATGGCTGATCCCCTCTGTTAGGGACTGGAGGGTCAGGCTCTATAGACTAAAGACTAACCGACTAACTGACTAGTGGGATGGCTGATCTTAGGGTTTTGGGAGTGGTCAAGGGCGGAGGCGGCATAGTGGTGGTCGATCGGAGGGGAGGTGATAGGTCACTGGTTGATGTATGACGCTCGAGGCTTTGAGAGCAATTACTACAAAGGAATTGATGTAGGACGCTTTGAGAACAATTCCTGTTGGAAGGGGTGCTTTATAGAGGACTAATCAATCTCACACAGAGAAACTCAAAATTACTATCAACACACTGGAGAAACTCAAAATTAATATCAATTCTTATTCGTAGTTTGCGTTCTCCAATTATATAAAGAGGTTTATATAATTAAGAGATAAGCTAATATTAAGAAACCTAAACATAAGATATAGAATATAAATGATAGAGAACGGGAAGTGCAAACGGGAAGTGCAAACGGGAGAAGAAGGGATTTAGAGGGGAGTGAAGAATTAGAGAGGGAAAGAGGAAGATTTAGAGGAGAAGAGAGGAGGAAATTAGCATCTCGATGCTTGATTCATATTCATTTGATATTCAATATCGTTAATAAGACTTTAACATTCCTAATTTATCGCAAGAGAGCTTGCAGGTGGCCTTAAATCAAGTAAGAAAAATAAAGCAAAACTCCTTCCCTAAGCAATAAAAGCAAAACTCCTTCCCCAATCAACACATTTAAACCTCATAAATTTCCTTGTTATTATTTTTAATGTTTTCCCTAAAATAAACTTTTCTAAATCCATCATTTCTCCTCGGATTGGAAAAACTCGCCCTGGAGAGTTTTCATGGTGATACTTACAAAGTAGATCGAGAGCTATGCGGCGGAGATCATCTTAACTTAGCCACAAGTTGTCCGATTGAGGTCCGACCTTTCTAGCGAACTAAAAGCGCTCAAAACCTCCATCGGCATTACTAAGAGCATTACTAAGAACTGCAACTTCTATTATAACTTCAACATCATCAATGGAGATGACTCAATAGGAAGCAACTTAGGCACCGAAACCGAAGAAGTTGTCTGGGACAGTTGCAGAAAATGTGGTAGGCTCAAAAGTACCACAATAAAGTGTCAAACCCTCACCAATAAAGATAGGACTAATAGATAAATTAGGAGGTAAGTCAATCAAATATGCATTGGAGCCAAGACGTTTCAAAATGTGATAAGGCTTGAAAGAGCGTTTCGAAATCTTTCAAGACGAATTCGGCCCATCACATAATCACCCTCATTAAACTCTAGCTTCCTATGATGCACATGAGTTGTAAGTTTATAATTTTCATTACTTTGTGCAATTTTTTGTTCAATATCGGCATGAAATTCATGAATGTGTTTAGCAAATGTTTCGGCAAATTCACCTAGATGAGAATCAATAGGCAAATGGCACCAAATCAATTGGAAGTTGAGGAATAACACCATGCACAACTTCAAATTTTTGCCGATGGACTTGTTCACAACATTGTTATAAGCAAATTCAAGGAGGCAAAATCAAATCCCAAGAGTTTTTCGCCGAAAAGACACCTAAGAAGGTTACAATTTCAAATTAGTGTCAAATAGTTTCCACAATATCCTCCAAAAATGACTCACAAATTTAACATCCGTATTAGGCACAATAAAAGAGGGCAAACCATTTAGATTTCCTTGAAGAATAACCTCCCAACATGGGATGCATAACACGTTTACTACAAGGGATGAAATGTGCCATTTTAAAAAATCTATCCACCACAACAAGAATGCAATTATAACCTATAGCAGTTCGAGGAATATGTAGGACAAAGTCCATGCTAAGGTCTTTCCATGGAGAATGTGGGACATGTAGGGAGTACATAATCTAGTGTTTTGCTTCCTAGCTTTTGCAAGCGAGAGACACAACTCAAGCCACATCTTTTAGAGAGGGCCAAAAGAAACGGTCGATAACTGAGACTAGTAGTCTTATCCCTACCCAAATGACAACCAAGGCCTCCATCGTGCAATGCCCATATCGAAATTGCGAAGTGAATGTGAGGGCAATTTGGACCTATAAAACAAGTAACCATCCACAATCATATGGTCAACAAAGTCATGGGGGTTGGGGGTTGCAATACCTCATAATAAGTTATAGCAAAGTCGGGGCATGAGGTATAGTGATCTTTCATCTTTTCGGATCTTGGTCCATCTATGCAACATAAGTCCTATTGCGACAACGACAAAGGAGTAATCTTGAAGGAGCTCGTCCGACTTAGCATGTTTTTTTAAGCTTCTTTTGGTTATTAATGAATTTTAAAGTATTGTGATCTCTCCAAAGAACAAATTCCGTAGGAAGGAGATAGTATTCCTAATGTTCCAAACAACGCACTAAAGCATAAAACTCTTTCTTATAGGTGGTGTACGTGTCTCTCCTAGTACCATCGAGTTTCTCACGAAAGTATGCTATTGGTGTCCTTCTTCACTTAAAGCTCCTATCCCAACCGTGAGGCATCACAAGCAACTTCAAATACTTTAGAAAAAATGAGGATGGCGCAAAACAGGGCCTTTGTCATTTACTTTTTAATCGGCTTTGGAGGAAGTTCCTCCATAGATTTAGTACACTTAAACTCACCTTTTCTCATGGAGTGAGTAATAGGAGGCATAATGGAACTAAAATCCTTGACAAAGTGCTTATAGAAAGTAGCTAACCCTTGGAAACTACGCACTTCGAAATGGTTTTCGGTCAGGCGACTCTACTCTATGTCACGGGACGATAATTTACTCGGACTTAGTAACCGTGCGGCGCTAGCAAACTAAACCCGAGACCCTTTTTGTAAGCTTGCTAGTAAGCCTTGATGATGCTTGACTTAAACTTGAGAGAGCTAAGTAAGCAATGACACTTAGAGAGAGTGAGAGTTTGGGAGAATGCTTTGTATTGAACTCTTGGAATTGATGGATACAAATGAGGACCCCATGGGGGTATATATACATGGCCACCTCCTCAATGGACGGTGGAGATCTAATTGATCCAACGTCTAAGATTGTGTATCTAGAATTCTCTATATAAATATCCATATATCTACATAAGTGTAGAACATTCTAGAACTTGGGAGTCCTTGGTGGAACCAAGGAGAGAACTCTAGAAGATTCCGAGTTCTTCCGGAGCGTTCCGTGACATCCTCCCCCACCTATTCCGGCGACGTCCTCGTAGCCTTAGCATCTTCGAACGCTTGTATTTGCTCCTTGAACCGCCACAAGTTCGGATGGGCTCCAGCCTTGCTTCGCTATCTCGGTAGTCCCTTCCACTTGACGAGCAACTCATGTGTTGGAGGCTTGTTTTGGTGACGAACCACTCTATCGCCTAGTACCTCCTTTACTTGTTTGTCATGTTGCACCGTTATGCCCATCGGTGCTCGTCGAGAGATGCCCCTATTTGGATCCACTTGGTCTCCATGGTAAGGCTTGAGTAGACTTACATGGAAGACGAGGATGATACTTGATTTTCGGAGGCAACTCTACTTTGTAGGCTTGTGCCCCAACCTTCTTAAGGATGGGGAAGGGTCCTTCGTATCTCCGGATAAGTCCTCGATGTCGACCATTCAACCTCGCGTGGTTGTACATCTTGACGAGGAAAAGGTCCCCAACTTGGAACTCTCGTGGGCGACGCTTCTTGTCGGCCCATTTCTTCATCTTCTTGGAGGCTTTCTCCAAGTAAGCCGCGCCATGTCGGCTTGATCATTCCAGATCCTTTGCGAACTTGAAAGCGAGCGGGCTTGGACCCTTGTAACTCGTGGCGATCATGCTCGGAGTCGGAGGTCGTTGCCCGTAACAATCTCGAACGGACTCCGGCCGGTGGACTCACTTCTCGTAGGTTGTACGAGAACCGAGCTACATCAATTAGCTTCGCCCAATCTCGTTGATTGGCACACACATAGTGCCTCGGGTAAAGCTCCAAAAGTGCATTCACCCGCTCCGTTTGTCCATCGATCCGAGGGTGAAAGCCGGTGGAGAAGTTGAGTTTGGACCCCATGAGCTTGAATAGCTCCGTCCGTAAACGACCCGTAAAACGAGTGTCCCGGTCACTCACTATCGAATGCGGCGAGCCCCAATACTTCACCACGTGCTTGAAGAACAGTTGGGCGGCTCGCTCTCGCTGAACATTCCTTGGGTTCGGGAATGAAAGTGGCTTACTTGGAGTACCGGTCTACCACCACAATAACCCACTGCACCCATCACTCGTGGGTAAGCCCACGATGAAGTCCATCGAGACACTTTCCCATGGTCTCTCGGGAATGGGAAGTGGCTCTAAGAGTCTCGCGGGAGCTCTTTGTTTAATCTTGTCCTACTCGACACACAAGACAAGTCCTCATATAGGCCTCCACATCATCCTTCAAGTGAGGCCAATAATAAGAGTCGCTCACAAGGGCGAGCGTTCGGTGTAACCCCGGGTGTCCCGCCCACTTGCTATCGTGACATTCCTTAACGACTTCCCTTCGCGAGGTTGTCGTAGGCGAGCACGTAAAGTCGTTTGCCTTTTGTGAATACGAGGCCATTTTCAACCCAAAATCTCCTTGTCTTGCCTTCCCGCACGAGGTTGATGATGGTCCGGGCCAAGCGATCGTGCTTAAGCCCCTCACGAATCCGGTCCCTCAAGTTGCTTTGAGGTCGGCTTATGTCGGCAAGCTCCCCTTTCGGCTCAAGGCGTCGGCCACCGGATTAGCTTTGCGGATTTGTACTCCGGTTCGTAGTCAAACTCGCCGGAAATCTTGCCACCTCGCTTGCTTGGGAGTGAGCTTCTTTGTGTCCGGAAGTAGCTCGTGGCAACGTTGTGCTGTCTTGATGACGAACTTACTCCCTAGCAAGTAATGTCTCCGAGTCCGGAGACAATGCACCACCGCTGTCATCTCTTTCTCCTACACCGTGTATCGCCTCTCGGTATCATTAAGCTTCCGACTTTCAAAGGCAATAGGATGACCTTCTTGCATTAAAACTCCGATGGCGAAGTCGGAAGCATCCGTGTGCAGCTCGAACGGCTTGTGAAGGTCGGGAAGAACTAGCACTAGCTCTTCCGTGATAGCCTTCTTCAAGGCTTCGAACGCTTGTTGGCACTTCGACCTCCAAGCCCATCCTCTTCCCTTCTTCAACAAGTCGGTGAGAGGAGCGGCGATCGCGGAATAGCTTTGAATGAACCGCCGGTAGTAGTTCACCATGCCAAGGAAAGATCTTAACTCGGTGACCTTAGTGGGTGGCTCCCACTCTTGTATGGCCTTCACCTTGGAAGGATCCATCCGAATCCTTCCCTTGCCGACAATATGACCCAAGAAAGGCACCTCCTCTTGGGCGAAGGAGCACTTCTCCTCTTGGGCGAAGACGTAGAGTTGGTTGTCCCTCAAAGTCGAGAACATTCTCGACTTTCTGCAAGTGTCCCACATGCTCCTCCAAGTTTTTACTATAGATGACAATATCATCTAAGTAGACAACGATGAAGCGATCAAGGTAAGGAGCAAGTACCTTATTCATGAGGGTGCGGAATGTGGCCGGTGCATTCGTGAGGCCAAAGGGCATGACCAAGAACTCGTACGATCCGTAGCGTGTGACGCATGCCGTCTTTGCCTCGTCCCCTTCGGCTATGCGGACTTGATATTACCCACTCCTCAAGTCCAACTTGGTGAAGTACCTTGCATCTCCTAGTTGATCGAATAGATCATCAATGCGCGGAATCGGGTACTTGTTCTTGATGGTAATCTTGTTAAGTGCCCGATAGTCGATGCACGGACGAAGGGACCCATCATGCTTCTTTTGGAAGAGGACCGGCGCACCATAGGGCGATTTCGAGGACGGATGTATCCAAGCATCCAACAATTCCTTCGCTTGTCTCCGTAGCTCCTCAAGCTCCGGAGGTGCCATGCGGTAGGGGTGAATGCAGGTGGTTTTGCCCCCGCTCTAACTCGATGGCATGGTCCACTTCCCGCCTTGGAGGAAGTTTCTTCGGTAGCTCGACGGGCATCACATCTTGAAAGTCGTCTAGCACCTCCCGGACGACTTTGGGAGCTTGGATATCCTTAGCCTCCTCATCCTCCTTGAGGGTGGCGATGAAGGTCGGTTCCCTCTTCTTGATGCCCTTAGAGAATTGAAGAGCGGAGAGCATTTTCCTTTCATCGATCTCCCTCTTCATGGGGACAACACATGGCTGCCCCGTTTCCATGATACACATGGTATTGGTGTAAGGCACCAAGAATGCCTTCACCGTATCAAGGAAATCTATGCCAAGATAAAATTACTTATCATCTAGGGGAGCAACAGTGATGTCGGCCTTACCTTTCCATCGGCCGATTCGAATCTCGGTGTTACGCGCAACACCTTCAATTGGGAGACTCCTCGCGTTGACCCCCTCGACGAAGCCCCTCTCCTTAGTGTAGGAGAGGCCAATCTCCTCGGCAAGCTCCTTGGCCATGTAGACCGTATCGGCTCCCGTATCTAACATTGCTTGTAGTGGCTTGCCGTTAATGTGGGTTTTCACGTACATGCGTCCACGAGGCCGGCCCTCCACTTTGGCTTGAATGGCATTGAGAAGCCTCATGGAAGAGAGCTTCTTCTCCTCTTATCGCTCTTCTTCCATGACTAGAGCGCCAAGCTTGCCCCTTTTGGACACTCAAAGACTCGGTGAGGCCCGTTGCAAAGGAAGCAAGAGATTTCCTTCTTGGTGTGTCCCTCCTTGGACTTCCCCTTGTCCTTGTAGGAGGACGGTTTTCCCTTCTTAGGAGACTTGTCACGGTCTCCCCCACTTTTGCTCGTGATCCGCCTTCTTGCTTTGTCCCTTCGAAGACATGAATTCGTAGAGCGACTCGGCGGCAGCAATTGCGGAGGCAAGGTCTTGTACTCCTCGTCTCTCTAATTCCATCCTGGCCCATCCACATAGGCCGTCGAGGAAGAAGCATAAGGCATCTTGGTCTCCAATGGAGGGAATTTCCAAGCGTAATTCTTGGAATTCCTTCACATATTCTCGAATGTGACCCTCCTTATGTTGGAGGTGTCGAAGCTTAACTCACGCTTCCCGCCGGGCATCCGTGGGGTAGAACCGCTTCTTGAGTTCTTCCTTGAATGCCTCCCATGTGGTAACAGGTCGGACCCTCTATTGACGTCGTCACATCGACGTCGCCACTAGACAAGAGCCAGTATCTTTAAGAAAGAGGGAAGCATTACTCACCTTAAGGTCGTCTCCCTCGATGCATGAGGCTTTGAAGTAAGCCTCGAGTCCCCACAGGAAGTTGTCAATCTCCTTGGCACTCCCGGCTCCCTTGTAGTCCGGAGGCTTAGATGCACTCATCCTAGGGCGGTCGCTCCCTGGATCGACCCATCGTTGGCCACCGCGGCCGTGCACAACTTCATTTGTGCCTTCGATTCCTCCATTTGCTCCCGTTGAACATCGAGAGCGGCCTTGAGTTCACTATCTTTGGCCTCCACTGTGGCTTTCGTGGTGGCCACCTCCTTGGTGAAGTCCGAGACTACCGCATTGAGGGCCAATCGCATCTCTTCCTTGAGCTTCTAGTCATCCTCCTTAGACTCGAGCTCCCCGACACTCCGAGTCGGGGTGTCGACTTCTTCCCTTAAGCCGTCAAGGATGCTATACGATTGGGCAACCCTCTCCTCGAGAGCGGCAACGGCCTCCCGGGACTTCTCCCGGCCCTTCTTGCCCCCTTGTGGTTGTTGGCCTCCTTCGATGATGCTCGACATTCTTGCCAAAACTTTGGCTCTAATACCAACTCGTCACAGGATGATAATTTACTCGGACTTAGTACCCGTGCGGCGCTAGCAAACTAAACCCGAGACCCTTTTTGTAAGCTTGCTAGTAAGCCCCGATGATGCTTGACTTAAGGTTGAGAGAGCTAAGTAAGCAATGACACTTAGAGAGAGGGAGAGTTTGGGAGAATGCTTTGTATTGAACTCTTGAAATTGATGGATACAAATGAGGACCCCATGGGGTATATGTACATGGCCACCTCCTCAATGGACGGTGGAGATCTAATTGATCCAACGGCTAAGATTGTGTATCTAGAATTCTCTATACAAATATCTATATATCTACATAAATGTAGAACACTCTAGAACTTGGGTGTCCTTGGTGGAACCAAGGAGAGACTTTTAGAAGATTCCGGGCTCTTCCGGAATCAAGGAAAGAACTCTAGAAGATTCCGGGTTCTTCGAGAGCGTTCCGTGACATATAGCTTTAACCTTTTCGGAATGTGCGTAAATCCCCTTATCGGAACCAACAAGCCCAAGGAAGACAAACTAATATTGCAAATAGAACACTTTGCCAAATTTATGTATAGCTTTTTAGCTCAAAGAACCTCGGGAATAACCTCAAGTGTTTGAGGTGTTCTTCCGTGGAAGGGTTGTATATTAAAATATCATCAAAGTACACCTCCAAAAACATCCCAATGAAAGGACAAAGAATATGAGTCATGGTTCTCATGAACATATTAGGAGGATTGGTTAACCCAAATGACATTACTAACCACTCAAATAGTCCATCCATCGAGAGTCTTAAATGCGGTTTTCCATTCTCTAGGTCTAATTCTCAACTATGGTATCCTGCCCTAAGATCAATCTAAGAAAACCACTGGGGATCCGACATTTGATCCAACATGTCATGAAGTCCGGGTATTGGAAACCTATATTTCACGATCTTGTTGATGGCTCTACAATCAATATACATTCTCCAAGAACCATCTTTCATATGAGTCAAGAGTGCGAGAACAAGACATGCACTAAGAGTGTGTTGAATGAAACCCTTTTGCAAGAGCCCATCCACTTCTCTATTCAATTCCTCATGTTCTTTAGGATTTATCCTATAATGATGTAAGTTAGGTAAGGATGATCCTGGGCCAAGGTCTATGGCATGCTTGAATATCCCTCATGGGAGGTAGCGAGGAAGCTCACGAGGGGACACATCCTTAAAGTTCTTGAGGGGACACATCCTTAAAGTCATCAAGAACTAGTATCACAAGAAAACAGAGGTCGAGCCTTGACCACTATTGTAAGCGATGTGGTAGATTTTCAACAGAAAATGCAACTTTTTAGTTCCTCTTTTAGCATAAGAGGGATTAGAGTTAGTTCCTTTGGTCTTATTATACACTCTGTAGGTGGAGTAGGAGTTAATCTAATCCTCTTTCCAATATGAGTGAACAAGTAAGTGTTGTCTTTTCCAAAATTAGTGGCATTTTTATCATAAATCTAGGACAACGCAACAAAATGTGAGCAATATCCATAGGAAAAACATTACATCCGACCTTCAAAATATGCACCTAATTAGAAAGGGACTTCACACTTTTCATAAATGGTGAAAGATGTCTTGTCAACCCAAGTAACTTTAAGACTTTAAGAGGAGTGGAATAGGGTACAAGCTTAAGGTCGAGAAGTTTAACAGTCTTAGAAATGACATTTATGGAACTACCATTATCGGTGACTAAACAAAAAATCTTGTCACCATAAAGCATTTTAGTTTTAAAGATAGTAGTACGTTTCCAAGAATCACAATTACGAGAAGAAAGAAAACACCTCATGAGAGTAAGATGACTCTCTCTCTCTCATCTTCTTCTTGTTCACTCTCCGTATAGGTTCATCACTTTCGAGGTTTTGTGATCCTATGGCAAGGGCATGATTGGGACGAGTAGCTCGATGACCTCTCACATGACACTTTCGGCATACCGAAGGTGAATTGAGGAGCTATTCTTCGCGAAGCACCGGACTGTAGAGGTTGTGCTCGACACTTAGGAAACTTGTGGTCGACTCTTAAGAACAATGGTCTTTGTGAGTAAGAAGTCTGCTAAAAGGTGACACTTTGAGAGGACTTAGGCTGCTCGGCCGGGAAGTTCACCTATGAGAGTAAGAATGATTTTGTACTTCTCTATCTCTAAAGCCTTTTGGTAAGCCTCCATCAAATATTCAGGTTGGTGCAAGCTCACATCTCCCTTAAGGTCATCTCTAAGTCCATTAATGAACCTAGTCGAGTTGCGCATTGTTCTTCTCCTAGAATACACTTGACTTTCATTTCTTCAAATTCAGCGTACTAGTTGGACACACTAACAAACAACAACTCGGACACACTAACAAACAACAATTGTTTCAGGTTCAACCAATCATTCAACATTTGCCTTTTGTGGAACAAAGACAAATATTTTTCTTTCAATTTTTGTTTCATTTCAACCCATAAAGTTATAGGTGGTTCGCCTAGGTGGTCTATCTCTCTTTGGACACTTCGCAAATATTTCTTATCACTTCACAGTCATGCCAAAATTTAAAGTAGCCCTCTAAGCGATCTAACCAATCTATAGATGCATTGGGATCATATCTACCATCGAAATTAGGAACATCAATCTTAACCTTTCTAGTCACATCAAAAGGATCATCATGACTCTAGTTTCTCGTATATCCTTGTTCTCTTCTAGGTGAAGGCTCGGTTTAAAATATCTCAAGCGCACAAAAGAGCAAAGGGTCTTCGGCGAGGCTTTTTGGAACGAGGCGCACTAACTAAAAAATGCTCGAGTTTGATTACCAAGTAATATTTTTGGTCGAATATGCTAGATGACGACATCAAATAAGTGATTAGATACTATTGTAACTACGAAAAATATCACAAAGAGTCTTAGATTGTGATAAAACAATGAATTCGCTACGATTTTCACCAAAAAGCAAACATAAGAAAGGAAAAAGAGAGAGGGAGACAAAAAGAGAGAAAATAGCAAATAAACAGAAACAATCCAGGTGAGGCACATGAGGCTCACGAGGCACAATTGCGTGCATAGGGCTTTCCGGAGGGGCTTGGCTAGACCCCTTTGATGGTGCAAGGGGTGGGCTTCAGGTTGCTTTTTAAAACTAAGGGTGAAGGGTGCCTATAATGTTGACCTCGGTACCTATCTCTAGAGCGATAAGGTATCGACTCATCATAACCATCTTAGTAGTAGTCCTCATCTCCAACATCGTGAGGACTAGGATTGATGACTCCGGGTTCAGGCCCTTTTGAGGTACGGATCCCATCATGCCTTCCAAGAATAGAGTTCGTGGTCTTTGGGTTACATGCAAAGTTGACACCAACAAGTCAGCTTCCACAAGGACGGACACTGCTAGAACCAGCCATATTCTGCACACATTGAGACAAGTACTCTAGTTTCTGTTCTAGTTAGTGAAATTTCCATGAATACCATCTAATGAATTGGTTGAAATCCATGACGGTATTTTGGAGACTTTGGACTTGACATTCTACCACGAGTGGTATGATGGTGGTTACTCCATCCTTTGTCTCAATTGACTCGTACTTTTTAGTCCATTTAGCTTCCAGTTTTTCAAAAGCAAGCATTCAAAGCATTTAAAGAGTTACGGACCTCAACAAAATCATTTTTAGTTGACTTGTTGCGTTCTTTCATTCTTTTGTCAAATTCTTCAAGTCCTTTACCAATTCCATCGGTTCTTTGTTCTAGTGCAATTGTTCTAGTGAAGGCATGCAAACAAATTTCTTTTTTTTTTTTTTGGACACCAACAAATCAGCACAAAATACATAGGTAACTCAAAACTATAAATTACTCCTAAAACAGAGTAACAAAGACAAACATGCAATTATCCTAATTGCCCTGACTTTTCTTTTTTCTTTTGAAGACAGAAAATAATTTGAGCTTCAAGCAAATAATCGACAACCTACTAATTACCAAAAGTCCTAAAATCCAAGCAAGAATTTAAACAATACCAAATTAAATTCGACCTCTTTGATTTCCATGGTCACAGTAGCCCTGTGACTCAGGGTCAGCATGCAGCAGGAACCAACAGAACCTACCTGGCACTTCCAGAATCACACAACAGCTCCCTCCTTGAAAACAGAGGAAATGAACAGTAAACATAGCAGTACAGACAAGAATCAGCAGCAACCCTCCGGCGAGGAGTGGTGGTCGGCGATGATGATTGGTTGTGTGCTGGGATGGGATGAGCGGTTGCGGCTGGTGGAGATGGGTGGGAGTGGTTTGCAGTTCTGGGGTTCGAATTTCTGAGACAGTAGGGTTTTTTTCGCTGTTTCAAACTTTCTGGGTTAGGCAGGCTGCAGAATTAGGATGGTTTAGGAATTAGGAATCGGGAACTTGCTGTGATACCAACCTGATAGAGAACGGTAAGGGGAAAAGGGAGAAGAAGAGGGGATTTAGTGGGGAGAGAAGAATTAGAGAGGGAAAGAGGAAGATTTACAGGAATTACTCATTTATAGCAAAAGAGCTGGGAGCTTCTTACAAAAACCTGGGGACTTGAATCAAGTAAGACAAAATAAATGAAACTCCTTTCCCAAGCAACAAAAGCAAAACTCCTTTCCCAAGCAATACATCTAAACCACATAAATTTCCTAATTATGTTGTTTAAACTTCTTAAATAAATTTTTGTAAATCCATCAATAAAAGTATATAAATATAGAACCTAATATTATCCTAATTGACTAGGAAACTAAATCTCGATAAGATACTACTACCTATCTTCAAATATGTCAATAATAAACCTACGAAAATAATAAAAATAACAAAATGTATTTCACATCAGACAAAATAGATATATTTATATCTTCTTATCTCTCCTTTATTCTTATTTTGGATCATTCTCCCCCTGTTGCAAATAACTTGACCTCGAGTTTTGAAATGAACTATAATTGGGGACGAAGAAGATAGAATTGATTCAACTTCATGATAGATTTCCTGAAATTCAACCCTTAAACTATGCTACCATGCTAGTAACCTTGTAATTGGATGAAGTTCAATTTTCACAAAGAAGTCTTTAGGAATGAAGTCAACATTTTCAACAACTCCTTGTGTCAAACTAATGTCTTCTGGCAACAGTCTCAAAATAGTCTCTACTTGCACTTTCTTTTCAGCCGGTTGCACATCCTCTTTAATGACTTCCCTTGAAAAACTTCCTCATCCATATCCGCTTCCTTTTTAATTGCCTCACCCACCCACAAACCACCGAGAGTCAACTTGAGGAACATCACTGTTTGAAACATTGACATTGTTGTCTACAA
Organism: Talinum fruticosum; assembly: GCA_021018815.1. NCBI lineage: Eukaryota > Viridiplantae > Streptophyta > Magnoliopsida > Caryophyllales > Talinaceae > Talinum > Talinum fruticosum. The sequence continues at coordinate 270,558 of JAITYX010000073.1, read as the reverse complement.
TTTGTTCCTTTGTCATTTGGAAATCTTCTTTGCTAGACTCCTCAAAAGTGTCCTTATCATCCTCAATGAAGGCTTACCTATAGTCTGGATCATGGTAGGCTGGACGTTCATCCAAATAATAAACTTGCGGTTCCCTAGGAAACTTGGAAGGCGAATCTACATAATCATTCTTGGGAATTTGCCAAGGTATCAAAGGAGCTTTAGGAGGTTTATAGTCCAACAACCACATATAAGTTCACTAGCAAAATAGAGATCCAATTCACAACAACCTTCATAAATTTGATGCAATTGGAGCATCGAGAAAGCATGTACAACATCTTCCTATGAATAAAAATTCACTCGAACATGAAAATCACCCATTGTTTGAAATATAGCTATGTTTTTAACATCCCTGTAAGGAGAGAAAATGCGGTACAAACATGTAACAAGAACTTCTTTATCAAGAATGATTGCACATAAATCTCGGTGATGTTTTTCACACCAATCTGTTATTGCTGTAAGCAATACCCTTAAGCAATGGAAAAACTATCAAATATGTTGGCATGAAAGTGGTGAACATGAACAGCTTATGAACAGCAGCGAAAGCAGCGAATCTAGGCACCAGCAAATTGGGCAAAAAAATCAACGCGGGCAGTAGCTCGTCATCTGGAAATTCCTTTGTTTTTTTGGAAATTTGGAAATCAACTAGAATGAAAAGAAAATGTAACTGTTGGATCAAAAGCTCTAGCACCAGTTTGATGTAGATGCTCTGAGAGCAATTCCTACAAAGGGATAGATGTAGGATGCTTTAAGAGCAATTCCTATGGGAAGGGGTGGCTCACGCAAACCCATGAATCTTACTCGAAGAAACTCAAAATTCAATACCAATTCTAATTCATAGTCTGCCTTCTCCAATTACATAAAGGGGTTTTATATAATTAAGAGATTAGCTAATATTAGAAAACCTAAACATAAGATATAAAATCTAAAAACATAGAAATATATAACCTAATATTATTCTAATGGACTAGGAAACTAAATCTTGATAAAGTACTACTAAATATTTTTATTTGACTCTTCTAAAATACCATATATTATCCTATACTAAATTAACTTAAAAATATCAATTAAATACACTAATTTTCCATACCAAGATTATTCCCTAATCTCCTTATTGCAGGCTTTGTTCCTTTTATCTTCATCTCCCATCACTAGTGGCTTGGGGATTTGGGAACTTGAATTAATGGTGTTTTGCTGGTTGCGCGTGCGCTAGGGATTTATGGTTCTGATTTATTTATTTTTGGTCTTTTATTAATCTGGCAGTGTGGGGAAGGAAAGATCAGAATGCAAAGAGATGACAGCAGTTAGGATTTGGGATCCAAGGCTCTGACACCAAATTTGATGTAGGATGCTCTGAGAGCAATTCCTACAGGAAGAGGGTGGCTGATACAGAACCAAAGAATGTTGCAGGGAGAATATCAAATTCACATGATTCAATTCAAGTTCAAATATCATTCATAGTTTGCCTTCTGCTATTACATAAAGGGTTTTATACAATTAACAACTAGCTAGCGTTAGGAAATCTGAATGATAACATATAAAATAGAAAAAGATGTAAATAGAAAACCTAATATTATCCTAATGGATTAAATCTCGATAGAATACTACTAAATATCTTTATTTTACCTATATTAAAATATGCCAATACTAAGACTAGAAAATTATAAATTATTGAAATATACTTCACACATGCAAATATAGAGATATATCCATATTTTCTTGACTCTTCTTTATTCTTATCTTGCATCAGTAATTTACTGGTTGAGGGAGACTGGTGAGAAAAATGAGGAATGTCATTCTTATCTTTTTCCACATCTGACCCATTTTTGCTGGGCTCCTCACCCCTAAGCCAGATTTTAAGAAGTTCTGCTGCTGCAGATGGAAAAGCAGGCACCAAACTGAAAATCTGAATGTTAATTAGGCATATCAGAGCTCTAATGGTCATGCTTTTGCTTGAATATTCAAAGAAACCTGTGAACTGTGGTTGAGTAACCAAGCCAGTTCGAACCTAGTGTTGGATAATCTTGAGTCATGTAGTCGGGGAGCAGGGTGAAAAGGCTATGTCTCAGCCTCATATTTGGCATTTAATTACCCCGTTAAACTCAAAAAGTTTCAGACAAAGAATCAGCATTGTCAGCCATTATTTGGTTTGAGTTAGGATCCATTTGGTGTTCAACTGATGTCTTCGGTCCTCAGTTTTAACCCAAACCTTAACACCAGCCTTTTTAATGAAACAGTAACTAATTTATGGTACATCTTGCCCCAGGGGCAGGAGCTTCTACACCCCTTGTGGACAAGTCTTTGACTGATAGGCTTGGAACATATGCATGCACAGCTCATGATTTATCTTCATTTACATTACTAGAAAAATCAAGAGAAGACAGTGCAGATAGAAAAATTTTGAAGATAGTAATTAAACTAGAGTTTAGTCATACTTATCTAACAAGCAAATGGAACTGGAAAAGATGAGGCTGATGAGCAAAGTCTGAACATGAAAGTATTCTTCATAGTAAGTTAACATTATGAAGAGTAATTGTGAAAAGAGAATTGTAGTCGCCTAGTTGAGGAAATAAAAGTTGAATCTGGATATGTAAGAAGTCAAATTGATGTGCTTTAGTGCTGAGTACTAATAGATCATTCTGAAAGTAGTGTTTTGGACTGGTAATCATTTCGAACATGGTCAATAACCATGGGCTGTAGACCTTGTGAATATGATAGGTTATGTTTCTTTATCGGTAGAATTATATAGGACAATGACACCCAGTATGGCATCCACTCAAGACGGGTCCAGGAAATTCAAATGTACGCTGTCTAACCTACACGCAAAAATGCTGTTTCCAGGAGGGGAGGGAGGGGGCCTTGGATTCTGATGTAAATTTTATTAATAATAAAACCAGTCACTGTTCTGTTTTTCTGATTTTTTGGGGTTTCAACATAGTATACTTTCTCATATAAATTTGGCATAGATGGACATTATATTTATCTTTGCTGAAGTCATATGATCTGGTTTATGTCATGAAAGCGTTTGAAGGGTATGATTTCTACTCTCAAGACCTTTGCTTGATGGCTAAACATTGTGAGGGCCTGTTCTCGGAAGCCTAATTTCTTCTAACTAAACTAGATTTACGACGACTTCATAGTCCTTGCAGTTTCTTCCAGTTTTCCGACTAAATAAATGTACGATTTCTTAGACTCAAGAGAACAGGTCGTAAGTATGGAGGTTATCCCACAAAGAAGCAATCTGTGCTATTATTTGGAATCTGTCCTATTATTCTTTCTTTTCTGTTGAGGTGGGGGTGGCAAGGTAGGTGGACCTTCATTTTCCAATTGCAGTCCATGAGAAGTTTTGATTAGGATTCAGAAAATATACATAGAAAGGCAACAAATGAATCCTCCGGGATTTTTTTTTCCTAAACCAACTGCCATCATGAGAAATATTTTGAAATTGCAGTTCCACCTGTAATGTTAGATCCAGAAAAAGGGGGTATGGCAGCTACGAGGGATTGCAGATCATCCACTTTTCCAATGCTTGGGCTTGCATGTTGTATTGTTTTCTTTTCCTCATTACTGATATAAGCAAGCAAAAACTGACATGATTTGTTGCAAATTTTTGGGTTTGGGGTGATGGGAGTGCTCATCCGTTTGAGTGGTGTGACGGTAAGACATCTTTGGTGAGTTGCTCGCAATTTGGTCCTTCATAAACTGTTCCCCTTATTTCGAGCTTGTTTGCTCCGTTGTATATTTCTTTTATCATCCCTAAACTCTTTTCTCATGTGTCTTCAGAAATTTATGCATGCCATTTCTCCGACCCCAGCTTCAATTATGTCAGCTGCAGAAATAAGTGCAAAGCCTCCCAATATAACTTTGTCTCCATACACGGTTGTTGATAACACTCCTGCCAATGAAACAACAAAAAGACCAGCGGACAGTGCACTTGAAGCACAATATTGGCGCTATGATGTGAAAAGACAGAGGCGTGGAGATGGAAATGGTGATAAGCTATGTTTCAAGTTCTTGTCTTCTGGTTCATGCCATCGAGGGGAGAACTGTCATTTTCGACATGATGCTAATGCAAGGGAGCAGTATTTAAGAGGCGTCTGTTTCGATTTTCTTAATAAAGGTAAATGTGAGAGGGGCCCAGAGTGTCAGTTTAAACATAATCTAGTTGATGAAGGTGAACCTATTTCAGCCAGGAGAAGCAGATATGAAAGTGCAAGTATCAATAGGTAGGTTTATGTGTGATATTGGACTCAATGCATCATTTTCAGTATTTGTTGCTTCGCAGTGAAAACTCTTTTGTGAGTATATCACAAGTTTAAAACAATTTCAACTCAAAACTCCCCACCTTGATGAACTCCTGTTCTCTTTTTGTTTTTGCTTTTTTTTTTTTTAGTGAATAAAGACCAAGTGACCAACTAGTGTATGAATCCGATCTACTTTCAGGTCAAAAGAGTGCTGGTTTTGCTTGTCAAGCCCCAGTGTGGAGTCTCATCTAATCATTAGCATTGGAGAAAATATTTATTGCGCATTACCAAAAGGCTCACTGGTTGATGATCATGTATTGGTGATCCCAGTTGAGCATTGTTCAGGCACTTTGTCTTTACCTCCAGATTGTGAAAGAGAAGTCTCTAGATTTCAGCTCAGTTTGCGTATGTATGGGAAGACCCAAGGGAAGGAAGTCATTTTCTTTGAATTGATCTCGAAAAGAGGCACTCATGCAAATCTTCAAGTAAGGATGCTTCTACTGTTAGTTCTTTGTTCGTATCTATACTTTGGTTTGCACTTGTGGCTGTTTTGACCTTTTGCCCCTTCTGCATGTTGCTTGTCTCTGGCACTCAAATGCCTTCACTGAAACCATAGAGATCTCTTGCACCTGGCTATCATATGAAAAACATGTAGACGTAAAGGAATAGAAACTCCCTGAAAAACTGTCAAATCCACAGTTGTTTTGGTCCTTGTGTCCATGGATTCAAAATCTGTCCAACTGACCATTCTGCGGTGAAATGGCTGCATAGGAAAGATATTAAATTTGAGCGAACCATGTTTTCACTCTACGATAATCATGGTATGCTACGTGAATGCTGCATAAGAATGATTTTGCAATATGCGGCTGAAACCGTATATTGAATCTTTGCTTGTGCCTAAATCTGAGCAACATAGCTCGTAGCATCATCTCTAATGCTTCTTGTGGTGGGAATGTGATCACAGTTGCGTGACAGCTCCTTCATGCTCAACTTGCTGATGTAAAAGACGACTTTGGGGGGGAGGAGATATAAGAATTCGATCATACAGATTCTTGATGTGGAATGTGTTTTTCTGAAGTATTTGTTTAATTTCTGGAATCCAGTCTTCATAACAATGTAGCCAAAAAATAAAAAGGGAATGTTCTTTTGTGCTGTTGAGTACTTGACAAAACATCTGATAGTGCGTTCAATCTGCATATAGACTGTGTGATGTACTTTTCAGTCCTTGCCAGCTGCTTCCTTCGTACTTATGCTGTCAATATGTGTGCAGGCTATTCCAATTCCACAGACCAGAGCATCTGCTGTGAAGAATATCTTCAACTTAGCTGCTAAAAGATTGGGCTTTGAATTTCAGATCATCAAAGGCAAGTTATCCTTGTATTATGGTCAAATTTAGTAGCTCTTTTGATGCGTGATTTCCTGTTTTGATACACCTCTGAATCTTCTTCCTCTCCAATCCCCAGGCATTTGGTATTGTATTTATTTGGGAGAAATTGTGGTCTCTAGGTATAGGTGCGAAGATATTATATAATATATGCCTTAATTCATTTCATCAACTTGATTATTAGCCTATCATATCCTGTACTCTTTAGGATACGCAGTAGAAGCACGAGATCAATTGCAGTTATGTGATTTTAAATAAATTTAGCTTAAAAGCTAAATAATGGAGTAACAAAATCGCAAAACCTTCTACTATGATAGTCAGAAGTCAGATTTCATAATTGCCCCTTCCAATTTTTCTAGATGACCTAAAAATTAAATTTCTTTCTCAAAACAATGACGAGAAGGTAATTGGTAGGATCCATACTAGGTTTTGTTGTTGTTGTAAACAAGAGAAGATAATTCATTTCTGATAAATGTGCTCCAATGAGCACGTTCTTAGATGAGGTTTGATCCCAAGTGCTAAACATTCTATTAGGACTTTTGCCGCCATCCTTGTATCTTCAGCATTTAACAGTGCAACCCATGTAGTTTTCTGGAGATATAAGAGTAATGAAAGAACAAAGTGTGGTTCTTTCTGTTTAAGCATGGTTCTTTCTGTTTCAGTTGTAATGCATTTATCTTCCCTCTGTTTATCCCTTTTTTTTCAATGTCACACTTTTTCTTTTCTTTTATTTATGATCATGTATTGATTGTTTAGTTAACTACAACAGATTTTCATTCATCTATCTCTATATTCATGTTAGTGAGCAATTAAAAACGCAGAGGCATCATCTAATTTCCTCGTGAGCATAAAGGACCACTTTGCATTTCTTTTTTAATTTCATTTAAAACCGTTTGACTTTTAAACTAAATGAAACTGTTTGGTGTTTGGTAGAAGGGGCCATACTGTTCTTATTTATGGCTGCTAGGCTGCTCTACTTGAAAACTATACAAAGCTTTCTGAAGTGGGAGTTAAACTCCAGAGGATTTGGGTCACCATGTGGAGGTGTGTTATGTTGACTGTTAGGGGCAGCTGGCTGCTAGCTTGCAGAGCTGCTCAACTTGCAAGCTATACAGTAGAAGCCTGCTGAAGTAGTTTAATTTCAGAGGATTTGGCACAATATGGAGGTGTTTTTTCCTGTTTATTATGGCAGTTTATCAGAGTGATAATAAAATTTGGGCTGTAGCCTCTATGAGGGTCTCTAATAATTATGTATTCTAAGGTTTGCTAAGTTATTCAACTTGGAAAGAAAACAATAGAAGCTTTCTGAAGTAGGGTAGGTGGTTAATTTCAGAGGCTTTGGGACTCTGTGTGGAGGCATGTTGTGTTGGCTGTTATAGGCAACTTGTCAGAGTGATAACTCTTTGAGGGTTTCCCATAGTTTTGTATTCAAAGGTTTTGTGACTTATTCTGTGTATCAGTAAATTGTTCATTACTATCATCGGTACAGCTGTTTGCTAAAAAGCATGAACAATATGAGATGGCGACATGTCAATATGTGAGTTTTCAAATGATTAGGATTACACGTACTCATTGCTGATGAAAAATTAATTATTTCATTTTTTTGTTGGTTGGTAAGTGGGCCTGGCACTATGACTAGGCCCAAGACAGAAACTTGGATGGCTGGGGAAGGGGGCACTGGTTTAAAGCCTGTTAGCCCAGAACTTGTTACCGCTTGCCTTGGTGATCACGATGGAAGGCCACAGAAAGACTACCTAAGCTAACTGCTCATAGTCATTAAATTATTTTTATTAGGTTCTATGATTTCAACAAATTACAAACTAATGTGTACATCCTACAAATGCCAAATAACAAAAACACAAAACAATTTCTGCTGCATTTTGGTGTGCGTCTGAGATTGCTGGAGTGTCAGTGTCGGACATGTTTCAGACACATGTATGCTAAGTTGATAATAGTCTCTCTGCTTCTTAGGTTCGTGAAACGCCGAGTCAGATGTTCTGTACATGCTCTCCATATCTATGAATTCTGTCTCAATAAATAAATAAATAAAAGTTAAAAAGGTTTCTTATTTGTTACTCGATAATGGATTGAATGGCCTGATATGAATTATAATCAAATTTTCTTTTCTGAATATTTTAGATGATACTGGTTCTGATGAGAGAAAATTGCTTAGAGCACAGCTTGACAGCAAGTTTGGTCTCTTCTATGTGGAGCTACCTGATGGTACAATACTCTGGCATGCTGTTGATGAGAATGAGGACTTCCCTGCCCAATTTGGTCGTGAGGTAATCTTTTGAACTTTGATGGTATTTCAAAATTTTGAAATACTCATGTTTTCTTTGTTCCTCACCCATGTTTTGTTCATCTATACGTTATTTACTTATTTTGTGGTAGTTTGCATTTCTCATTTAGGATCCAAGATAACAGATATATTTCATAAAAAAAAAAAGGATCGCAAATATATTGCTTGTCTATGATTGACAATTCTTACCTCTTCTTGGACCACTATTCTTTCCAATACAGTGTCAATGGTGTTTGGTATCATGGATGTCACTAGGTTCAGTGCTGGAGTGGAGTTCAGGACTCTAATTAGGATTTTGGACTATGATTAATGTTGTGTGAATTGCTGAGAAGGATAGCACGGTCCATAGGTAGTTTTAAGTGTTGTTGTGTAGTGGCAAATATGTGCTCGTGCATGGCACTCGTCTTGATTGCAAGACCTGTGCATGTGCCTGAATTCATTGATTCGTGTGTGTCTGTTTTAATTTAGACAATTGAATAAAGGGCAGCGTGATTTAGTAAGACAGCTACCTGTAAACATTCCACGATGTCGATCAAATATTGGTGTCAGGAACTGGGAAATATATGAAAGGCAAGCTTAAGCATAGTGATAAACAAGGTTATCTTTTGCATATTTTGTGCTATGATTGACATGAGGCAATCGTTTCGTCTAATGTTTGTTAGGTTATCGCTGGCTTGCTCAAAATACCAGATAAGGCTGACTGGAGGAACTGTAAGCTCAGCAAAGAAGAGGAGGTGAAGATGGCGGAAGCTTTTAAAAGGAAGTTCAAGGACTTTGATCCCAATCAAGAAGCTTGATTATTGAGGACTAGAGACTTTTGCTTCACCATTTGTTTCTAAGCAATTTATCATCTTTTGTAGGACTGAGACTGTATCATTTCATTGAAATCAATTTTCTTCATAGAATTATCGTACTGGTTGGCTTGGCAGAATTGACCCCTGCCCAAGTATCTGATCAAATGACCCAAAACCTGATTAAAAATATGGGCAACCTAATTATAACTAAACCAGACTTAACCTCATCCAAACTTAACCAGAATTTTCCCCAATCAAAATTCCATCAAGCTGACACGATCTGAACCAAAACTACTTTAAACTGACCGACCCATTTGCTCCTTTAGTTGCTATGAACCTATGCATTTCAGAGTTGGTTTCAGCATAATCAAACAGACAAGTTGTCACTTGAGCTGTTTGCACTATTGAGTCATCTGTAATGCATGCTTATTTTCCGCAATTTTGCATTGCTACTAACTCTCGTGTATCCTGGGAACATGCTATGTTAAGAGAACCAAACTGGACCGGCCGGTTCGACCGGTTCAACCGGGAACTGGACATGGATCCGGTCAAGACATGCTAGTTGACCCGTTTCAATATTGAACCGGATTGACTCGGTTAGAACAGCCCAACCTGGCCATGGTTTCACCCACCTGAGTTGCAAGTCAACCGGGAATTATAGATCTTAATAAAAAAATTAAAGAAAACTCAAATCTTCACATCAATGGCCGGTTTCATCTATGGATTCCTTGCCCCATTGAAATATTCTCACGTTAGGTGTAGGAGAAGATGGAGGAATAGATTCTTACTTTCAGTACAAGATGGAAGTGATATGGCACAATTGCTTCATGGTTAGCAATGACCTATGTTGAGAGAACCGATTCGGTGATTGACCCGGTCAAAGAAGTGTGTCACTTGGTGAATCGGCCGGACTGTTTAGCTTGGATTAGACGGTTTGATTCGGTTGATAGTTGAACCAGATTAGATTGTCATAACTCATGCCCCTAAAAATTATGTATATATATATTTTTTATAGTTTTTCATTATTTACAATATTTAATTGTTAAATAATATAATTTAAGAAAAATAAAGACAGATTATTTATCTACAAAATTGGAAGAGGAAAAATACAATTTTATACAAAATTAATAAAAAAAATAAAAATTCATTTAATCTTTTCTATCCAAATTTAAGTCTACACATATATTTCAATTTCTTAAGCCTTTAAATAATTAAAACAAACCCTAAACAAATCAAAACCGTAACCTACTTCTCTCAGCCACTCCCCTACCGTACTCCTTTGTCTCTCCTGCTCACCTTTTACTTCTTCCTGTTTGTCCTTGCTTGTTCTCGGTCGCCCCCTCCTCCTCACTTCTGGTCCATTTCTCCATCCTGCCCCCTTCCTCTCTACGCCATTCCCCTCATTTTTCTCTCTCATCTCCCATTCACACCTCTTCCTTCCACCTCTTTGTCACTCGCCTGCGCCTAGTACTCTCTCTCTCTCTCTTTCTCTCTCTCTCTGCTTCATTTCCAAGCTATTATTGAACTTTCAAATGACCGCATTCATCAAGATCGTTTTTAACAATTTTCTCAATTCCTTCTCTTTTTCGATTATGTGATTGGCTTATTGATCTTAATCGATTTTTGATTTGGATTTGGATGTTCAGGAGCAGAGAGATTTGAAAGAGAAGTATAGGGTTTGCTTAAAAAATTGAAAAATCACAGTCGAACTGTGGGCAAGCTGATTCATCCGAGTTGAGCGGTTTATCCGGTTTTGACTGGGTTTTCCAGTTTGATTGTCTCGAACGAGTCTTGATATTAAATCGACCGTTGAAGAGACCGGTTGAATCAGCCGGGTCGGTTCGATTCTCTTAACATATGCAGCGATAATATACTCCGTAGAAGATGAAGGAGAAACGATGGAGAAGAGAGTACTGCTTGAGTGTGAGGAACATCAATTGAAGAAGGGGACACCTATCTCTCTTACTCTCTACGCCTCCCCCTCTCTGTCTCACTCTCTCTCCAGCCCCAATTGGGGGGTGTTGGTGGGCGCTTGCATGTAAGCAATTGAGGGGTGTATAAAAGCTTAGGGTTTCTATCTCTCTTTCTCTCCTTATTTAACGTGGTTGCACATAATCAATTAAGGAGTGTTTAAAAGCTTAGGGGTTTTTTTTTTCCTCTCTCTCTCCTTATTTAACGTTGTAATTCATGGCAAACTTAAAGAAAGCCCCACAAAGGCCATGTTAGATACTAATTATTTTCATAAATCTTATATATATATATATATATATATATATATATATATATATATATATATATATATATATATATATATATATATTATCGGGTTTGACCGTTCAACCCAGTTCAACGAGCGATTACCCGGATCGATTCTCTTAACATAGAGAATATGCCGATTGTCATCTTAGAAGAGCACTTTGTTTCCATTGCGAAAAAACTAAAACAAAAAAAAGGAGGAATTATATTCCGGTTATTAACCTACTGATTTATAATAAAAGGGAACCGGAAAGAAGGGGTCCAAAATCATCCTTTAATTGTGAGTGGCAAGCATGATAAGAGGCAACAAAATTCATGTAATCTATTTTAAATTTGGTGTTCTTTAGGTAGAAGGTACAATTTTTTATTCTTTTTATTTTTTATTTTTTGCAAAAGATAAGTAGTATAATTAATATATAACTCTTTTTATAAGGGTTTTACCTAAGTTGTACTTAATGAGGATAGAGAACAATGTTAACAAAACATATCTCAAGGTCAACTAGGTTGAAGGAGTGGGTTAATGGATCAACCATTCGGATCGGTTAAATAAGGGTTAGACCAGGTTGATCCGAATTACTCGTTAAGTTGCTCTAAATCGGCGTGACTCGTTATATTTCGAACTAAGTTTTTCCGTATATCAATATAATATATTTAAATTTATTGCAACATTTCATGTTGAAAGTTTGACCTTGAGAATCTTAGTGACCCTAGAAGTGGATGAATAGGATGTGAAGAAAATTTTGCGGAAATTGAAGACTTTTTGCTTGAGTCGGAACACATAAAAGGAAACCGAGTCTAGATTGGACTCGTAAAGAAATTAACAAGTAATTTTTATGTGGAAACCCTCCGGGGAAGAAAAACACGTGAAGACTCGGACTTTACATCTCACCTCTCCGAGTTCTATCAAGGGAATCGGGTATAAGACTTTCCCACTTATAAAGTTTTGATTCCAAGTCATTCCCCGTGTCTTATAAACTTTTCCGAGTGATATGGTACTTTCTCTAAGTGTTATAGAAATTATCTCATGCATTTACACATGACTCTGTATGACTCGTAAAGCATATCTCGCTCTCATCATGTTTCACTCGGTTCGAGTCACTCAACACTAAGAAAGTATTGCATGATTGAAACACTATCTTTTACGCGTTCTAACTCTGGTATCTTAGTTTGAATTCATGCTCGGTCTAGATCAAGTTTATTTCCGCTGATATTCTTTAGTTAACTTGATTCTCTCTTTGACTCGACCCGGATGGAATTTTGAGTATTATGAATATTAGACATAGAAAAATTCCATTCCTTTTCCGACCCGGATAATTAGTCACTTAATTATCTTAATTATATTATTATCTATGTCTAATCTTTGACCAAAGTATTTTATACTTTGAGAACCAAATTGATTTACTTTTGTAGGTGATTCAAACGAGGCTATTCTAAATTTGAAATACAAAAGTAACCGGCTTCAAAACGTCAAATCACCAGCAGAAAAGGCTTTTTCCACCTCCGACCTAGCCTCGGACATCGTGTCGGGGTTGTCTGTTTCCGAAATGGAAATCTCGCAACACTAAGCTCAACGGTGGTTTCCACCTTACTTTTGAAGACACCGCCGAGTGGTTTTAGGCACTTCCAAGGGAGTCGAGAGCCGTTGTCTCACGCTCATATTTCAACGGATATTTTCTAAGTGACTCGGAAAATCCTACACAACGGTCACAAAGGACTTCCAATCGGAAGATGGACACAATGGCTAAGCTCGCTTGGTCATCTATAAATAGAAGCCGACTTTCAAGACTTGAAGATTGCCGAATCTATTGTTAATACACATACTTGATCAAAAGTCATTGTATTCATTCTCAATCTTCTACTTACAACTCCCATTCCGTAATTCATTATATTCCGAGTTGTAAGGTCTTGTACTTAGTTACAAACACTCTCTTTCTTACTCTCTAAGTAAGGTCCCTTGACTTGAGTCGTAAGGGTTAACTTAGCTCGATTGTCCCTAGTTGTAAGGGTTATCTCAACTAGGAAGTACTAGATTAGATAAGGGAATTTGTGAGTCTAGGAAAACTTGTAAGGAGTTGTCTAAGGGAGCAACTCGGGGTTGAGTCGGTCCTACTGAATTTTGTGGACTTAAAATAGTAGATTTGACTTCGTGCTTGGATTAGCACGGCCTGTGGTTTTATGCCCCAGGAGGGTTTCCACGTACTTTCTAAGTTACTACTTTTCCGAGTACATTCTAGACTTAGACAATTTCAGAATTCTGTTTAATTTGTTTCTTCAATCATCACTGAATTCCGAGTTAGCTCATTTTCCGGGTTCATCTTTGACTCTCACTCTCCTTAGAGTTATATCTATTTTAAAATTCAAGCAAATTTCTTCATCACCCTATTCACCCCCTTCTAGGGTGACTTAGCCTCTCCCCGAGCAAACCTTCAATTGGTATCGAGCCTAGCCTTTCGGAAAGGATCTAACAATCCAAAGGTATAAAGATCAAATGGCTCGGAACAATGGAGAGTTTGATAAAGAAAGGTCTTCCAACGAGACCACCAAAGTTCAAAGGATCCAACTTCGTGCACTTGGAAGAAACTCATGGAATGTTTCATCCTGGATCATGATGAAGATGTCCGGAACATCATACAACAAGGAAACTACATTCCTATGAAGACAGAAGAAACAAGAATCGTGCCCAAAACAAAGGCTGAGTTCACAGTGATGAAGCTGAAAAGTTCGAAAGAACTTCAAGACTATGAACATTCTTATATGTGCCATCAGCTCGGAAGAATACAACCAAGTGTCCGCTCGTGACACAACCAAAGAAGTGTGGGATACTCTGGTCAACACTTATGAAGGTACAAGCCAGGTCGGACAAGCGAAGATAAGCCAATATCTTCATAAATATGAGACTGTTCAAGATGGAGCTAGAGGAAAACATCACTCGGATGTTCATTCGATTTACAGAGATTACCAATAATCTCAAATCTCTGGGTAAAAAGATATCCCACGAAGAAATGTGCGTAAAAATACTCGAAGCCTACCCAAGAAAAGATGGGGTCCCAAGGTGACAGCTATCGAAGAGGCTCAGAACTTATCTCTATTGAAGCCGGATGAACTCATTAGGAAGCTTCTCACCCATGAGATTCACCTAGAGGAGGAGGATGCAGAGGTCAGTACCAAAAAGAACATTGCGCCGAAAGCCTCGAAACTAGAGAAGAAGATCCGAGTTCCTCCGACTCGAAGAAGATCTCATGGCACTTATTACTAGAGGCTTCAAGAGAATGATGAAGCACAAGAGATGGGATAAGAAGCCAAAAGAAGAGTTCTATAAGAAAGACAAGAAGGATAGAAAAGGTAAATACTCTTCTCCTTCAAAGTTATCTATGAGTAAGAACTCCGGATGCTTTGAATGTGGCAGCAAGGAACACATAGTCAAAGACTGTCCAAAGAGAAAACGGGACAGAAAGAAAAAAAAGGCTATGATGGCCAAATAGAGTGACGAGGACTCATCGGAAGATGACGAGGACTCGGATGACTCGAAGTGTCCGATGGCACTTTCGACTCGAAGCGGAAGCGAAAGCGGAATCGAGCTCGGCTCTATCGGACAATGAGGAAGCTAATCCTCAAGAGGTAATTGAGTACTTTCTAAAATTCTCCAAAGTTGATTTGGCTAAGTATATTTTTTCTTTGGAAGAAAAGTCCAATTCTAATTCTTCTCACTTTAAAGAACAACTTGAGTCAATTTCCTCTGAGAGCATTTCTTTAAAAAATGAGTTGGAAAAGCTGAGACTCACACTCGAGAGAACTCAAGACTAGTGCTCAAATCAATGAGACTGAGTATGAGTTACTCGGAAGAGAAAATGAGCAGCTAAAGCAAAAGCTCAACGAATCTCAAGATCTTGTTTTAAAGTTTACTCAAGGTCAGAAAAATCTTGACATGCTCTTGGGATCTCAATGTGCCCTTTAGAAAAGAGGGTCTTGGTTTTAACAAAGAGGAGGAATCAAATTCCTACTCGGAACTTTTTAAGAAGGATTCTAGAACTGTAAAGTTCGGGAAAGCTGAGCAGGGTCCTATTCATAAGAAAGAAAGAAGGACTGAGCCTGGACCAGTTTACAAGAGAAAACCATTTCCCCAGTTTTCAAAAGGAAAGCCTTTCAAAAAAAGAGACACGGACTCGGTTTTCTAAACGGAAGACTTAGAATCGGACCAAACCCAAAGTCATTCAAATCCGGGTTCGAAAAACCTTCTTCCTCGAAAAGGACCATAGTAAAGAGTGTTACTTGGGTTCGTTAGAGGAAGTGAGAAGGGTTAGTTTGTCTCTGTTTTGCAGGTTACTCGAAAAGATCAAAAGGACATTGGTACCTTGACGGTGGATGCTCATGCCACATGTCGGGAGACTTAGGACTTTTTTTTTGAGTTAGAAGAGTACAAAGGAGGAAAAGTCACATTTGGAGATGACAGCAAAGGCAAGATCATTGGGATAGGCAAGATTGGAAAGGGAAGCAATCTGGTCGGCCCAGTTTACCTTGTCAAAGGATTAAAGTACAATCTGCTCAGCATCTCTCAATTATGTGATAAAGGTCAAGAGGTAAGATTCACTCAAACCAAATGTTACATTTCGATGACACTACCAAGGAGATCAAACTCTCGGGTAAGAGGTTAGGTAACACTTACATTATTCCTCTCTCTAAACCTAGTCAAAATCTATCTTGTTTAAAACTATCACTTCATGATGACTCATGGAAATGGCATCGTAGATTAGGCCATGTTAGCATGCATAATATTAAGAAATTGGCATCTCATGGTTTAGTTAGAGGTTTGCCTAACTGTGCTTTCAAGAAAGACAAAGTTTGTGAAGCTTGCACAAGAGGGAAACAAGTCGAGATCATCATTCAAATCACTGAAGACAGTTTCCATATCCAAAGTGCTTGAATTGCTGCATATGGATTTTTGTGGTGAAATCCTTGTTAAGAGCCTCGGAGGTAAATCATATGTACTTGTTATTATTGATGATTATTCACGATTTACCTGGGTGTGTTTTCTTAAGCACAAAAATGAAGCATTCAAGGAGTTTAGCAAGCTCTGCAGAAAAATTCAAGTTAAGTCTCGGACTCGAGATCCGGAGAATTCGAGCCGACCATGGAAGGGAGTTCGACTACTCGGAATTCTCGAGTTTTGTGACAAGAATGGTATCTCTCACAACTTCTCAGCACCAAGAACTCCTCAACAGAATGAAGTAGTGGAGAGAAAGAACAGGACTCTTGAAGAAATAGCTAGGACAATGATGATTGAGCACAATCTACCCTACTATTTACGAGGCTGAGGCGATCAACACGACCAACTACACATTGAGCAGATGTCTCATCGGACCCATTACGAAGAAAACACCATACGAGCTCTACAAAGGGAAGAAACCCAACATCTCTTATTTCAAACCCTTTGGATGTAAGTGTTTCGTTCATAACAATAGTAAGGATCACCTAACCAAGTTTGATGCTCGGTCGGATGAAGGTATTTTTACGGGCTACTTATCTCATAGTAAAGCTTATCGCATTTTCAATAAGAGAACTAATAAAGTGGAAGAAAGTATCCACGTTGTGTTTGATGAGATTGAACAGGAAAAACCCAGCAAGTCATCATTCTCGGATTTGAAGCTTAGCAGAGATGATGACCTTGACAAAAGCCGACCTATCGGGAATCAAACCCAACCAACTCGGAATGAAGTGACTCGGAATGAGACAACTCAAGAGGATGCTCGGAATGTTGAAGAACAATCTGATGAAAAGATGACTCGGAACAAGCTTCGAAGATCAAGCAATTCAGCCTACAAATCTAGTGAATCGAGAGAACAGCTAGAGCATTCAAGTATGCTTCTAGTCATCCACTAGAAAACATATTATCCGATATCAACAGTGGGGTAAGAACTCGTTCCTCTCTTTAAAATCTATGTGCATTCACTGCATTCATTTTATTAAGCTGAACCCAAAAATACATTAGATGCCCTAAATGAACCTGAATGGGTAGAGGCCATGTAAGAGGAACTCAATCAATTCGAAAGAAACCAAGTCTGGACTTTGACCAAACGACCTTCGACCACCCAGTCATAGGAACCAAATGGGTTTTCAAGAACAAACTGAATGAAGGTGGGTTGGTAGTTAGAAACAAGGCTAGACTTGTGGCCTAAGGTTACAATCGGGAAGAAGGGATTGATTGTGGGGAAACCTTTGCACTGTTGCTGAATTGAAGCCATTAGAATCTTGTTGGCATTTGCATCTAGCATTAATATCAAGTTATATCAAATGGATGTTAAGTGTGCCTTTCTCAATGGTTTTATTGAAGAGGAAGTCAATGTTGAGCAACCTCCTGGTTTTGAAAACTCGGAATTTCCAAATCATGTTTTCAAACTTCAAAAAGCTCTTTATGGTCTTAAACAAGCTCCCGGAGCTTGGTACGAAAGACTGAGTAATTTCTTGGTTCAAAATGATTTTAGAAGAGGTCAGATCGACAAGACTCTCTTTATAGAAACCAAGGGGAAAGATTTCCTTATCGCTCAGATTTATGTTGATGATATAATTTTTGGAGCTACTAATGAAAATACTGTGTCGAGACTTTTACGAGTTAATGAGTCGAAATTTCAAATGAGTATGATGGGAGAACTCAATTTCTTCCTTGGTCTACAAATCAAGCAAGACAAAGATGGAATCTATGTCCATCAATCAAAGTACACCAATGAGTCTGCAGCTTAAAACTTGACTCGGACGAGAAAGGTAAAGCGATAGATCGAAACTCTATCGAGGTATGATTGGATCTTTGCTATATCTTACTTCAAGTAGACCAGACATAATGTTTAGTGTCTGTCTATGTGCAAGATTTCAAGCTAATCCTAAAGAATCACATCTCACTTGCAGTGAAGAGAATATTTAGATATCTTGTAGGGACTCGGAATCTAGGTCCGTGGTACTCAAGAGACTCGAAGCCGACTCTCACTAGATACTCGAGATGCTGATTACGCTGGATACAAAGTTGATAGAAAGAGCACCTCAGGAGCTTGCCAATTTCTAGGTCAATCCTTAATATCTTGGCACTCAAAGAAGCAAAACTCGGTAGCTCTATCAACTGCCGAGGCTGAGTATATTGCAGCTGGAGCATGCTTGCGCTCGGATCTTATGCATAAAGTAACACTTGAGAGATCTTGGACTTTCTTTCAAATCGGTTCCAATCAAGTGTGACAATCGAGTGCAATTAGCATCACCAAAAATCCAGTTCAGCACTCAAAGACAAAGCATATGAGGTCAGGTATCATTTCTTAAGAGATCATTATGAGAAAGGTGATATTGAACTAAATTTCATTCCTACTAATCTTCAATTAGCTGATATCTTTACTAAGCCTCTTGGTGAGGATCAGTTTTGTTTTATTAGGAATGAGCTTGGTATGTTAAATGCATAATTATGTGCTCTTTATGTGAAAACTTCTTTGCATGATTATGTGTTGTGTGTTTAGAATCCTTTAGTAACCATCGGTTCGGTTGACTTAGTGATACTGAGCCGGTAGTTATTATTTGCTTTCGGTTTCGAGTCACTCGAAGCCGAGCTAAGTCAAACTCGGACGTTGAGAAAAATGGACATCAATTTTCTGAAATCATCTCTAGATAAGTGGAGAATTTCAGAATTTAATTTCAAAATCTTTCTCTCTCTCGCGCGCCATGATCGGACAACTAGCCGTTGGAAGGCAACCGCTAGAATTCTAACTGTTGAAAGAGAGAACCGTCACACTCGGTCCGAGGTGACTGTTGAAAGAGCCGAGTCGGAATGGATACTGAAGGACGATTATTTTTCCTATAAATAGCGACTATTTTCCTTCATTTCGTTACTTTACTTTTCACTTACTCTCTCTCGAAATCCAAACTTCGTGCACAAAGCTCTCTGCGTCTACGGCGATTTCGGTTATTTCAAGCTTCGAGAAGTTCATCTCAAGTAAGCTCATTTGCTCTCAACTCTTTCTTCTACTCTTTTATTTTTCTCTCTTCGAGTTCTTCTTCCCTCAACCTTCTCAAGCCTTCCTACTATCTCTTTTTCTTCAAAAATGACAAAAAGAGGTTCTCACCCCGACTTTCTTAGCTCTGCTACAAAGAAGCCACTGTACAAAAAGCCAATAAGGCCCTTTAAATTCTAAACCTATTGTCAACCGAGCATCTTGCGTCTGGATGATAAGTTCTTCCCAACCACCAAATTCTCGTGGTTGCCTCACATCCAATCAACAGGGGTGAATAATTTTCTTTGTTTCAGCGAGTTCATACACCCCGAACTCGTATCCGAGTTTTACACTCATCTCACCGGCTCCGAGGGTGTTCTAACCTCCGGGGTTCGGAACATCACGGTTCGCATTAACACCTCTCTTCTTCATCGTCTGTTCAAGGTCTCTTTTCTCTTCTTGAACAGCAATCCAATTCCTTTCACCGAGGTCGCCGACGACTTCTTTGAAAAGTATGCCAAAGAGTTCCCCGGGTCACGCAAAAACTTTTCCGTGACTCGGCTGAGGTCGAAGCACGTCTTCGTGCTTCTTGCTGATGAGAACCTTCTTCTCTCGGAATTCCAGCAAAGAGAATCCCAACTCCAAACACCTCAAAGCTCTCTTTGACATTCTCGAGGGCTACGAAGTAGACCTCTTTCCCTCCATCACTGAGCAAATGGCAGCTGTGCCAGCTCAACTCCAAAACAAGAAGAACACCCCTCTTCCTTTTGGTGCTCTTCTCACCCTTGTGTTCAAACAATTCAAAGTTCCTCTTCCTTCGGATCCAAACGCTGTCTCCGAGGCTGCCGTTGTTGTCGACAAAAAGGACCTTACGGGGTATGGGTACCGGAAACCGAACTCGGTATCCGGGTACATAGCTCGGAGCTGAGGCCCTCTCGGACTTAGAAAGATACCCCCTTTCTCTTCCTGCCCCACCTGGCGGTGCTTCCACCTCGAGGTGCTTCTAAGTCTCTTACTTCCATTTTGTCCTCCGCCTTCATGGACAAAATCAGCTTTGTGTCCTTGGAATTCAAGGATATACTCCGGTCATTTAAGACTGTCTATCGATCTATGACCATAAACCAGAAAACTGCCTGAGTCTCAAATCCGAGAGCGGCGAGAACTCGCTCATTGAGATGAAGGCCCCGGTGAAGGAGCAAAGGGAGCTGATAGAGCTCCTCCAAGAGAGGCGGTCCAAGGCGGCTTAGGACCAAGGCGACTCGGACACATCCGAAGAGTCCTCGAGCCCAGCCAAGACCTCCTCCGATAGAGGCGAGGGGAAGAAGAAGATCAAGAAGAAGCGAAGCCGAGGAGCCCGAGGCTGAGGCGGCTCCCTCCGGCCAAGAGGAGGAACAAAAGGAAGAACATGGAGCAACAGATGAGGGTACAAGTGCTCCTAAAGCTCACCTAGAAGTACTCGGCTCGGACAGTGAGTCCGAGTGGGTCAAGAGACCTTGCTGCACAAGGACAATCGCCAGCGGGTTAGCTCGAGTAGTCCCCTCCAGGCTTCCGAGAGAAGAACCTCTGGATCCCCTCGTTACGGGTCGGCCGCTCGAAATGAGCCTCGCCAGAGATCCCTGTCCTCCCTCCGCCGCGCTCAAGCACATCATCAAGATCCTATTAGCGCCGGCGCTCCGCTCGGCCTTCTTCTTCCACTCGAGACAAACCCATCCCCCTCTTAATTTCTTCATCTTTTATTTACGTTTTTTTGTTCTATCCGGACATCAAACTTGTATTTCTTGTATTCTTCCCATTTTTTTGTTTTTGCTGAAAGGCAAGGGGAGAATAATTATGTTTTGTCTAGGGGAGTCTCTCTCTCTCTCTCTCTCTCACTCTGTCCATATCTTTCAATTGAATGAAATTATGCATTTTGTTCCAATTCTCTCGAGTACAATGTTAAATGCAAGCATTTACGAATTTCCATTTTATATGCTTTTCATTGATAATTGCTTGAGTATCTATTTTGTTGCTTCATATTCCGATACTTCGGTATGTTCTTATTTTACGTACAAATATGCAAAAAGCAGTCGATATCACTAACAAAGTTTCGTCCAAGTCATTCCCCGTATCTTAGAAACTTTTCTGAGTGATATGGTACTTTCTCTAAGTGTTATAGAAATTATCTCATGCATTTACACATGACTCCGTATGACTCGGAAAGCATATCTACTCTCATCATGTTTCACTCGGTTCGAGTCACTCAACACTAAGAAAGTATCGCATGATTGAAACACTATCTTTTCGGCGTTCTAACTCTGGTATCTTAGTTTGAATTCATGCTCGGTCTAGATCAAGTTTATTTTCGCTGATATTCTTTAGTTAACTTGATTCTCTCTTTGACTGACCCGGATGGAATTTTGAGTATTATGAATATTAGACATAGAAAAATTCCATTCCTTTTCCGACCCAGATAATTAGTCACTTAATTATCTTAATTATATTATTATCTATGTCTAATCTTTGACCAAAGTATTTTATACTTTGAGAACCAAATTGATTTACTTTTGTAGGTGATTCAAACGAGGCTATTCTAAATTTGAAATACAAAAGTAACCTAGGCTTCAAAACGTCAAATCACCAGCGAGACAAGGCTTTTTCCACCTCTAACCTAGCCTCGGACATCGTGTCGGGGTTGTCTCGTTTCCGAAATGGAAATCTGCAACACTAAGCTCAACGGTGGTTTCCACCTTACTTTTGAAGACACCACCAGGTGGTTTTAGGAACTTCCAAGGGAGTCAAGAGCCGTTGTCTAACGCCCATATTTCAACGGATATTTTACGAGTGACTTAGAAAATCCTACACAACGGTCACAAAGGACTTCCAGTCGGAAGATGGACACAACGGCTAAGCTGCTTGGTCATCTATAAATAGAAGCCGACTTTCAAGACTTGAAGATTGCCGAATCCATTGTTAATACACATACTTGATCAAAAGTCATTGTATTCATTCTCAATCTTCTACTTACAACTCCCATTCCGTAATTCATTATATTCCGAGTTGTAAGGTCTTGTACTCGATTATAAACACTCTCTTTCTTAATCTCTAAGTAAGGTCCCTTGACTGAGCCGTAAGGGTTAACTCGGCTTAGTTGTCCCTAACTCGTAAGGGTTATCTCGACTAGGAAGTACTAGATCGGATAAGGGAATTTGTGAGTCTAGGAAAACTTGTAAGGAGTTGTCTAAGGGAGCAACTCGGGGTTGAGTCAGTCTACTAAATTTTGTGGACTCAAAATAGTGGATTTGACTTCGTGCTTGGATTAGCACGATCCGTGGTGTTCCGCCCAGGGGGTTTCCACGTACTTTCTAAGTTACTACTTTTCGAGTACATTCTAGACTTAGACAGCTTTGAATTCGTTTAATCTTATTCTTCAATCATCACTGAATTACGAGTTAGCTCATTTTCTGGGTTCATCTTTGACTCTCACTCTCCTTAGAGTCATATCTATTTCAAAATTCAAGTAAATTTCTTCATCACCCTATTCACCCCCTTCTAGGGTGACTTAGCCTCTCCCTTAGCAAACCTTCAACACGACCGATATCAATCCAAATATCAAATCAAATCCACTATTTTGTATCCACAAAATAACAGGATTGCCTCACATAATTGTTTCCTTAGATAATTCAATATAGGTTTTTCCTAGGCACGAAGCTACCTTATGTGCCCTACTACTTTCTAATTGAGATACTCTTTATAGTTAAGTACAACTCAACTAAGTTAACCTTTATAACTCGGTTAAGGAAATTACGGAAGAAATGAGTAACGATAAGTGAAACTTATTACAAGACTTTCTTGTTCAAATCGGAAAGTTGAAAAGCTATGTACAAGAGTTGAATGCAAGAATAATAAGTATCAGAGTTGAGAGTATTGTTCTAGCAAGCCTGTAAGTCTTGTAAAGAGGCTTTTATTTATAAGCGAGCAGAGCAAAGTGCATTGTACCTTGGGCTTGGTATTTAGGAATAGCTAGTCTTTGTAACGGATTGTCCGAGCCCATAGAAAGTGAATCGTTGTGGATGTATTCGTTGGACATTGGTTCTAGGCTCAAAAATTAGTCGTACATAAGGCGGAAACAACCAGTTTGACTCAAAAACTGAAGTTTACTAGAAATGGTAACAAACATCTTGACACGAGTGTTTGAGCTTGCCCGAAAATAGTGCTTTTACATGCGCTTTGTGTAAATGGTATGAAGCCAATTGTTTTGTCTTTTTAAATTGAGATTAATCAACTTTAATCAACCTGCAAAAATAAAACTGAAATGGTACTTAAAGTACAAAAATATTTTGGTCTAATGTTAGACAAGGATTATAATTAAATAAATTAATTAACGATCGAAAATCCTTAATCCGATCGGATGAAAATTTTCAAGTCTAATGTAAAATATATTTCAATTCCATTTATGTATATATTCAAATGATAAATGAACTCAAGAATTATATAGACATATTGCCAAATCAAATTAATTTCAACTAAATGAATCGGCTATTCTAAAATTAATACGAGTAATTATGTTTTGAAATGTAGAACAAGCTAGTTGTGAAGATAAGTTAAGTACGTGAAATTATTTGGGGAAACTTTCTATCCGAGTCTATCTAAGAGGGTTAGAAACCCAAAAATAAGTGTTCACTCAAGGGAGCTTTCTAAGTGGGTCAAATATAAGCGAAAAAAAAAAATCAAAGGAAATACTTCTAAGATGTAGGAATGACTTGAATTCAAAACCATAAGGAGAGATAAGTTTATACGTAAGTCTTCAATCTCCCACTTTTTGATAAAAGGCATTCAACACTTAGAAGGATGAGTTAGTATCTTAAAGCGAGTAAGACTTAGACAAAATGAAATCGAGCTCAAAAGATTATTATTAGAGCATAGTGTAAAAATTATATATTAAAGTTATATCATTAACTATATGAGCAAATTGCATTATCGAAGTAAACTCATAGCTTAATATTAAAGCAAAATTTAACCATTAAAGCAACAAGTATTTAAGAATGAGTCTTAAATCATAAAGAATATGAAAATATCGAGCAAATTATGCAAGTATTAGAGCACACAAAAAAATAAATAAGTTGTATAAGAGAGATAGAAATTAACTAAAATTATCATTGCATCAACAATCTGATACAAAAACAAGTAAATGATACTAAATTTTTTTTAGAGTACTAAACTACTCCCAGTAAAACAACTAACTATTTCTCTCCCTATGCATTTCACAAAAAATAAAAATAGGGAGTAGAGAGAGACTAAATGTTCGACAAAAGAAAAGAAAATTAAGATTGAGAAGAGGGTGGATTAGTCAAATTAGAAGAGGATGGTGCTGGGTTCCCCGCGCCTTTGGCGATATAGACAAGAGGAGCTCGGGGCTTGCATGGTCGACGGCGGTGAAGGTGGAGGAAGCAATGAAGAGGGTTACGAATGAGCAGGCTGAGCTATGTTGCTCTTCTTCTTCTTCTTTAACTTCGAGCCTTCACCTGGAACAGGTTGAATAGAGTCTGTGGAGATTGAGGGACCACTAAGTTGCCAACTTCTCCAACTTCCTTAGAAACTAATTTTGTGTCCTCGAAGAGGAGATTTCTTGTGTTGCAACTTCTTCTTCCTCCGAGTCCGAGGAAGACTCTTTCTCTTCTTCCTCTAGTTGAGGCTCTCGAAGGAGCATGATATGCTCTTCTTGGATTTTGACGGTGTCCTAAAGCTCATTAACTAGAGTTTTACTCGATCAATTTGCCTCCGAACTCGTTGCTTGCATTTGGGTCAAAAGTGGGATAAAGGCTTGGAAGGCGGACAAAGTTGATTTAAGCTCTTTCGCTAGAGTAGCAAATTCATAAGCCACTTGCTCGAACAGATGAGTAGAGGGGACTGGTTAAGACTTAGTATTAGCTGCCAAAAAAGAGATTCTTGCACACTCTTCTTGGGAGGACGAGAAGAAGTTGAGGAATTTCACACGAGTGAGTCTAGACACCGGATGCGGTTTCTGGTATCCAAGATTCGAAGTTTAATTTTGCTTGATAAAGACTGTTGGCTCCAGAAATTTGGTTGGATCCTTAGAGAGCTTAATCTCGAAGTGAGAAAAGTTTTTCGAGAGAAGGGTTCCAAAAGGAAGAGGAGTTTCTTTTGGTACAGGGGGACCAAAGAGATCCGCTCAATGATGAAAGGGAAGAGGTCAACCTCGTACCCTTTAAGAATATCGAACAAAACTTTGAGAACCTTACTTGTTGGGGTTCTCTTTTGAGGAATAGAAGGAGAACACGGTTCTTATAAAAAGAAACAGAAAAGTCGGCCTCGGACTTCAAGCGTGTGACAGAGAAGTTTTCGCAAGCCTTGGGCTTGGCTCAAGCATAATCGAAAAGAATTCGTCAACAAGTTTACTAAAAGCAATTGGGTTCTTGTTTAGAAACATACATTTAATGTTGAATAGTCTATGAAGGAGAGGGAGGTTCACAACGATTCTCTTTTCTTGAACCAGTAAACAAGAGAACATTATCCATGGTAGACAAGTTCGAGATAGAATTCTATGATTAGATTTGGGTAGATATAGTCATAGTAGCGAGAGAAAATCAAAGTATCGAGTTTTTCAACCCAATAGTGTTTGGTGGAAGAAAAGAATTTATTGTCTAGAAAATAATGCTTGGGCGATAATGGGATGTTTTGATTCTTTGAAGATAAGGGCATTGCCTTTTGAGGCCTCCTTCGATGTCCCTCGAGGTTGAGAAGATGGAATGGTTACGGTAGAAATTCATACTTTTTGTTGGCTGAACCTCCTTCAATGGCTAATCCTATCTTAGTAATGATGAATGAGATGGATAAAGAAAGACTGAGAGGAGTAGAGATAGAAGTGGAAGTGAAAGTATGCGAGAGAGAGAGAATTTCAAATTTTTTCTTAGATTCTCTATTAATTAGAGATAATCCGAGAAATTTGTTGTCCATTTTCTTTTAACCGAATCGACTCGGTTTTTGTCCGAGTGCTTAGAAGCAACTCAGTACTCACAACTAAAGCTCAATTTTATGAATTTTAAGCTGAACTATTAGTCATTCAGATTTCACTCAATAAAAACATGTTTGAGAAATACAAACACATAATAAATCATCAAATAAAACATGTAATCATACATTCAACATACCAAACTCATTTCTAATAAAACAAAACTAATCCTCACTTAATGATTTAGTGAAAATATCAGCCAATTGAAGCCCGGTAGGGATAAATTCAAGTTCTATATCACCTTTTCAAAATGATCTATCGAAAGTGACATCCGACCTCAATGTGCTTAGTCTTTGAATGCTGAATTGGATTCTTACTAATGATGATAGCACTTTAATTGTCGCACTTGATAGGAATAGCTGAGAAGGTCAATCCTAAATCCTTGAGATGTTGCTTGATCCATAACAACTTAGCACAGCAGGCCCTTGCTGCTATGTACTCAGCCTTAGGAGTTGATAAGGCAATTGCATTTTGCTTCTTTAAGTGCCAGGAGATGAGTTAATGACCTAAAAATTGGCATGCTCCTGAAGTACGCTTCCTATTAACCTTGTATCCAACATAGTCGGTATATGAGTAGCCCCCGAGAGTTAGATTTGAGTCTTTTGAGTACCGGAGACCAAGTGTTTGAGTTACTGCAAGATATCTAAACATTCTCTTCACTTGTAGTGCGATGTGATTCTTTTGAATTAGCTTGAAATCTTGCACATAGACGGACACTAAACATTATGTCCGGTATACTTGGAAGTGAGATATAGCAAAGATCCAATCATACCTCGATAAAGTTTCGATCTACTCGACTTGCCCTTTTTGTTTGAGTCTAGTTTGGTACTGCTACCCATTGGAGTTGCTGCTACTTTAACATCTTAAATCTTGTACTTCTTGAGTAAATCCTTTACATACTTGGACTGATGGACATAAATTTCATCTTTGTCTTTCTTGATTTGCAGTCCAAGGAAGAAATTCAATTCTCTCATCATGTTCATTTGGAATTCTTGTCTCATAAGCTTAGAGAATTCTTAACATAAAGTCTCATTAGTAGCACTAATGATTACATCATCAACATAAATTTGAATTATGAGAAAACCTTTTCCCTTGGTTTTTGTCAACCAAACCTCTTTTAAATCCATTTACAACCAAGAAGCTACTTAACTTTTTGTACTAAGCTCTTAGAGCTTGTTTTAAACCATATAAAGCCTTTTGTAATTTGAAAACATGATTTGGAAATTGAGAGCTTTCAAATCTAGGGGGTTGGTCAACATTCACTTCCTCTTGAATATAACCATTTAAAAATGCACATTTTACATCCATTTGATATAATTTAATTTTCATGCTAGATGCTGTAGACACCTAAAAATGTCGTTGTTTTTTCTATTTTTTTATTTATTAGCGCGATGATGAAATCCCGAGTCCTATTTGTGGATTTGGATCACGGTCAGGATTTGATTGGTGCGATGGAAGCCACTAAACCATAAAGAACCCCCAACACCACATAAATAGCCTTTTGCCTTGGGTCGATCCAAAAATCCCCTTTTCTTTCTGGACGATCCAAAACCAGGCAAAGCCTTCAAAGACAATATAGTCCAGATGCCGCATATCGGGAAATTCTAGGCTTAGAATATTGCGTTTCACATAAGTTCAACTAGACAAGGAGCTAAAGACCTCAAGACGACATTAGACGTTGCATTTCATGATCACAAGAATAAAAGTGCTGCGTTCCGGCTCCAAGACAGCCCATCCGAGACTAGGAGCACGCATCCCGCACCAAAATTGCAACTCGTCAAAAATGAAAACCCGCAAAAACGGAAACCCGCCAAAAATGGAAACTTTTCATTTTTGGAAAGCTCACATGGCCGGCGCCGCCTTCTAAAAACCATAAATGGAACGCTACGTTTTGCCCCGGAGACTCTCTTGGAGACACGCTAGGGCACAAAACCCCAGTGTGCACCGGTTGGCCGGCGCCGGCCTTCCTTCATTTATCTTGTTCTATCCTGGTTCTATCCTTTGCTTTATTAGATCTTATCACTTTGATCCTGGCCTGGTTTATTTTTGTTGCTTCTTACCGACTAGTCAAGTTTACCCTAGGTTATCCCTTGACCTAACCTCTCCTTACAAATGGAGAGCCTTGGCTCTCATTCCTACATGGCTTCCTCGCCTTAGCATCACGCTGCTGCATGCCACCTGAATGGGTCAACCCTTAGTGTTACTCTGCTGAAATTCGCCCGAGAGCTACTCGAATACTTTCTTTGGTATTCGATATCTTGGTCCCTTTTCATCCTACTTCCATCATACTTCCTGCATCCGATCCCTAAACTCCATCATTCATCTTTCCACCTACTCACCTTCACAAAATACTCACAAAAAGACCCTTAAAATCACCACTCGCCACATCACCGGATCCGGATCAGCAGGTGGGACAACCCGAGGGCACAAATTCGATCTTTAATGATTTATTTTACTTTTATGCTTTCTTTTATTGTTTTCCGTATTGTGGACAAACGATGTATCGCTTTTAATTCCTCTCCCTCGATGTAATCTCTTTATTTTCTGCTTTCTTTTCGCTTGATCCTTTCTTTCTTTTTCGCTTTTACTTTCTCTATCACTTTCTTTACTTTTCGCCTTTAGCTTTTTCCTAGTTATGGTTTGGTTGCTTTAATTCTTTTTCGCATGTTGTCGCTTGGTTATTTGTTTTAAATTATTTTAATTCATTACTCGAATTAGTAATAACCGTCTTTGGATGGGCCGAATGAAAGGGTTTGTCCCTACATTTCGTACCCTCGCCCTCGCCCCGAATCCGATTCTCGGTTCAAAGACCGATGGAGTCATTTTTAGTCTCTTCTTGTCTTAGTTTTCCCATACTAAGATTGGAAGAGCAAATTTTTATTTTGTTTTTGTCAGTTTTTCTTTCCTAAACCGATCGGCGACTCCACTTTTACTTTACTTCCATTCAATCACATCTCGGCCTTCTTTTTGTCTGCAGGATAAAATTTTAGTGCTCTTGATCCGCTAACCGCGGCGAGGCTGAGGCTGATTTCACAGGCCTGGCCTCCGGCCGGCATCGGCCTCCCCGGTGCGAGTCACCGCCTACACCGTGCGATCAGCCCCGGTGGCTTGAGCCTAGATTGGTGTTTTTACACCAATTTGGCCCTAAAGCCTCACGAAAAATCTAGAACCCTGATTTAATTTATCTTTCAATTAGGAGATAATATCCCGGACTTATGAAAATAATTGTTAAAATAAAAAGGTTAATAAAATCGCCATTCAATTTTGCTTAATTCGCTTTAAATCAAATTTAATAAAATTCGGAAATCTTAATAAAGGGTTCATCCCCACATTCCAAAATTGACTTTCTAAAACCATCTTCAAAATCAATCTTTAAAAAGAGACCCGACACAAGTAGGAAGCTCGACGGGCCCCGATCGGCCAGTGATTCCTACGAGTGGTGACTCCACCGGGGATAAATCATTTATTGAGAGGGTGAAACTTGAAAATTTGAGTAGTGAGTTTTAATGATGTGCTTGCATTAGACATCTTGCATTTAACAACCTTTGAATTAGTTTAAATATTGTTTTGGACCATTAGAAAAACTTTATTGTACCCACTATTTAACCCTTTCTCGGAGAGAGGTTCCCACTCGTTTCCTCGGCGGGCCCAACTAGGCTTGATTTGCCAAGGAAACGTACCTCCTCCCGAGTAGCACACACTCTTGGGCTAAATCCTTTGGTTCACCAAGAGGCACCGGAATTCTGGTTGGTATCCCGAATCCATGTAACCCATGGGGACCAAATTTCAGATTATGTGTCACTATGTATCTAAACTCTTAAACTCTTGGGCCATGGAACTTTTTGGACTTCTAGGTTTTCCCTCTTACTTCATTTGCATGCTTGGATGAGTATGTTTGATTTAGATTTAATCTTTTGCTTGTGAGCCTTTAGGGATAGGTGAGGAGCGCTGAATAATTATTGCATGGGTGAAAAAAATAAAAAATCAAAATAAAACTTTGAGTCGGTCAAATTATGTGCATTCTAGCCAAAAGTCCAAAATCGCATTCCCCTTTTAGGTCGGTCCATTCATTCCATATTTGCATTCATTGTGCATTAGCCCAATTCAAATTTTGTCTCAAAATAGGTGAGTCCAATCTTACATTTCATTTTGCATTAGCCGAATTTAAATTTCATCCTAATTAGGGTGAGTCCATTTCATTTTGCATTAGCCCAATTCAAATTTTATCTCGGAATAGGTCAGTTCAATCTTGCATTTCATTTTGCATTAGCCAATTAAAATTTCATCTCAAAATAGGTGAGTCTATATTTGCATTCATTTTGTATTAACCCAATTCGAAATTCATCTCAAATAGGTGAGTCCATATTTGCATTTCCTTTTTCCATTTAGCCAAAGTCAAAATCATCTCAAAATAGGTGAGTCCATATTTACATTCCTTTTTGCATTAGCCAAAATAAATTTCATCTCAATTAAGGTGAGTCCGCATTTCATTTTTGCATTTAGCCAAAGTCAAAATCATCTTAAAATAGGTGAGTCCATATTTGCATTCCTTTTTGCATTAGCTAAAATAAATTTCATCTCAATTAAGGTGAGTCCGCATTTCATTTTTGCATTAGCCAAAACAAAAATTCATCCCAAGTAAGGTGAGTCCATTCATTTCATTTTTGCATTAGCCAAATTAAAATCCATCTCAAAGTAGGTAAGTCCGCTCATTTCATTTTCGCATTAGCCAAAATTAAATTCATCTCTAATTAGGAGAGTCTTTCATTTGCATTAGCTAAACAAAAATTCATCTCGGATTAGGTGAGTCTACTTTGCATTTTCATTTCTCATTTAGCTAAAACAAATTCATCTTCCATTAGGATCAATCATTTATGCATTTCGGTTCTACACTAGCTAAATAATTGAATCATCCCGCATTAAGTCATGCGCATCGTTACATATATTCCATTTCATTTGTTTTGCATCCCTTTATGTGCATCCAAATAAAAGAGCATATCATTTTCTTAGGATTAGTCTTCCTCGGGTCAAGCACTTAAGCCCCATCTCCCTAGAATCGTTCCAAGGTTCAATCATGAGCGTACTCTTTTGGGATGCGGGATAGGAAATCCTATGCAAGTTAGGAACCCTAGCACGAAGCGTCTAGGAAGTAAGAGATTTACTTTAACACCGACATGGTCAACACCGATACGTCAAACATTAGCACGTACCACACCGGTACGTTCCTCTTTACTTGTGACACCGGTGCGTAGTCCAAGGTCTAAACTCAATCCTCCTCCAGAAATGGCCAACCAGTCGAGCAAACTCCCTCATGACCTTATTCAAGGAGTCTGTTGCTAAGCTAGAAGTTCGGCTTGATACCCAAGGTAAGATGATTGAGTTTATATCCGAATCCATTAGTTTCATTCGCAAAGAACTAGAGAGGAAATCAAAGTTCAAAGGGAAAAAAAAGAAGGAGAAGGATTCTACCGGAACCTCAACCCAAGTCTCAATCCGATCCAAGAGTAGATTAGATAGAGAAGATGTTGCGAAAGCCATCAATGTTCAACCACCACTATTTGGCTCGGGGATTCACTTCAATTCCTAAAGGCAAACTACCCCCTAAGTTTACCATGACTAGAATTAAGTTTCATGGAATAGAGAACCCTCACCATCACGTGAGAAACTTTGTGGGGAAATAACTTTGAAAAATGTACTTGAGGACACTTATCACATCATCTTCCTCTCGGACATTTGACACAAATGCCATGAAATGGTACAATCGTTGTTGACCCACGCGAGGTCACAAACTAGCAGGATCTTTGTCAGGAGTTCCTACATCAATACTCCTATAATACTGATCTACTAAGCACTCTTTGGAATCTAGAAGTGATCAAGCAAGGAGACGATGAAGGCTTCACCGACTTCTTTACTCGCTGGAGGGCAACATCTCGCCCACATGACTGATCGGCCATCCGAGAAGGATCAGGTGAGAATCATCATCAAGAACCTCCAACCTGCCCATCATTAGCACCTGCGGTTCTTGCCTATCATGAACTTCAAAGCACTTAGAGACGTTGGCATGCTCATAGAAGAAGAGCGGACATCCGACAAGAAGACCATCCAATGAGCCCACTACTCATCAAGGATGCGAATAAAGCCTGTATTTCCCTTTTCCATATCTATTCTATGTCTATTTGCTTTGTCCCTTTTCCTTATCCATTGTATTTCCTTTTCCTGTCTTCCAAAAAAAAAAAAAAAACCAAATCAACTATTCCTTTTTGAACTATGAAAGCCTCGATTTCCGCTATTGCGGATACATAGGAAGCCCACGAGGTCCGGCCCTAAGCCTTATTTTGATCCCAATTTCCACTTCTAATTTCCCAAATCCAAAAAAAAAAAATCACTTTGTCTTATCCAAAGGAGCATAAACCCATCGAGAAAATGCACCAAATCATCAAGAAGCACGCCAGTCAATTCAGCATCGAACCGTTAGGAGCACGGTTCACCATCGGTAGCGATACATCGCAGTTCGCACGACACATATGTCATGAAATGGTACAATGTCGTTGACTCACACAAGGTCACAAACCGGCACGGAATTCCTACATCAATACTCCTATAATACTGATCTACTAAGCACTCTTTGGAATCTAGAAGTGATCAAGCAAGGAGACGATGAAGGCTTCACCGACTTCTTTACTCGCTGGAGGGCAACATCTCGCCCACATGACTAATCCGCCATCCGAGAAGGATCGGTGAGAATCATCATCAAGAACCTCCAACCTGCCCATCATTAGCACTTGCGGTTCTTGCCTATCATGAACTTCAAAGCACTTAGAGACGTTGGCATGCTCATAGAAGAAGAGCGGACATCCGACAAGAAGACCATCTAATGAGCCCACTACTCATCGGGGATGCGAATAAAGCCTGTATTTCCCTTTTCCACATCTATTCTATGTCTATTTGCTTTGTCCCTTTTCCTTATCCATTGTATTTCCTTTTCCTGTCTTCCAAAAAAAAAAAAACCAAATCAACTATTCCTTTTGAACTATGAAAGCCTGATTTACGCTATTGCTGATACATAGGAAGCCCACGAGGTCCGGCCCTAAGCCTTATTTTGATCCCGAGTTCCACTTCTAATTTCCCAAATTCAAAAAAAAAAATCACTTTGCCTTATCCAAAAGAGCATAAACCCATCGAGAAAATGCACCAAATCATCAAGAAGCATGCCGATCAAATTCAGCATTGAACCGTTAGGAGCACGGTTCACCATCGCAGCGATACATCGCAGTTCGCACGACACATATGTCATGAAATGGTACAATGTCTGTTGACTCACACAAGGTCACAAGCCGGCACGGAATTCCTACATCAATACTCCTATAATACTGATCTACTAAGCACTCTTTGGAATCTAGAAGTGATCAAGCAAGGAGACGATGAAGGCTTCACCGACTTCTTTACTCGCTGGAGGGCAACATCTCGCCCACATGACTAATCCGCCATCCGAGAAGGATCGGTGAGAATCATCATCAAGAACCTCCAACCCGCCCATCATTAGCACTTGCGGTTTTTGCCTATCATGAACTTCAAAGCACTTAGAGACGTTGGCATGCTCATAGAAGAAGAGCAGACATCCGACAAGAAGACCATCTAATGAGCCCACTACTCATCAAGGATGCGAATAAAGCCTCGTATTTCCCTTTTCCACATCTATTCTATGTCTATTTGCTTTGTCCCTTTTCCTTATCCATTGTATTTCCTTTTCCTGTCTTCCAAAAAAAAAAAAAAAACCAAATCAACTATTCCTTTTGAACTATGAAAGCCTGATTTACTGCTATTGTCGATACATAGGAAGCCCACGAGGTCCGGCCCTAAGCCTTATTTTGATCCCGAGTTCCACTTCTAATTTCCCAAATCCCAAAAAAAAAAAAAATCACTTTGCCTTATCCAATGGAGCATAAACCCATCGAGAAAATGCACCAAATCATCAAGAAGCATGCCAATCAAATTCAGCATTGAACCGTTAGGAGCATGGTTCACCATCGGCAGCCAGTACATCGCGAGTTCGCACGACACATATGTCATGAAATGGTACAATGTCTGTTGACTCACACAAGGTCACAAACCGGCACGGAATTCCTACATCAATACTCCTACAATACTGATCTACTAAGCACTCTTTGGAATCTAGAAGTTATCAAGCAAGGAGACGATGAAGGCTTCGCCGACTTCTTTACTCGCTGGAGGGTAACATCTCGCCCACATGACTAATCGGCCATCCGAGAAGGATCGGTGAGAATCATCATCAAGAACATCCAACCTGCCCATCATTAGCACCTGCGGTTCTTGCCTATCATGAACTTCAAAGCACTTAGAGACGTTGGCATGCTCATAGAAGAAGAGCGGACATCCGACAAGAAGACCATCCAATGAGCCCACTACTCATCAAGGATGCGAATAAAGCCTGTATTTCCCTTTTCCATATCTATTCTATGTCTATTTGCTTTGTCCCTTTTCCTTATCCATTGTATTTCCTTTTCCTGTCTTCTAAAAATAAAATAAAACAACAAAACCAAATAAGCTATTCCTTTTTGAACTACGAAGGCCTGATTTCCGTTATTGCGGATACGTAGGAAGCCCATGAGGTCCGGCCCTAAACTTAATCTTGATTCTAGTTTTCATTTCCAATCTCCCAAATTCAAAGCCACTTTACCTTACTCCAAAAGAGTAGAAACCCATGGGGAACATTCATCGCATTATCAAGAAGCATGCCGGTCGATTTAGCACCAAACCGTAAGGAGCACGGTCCACCAACAACAACACATCACAATTCGAGCATCTTACCATCTTTAGGCTCTACTTTAGGGAGTGGGGGCTAAAGTGCAATTTTCTCTTTGTCTTGTTGAACATTTTGCATCATCTTAATAAAAGAATGGATTTGTTTTTAGAATAGAGTCTCGCATTCATCTCCTTTGCATGAGTCAAACTCCTAAAAACACAAAAATTAATAACAAAGCACCCTACAAGGAATTATTTAATCAAGCGAGCATCGAGCATCAAGCAAGCATCAAGCAGCATCAATCATCGGATCAGCATTAAGGAGGTCACCGACACCGTCACCTTCAAAGAAGATTTTTCGCGCCATCGGCTAATTAAAGCTCACCAACACTCCAACATTCAAGAAGAGCTAGACACAAGCACCCGGGAGGAACGTGGGGGCTCAAGATCGAAAGGGTTATACAACCACAACAACTCTAACAATACTCGGGAGGAGACACAAATCTTCTACCTTACAAAGGAGCTATTAGCACACAAACTAAAAGCTCAAACTTCGAATGAGGCACGTCACCTCATGGAACATCATATTTTCAAAGCAAGAAGACTTCGGGTAATCCAACGACCAAGTTTAGGCAAGAATTTCTACAAAAAGATAATCATCGGTTCCTATTCCGACGAAAGTGGATAAAAGTGGAGCTTCGGGCCCTACAGTGGTCAAAGTTCGGACACAACTCGGTCGATCTTCAGGCCCAGCAGAGGTCAAAGTTCGGACACTTCAGTCAAACTTCAGGCCCACCAGCGGTCAAGGTTCGGACACAACTCGATCAAGCATCGAGCCTAGCAGAGGTCAAGGTTTAGACACATCGTAGTCGAGCTTCGAGCCCAACAGCGATCAAGGTTCGGACACAACTCGGTCGAGCTTCAAGCCCTATAGCGTTCAAGGTTTAAACACAACTCAATTGAGCTTCGGGCCTAACAACGGTCAAGGTTCGGACGTCAATCCCTCCGTTGAGCTTCGGCCGAGCGTCGGTCAAGGTTCGGACACCACACCAAGACTTCAGGACCACTCTATGGCCAAGTCAAGGAACCATATTTGAAATATGATCTAATTCCAAATTATCTTCAGGTAACACTTGAAACTATTTACATTCGATTATTAACTAACAAGATTGTTAGTGTAGAAAATTTCAGCCAAGCTTCCCAGTGGTCAAGGTCAAGATACCCTTAACTAAATCCCCGAGTGGTCAAGTTCAGGAACCCCAGCTGGACTTCAAACTTTACTACGCGAGTTAAGTTCAAGCTCTCCGCCAAGCTACTGATTAAGCACATGGTCAAGTTCGAGCACACCAATCCGAAATTCGGGTCTCTAAGCAGCCAATTTCGGGAACCAACAATCCGAACTTAAGATTTCATCGGTCAAGTCTAGGCCCATCAAAATCTACTTAATTTTAGACGCATCAATTCAATCGGATTCGAAACAACGCCGAGTACTGGGTAAGTACCCTTTAGTGTCTACTTTGACCTTTGTCTTTCGGACTCAGCCAAAGTGGGGGTAGCTGTAGACACCTAAAAAGTGTCGTCCTTTTCTTTGTTTTATATTAATTGGCCCGATCATGAAATCCCAAGTCCTATTATTGGATTTGGATCACGATCGAGGATTTGATTGGTGCGACGGAAGTCGATAAACTACAAAGAACCCCCAACACCACATAGAAGCCTTTTGCCTTGGGTCGATCCAAAATCCCCTTTTCTTTCGGACGATCCAAAAGCTGGACGAAGTCTTC
The DNA here is from genome assembly GCA_021018815.1 of Talinum fruticosum. Taxonomy (NCBI): domain Eukaryota; kingdom Viridiplantae; phylum Streptophyta; class Magnoliopsida; order Caryophyllales; family Talinaceae; genus Talinum; species Talinum fruticosum. The sequence goes on along the minus strand of JAITYX010000073.1, from coordinate 234,022 downwards.
AAAGACAACGATGTCCGATGCCGCGTACGGGAAATTCCAAGCTTAAAATACTGCGTTTCACATCGGTTCAATCGGACAAGGAGCTCAAGACCTCAAGACGACATTACACACTGCATTTCATGATTACAAGCATCAAAGTGCTTGTGTTTTGGCTCCAAGACAGTCCACTTGAGACTAGGAGCATACATCCCGCATCAAAATTGGAACTCGCCAAAAATGGAAACTTGCAAAACGGGAACCTGCCAAAAATGAAAACATTTCATTTTTGGAAAGCTCATATGGCCCACGCTCGCATTCTAGAAACCATAAATGGAACGCTAGGTTTTGTCATGGAGACTCCTTTGGAGACATGCTAGGGCACGAAACCGTAGGTGTACACCGGTTGGCCGGTGCGGCGTTCCTTCATTTACCCGGTTCTATCCGGTTCTATCCTTTGCTTTATTCGGTCTTATCACTTTGATCCCGACCCGGTTTATTTTCTGCTGCTTTTGGAGGGCTAGCCGAGTTTACCCTAGGTCATCCCTTGACCTAACCTCTCCCTATAAATAAAGAGTTTTGGCTCTCATTCCCACATGGCTTCCTACCTTAGCATCACGCTGTTACGTTCCACCTGAATGGATCAACCCTCAATGTTACTCTGTTGAAATTCGCCTAAGAGCTACATTATACTTTCTTTGGAATTTTGATCTCTTGGTCCCTTTTCAGCCTAATTCCATCATACTTCCTACATCCGATCCCTAAAATCCATCATTCATCTTTCTACCTATTCACCTTCACAAAATACTCACAAAAAGCCCCTTTGAATAACCACCGTTGTATCACCGATTCGGATCCGAGATCCAACTAAGTAGGTGGGACAACCCGAGGGCACATATTCGATCTTTAACGATTTATTTTAGTTTTATGCTTTCTTTTATTGTTTTCCAGTATTGTGGACAAACGACGTATCGCTTTTAATTCCTCCCCGCCCGATGTAATCTCTTTATTTTCTCGCTTTCCTTTCGCTCGACCCTTTCTTTCTTTTTCGTTTTTACTTTCTTTACCGCTTTCTTTACTTTGCGCCTTTATCGTTTTCTTTAGTTATGTTTATGTTGCTTTAGTTCTTTTTCGCATGTTGTACTTGATTGTTTGTTTTACATTATTTTAATTCACGACTCGAACTAGTAATGACCGTCTTCGGATGGGCGAAATGAAAGGGTTTGTCCCTACGTTTTGATCTCTTGCCCCCGAATTCAATTCTCGGTTCAAAGACTAATGTAGTCAATTTTAGCCTCTTCTTGTCTTAGTTTTCCCATACTAAGATTGGAAGAGTAAATTTTTATTTTGTTTTTGTTAATTTTTCTTTCCTAAAACCGACTCACGACTCCTCTTTTACTTACTTCCATTCAATCGCATCTCGACCTTCTTTCGACTACAAGATAAAATTTTAGGGCTCTTGATCCGCCAACCGTGGCGAGGCTGAGGTGGATTTCACAGCCCTAGCCTCCGGCCGACGCTGGCCTCCCCGGTGCGGATCACTACCTGCACCGTGGGATCGGCCGTGGGGGCTTCGGTACAGTTGGTGTTTTCACACCAAGTAGGCCCTAAAGCCTCATGGCGAGATCTAGAACCCTGATTTAATTTATCTATCAATTAGGAGATAATATCCCGGGACTTCGAAAATACTTGCTAAAATAAAAGGTTAATAAAACCGCCATTCAACTTTGCTTAATTCGCTTTAAATCGATTCAATAAAATTCAAAAATCTTAATAAAAGGTTTATCCCTACATTCCAAAATCGACTTTCGAAAACCATTTTCAAAATCAATCTTTACAAAAGAGTCTCGACACAATTGGGGAAGCTCGGTGGGCCCTGGCTGGCCGTGGTTCTTATAGATGCAAATGCCAAAAGAATTCCGATTGGGTCAATCCTATCATCAGGTGCAAAGGTTTCCTTACAATTTATTCCTTCTTCTTGGTTATACCCTTGGGCTACAAGTCCGGCTTTATTTCTAACAACCAAACCTTCCTCATCCAGTTTGTTCTTAAATACCTATTTGATTCTTATTACTTGGTGGTCGAAGGTCGGTTTGTCAAGGTTCAAACATGGTTTCTTTCGAATTTTGATAGTTCTTCTTGCATGACCTCTACCCATTCGGTTTCAAGTAGGGCTTCTATTACCATTTTAAGTTTAATTAATGAAATAAATGCTGACAATGCACATAGATTATGAAAAGAAGATCGAGTTCTTACCCTCGAGTTGATTTTAGAAATGATATTTTCAGGTGGATGACTAGAATCATGCTTGAAAAGCTTTACCTCACCTCCGGTGCGCCGGGTTGGAAGGTTGAGCACTTGTTTCTTCAATAGTCCGAGATGGTTGTGTCTCGGCCTCCCTTGTGCTTTAATTGTCTAAGTCGATTCTTAAACTGGGTCATTTTGAGTTGGCTCGGTTGTCTTGTTTTCTATCATTCTGAGCTTAGCTTCCACTATTTCATCATCATTTCTGTTTATCTTGAAATCTGAGAGTGTAGATTCACTTAACCTGCCATTATCAACTTCATCAAAAATAACGTGAATACTTTCTTCCACTTTGTTAATCATTTTGTTGAAAATGTGATAAACTTTGCTCTTTGAAGAATAACCTAGAAATATACCTTCATCTGACCTAGTGTCAAACTTAGTCCAATGATCCTTACCATTATTATTTACAAAACACTTACACTTAAATGGCTTGAAGCATGAGACGTTGGGATTCTTTCCCTTGTATAGCTCATACGGTGTTTTCGCGAGAATGGGTTGAATGAAGCATCTCGTTGAGAGTGTAGTTTACTATGTTCACTAGGGTAGCCAAGAAATAGTAAGGAAGATTGTTCTTAATCATTATTGTTCCTCCTCTTTCTTCAATAGTTATATTCTTTCTCTCCATTACTTTGTTCTGTTGAGGAGTTTTGGGTGTAGAGAAGTTGTGAGAGAGAATGAAGGTTTATTCTTGGAGAGTCTAAGTTACCCTAGAGGGGGTTGAATAGGGTGATGAAGAAGTCTGTAAATACTTTTTGCACAATCACTTAGATAAAGCAGATTCTGAGTCTAGATTGGACTCGGGGAGATAAATACACGGATGTATGTGGAAACCTCCCGAGGCAGAAAACCACCTGACAGTGCTAGTCCAAGCACCAAGTCAAATCCATTATTTTGAATCCACAAAGTAGAAAGGACTCGACTCAACCAGAATTGCTCCCTTAAATAATTCCTTACAAATTTTTCTTAGACTCGAAGTTCCTTTATCCGATCTTCTACTTTCTGACTGAGGTAATCTTTATAATTAGGGACAACTAAGATGAGTTAACCCTTACAGCTCGAGTCATAGACTTACACGAAAGTAAGAAAAGAATGTAACCGATTACAAGACTTTCTTTAACCCTAAGAAGATATGAAATACAAAGTTGGAGTTGTAAGTTGAAGATTGTATGAGAATGAGAACGAGCAATTAGTTCAACAATAATTTCGGCAACCTTCACATCTTGTGGAGTGACTTCTATTTATAGGCAACCAAGCGGAATGATTGTTGAGTCTTGTTTACGGACTCGAAATCTTTACTAGCCGTTGTAGCGACTATTCCGAGTCACTCGAAAAGATCCGTTGGGATGTGAATGTTGTGTAATGGCTCTTGGCTCCAAAAGATGGTCCAATCTACTGGTGGTGACTCGAAACCTAAGGTGGAAACAATCGTTAGGCCTACAGCTGGAGTTTTCATGTTTTAGAAACAAACAACCTTGACACGGTGTCCGAGCCATGTCTAGAAGTAGCTAAAACTTATTTCGTTGGTGTTTAATGGCTAGAAGTCGGTTGCTTTTGTAATTCAAAAATATATTAACCTTGTTTGAATAACCTTCTCAAAGTATAAAATACTTTGGTCCTAGATTAGTCACGGATAATAATTAAATCTGCGTAATTAAGTGCTTAATTATCTTTAGCGTAAAAGAATGGGATTTTCGAGTCTAATATTCAATAGGTTCAAATTCGATCTCGAGTCAATCCTAAAGATAGTCAAGTTAGATAGTAAAACATCAATAAGCATGAACTTGATTCAATCAAATAATTCTCTAAGAAATAAACCGACTTAGAATAAAGAATTAACGTCGTAATTCATTTTACTTTGAAATACAAAGTCGATTGCTCGGAATAAATGCATGCGAGAAATTATTTAAGCATACAATGGTTCTGTGTGATGTTTGAGTGAGTCGAAACACAAGTAAGAGATATATACAAGTGAAGCGGTTTCGAGTTAGCCAGAACAAAATGAAAACTTAGAAAAGAGTTTCTAGAAAGCCCAAAATGACTTAGAATCAAAAGCTAAGAGAGATAGAGAGTTATACCCGAGTCTTCAATCTCCCCTTTTTGATGAAAGGCATTCCATGCTTAAGATAGAAACTTGTTAGTTCGGAAATGAGTTTTTATTGCAAGTTGATTAGAGTAGGAAACAATATTCTCTTCAAGTGAGACTAGAGATACTTATAAAGTGTAGCTCGGATCATATCGTAACTCGTAACATGTTTACGGATAATTTATCAAAGCAAAGAAAAAAATGTATCAAGAGAAAATATGTTGAGGAGTTGAGTAACAGAACAAGATAAATACGTAACTCATAAACAAGTATGCTCACGAAAGAGAAATCATTCATTGCTCGAAATAAATGTGTACGGACAAAAAAAAAAAAAAAAACTCGAGACAAAGGGAGGAACTCCCCTAAACCAAACATCCAAGTTTTTTATTTTTCTCCCCCATACATTTCATCAAAAATAGGGAGGAAATAGCAGAACGATACAACGGATGTTGGACAAAAAAAAAAAATGAAATCTGAGTTAAGAAAAATGAACTAAGAAGAGGGGGCAGGTTGTTTGGAGGAGGAGGGACGAGCAGTGGGTCCGTGCCTGTATGCTTGTGTAGAAGTGGATGAGTAGGGAGGCTATAACACTCGGAATATCGGGAATCTGGTCGATCTTGGTTACGTGAACCAAGGAAACATCATTCTTAGGCTCTTCTACCTCAAAGGCAACCGTGAGTCGTGCTTCGAGGCGGGGGCTTGTGATCGGCCGACATTGCCGGCCTCTTCCGAGCCACTCGGAACATGATCTGGTTCTTTTGCGCCCTAGCCCTCGGGTTGAGCAGCCGCTTCTTCTTCTTTTTCTTCTTCCTTCTCCTCAACTTGTCCTTCTACAGCTTGGGCTTCTTCCTCAATTGCCTCTATAGTTGCTTCTTCTACCTCGGTAGAAGTTGACTTAGCTGGGCTGGAGGACTCCTCGAAGTATCGGACGTGTCCGAGTCCACGACGACTTTTGATCTATGTTCTTGGAGGAAGCGAAGGCTGTGTGCACTGTTCTTGTATAATCCCTTGAGCTCAAACATAAGATCCTAGTTCTCCCCGATCCGAGACTGTGCGGTTTTCGGAGAATAATCGGGTTGGGGATGATATTTTTGAAGGATCGTAGAGTGGCCTAAAATGCTTCAAACAAGGATTCAAATTTGCTTACCGTTTCGGCAAACAAAGCAGCAGAGAGAGGAGGTTGAGAAGTAGAAGGACTAGCGGTCGGGGTGGAAGAGCCGATGCGGTCCGAGTCCGGGTGGGTGGAGGAGGAGGAGGTGGTAACTTAGACCCGTGAACCCGGACACCGAGTTTTACTTCTTGGTACCCGTAACCCAATTAGCTCTTTTCTCGCCTATACAAATGGCAACTTTCGAGACAACATTTGGAGTGCTGTGGGAAGGGAAACTTTGAACTATTTAAAGATATCGATTAGAAGGGCTTCGAAAGGATAAGGAGCGGATTTCTTTAAGTGAGCAGCACGAAGCCATCCGCTCAAGAATAGTTGGGAAGAGGTCTACTTTGTAGCCCTTTAGAATATCAAACAAAGCTTTGAGAATCTTAGAGTTTGGATTCTCTTTCTCTGGAATGATGAGAGAAAAAGGCTCTCATAAGGATGAAACATATCAGCCTTGCTTCGGACTTCATCCGAGTCACGGAGAAGTTCTTATGTGATTCGGGCACCTCATTTGCATACTTTTCAAAGAAATCATCTGCAATTTCTATGAAAGGTACTTGGGTTGGAATTGAGAAGAGAGAAGTGATTTTGAAGAGTTTGTGGAGAAGGGTGAGATTGATTCGTATAACCGTACCTTGAACTTTTGAGATTATGACACCTTCGGAGGTAGTCATATTGGCATAGAACTCGGCAACGAGTTTTGGATAGATATATTCATAGAAGCACAGACAGTTGAATACCCCTGTATCTTTGATGTTGTGCAACCATGAGAAAGAAGTGACGGGGAAGAATTTGTCATCCAACGTTAGATGTTGGGTAACAAAATGCTAAGGAGGATTTGAAGTACCTCCATGAGTGTTTTTGGTGCGAGCATTTTTGGTGGCTGAACCTAATTCTTGACCAGTTCCTCTCTTAGGCATGGTGAAAAGATTGAGAAACGAGAGAGAGAGAGAGGGAGAGAGAGAGAGCACAAGTAAGTACTAGAGTCGAGAGTAGAGAGAGAAAGTAAGCAATGGCCAAAGTGAAGAAAAGAAGGTAAACAGATGCTATTTATAGCGAAAAGGAATGACCTCCAACCTTCATTCTCGACCCCAATACCAAGCAACACTCTCGAGGCTATTGTGACGTTCTGCACTCCAACGACTAGTATTCCATCGGTTTTCTTCCAACGGCTAGTTTCTTCTAATCGAACGCATGGCAGAGAGAGAGAAGAAAGAGTTTTCGAAAAGATTTCTAAAATTCTCCATTTATCTAGAGATGATCTCGTAAGTTTGATGTCCATTTTGCTTATAAACTGAGTTTGACTTAGTATTGTTTTTGAGTGACTAAGAACACTCGGAAAACTAATAACTCACAGCTCGGTCTCACTCGGAGTCAATCGATCCATTCGTTATCCACACATATAACACATAATCATGCAAAGATAATTCATGTAATAAATCGCATAATCATGCATTAATCATGCCAAGCTCATTCCCGATAAAGCGAAACCGATCCTTACTAAGAGGCTTAGTAAAAATATCGACTAACTCGAAATTTCGTAGGAATGAATTCAAGTTCAATATCACCTTTTTCAAAATGGTCTCTCATAAAATGATATTTGACCTTAATATACTTTGTCTTTGAGTGTTGGACTAGATTCTTAGTGATATTGATTGTACTCGATTATCACACTTGATTGGGATAGATGTGAATGATAATCCAAGATCCTTGCTGCTTGATCCAAAGAATTTGAGCACAACAAGCTCTAACCGCAATATACTCAGCCTCAGCAGTTGATAGAGCAACCGAGTTTTGTTTCTTTGAATGTCGGGAGATGAGGGATTAACTTAAAAATTGGTATGCTCCTGATGTGCTCTTTCTATTAACTTTGTATCCAGCATAATCAGCATCTAAGTATCCTGTGAGAGTCGAGTTCGAATCTTTTGAAAACCATAGACCAAGATTCTAAGTCCCTGCAAGATATTGGAAAATTCTCTTCACCATAGTGAGATGTGATTCTTTTGGATTAGCTTGAAATCTTGCACAAAGGCAGACACTCGAACATGATATCTTACTAGATGTGCGATAGAGTAGAGATCTAATCACACCTCTGTAGAGTTTCGATCTACGACTTTACCTTTTCGTCCGACTTCAGTTTTAAATCGCTACTCATAGATGTTGCTGCATGCTTCACATCTTGTAGTTTGTACTTCTTCAATAACTCCTTGGTATACTTGGATTGATGGATATAGATGCAATCCTTATCTTGTTTGATTTGTAGACCAAGAAAGAAATTGAGTTCTCCTATCATACTCATTTGGAACTCCTGTCTCATCAATTCGGAAAACTCTTGACATAGAGTTTCATTAGTAGCTCCAAAAATGATATCATATATCTAAATGATAAAGAAATCTTTCCCATTGGTTTTTATAAAAAGAGTTTTGTCAATATGGCCTCTTTTTAAATCATTTTCAAACAAGAAACTGCTCAGTCTTTCATACCAAGCTCCGGGAGCCTGTTTAAGACCATATAAAGCCTTTTGCAATTTGAAAACATGATTTGGAAATTCTGAGTTTTCAAATCCAGGGGTTGCTTAACATAAACTTCTTCTTGAATGAAACCACTCAGAAAAGCACATTTGACATCCATTTGATAAAGCTTGATATTCATGCTAGATGCAAATGCTAACAGGATTCCGATTGCCTCAATCCTAGCAACAGGTGTAAAGGTTTCCCCACAATCAATTCCTTCCTCTTGATTGTAACCCTGAGCAACAAGTCTAGCCTTATTTTTACTACCAACCCTTCCTCATCCCGTTTGTTATGGAAAACCCATTTGGTTCCTATGACTGGGTGGTCGAACATCGTTTGGTCGAGTCTAGATTAAGCTCTTCTTACATGGCCTCTACCCATTCAGGTTCATTTAGGGCCTCTAGTGCATTTTTGGGTTCTGTTAATGATATGAATGCAGAAAATGCACATAAATTATGCAAAGAAGATCGAGTTCTTACCCCAATATTGATGTCGAAAGTATGTTCTCGGGTGGGTGACTTGGATGCATATTTGAAAGCTTTACGTGTCCTCCGATTCACCAAGTTTTTGGTTGAATATGTTGATCTTTAGTTGGTTGATCTTGCTAAGTCTCTATATTGACTTGTTCTTCAACATTCCGAGCTGGCTCGTGAGCTTGTTCGGTTTGAGTCACGACATTCCGAGTTGCCTCATTATGAGTTTCCACAGTTCTTCTGTTTTGACTCTTTCGAGCTCGGCTTCAACAAGGTCATCTTCATCTCTGTTAAGCCTCGAGATCTAAGTATGTGGATTCACTTATCCTGCAAAGATCAATCTCATCAAAGACAATGTGGATACTTTCTTCCACCTTGTTAATCCTTTTGTTAAACACACGATAAGCTTTACTTGTGAGATGAGTAACCTAGAAATATACCTTCATCCGATCTAGCATCAAACCTAGTCGGATGCTCCATACCATTGTTGTGAGCAAAGAACTTACACCCAATTGGTTTGAAATAGGATATGATGGGTTTATTTCCCTTGTATAGCTGGTAGGGAGTTTTCTTCAAAATGGGCCTAATGAGGCATCTCGTTGAATGTGTAATTTCGTTGTGTTGATAGCCTCGGCCCAGAAATAGTAAGGTTGATCATTTTCAATCATCATAGTCCTTCCTATTTCCTAAAGAGTTCTATTCTTTCTTTCAACTACTCCATTTTGTTAAGGAGTTCTTGGTGCAGAGAAGTTGTGGGAGATGCCATTCTTGTCACGAAATCTGCAAGTTCGAGTAGTCGAACTCCCTTCCATGGTTAGTTCGAATCCTTTTGATCCGAGTTTGAGACTCCACTTGAATTTTCCTGCAGATCTTAATGAACTCTTTGAAAGCTTCACTCTTGTTTTTGAGAAAACAAACCCAGGTAAATCATGAAAAATAATCAACAATGACAAGTACATATGGTTTACCTCCAAGGCTTTTCACAGGTATTTCACCTCACAAATCCATATGAACCAATTTTAGTACTTTGGATGTAGACATAGTCTTGAGAGGTTTGAAAGATGATCTGACTTGCTTTCCTTTTGTGCATGCTTCACAAATTTTATCTTTCTTAAATGCACAGTTAAGTAATCCCCAAACCAATCCATGAGATGCAAGTTTCTTGATATTTTGCATGCTAATATGACCTAGTCTACAATGCCAAGTCCATGAATCATCATTCAAAGATGCTTTCAAACAAGATAAATTCTGGCTTGAATCTGAAAGAGGGATAGTATAAGTGTTACCTGACCTCAAACTTGAGATCTTAGTCTCTTTGGTGACTGCATTAGAAATGTAGCAGTTGGTCCGAGTGAACCTTACCTCTTGGCCTTTGTCACACATCCGAGAGATGTTGAGGAGAATGTATTTCAGCCCTTTGACAAGGTAGATTGGACTGACTGAGTTGCTTCCTTAACCAATTTTTCCAATCCCTACAATCTTGCCTTTGCTATTGTCTTCAAATGTGACTTTGCCTCCTTCTAAATCTTCTAACTCGAAAAGAGTCTTGAATCACCCGACATATGGCGTGAGGATCCACCTGTCCAAGTACCAGTGACCCTTCTTCTTCTAAGTTACCTGGAAAACAAAAGCGAACTAACCCTTCCCACTTCCTCTTACACCTTTTACGATGGTCCTTTTATGAGGAAGAACACTCTTGGGAACTCGGATTTGAATGATTTGAGGTTTGGTCCGATTCCGAGTCTTCCTTTTAGAAAGCTGAGTCTGTGTCTTTTTCTTTTGAAAATCCTTTCTTTCGTCAACAAGTAGAGAAGGGTCTTTTCTTGTAAATTGGTCTAGGCTTAGTCCTCTTTCCATTTGTATGAATGGGACCATGCTTAGCCTTCCTGAACTTTACAGCTTCGGAATCAATTATGAAGAGATTTGAATAGGAATTAGATTCATCTTCAACTTTGTAACCAAGTCCTTCTTTCCTGAATGAGACACACTGAGAGTCAAGTAAAAGATCAAGGTTTTTCTGACCTTGAGTGAGTTTCAAAACAAGCTCTTGAGACTCATTGAGTTTCTTTTTCAGTTGCTCATTCTCCGTTACGAGTGACTCGAACTCAATCTCATTTTCTTGAGCACTGGTCTTAAGTATCTTCGATTTTATCTAAAGTTTTCTATCTCATTTTTCAAAATATTTCTCTTAGTAGTAAGAGACTCAAGTTGTTCTTTGAACTGTGAAAAGTCAAAATTGGACTTTTCTTCCAAAGTATAAATATATCCGGCTAAATCAACTTTATAAAACTTGAGAAAGTATTCAATTACCTACTCAATGTCTAAGCTCTCATTGTCGACCCAGATTCGACTTCCGAGTCCGTGCTGTGCCATAAGATACTTTGAGTCGTCAAAATCAGCTTTTTAGATGAGTCATCATCAATCCAGGTAGCCATCATAGCCTTCTTCTTTCTGTCCTTCTTTCTTTTGGGACAATCTTTGACTATGTGCTCCTTGCTGCCACATTCAAAGCTACCAGAGTTCTTAGTTAAAGATAACTTTGAAGGGGATGAGACTTTACCTTATCTGTCTTTGTTATCTTACTTGTAGAACTCTTCCTTTGGTCTATTTTCCCACTTTTTTTACTTCATTATTCTCTTGAACCGTGGAAAATGAGTGCCATAGGATCCTCTTCCGATTCTAAGGAGCTCGGACTTTCACGTCTCGTTTTCCGAGGCCTTCGACGCAATGTTTTTTACGGTGCTAATCTCAGCATCCTCTTTTTCCGGATGAATCTTGTGGGTAAGTAACTTCCCATAAGTTCATCTGACCTTAGTTAAGAGAGGTTCCGAGCTTCTTCACCTTGGGACCCTACTTTCTCTTTGGTAGACTTCTCGGAATTTTTCTGGACATTTCTTCATGAGAGATCTTTTTAACCGGAGACTTGAGATTGTTAGTAATCTCTGTGAACCGAACATACATCCGAGTGATGTTCTCGTGAGGCTCCATCTTGAACAGCTTGTACTTGTGAAGATATTGAGTTATCTTCACCTGCTTCACTTGACTTGTTCCTTTATAGGTGTTGACAAGGGTGTCCCACACCTCTTTGGTTGTGTCACGAGTTAAGACTCTGTGTATTCTTCTATGCTAATGGTACACATCGGTGTGTTCATAGCTTTGAAGTTCTTTCTAAACTTATCGGTCTCTTCAGTGGTGAACTTAGATATGGGCTTAGGCACGGTAATTCTACTCTCTGTCTTTATTGGAACATAGTTGCCTCCTTGGATGATATCCCGGACCTCTTCATCGTTATCCATGAGGAAGCATTCCATCATTTTCTTCCAATGTGTAAAGTTTAACCCTTTGAACTTTGGTGGTCCAGTGGATGATCTTTCTTCATCGAACTCTCCGTTGTTCCGAGCCATTTGATCTTTAGACCTTTGGATGGTGAGATCCTCTTGAAAGGCTAGGCTTTGATACCAATTGAAGGTTTTCTCTTGGAGAGTCTAAGTCACCCTAGAGGAGGGAAGGGGGTGAATAGGGCAATAAAGAATTTAAACACTTTTTGAACAATCACTTAGATAAAGCGATTCCGAGTCTAGATTGGACTTAGGGAGATAAATACACATATGTACATGGAAACCCTCATATGGCGGAAAACCACGAGACAGTACTAATCTAAGCACTAAGTCAAATCCACTCCATGGCCAAGTCAAGGTTTAGACATCAATCCCTCCATTGAGCTTAAGGCCTAACAATGGTCAAGGTTGAGACACCACACCAAGACTTCAAGACCACTCAATGGCCAAGTCAAGGAACCACATTTGAAACATGATTTGATTACAAATTATCTTCAGGTAACACATGAAACTATTTACATTCGATTATTAAATAACGAGATTGTTAGTGCAAAAATTTCAGCCAAGCTTCCCCGAGTGGTCAAAGTTAAGATACCCTTAACCAAATCCCCAGTGGTCAAGTTCAGGAACCCCAGCTGGACTTCGGACTTGACTACCGGAGTTAAGTTCAAGCTCCCCACCAAGCTTTAGACTAAGCACACGATCAAGTTTGAGCACACCAATCCGAACTTCAAGTCCGTAAGCACTTAACTTCAGGAACCAACAACCGGGACTTCGGACTTCTTCGATCAAGTCCAGGCTCATCATCAAAAGCTATTTATTTTTAGACGCATCAATTCAATCAAATTCGAAACAACGCCGATACCAGGTAAGTACCCTTTAGTGTCTACTTTAACCTTCGTCTTTCGGACTCAATCAAAGTGGGGCTAACTGCGGACACCTAAAAAGTGTCTTCCATTTCTCTGTTTTTTATTTATTGGCTCGATGATGAAATCTTGAGTCTTGTTTGTGGATTTGGATCACGGTCAGGATTTGACTGGTGTGACGGAAGCCGATAAACCACAAAGAGCACCCAGCACCACATAAATAGCCTTTTACCTTAGGTTAATCCAAAAATCCCCTTTCTTTTGGATGATCTAAAACCGGGCGAAGCCTTCGGAGACAACGGAGTCCAATCCAGCGTACGGGAAATTTTAGGCTCGAATCACGCCTTTCACATCAATTCAACAAAACAAGGAGTCGAAGACCTCAAGATGACATTAGATACTGCATTTTATGATCACAAGCATAAAAGTGTTGCGTTATGGCTCCAAGACAGTTTACCCAAGACTAGGATCACCCATTCCGCATCAAAATTGGAACCTACCAAAAATGAAACCCGCTAAAAACGGAAACCTACCAAAAATGAAAACTTTGCATTTTTGGAAAGCTCACATTGCCGGCGCGTGCCTTTTAGAAACCATAAATGGAAGGCTGCATTTTGTCGTGTAGACTCCCTTGGAGACATGTTAGGGCACGAAACCCTAGGTGTGCACCGGTTGGTCGGTGCCGACCTTACTTCATTTACCTGGTTCTATTCGTTCTTATCACTTTGATCCCGGCCCGGTTTATTTTTCCGCTTACGGACGTCTAGCCGAGTTTACCCTAGGTCATCCCTTGACCTAACCTCTCCCGATAAATAGAGAGCCCGGGCTCTCATTCTCACATGGCTTCCGGCCTTAGCATCACACTGCGGCATTCCACCTGAATGGGCTAACCCTCGGTGTTTGCTGAAATTTGCGTAAGAGATACTGAATACTTTCTTTGGAATTTTGATCTCTTGGTCCCTTTTCAGCCTACTTGGAGCATACTTCCTACATCCGATCCCTAAACTCCATCATTCATCTTTCTACCTACTCACCTTCACAAAATACTCACAAAAGCCCCTTCAAATCACTACCGTCGCATCACCGGATCCGGATCCGAGATCCGGATCGGCAGATGGGACAACCCGAGGGCACGATTCGATCTTCAACAGTTTATTTTACTTTTATTCTTTCTTTTATTGCTTTACGTATTGTAGACAAATGATGTATTGCTTTTAATTCCTCCCCGCCCGATGTAATCTCTTCATTTTCCATTTTGCTTTACCTCAACCTTTTCTTTCTTTTTCGCTTTTACATTCTTTACCGCTTTCTTTACTTTCCGCCTTTATCGTTTTCTTTAGTTATGTTTTGGTTGCTTTAGTTCTATTTCGCATGTTATCGCTTGCTTGTTTGTTTTACATTATTTTAATTCAATACTCGAAATAGTAATAGCTAGGCTTTGGACGGGCGGAACGAAAGGGTTTGTCCCTACGTTTTGTACCCTTGCCCCGAATTCGATTCTCGGTTCAAAGACTGGTGTAGTCGGTTTTAGCCTCTTCTTGTCTTAGTTTTTCCATACTAAGATTGGAAAAGCAAATTTTTATTTTGTTTTTAGTTTTTCTTTCCTAAAAGCGACTGGCGACTCCTCTTTAACTTTACTTCCATTCAATTGCATTTTGGCCTTCTTTCGACTACGGGATAAAATTTTAGGGCTCTCGATCTCGCCAACCGTGGCGGAGGCCGAGGCTGATTTCTTAGCCCTAGCCTTTAGCCGAAGCCGCCCGCCCTTAGTGCAGGTCATTGCCTACATCGTGGGATTAGTTGTGGTGGATTCGGTCCAGATTGGTGTTTTCACACCAATCTTGCGCTAAAGCCTTACGACGGATCTAGAACCCCGATTTAATTTATATATCAATTAGGAGATAATATCCCAGGACTTCGAAAAAATTACTAAAATAAAAAGGTTAATAAAATTGCCATTCAACTTTGCTTAATTCACTTTAAATCGATTTAATAAAATTCAGGAATCTTAATAAAAGGTTCATCCCCACATTCCAAAATTGAATTTCTAAAACAATTTTCAAAATCAATCTTTAAAAAGAGACACGACACAAGTGGGGAAGCTCGGGGGCCCCGACCGGCCGTGGTTCCTACTGGATGCAAATGCCAAAAGAATTCCGATTGCTTCAAATCCTAGCAATAGGTGTAAAGGTTTCCTTACAATTTATTCCTTCTTCTTGGTTATACCCTTGGGCTACAAGTTTGACCTTATTTCTAACAACCAAACCTTCCTCATCTAGTTCGTTCTTGAATACCTATTTAATTTCTATTACTTGGTGGTTAGAAGGTCGTTTTGTCAAGGTCCAAACTTGGTTTCTTTCGAATTGTGATAGTTTTTCTTGCATGGCCTCTACCCATTCAGGTTGAAGTAGGGCTTCTATTAAATTTTTAAGTTTAATTAATGAAATAAAGGCTGAAAATGCACATAGATTATGAAAAGAAGATCGAGTTCTTACCCCCGAGTTGATTTCGAAATGATATTTTGAGGTGGATGACTAGAAGCATACTTGAAAGCTTTACCTGGCCTCTGGTTCACCAGGTTGGAAGGTTGAGCACTTGTTTCTTCAATTGTGCGAGTTGGTTGTGTCTCGGCCTCTCCTTACGCTTTAGTTGTCTAAGTTGATTCTTGAGCTGGGTCATTTTGAGTTGTCTTAGTTCTCTCGTTCATCTTGAAATGCGAGAATGTAGATTCACTTAACTCTGCCATTATCAACTTCATCAAAAATAACGGGGATACTTTCTTCCACTTTGTTAATCATTTTGTTGAAAATGTGATAAACTTTTCTATGTGAAGAATAACCTAGAAATATACCTTCATCCGACCTAGCGTCAAACTTAGGCAAATGATCCTTACCATTGTTATGCACAAAACACTTCCACCTAAATGGCTTGAAGTATGAGATGTTTGGATTCTTTCCCTTGTATAGTTCGTAGGGTGTTTTCTTCAGAATGGGTTAAATGAAGCATCTGTTGAGAGTGTAGTTTACTTGTGTTCACTTGGTCGACTGAGAAATAGTAAGGAAGATCGTTCTTAATCATTATTGTTCCTCCTATTTCTTCAAGATTTATGTTTTTCTCTCCATTACTCGTTACGTTGAGGAGTTCTGGGTGTAAAGAAGTTGTGGGAGAGAATGAAGGTTTTCTCTTGGAGAGTGTAAGTCACCCTAGACGGGGGTGAATAGGGTGATGAAGAAAATTTAAACACTTTTTGCACAATCACTTAGATAAAGCAGATTTTGAGTCTAGACTGGACTCGGGGAGATAAATACACGGATGTACGTGGAAACCCTTCTAGGGCAGAAAACCGCGAATAGCGCTAGTCCAAGCATCAAGTCAAATCCACAAAATACAAAGGACTGACTCAACCACAATTGGTCCCTTAAACAATTTCTTACAAATTTTTCCTAGACTCGAAGTTCACTTATTTGATCTAGTACTTCCTGACTGAGGTAACCTTTACAATAAGGGACAATTGAGATGAGTTAACCCTTACAACTCGGTCAAAGGACTTACACAGAAAGTAAGAAAAGAATGTAATTGATTACAAGACTTTCGTTACAACTCGGATGATATGAAATACAAAGTTGGAGTTGTAAGTAGAAGATTGTGTGAGAATGAGAACAACAACTAGTTCAACAATAATTTCGGCAACCTTCAAGTCTTGTGGAGTGGCTTCTATTTATAGGCAACCAAGTAGAATGACTATTGAGTCTTGTTTTTGGACTGAAATCTTCACTAGCCATTGTAACGACTATTCCGAGTCGCTCGGAAAAGGTCTGTTGGGATGTGAACGTTGTGCAACGGCTCTTGGCTCCAAAAGATGGTCCAATCTACTGGTGGTGACTGAAAGCCGAGGTGCAAATAACTGTTAGGCCTAGAGTTGGAGTTTTTCGGTTTGGAAACAAACAAATCTGACACGGTGTACGAGTTACGTCCGAAGTAGCTAAAACTTATCTGCTTGGTGTTTAACGGCTAGAAGCTAGGTTGCTTTTGTAATTCAAAAATAGATTAGCCTTGTTTGAATAATCTACAAAAGCAAAGCACATTGGTTCTAAAAGTATAAAATACTTGGGTCGAAGATTAGGCATAGATAATAATTAAATTAGAGTAATTAAGTGCTTAATTATCTTTGGCCTAAAAGAATGCAATTTTCTGAGTCTAATATTCAATAGGTTCAAATTCCATCTTGAGTCAATCCTAAAGATAGTCAAGTTAGAAAGTAAAGCATCAATAAGCATGAACTTGATTCAATCAAATAATTCTCTAAGAAATAAAGCTGACTTAGAATAAAGAATTAACGTTGTAATTCATTTTACTCTGAAATACAAAGTCAATGCTCAGAATAAATGCGTGCGAGAAATTGTTTGAGCATGCGATGGTTCTGAGTGATGTCTGTGTCGGTCGAAATACAAGTAAGAGATATGCAGTGAAGCGATTTCGAGTTAGTCGAACAAAATGAAAACTTAGATAAGAGTTTCTATAAAGCCCGGAGTGACTTAGAATCAAAACCTAAGAGAGATAAAGAGTTATACTTGACCTTTCGGATACCATTCTTGTCGGCATAATTCTGGAAATTCTAAGCAATCGAACTCCCTTCCATGGTCGGTTCGTATCCTTCGATTTAAGTCTTAAAATCTACTTGAATTTGCCTACGGATCTTGATGAACTCTTTAAAAGCTTCATTCTTGTTCTTTAGAAAACAAACCTAAATAAATCGTGAGAAATCATCAACAATGACAAGCACATATGATTTACCTCCGAGACTTATTAATAGAGATTTCACCACATAAATCCATATGAATCAATTCAAGCACTTTTAAGGTGGAAACAATTTTGAGTGGCTTAAATGAAGATCCGACTTGTTTCCCTTTTGTGCATGCATCACAAAATACATTTAGGGAGTCCTAGGACTAACCCTTGTGAAGTAAATTTCTTAACGATATGCATATAATATGACCTAATCTACGATGTCATGTCCATGATTCATCACTAACGAAGCTTTTAAACATGACAAATTTTGAGTAGAATAAAAAAAGGAATGATGTAAGAGTTACTCGACCTCGGACCGGAGAGCTTTGTCTCTTTGAAGTTGCATTAGTAATAAAGCAATTGGTCTAAGTGAAATTTACCTCTTGACCTTTATCACACAACCGAGTGATACTCAATAGATTATACTTGAGTCCCTTGACAAGGTAGATTGGGCTGAATGAATTGTCACCAGTGAGTTTTACGAATCTTATCCTTTCTGTTATTTCCAAATGTGAGTTTTGCTGCTTTCATCTTCTCTAACTCTCAAAAAATTCTTGAATCTCCGGACATGTGCCTTCAGCAACCACTATCTAGATACCGGTGATATCTCTTTTTCTAAGTTACTTACAAAACACAAACAAACCGACCCTTCTCACTTCGTATAACAAACCCAATGAATCGTCCTTACTGAGATTAGTTTTGAGGAAGAACACTTTTGCGAACCTGAATTTGAATAATTTTAGGCTTGGTCCGATTCTCGAGTCTTCTTCTTAAGAAACTAAGTCTTCTTTTTGTGAAAACCTTTCTTTTTGGAAATAGGTTGATGAGACTTCTTTTAATAAATAGTTCTAGGCTTAGTCCCTTTTTTCCTTAAGTGAATAGGACCATGCTCAATTTTTCTAAAATGAATTTTTCGAGAATCATTTTTGAAAAGACTCTTGTAGAAGTTATCCTTATTTTTAAGAGTTATAACCAAGTCCCTCTTTTCGAAAACAAATACACTGAGAATCCAAAAGTAGATCAAGGTTTTTCTAACCTTGAGGAAGTTTCAAAACAAGATCCGGAGACTCTGTGATCTTCTTTTTAGTTGCTCATTTTTTGTTCGAGGCACTCCGATTTAGTCATATTATCTTGAGAACTAGTCTTAAGTACCTTCATGTTGAGTCTTAGTTTTTCTAGATTAATTTTTAAGACTTTGTTCTCGGACTTGAGCGACTCTAGTTTTTCTTTGAACAGAGAAGAATCGGAATTGGACTTTTCCTCTAAAGTGAAAATGTATCTAGCTAAATCTTACTTAGAAAACTTGAGGAAATAATTAATTACTTCATAAGGGTTAGTTTCTTTAGAGTTTGATGCTTTACCTTCGACTCGGATTTAGCTTCTCGATCTGTTAATGCCATGAGACACTTTGATTCATCATCGGTGTTATCATCATCTTCGACTCATCATCACTCTAGGTTGCCATCATGGGCTTCTTCTTCTTTCTATCCTTTCTTCTCTTTGTTCAATCTTTGATAATGTGTTACTTGCTACCATATTCAAAACAACTGAAGTTTTTAATTAAAGATGAATTTGAAGGGGATGAGAATTTACCTTTCTTCTCCTTTTGAAGACCTCATGTTTTGGCTTATTTTTCCACTTCTTGTACTTCATTATTCTTTTGAACCCTTTGGCTAGAAGTGCCATGGGATCTTCCTCGAGCCCGAGGAGCTCGGACTAGGACCAGCTCCTCCGAGGCTTTAAGAGCAATATTTCTTTTGGTGCACCTCATATTCTTTCTCCTTTAGATGTAACTCATGAGTGAGAAGCTTCCCAATGAGTGCATCTAGTTTCAACTTAGTGAGGTCCTAAGCCTCCTTGATTGTTGTCAACATTGGTCCCCATATTTTTTTAGAAGACTCCTCGGAATCTTTTTAACAACTTCCTCATTGGACATTTTTTCCCAAGTGATTTGAGATTGTTGACAAGCTCGGTGAAATGAATGTACATGTAAGTTATGCTCTAGTTAGCATCCATCTTGAACATTTCATACTTGTGGAGATACTCGACTTATCTTTCCTTGCCTCACTTGATCTGGTGCCTTCGTAGGTGGTGAAAAGAGTGTCCCACACCTCCTTAG
This sequence comes from Talinum fruticosum, assembly GCA_021018815.1. NCBI lineage: Eukaryota > Viridiplantae > Streptophyta > Magnoliopsida > Caryophyllales > Talinaceae > Talinum > Talinum fruticosum. Next base: position 214,403 of record JAITYX010000073.1, on the reverse strand, counting down.
TTGTATCACAAGCGGAATGTAATTCACTTTGCGTTGAAATACAAAGTCGGTGCTCATAATAAAAGAGTTAGAGAAATTATTTGAGCATGCAGTGGTTCCGAGAGATGTCCGAGTGAGTAAGAAACACTAGTGTAGGAGATATTCAATAAAATGTTTTCCGAGTTAGTCGGAGCGAGAATGAAAACCTAGATGAGAGTTTCTATAATATGAAGAATGACTTAGAATCAAAACCTAAGAGAGATAGAGATTTATACCTGAGTCTTCAATCCGGCCCTTTTTGATGAAAGGCATTCCATACTTAAAATAGAAACTTGTTAGTTCAAAACATGAGTTTTCATTATCAATGATCAAAACAAAAAATAATGTTCTCTCAAGTAGCAAATCGAGAGTGACTGGAGATACTTGTAAGTTGTAGTTCGGATCATATTGTAACTTAGAACGAGTTGTGCGGATAATAAATCGAGCAAAGAAAGATAAGAAAATAAACAGATTGTATTAGAGTAGAACAGATAACAAAGTTAAATATCAAAGTATCGAGAGAAAAAAAAATATGAAACTTAGAAACAAGTCTGGTCGACAAAATAATAATCATTCATTGCTCGAAAAGGGAAGAACTCCAAAGGGTTGAGGGAGTGGAAGAGAAGTGGAAGGAACAACGAGAAGAAGGTGGAAGTGCTGGTGTAGTATGAGTCCGAGAGGGTGGAGGAGATAGAGGTCTCAACTTAGACCCATGAACCTAAACACCGGGTTTGACTTCCCGGTACCCGTAACCGGATGTTCTTTTTGCTAACAACAATGGCAGCCTCGAGAGACAGCAGTAGGTTCCGAGGGGAGGGAACTTTGAACTGTTTAAAAATAATAGTCAAGAGGGCTCGAAAGGAAATGGAGCTGATTTCTTTAAGTGAGGTGGTACGAAGCCATCCGCTTAATGATAGAGGGAAAGAGGTCTACGTCGTAGCCCTCTAGGATATCAAACAAAGCTTTGAGAATCTTGGAGTTTGGATTCTCTTTGCTAGAATGATGAGAAAATAAAGTTCTCATTAGAATGAAATAAAGTAATCTTGCCTCAGTCTTCATCTAAGTCACTGAGAAATTATTTCGTGACTCAGTAACTTCCTTGGCATACTTCTCAAAGAATTCATCAGCAATCTCTATAAAAGGTCTAGGCTTGGAGTTGAGAAAAAGAGAAGAGAATTTGAAAAGTCTATAAAGGAGAGAGAGGTTGATACGAACAACCTTCTCTTGAACCCTTGAGGTATTGATTCCCTCGAGTAGGACATGTTTGCATAGAACTCGACAATGAGTTCTAAGTAAATGAATTCACTGAAGCACAAATAATTGTAAACCCCGAGTGTTTTTGATGTACAACGAACCATGAGAAAGAAGTGGTTGGGAAGAATTTATCATCCAACGTTAGGTGTTGGGTGACAAAGATTCTTAAAGGATTGGAGGTTCCTTCTTAAGTATTTTGGTGCGGGCCTTTTTGGTAGCCGACCCAATTCTTGACCCGATCCTTGCTTTAACATGGTGAATTACAAGAAACGAGAGAGAATAAGAAAAAAAAAAGAGTAGAGAAAGTTTCGAATTGAGAGAGAGAATATGAGTGGGCAGAGATCCCGAGGGTAAAAAGTAAGTAAACGGTGAGCAAAGTAAAGAAACAAAGGTAAAGAGGTGCTATTTATAGCGAAAACGAGATGACCTTCAACCTTTGTTCGACCCGAATACCAAGCGAGTATTCCAGCAACTTTCTTCCAACGACTAGTTTTCTTTGATTGAACCGCGTGGCGAGAGAGAGAGAGAGAGAGAGAAGATAAAAGTTTTTGAAAAGATTTATGAAATTCTCCATTTATCTAGAGATGATCTCGGATATTTGATGTCCATTTTGTTCAAAAACTGAGTCCGACTTGGTAGGATTTACGAGTGACTAAGAACACTTAGAGAACTAATAACTCATAGCTCAGTCTCACTCGGTCAACTGATCTATTCATTATAAAAAAACATATAACACATAATTATGCAAGGATAATTTACTTAATAAATCACATAATCATGCATTAATTATACACGACTCATTCCTAATAAAACAAAACCGATCCTCACCAAGTGGCTTAAGGAAAATATCAGCTAACTGAAATTTCATAGGAATAATTTCAAGTTCAATATCACCTTTCTCAAAGTGGTCTCTCAGAAAATGATACCCGACCTTAATATGTTTTGTCTTTGAGTGCTTGAACTAAATTCACGGTAATGCTGATTGCACTCGATTGTCACACTTGATTGGGGTAGATGTGAATGATAGTCCTAGATCCTTCAAGTGCTGCTTGATTGGGATAGATGTACTTAGCCTTTGTAGTTGATAGAGCAACTAAATTTTGTTTCTTTGAGTGCCAGGAGATGAGAGATTTACCCGAAATCGGCATGCTCCTGATGTGCTCTTTCTATCAACTTTGTATCCGAGCATAATTAGCATCCGAGTATCCACCGAGAGTCAATTCGAGTCTTTTGAAAACCATAGACCAAGATTCTATGTCCCTGCATGATATTTGAAAATTCCGTTCACCGCGAGTGAGATGTGATTCTTTTGGATTAGCTTGAAATCTTGCATAAAGGCGGACACTAAACAAGATATCTGGGCTACTAAATGTGAGATAAAATAGAGATCCAATCATACCTCTCGTAGTTTACCTTTCTCATATGAGTCTAGTTTCAAACTATCGCTCATAGGCGTTCGTTGCATGCTTCACATCTTGTAGTTTGTACTTCTTCAAAAGCTCCTTGGTATACTTGGATTGATGAACATAAATTCCCTCCTTGTCTTGTTTGATTTGTAGACCAAGAAAGAAGTTGAGTTCTCCTATCGTGCTCATTTGGAACTCTTGTCTCATCAACTCGGAAAACTCTTAACATAGAGTTTCATTATTAGCTCCAAAAATGATATCATCAACATAAATCCGAGTGATAAGAAAATATTTCCCCTTGGTTTTTATGAAAAGAGGTTTGTCAATCTGACCTCTTTTAAAATCATTTCATTTTCAACCAAGAAACTGCTCGAGTCTTTCATACCAAGCTCTACGAGCTTCGTTGAAGACCATATAGAGCCTTTTGCAACTTGAAAACATGATTTGGAAATTATGAGTTTTCAAATCAAGGGGTTACTCAACATAAACTTCTTCTTGAATGAAACCATTCAGAAAAACACATTTGACATCCATCTAATAAAGCTTGGTATTCATGCTAGATGTAAATGCTAACAGGATTCCGATTGCCTCGAGTCCAAGCAACAGCGCAAAGGTTTCCCCACAATCAATTCCTTCCTCTTGATTATAACCCCGAGCAACAAGTCTAGCCCGATTTCGACTACCAACCCTTCCTCATCTAATTTGTTCTTGAAAAGCCATTTGGTTCCTATGACTGGGTGGTTAAAAGGTCATTTGATCGAGTCCGGACTTGGTTTCTTCAAAATTCATTAAGCTCTTCTTGCATGGCCTCTACCCATTTAGGTTCATTTAGGGCCTCTAGTGCATATTTGAAAGCATTACTCGTCCTTTGATTTACCAAGTTTGTTGGTTGAATAATCTGATCTTCGATTGGTTGATTTTGTTGAGTCTTTGTATTGACTTGTTCTTCGACATTCTAAGCTGGCTCTTGAACTTATTCACTCGAGTCGTGATATTCCGAGTTGCTCCATTCCGAGTTGCCTTAGTAATTCTGTTTTGACTTTTTTGAGCTCGGCTTCAACAAGGTCATCTTCATCTCTATTAAGTCCGAGATCCGAATATGTGGACTCACTTATCCTGTCAAGATCAATCTCATCAAAGACAACGTGGATACTTTCTTCCACTTTGTTAGTTCTCTTGTTCAAAACATGATAAGCTTTATGATGAGATGAGTAACCCAAAAATATACCTTCATCCGACCTAGCATTAAAATTAGTCGGACCCAAAAATATAGAAAGCACTTATATCGAAATGGTCTGAAGTAGGAGATGTTGGGTTTCTTTCCCTTATATAGCTCATAGGGAGTTTTCTTTAAGATGGATCCAATGAGGCATCTGTTGAGTGTGTAATTTCTCTGTGTTGATCGCCTCGGCCTAAACATAGTAAGGTAGGTCATTTTCAATCATCATAGTCCTTCTTATTTCTTCAAGAGTTCTGTTCTTTCTCTCTACTACCCCATTTTGCTGAGGAGTTCTTGATGCGAGAGAATTTGTATGAGATGCCATTCTTATCACGAAGTCTGCAAATTCCGAGTACTCGAACTCCCTTCCATGGTCGGTTCAAATCCTCTTGATATGAGTCCGAGACTCTACTTGAATTTTCCTGTAGAGCTTAGTGAACTTTTTAAAGGCTTCATTCTTGTTCTTGAGAAAACATACCCAATTAAATTGTGAGAAATCATCCACAATAACAAGTACATACGATTTACTTCCGAGGCTTTTCACAAGAATTTTACCACGCAAATCCATATGAACCAACCGAAGCACTTTGGATGTAGACACGGTTTTGAGTGGTTTGAAGGATGATCTGACTTGCTTTCCTTTTGTGCATGCTTCACAAATTTTATCTTTTCTTCAATACTAAGGAGATAATATTTCAGCCCTTTGACAAGATATACTTGGACTAACTGAGTTGTTTCCTTCACCAATCTTTCCGATCCCTATTATCTTGCCTTTGCTATATCTCCGGATGTGACTTTTCCTCCTTTTAGATCTTCCAAATTAAAGAAGAGTCTTGAATCTCCCGACATATGGCGTGAGTAACCACGGTCTAAGAACCAATGACCTTTATTCTTCTTCGAGTTACTCGCAGGATAGAAACAAACTAATCCTTCTCACTTCATCTTACGAACCTAGAAACTCGCTTTACTGTGGTCCTTTTTCGAGGAAGAGCACTCTTAGGTACCCAGATTTAAATAATTTTGGGTCTAGTCCGATTATGAGTTTTCCTTCTAGAAAGCCGAGTTTGTATCTCCTTCTAAAATTTTTCTTTTGTAAATAGGTAGATGAAGACTCGAGACACTGCTCTATATATTTCGAGTCATGCAAAAAGAATCGGGTATAACGATGTCATTCATATAGTGTTTTGATTCCAAGGCATTCTCTCGTGTCTTAGAAACTTACTTGAGTGAAATAGTATCTTTTCTATGCGATTCGGCCTTCACTTATCTCTTTAAATCGCTTTTCAGTTAGCGACTCGTAAAACTTGTTCTTTATTCCGAGTCCACTCTCTCTCGAATCCGACTTATGATTATTTACTCTATTGTTTGCAAAGTCAGCATTCATAGTTCTTTTCGTGCTTAGTCTACATCAAGTGTTTCCCACTCGATATTTGTTGATAGAACTTGATTCCTTGCTTAAGACTAAGTCTTATGGAATTCCGAGTATCATGGATATTAGACTCGTAAAGTTCCATTTCTTTTCGACTCGAATAATCTGTTTGTTAATTATCATGATTATTTTTATTATCTCGTGTCTAACCTTGGACCAAAGTATTTTATACTTTGAGAACCGAAGGTGTTTTACTTTTGTAGGTTATTCAATCGAGGATATCTTTTCAAATTACAAAAGTAGCCGGCTTCGAACATCAAATCACCAGCAGATATAGCTTTTCACCATCCCTCGCTCTAGTTCCGGAAGATTGTGTCGAAGCCGTGCGCTTCCATATCCGGAAAACTGGAAGGTCAAGCTTAACGATGGTTTTCACCACACTTTTCAAGACACAACCGATGGTTTTGGGACTTCCAAGAGAGTTAAACCGTTGTCCAACGACCATATTTTCAACGGATACTTTCTGAGTGACTCGAAAGCCCTTATCAACGGTCACGAGAGGACTCTCGGTCGGCAGATGAAGATAACGGCTACTCTGCTCGGTTATCTATAAATAGAAGCCACTTCACAAGACTTGAAGATAGCGGAACATACCGTCAATACTTCAACTTGAACAAAGTTATTGTATTTACTTTCAATCTTCAACTTACAACTCCCACTCGTAATTCATTACTTTCGAGTTGTAAGGTCTTGTACTCGCTTACAAACACTTCTTACATTCTTTGTAAGGTCCCTTGACTAAGCCGTAAGGGTTAACTCAGCTTAGTTGTCCCTAGCTGTAAGGGTTATCTCAGCTAGGAAGTACTAGATCGGATAAGGGAACTTCGAGTCTAGGAAAACTTGTATAGAGTTGTCCAAGGGAGCAACTCGGGTTACGTCAAGTTCACGGTATTTTGTGGACTCAAAATAGTGGATTTGACTTCGTGTCTGGATTGACACGGGCCGTGGTTTTCTGCCCCGGGAGGGTTTCCACGTAAATTCTCTCGTGTTCTATTTCTGAGTTCATTCTAGACTCGGACAAGACCTGCTGAACGTGTTTACTCCGATTCATTACATTCCGAGTCCAATTTTTCATAACCCCTTGCTTAGACTCGGAATCTGTCTTTGATTCTTCTCTGTCAAAAGGGTGTGTGCTTTCACAAAGAATTTTTCATCACCCTATTCACCCCCTCTAGGGTGACTCGAGACTCTCCCGAGCAAACCTTCGGTAGAGAAGGCTTTTTACTGTAAATTGGTATGGGCTCAGTCCTCTTTTCACTCTTATCAATGGGACCATGCTCAGCCTTTCGAACTTTACAATTCTTGAATTAGTTTTGAAGAGATTTAAATAGGAATTAGATTCCTCTTCAGACATTGTAACCAAGTCCTTCCTTCCTAAATGAGACACATTGAGAGCCAAGTAAAAGATAAAGGTTTTTCCGACCTTGACCGAGTTTCAAAACAAGCTCTTGAGACTCATTGAGCTTACTTTTCAGTTGCTCATTCTTTGTTCTTAGTAAGTCGGACTCAGTCTCATTTTCTTGAGCACTGGTCTTAAGTACCTTCAAATTTTTTTCGGGTTTTCTAGCTCATTTTTCAAAACATTGCTCTCATAAGTTAGAGACTCAAGTTTTTCTTTGAAATGTGAAGAGTCGGAATTCAACTTTTCTTCCAAAGTATAAATATATCTGGCTAAATCAACTTAGGAGAACTTGAGAAAGTATTCAATTACCTCCTCAATATCTCGAGCTCTCATTGTCTAACTCGGATTCAACTTCGAGTCCGTAAGTGCCATAAGACACTTTGAGTCATCGGAATCATCTTCTTCGGATAAGTTGTCATCACTCCAGGTAGCCATCATAGCCTTCTTCTTTCTATCCTTCTTTCTTTTAGGACAATATTTGACTATGTGCTCCTTGCTGCCACATTCAAAGCAACTAGAGTTCTTAGATAAAGATAACTTTGAAGGGGATGAATATTTACCTTTTCTGTCCTTATCTTTCTTGTAGAACTCATCCTTTGGCCTCTTTTCCCAGTTCTTATATTTTATCATTCTCTTGAAGCCGCAGGCTATGAGTGCCATAGGATCCTCTTCGATTCCGATGAGCTCGGACTTTTACATTTGCTTTCCGGGTCTTCAGTGCAATGTTCCTTTTGGTGCCGACCTTTGCATCCTCTTCTTCTAGATGAATCTTGTGGGAGAGTAACTTCCCAATAAGTTTGTCTGGTCTCGGTTGAGAGAGGGTATGAGCTTTTCCAATGGCTGTCACCTTGGGACCCCATCTCTTCTTTGGTAGACTTCTCATAATCTTTCGAACATTTCTTTGTGAGAGATCTTTCTACCCGGAGATTTAAGATTGTTACTAATCTTTTTGAATCTAATATACATCCGAGAGATATTTTCTTCGGCTCCATCTTGATCAACTCATACTTATTATTTCGGGAGAAAAACTTGCATGATGATGTGGATGATTATTCGGAGGGAGAAAGGATTTCTCGCTTCGGGTTCAAGGGTGTGGCGCGATCGAAGGAATTCTACGTGGCGGCTGCCGAACCTGCAAAGGCGAAGCCTCGGGGTGGATCCCGAGGAACGCCCTCCGACGCTCAATTTAGTGATGAACTTGATTTAAGGGATCGAGGAAGTCTTCCTCGATATGCATGAAGGGAATTATTTGCGAATTGTGAGATTCTCCAAACGAAGAATGCCTTGGGATTGGTGTTGAGAGCTTGAGAGCATATAAATGTGTGAATGTCCTTTATGAAGTTTGAGGTGGTTGAGTATTTATAGGGAGATTTTATAGGAGTAGGATAGTAATTTATCGTGATTTAGGGAAAACCCTAGCCCTAATGGGCTTTGGGCTTTTTCCGGCCCGTTAATGGTTGGCTTGGGCTGATATCTCCCTTGTTCGACAAATTAGGCATAGCTGGCTAGTGATGTGGCGGGTGAGCTAGAACTGTCCGGGAAATACCCGAATGATTTAGCCCCTCACGTTCTACCTGCATGCTTCCTCGAGTAGGTAGGTGGAATGTGGAGCCCACTCCGATATGCCTTTATGGCCCCAAGTTCTTATAAATATGGGGTGAATCTTGAGGAGGATGGTAAATTTCCATCTCTTTACTCTTCTACTTTCTCTTGCTTAGGAGAAAATGACCGCTGGGGCACTTCTTGTCGGATATGAGAAGTTGTACCCTCGCTTCAACCGAGATAAGGCCGAGCAAACAGCTATTGAGCATCGCAAGCCATCCTTTGTTGCGGAAGCGTTCTACCGACTTCTCATCGACGATGCTTTAAAGATGGGATTGATAAACGACGGTGTAGAGTTTTATAAGTTGTTTCAAGCTGCAATTCGTCTTGAGTGGGATATACTTGAGGCTTGGGTGGAGCACAACCACGATCGTCTCACCAACTTCGGTCGGCGAACCCTAATTCTTCGGCAAGCGATGCGGCGGGAGGAAGAGCCACTTCTAGTGTTGGCTCGTCGTCCGATCTTCCCTTGGAGAGTGGCGAGTCGGTAGATGGCCCTTCTACCCCCTCCTCTCAAGACCGAAGGGACTTGCCCAAGGCAAAGGGAGTAGCCTCCTATAGAGAAGAAGAGGAACTTTTCGGCGAAGAAGAAGAGGAATCTTCCCAAGGAGAAGTGAGGTGGTGGCCATGGCTCTCCTTTCGTCTAAGTAGTGTAACTGTAGCATTGTAGCATAGTATCTTGAAATTTAGACGCTTTTGTTTCTCTTATAATGACGTCGTTGCGCGCTCTTGTCCCAATGAATGAACGAATGAATGAAGTTGACTTTACCGACCTTATTTCTCTTCGCTTTTCTATCCCATTGTTAATGCTTTGTTTGTGGTGAATGATTTTTACTTAGCCCCTTGGGGCTAAAGAGTGATTTGTGCGAGGAAGGTGAGTGTTCCCACGGTCCTCCTTAAGCTCTCAAGAGGCTCAAACCCTTGCGTGTCCGAGGTTTAAAATATGAGTTTGCCTATGGTGGCGTTATTGTGGACCTTCGCATGGCCTTTCGGCTCCGGAGGCTTGAAAATGCTTGAGTATAAATATCTCGCTAAGGAACATCCCATGGAGAGCGCGATCTCCTAACGTTAGGTTAGAAGTGCGAGTGCCCATGACGGAATGGGTCTTTGCGCGACCTTTCAATTCCGGAAGGTTTGAAAGTACGTGAGTCTCGCTAGGGAACATCCTACGGAGAACGCGACCCCCTAACCTCCTGTTAGGAGTGCAAGTGCCCATGACGGAATGGGTCTTTGCTCGACCTTTCAGCTCCTTAAGGCTTGAAAATGCTTGAGTGTGAGTTTCCTCGGGGTACTCCTTTATGGAGTTAGGAATGCGATTTTTGGCTCCCGGAGGCCAAGTTGTCGCTGAGTGTGAATTGACTACGAACCCCGAAGGATAGCCCCTTGTGTAGGTAGAAATACAACCTCGTTAACCCTCGGAGGCTAAGTCGTTGTTTGATGAGCATTCGGGCTTTACTCATTTTGCCGTTGCGATTCTTGCGAAAATGTGTGATTTCTTTTCTTTATTTTTTATTTCTTTGAAGAGTCCCGAATCCAACTCCTCCCATTGACCCCTCTTCCGAACCCCTAACCCCGACCGCTCTACCGGGCTACTCGCTCTCTCCTCTCTCGTACACTATCTCTCTCATGCTCTACTCACTCTCTCTCCCTCGGCCCAAGCTCTCTCGTCCCACTCTCGGCCAACTCTTCAAACTCCTCCTACTGTTCACTTCGCCTCCCTCTCTTGCTCACCTACACTTGCTCTCACCGCCGGACACTCCCCGCACGCTCGGGTAACTCTCTCTCCTGCCCGCCTTCTCGCCGCTGCTAATGCTTAACCCCCACCCCGGTCCCCCTTCCCGACCCCTCCCCTTAGCCCTCTCCCCGAGTCCTCCCCTTCACTCTCTCTTGTCCTCTCTCGCGCACTCCCTACTCTCGGCCTCTCTCTGTTTCGTTCTCCCCCTCCTCGCTGCTCGGACCCAGCCCCCGACTACTCGAACCGACCCTCCCCCGACCCCTCCCTAAGTCCTCCCCTTCACTCTCTCTCGCCGTCTCTCGCACACTGCCTCCTCTCGGCATCTCTCTGTTTCGCCCTCCCTCTCCCTCGTTGCTTGGACCCATCTCGCCCCGACTACCTAAACCGATCGCTCACCCCGTCCCCCGGACCCGACCCCTCTACCCGGACCACGAACCCCAGCCCCTCCCTTGCGTTATCTCTCTCTCTCCACTGCTCCCTCTCTCTCGTTGCACCCTCTCTCTCCCTACCTCCTCTCTCTCGCTACCCACCGGCCCCGCTACCCTCCCGCACGCGAGGACCCGACCCCTAACCCGCCCCCGAACCCGCCTCCGAACCCGAGCCCCACCGAGACCCTCCCTAAAACACCCAAAAACCATAAAGACCCTAACCCTAACCCTAACTCTAACCCTAATTTTAATTTTAATTTTTTATTCAATTTTTTTTCCTAGAGCGGGAAACTTGGAATTTTTTTAATTTGATTTTTGAATTTCGAATTTTTAAATTCGGTCTTGTGCACTGGAGACGGTATCGACTTTAGTTGGTTCGACTAACCAGGGAGGGGGCTCTATATAACGAGCCTCTTGGTGCTCCTTTTTAATTACCCACAAAATAAGTCTCAAAGTGAGAGAGAGCACTTTGAAGGAGCCTTCAAGCGAGATTTCGGCATTCAACATCTTCATTGGATTTTTGAGGTATATCTTCGAATCACCTTCTTGTAATTTGAATATTCAAGTAGATGCATGCTTTAGAATAATGGGTAGATCCAAGGATTCCATTTCGGACCGACATGATAGTTTGTCGAGAAATTATGCCTTGAGTGGTGACTTGTCGTGCCCCATGGATGGGTGTTGCGGTGATGGCGTTGTAGGTGGGGAGTCCCCGGGAGTTGTTGCGTTTGCTTATTTAAAGGTTTCTGCTAACCTTGATAGTCATCCTGTCGCAACTCCTCGTAAGCTAGTTATGGCTAGTCGTGCGTGGTGGCGGCAAGTTCTTGTGCCTAGCGAAGTTGGGAAGGCCATCCCCTGGCCGCGCCACCCCGTGACTTTAGATTCCTTTTATGAAAGGTCCCTCACTCCTACTCTCAATAGTTTTTCTCCAGAGGTGGTTTACCGTTGGGAGGTTAAGAGGAGTCATGGTCTTCGAGGACAAGAGACATTTACGAGTTACACCTCGCAGGATTCCGGTAGCGGGGTTATGGCTAGGATTAAGACTACCTATCAGCTCAAGACCATGGATGAGCTTATGCGGGACGGGTATTCTAGAGGTAATTCCCAATCCTTAGACATCTCGTTAGATGATGAGGCCACCTCGTCCTTTATGCACTTGAGGGGGTGGATTACTTAGTCGAGTCGTTGCTCGATAGGTCGGATCTTAGTGACGGTCCAGGTTCTCATTTCATTGACCCGCACTTTGCGAGTGACATGGTACAAGCCTTGGGGCTCTTTGGTCATTATCGCCTTCCCGATAGTTATAGGATGTCTGGTCCCGTTGGAGCGGGACACGGTTAAGTCCCCCTCCCGGTGCCGCACTTTTTATAAAGCGGCGCTCGATACTGGGGTGTGGTTTCCGCTCCATCCTTTGATAGTATCGATATGTAATAAGTTCAACCTGGCCCCAGCCCAGATTGTTCCTAATTCGTGGTGCTCTATTTGTTCGTTCATTGCCACTTGTGAATTGAAGGACCCCCTTGTAATTTAGAAACGTTCACCCTTCTCCACGGCCTTCGAAGAGCACCTCGCTTGACGGTGAGCGAGGCTGGTACAGCTTCCCAAATAAGAAGGGGTACATGACTACCTTGAATAAGGAGTCCTCGGTCCATAAATGGAAGTATGAATTTTTCTTTGTAGAGAAGTTTGATGGGGAGTGGGATATCCATATTTGGAGTGAGGAGGAGGATGTTGTTAGGATGCCTGTTTCTCGTCGTTTGGTTTATTGCCCTGAAGTATATGCCATAGCAGAGTATTTCCGCATTCGAGAAGTGCCTCATCCTGCGAGGGCGGGCAAGAAAGAGAAGCTTCCTTCCAATCGGCGTCCTAAGAAGCGTACTTCAAGAAGAACTTGTTCCTTGTTGCCACTGGGTTGGCTATGGATTCGAAACTTCCACAGGGTACTTATTCCACCTCCTACTTTTTTTGTTCATGTTTCGAACCGACTCGACTTAGGTTTCTTTTCTATAGATCAAGCAAGGGCTCTCCTTTCCAAAGCCATGGCCAGGAACTCTTCATGTGCACGGGTCGATCGGGATACGCACCCTTCTCCCCAAGGCAAGGATGCCACTGGGAGGGGAAAGAAGGGAAAGCCCCCGAGCCACACCCTATGGTTAGCGTTGCACCAACGTTCGGAGTTGTCAAGGGAGCAACAACAAGCCTCCCGTAGTAAGTCTTATGTCTTTTGTCATATTTTGATCTTTGCTTTCGCACTAACATTACTTTTTGCAATAGGCTTGTCCTCCTCCTATTGAGAAGAGTCAAGCGTTGCCCCGCTTTAGTATCGGAATGGGGGCCAGCTGGTACGAGACTCATCTACCTCGAGCAAGCGCTCGAGGGAACGCTTCTTGGCCCGAGGGTAAGGAGATATGTCTAGGTCTCCAGTCCTGCCATTTTCCGAGTGTTGACCCTAATACCAAAGCCGTCATAGCGGGTCACCTCCTAAAGGCGTATGGCGACACTCCTCGTAAGGATGTCGCTTCTCCGGTCTCTACTACATTAGTGGTCTGTAGCTGAGGTAAAGAGCAACCTTCCTTATGCCTGTGTTTACTTTACCTTTTAGATTTTGACTTTTTTGTTCCATAGGCTCTCATCGGGGCTTTGCACGCTATAGAGTCCCAGCCCTCATCCTCGGATCTTCGAAGGATGTGTCTTCTCTTCGAACTCTTTGAAGAAGCTCTCGAAGGAGAAGGAGGAGTAAGTACACCAACCGCAAGGAGAGATGAGCAAGCTAAAGGCTCAATTGAGGCTGCTCGGGATAGAGAGCGAGATCTGCGGACTCAGTTGGAGGCTGCTCGGGAGAAAGAGCGAGATGTCGAGGCTCGTATCGGAACTTCCCGTCGGAAGGCGCATAGTTGGAGATTCCACTTCGAGTCCGCCTAGGAGATTGATGCTTGCGGCGAGGATACATCTCTTAGGAAGCTCCTTGTGGCGGTCTCCCAGCCCTTGGTGAGGAGGTAGAGAGGCTAGGCAGTGGGCTGGCTTACACTTCTATCCTTTACTCCGAGGCCTTTGATTCCCGGTCGATTCTCCGGCTGAGCGTACTCTTGAGGACGGTGAGATTCCTGTAGAGGACAGAGCCGATGGCCATGTCGGGGACGACCTTGAGGACTAGCTTCCCTTTTCCTAACCCCTCTTAGGCTAGGACTAATTTTGATGGCTTGCTCGCCATGTAACATAGGATGACCTGCGTGTCGCGTGACTTGATACTTCTACTAGAGACTTGTTTTATTTTGAACCTTGCTTGGTGTTTGTTGCATGCTTATTTAACGCTCGCTTTCCTCGTTGCCTTCTTTGGTTGTTGCCAATTTTTCTTGCCGTTCTTGGGTATATGATCACCCTTTGACCTTGACAAGTATTGGCTATCTTAGGGGATTGCTTTAGCCCCTGGTTCCGCCCCCAAAACCGGTACAAACAAAACATACAACGATAGAAATTAACAATGTAGTTGCCCTAAGGGGTCTTTTTTAGCCCCGCTTCCAACTTTTAGAAAGTTAAGAAAACACAACGAAAGAAACCGACGGTTTGGGTGCTCTAAGGGATCGTATTAGCCCTTATTCATGCTCCCAAAACCGACTTAAAATAAAGTGCCGGGCGTATAGCTGCAGAAAACTTGCTCGTTGTATTAACATAGGGATCAAAGTCCATTACAAAAGGGAGGAATGTGTGCCCCAATTGAGCGCTTTTGGGAAAAGCCGCGTCAATCGTGGCTGGTTCCTTTATAATATTTTTAGGACTTGGGCTGGGTGGGTATTTAAAGAAAGGCCCCGACGCCGGTCAACGAGCTTGTACTTGTTTACAAAATAAGGGTGCTTCCTAGTACTTAGATGAAGTACTTCTTTAAGTTGCTACTATGCCATGCTCCGGGAATGTCTGTTCCTTCAAGGGTAGCCAACCTATAGGTCCTCGGGCGGACTACCTCATGAATGATGTATGGTCCTTCCTAGTTATCCGTGAGCTTGCCATGCTCTGTTGTCTTTCTTATGGCTTCAATTTCTCTTGGAACAAGGTCGCCGACTATAAGATCTCATCCTTTCACTCTCCTCTTGTAGGCTCTTGCCATTTTTAGTTTGGTTATGGTCTCATGGAGATAGCTATCTCCTCGAACCATAGGGAGTAAGTCAAGGGCCTCCCGAGGGCCCTATTGTTAGACTCCTCTTGAAAGGCTGTGAGGCGAGGGGTGTGAAGGGCCACTTCAACCGAGAGTACGACCTCGGATCCATACCCTAGCATGAAATGTGTTTCTCCGGTAGCTGACTTCTCTTTGGTCCTAATTGACTATAAGATGGCTGGCAACTAATCCGCCGATTTTCCTTTGGTATTATCTAGCCTCTTCTTAAGGCCGTTAAGTATGACCTTATTGGTAGACTCGGATTGGCCGTTAGTTTGGGGACGAGCCATGGCCGTGAAGCGGGCTTGGTAACCATATTGAGTGAGGTAATCGCGCACCTTGTCGGTGTCGAATTGTCGTCCATTGTCAAATATCATCGCCTTGGGGACACTAAACCGAGTAATTATGCTCCTCTAGATGAACTTGCGTACCTCCTTTTCGGTGATTGAGGCTACGGCTTCCGCCTTGAATCTTCTCGTAAGGATGGCCAATAGTAGCGGGTCCGTAGAGCCTTAGTTGTCATTGCCCTTTTGCCTTTGACCTTTTGACGATACGCTATCATGTCCTCGTCCCGTGCCTTGTATTCTCTATTCGGATGGGAGACTACAAGCTGGGAATCGGAGTAGGCTTTTACAGAGCTCGCTCCCGCCACATAACGAGGTTTATGTCGGCTAGAAGAGCATCATACTCAGCCTTGTTATTTGAAGCTTTGAACATGAACTTGACCGCTTGTTCGTATTGTTCCCCTATTGACGAAGTAATGACCAACCCCGCTCCACTCCCGTCTTTGGTTGCTTGAACCATCTACGAAGAGGGTCTAACATTCGTCTTCGGATGGTAGAGACTGGTTTGGGTGCGAGCATTCTCTTATGAAGTTTGCCAAGGCTTGGGCTTTGATAACTCTTTGGGGTACGAACCCTAGGCCGTACAGGGTCGGCTCGACGACCCACTTCAACGATTCTTCCGAGCTTTCAAACTTTTGCAACACGTTCCTTAAGGGCTGGTCGGTAAGGACCATTACTTTGTGTGCCTCAAAGTAAGGCCGCAACTTTCTACTGGCTAGGAGGAGAGCATATGCGAATTTCTCGACCATAGGGTAGCGAAGCTTAGCGCCTATAAGCACATAGCCGACGTAATATACGGGTATTTGCTTGCTCTTTCGCTCCACGAGGAGGACTGCGCGTATTGCTTGATGCGAGACGACGATGTAAATGAATAGGGGCTCCCTCGGAGTGGGACTGGCAATTTTTGGAAGTTGGGCTAGATATGCTTTTACTTGGGAGAATGCTTCTTCCGCTTTGGAATCTCGCTTGAACTTTGCTCTATTCTTAAGAACCTTGAAGAAGGGTTGACATTTATCCGCATACCTTGACATAAATCGTCCTAGGGCGGCTGCGCACCTCGTTAGCTTCGAACCTCCTTGATAGTCCTTGGGGACTTCATGCCGAGCACAGCTTGCACCTTGTCGGGATTTGCTTCTATCCCTCTATGGTTGATCATGAAGCCTAGGAACTTCCCAGCCTTGACTCCAAAGGTGCATTTTTGGGGTTTAGTGTGAGACTCGGAATTTGGAGTAGATTAAGTTAATAGTTGAATAAAGCTAGATATTTTTACGTAATTTATTTTATGTGATTGTTATGTGCTTGTGTGTTTATATAGCTTAATTAATAAAGGTTAGTGCTCGTTATAGAGACCCGGGCGAGACTTATGCTTATTTACCCCTATTCAAAAAAAAAAAAAGGGAAAGGGATTAGTGTTGATTAAGCGAGTGCTGGCTGCACCTAATGAGAGCCACCGAAAAGGGAAAGAGAGGAGCAGAGGAAAAGGAAAGAAGGGAGGGGGAAACCGAACGGACCCGGGAAGCGGGAGAGAGAGAGACCGAGTGAGGGAGACAGAGCAAGAGTGAGAGGGCGAGTGCGAGGGTGAGGAAAGAGGCCGGCAACCGGCGTGCTACGCGGCTAGCGGCGGTAAGGCGGTTGGATAGCGCGGGGATCCGGTCGAGCGCGAAAGAGGCGAATCTAAGGCCGGGAAAGAAACACGAATGCGAGGGCGAGAGGGAGGCAGCCGGTGGGCGCGAGGACGAGTGGCCGGCGATGGCGTCGAGCATGGAGGAAGGCGGCGGAAACCGAGGCTAGCAGCGGGGAAAAGGAACGAAAGAAGGACGGGGAGCCCGAATCTCGGAAAAACCAACAAACCTTCAATCCCCGAATCGAGGTGGGTAGTCTTATACTCTAAACTATTAGTACCTTCGAAAACCCAAATGAATTTGTTGTGATTATTGAGTTGTGTTGTGAATATTGAATATGTGTGTGAGTCAACGAATCTAGTAGTTGTTGAAAGTGGAATTAGGAGTTATGAAGGGATTTGGTAGTTGTTTGGGCCTGAATTGGGATTTGGGGAATTCGGACGAGTCGGAGTTGGGTTGCTTATTCGGTCGGTTGGGGTGGGGATGAACACGTTGTGGTTTGGGTATAACTTATGAATTGATAATTTAGATTGAGCCTTAAAGATTTATTGAAATTACGACATTAAGAGATGATTGCTAATATTGGGAAATAAAGAGTGAAGTATAAAAAGGAGTAGGAATTCGTGTTGATGGATGTACAATCGAGACATGGGAGTGAGAAATAGGTGATTGTCGAGTTAATTGAGTTCGAAGTATATTTAAATCCTCGAGGTTGAACCGAACGGGAAGGTAAGCGAAGCTAACGGAAATTGAATAATGAAAAGCGATTGAGAGTTATGTAATTATGGGTAGATGAATAGGAGTTGATTAATAAGATAGCGATATACAATGGGGAGTTTGAGGTAGGGAAACGACAAGCGAGGAATCGTAAGGTTAAGTTGAGTTTAGAATGTATCTAAGTCATTGAGATGAAATTAAGTTGGAAGATGAACCTAACATGAGGAATTTAAGTGATAAAGTGAGAATAGGAGTCATATGGCTGAGTATGAGCAAAGGAAGTTAATTTATGAAATAGAGACCTAGAATGAGGAGTTGGAGTAAAGACAGGGAGTTGTAAGAAGTCGAGCCGTGAGCAAAAGAAGTGGATTCATAAAGTACAAACATAGAATGAGGAATTGAAGTAAAGACAGAGAATTGTGAGAAGTTGAACGTTCAATTAGGTGGTATCCACTTGCGATTATTGTGGCTCAGAAAATGGAAACTAATTATACTAGAGTGGTGGATTGAAAAGGTATAGTTGGAAAGAGTTGAGAATGATTGCTTGCGAGTGAATGGTGCTTCGTCATAATTCCTTAAATCCCGAAGAGAAATGTGTTGGGCATTCCTTTCCTAGAAATTTACAATGGATAAGAGTTATGTGCTCTTTCCTTTTAGTTTAGTGCTAGAGGTATCTTCCTTGGTGATAACCTCAAACAAACTTTGCAATATGACCTGGAGCAATCTAGGACCATATCTATTATATTGCGATCATATTTTCGTGGAATCGAAAATTTCTTTACTGAGTCGATATTTCTCTATTTCTCGAGTAAGTTCTCAATTAGTGTAGTGCCAAATTCTTTAAGCTTTTAGTAATTCGCTTCCTTGATCTTGTAGAGACACCGATCGAGAGCCACTCCTTCCAGTAATCTACCCGGTGCGCCCGAGACATCATCCCAAACTTATGAACAACAAATGCCTTCTAGTAGTAGTGCTAGACAAGGCTCGTCACGACGTTCTTCGTGGCATACTCATCATAGGAGTACGTCCGAGGTAGGTCCTAATGCCTTCGGGCCTAGTACCTCCGATGCGGAAAGAGGCTTCTCCGAGGAGAGCTTGAACATCTTACCCTTGCAAGCCTTTGATCGACACGAGAACCCTCTTTACTTCCCCGGTCCTCTTATAGTGGACCATCACATAGGGCTTCTCAGTCTTGGGACCAAGGAGGTAGCCGATTCTTTACGTCTGTCTTGGAGGACTTTGGGAATTACATATTCGATGATGATGCGTAGAGGATTCCTTATTGCTTCTACCGCTTGCCGTTTCATAGACCTCTTATAGGGTGTTTGTTTTGTTAATTTGTAATGAAGATTCTTATGCAATGAGATGAAATGCGAGACTCGATTCTAAAAATGCATTCTTTTATTTAATATGATGCACAAACTTAGGAAAAATACAAAGACAAAATTTTAAAAAATGGGCACTAGCCCCCATTCCCCTAAAATAAAATAATAAAAAGAAAATTAGAAAACCTCAAGTCCATAGTCCAAGTAAGGTGCGCTCCACGGGTTGGGATGAGAAAAAAATAACCAAGGACTGCTCGGGCCCACAAGAAAGCATGAAACAGGCCGGGCCTGAGGTGAGGCCTGCGTCGGCCATGCACGAGTCCCACAGGGACTGTAGTGCCTTGTTGTTCTAATCATAGTAGGATTCGAAGAACTCCATGAAAATGCCTATAAATACGATTGCTCAGTGGCAACAAGAAATACACACACGAAAGCTTTCACCTAGCCTCAAAATATCCTCTTCTTACATCCATACATAGAACCATGGACTTCATGACTGAATTAACCTGGTGGATGCATGAGATGAGCAACATGGATAGGTCGGGGTTAACCAATTATGAGCTAAATGTCCTCTTTAGCATTCGCCAGTGAAAATTTATTGGCCTTTCCTAAGGGCTTCGTAGCTTATTGGGATCACCATCACCGTGTCTTTAGGTTCGGGGATAAGGAATTGTTATTTTTGCAGTAGCCCCCTATTATTATAGGTAAGCACGAAATCAAACGAAAGTAAGCAATGGTAAACCGGGCGACGGCGCTGGCCATAAGGTGTCGATCCGATGCCGGCAAGAGGCCAAGGTGCCTTTGGCTTATACCGAAAAATCTAACTTTCGTTCCTACTTCGTTGATGATATTTTTGTTATATTGATTTTGCACTGTTGGGCCTAAAGAGTTAGACTTTGACCGTGCGGGACATTAATTTTTGATTTTGCATCCGTTATGTGCGGATATGGCTAATGGAACATGTGAAACTCATTGAAGCTCCTCCTAAGTTGGACACATACCTAGCAACTCACTTCTTCCAACGAAAAAGAACATCAGCAGTAGTCGATCGTCCCGCTTCCCGATGGGGAGAATATCTTAAAAATCACGACCATGACCTGTTATGGTATGCTAAGCATTGGAAGGTGTCCCAATTCAAAATGTGTACTGCACAACATCAATACATTCATCTATTGGGCCTAGAGGAGAGCACGTATTACTTTCCGAGCTGTGTGGTGCGGCAAATGGGTAGAGAACAAGTAATATCGTTATTGGATTGTGTCTAGCCTGTGACTTTTAACTTGTTCGAGAGGACACTCGTAGATCTAGATTGGATAATAGAGGTCGACCTTGAGTGACGAAAAGCACTAAGACTTAGAGAGCTAAACCCTAAAGGAGCCATTCCTGCTGTTGCCCCTCTGCAAATCCGTGAAGTAAACCCTCGGATGGTTGTTCGCGCTCATCAAAAAGAAACTGAAGCTAAAGAAAATGAAGAAAGGAGAGCCTGCCAAATCCAAGAGCTAAAGGAACGCACCCGAGATGAGGAAGCCGAGTCTAGCGATCCTAACGGAAAGAAAGTGAAAATAGACTAGGACTAGAATTGTTATGAATTTGAGATAGAATAAAAAGAGGATTAGTTTTACCACTTTAGAACAATGTTTATTTTGTTTTACAAGTAGTATGCTTGCAATTAAATTCCTGTTATTAGCTATGTATTTAGGTAAGTAGTAGGTTTACCATTTATTGAATAAAAGTAAGTGTTATGGTATACTTTCATATTTGTATCGTTCACTTGGAGGTAGAATAATAATAATAAAGAAAAACCAATATACATATTGGACCGTCTAGTTGGACTGTCCATAAAAAGAACGAACCAAAGAAAACCGGAAGAAAATAAGGGAAAATCGTGGCCCGACCAGTCCACCGTTGACCGGGTGGTGGCCGGCGCCCACCTTGGCCAAGCCTAGTTAGGCTGGGCTAGGCCCACTACCTAGGGGTATGCTAGGCGTGTACTTCAATTGATCCGGATTGGTATACTGAAAAGTCTTTTCTCCTTCTAAATTAGTTAATTTTACTCGCTTCACCGGGTAAAATCTGATTAAGTATGAATGGGCCATGCCGATTGGGTTTAAATTTACCTCATGGATCCTAAATTGGAGCTCTTACCTCTCTATGGACCAAATCCCGAATTTACAAGTTGTGAGGCTTAACCTTCTTATTGAATGCCCTGGATATACGAGCTTGGTATATTTGGACATTATGCAGGGCGTTGAGGTGCTTCTCATCCAATAATACTAATTCCTCATAACTTGCTCCAGCCAGATCGGCTTCTAGAATCGACTCTCAGCAATTATCCTTAACGAAGGAATGGTAATTTCAACGGAAAGGACTGCTTCCATGCCATAGACTAGAGAGTAGGGTGTTGCTCCAATGGAGGATCTAATATAAGTTCTATAACCCCACAAAGCGAAAGGTAATTTATCCGGTCAATCCTTATAAGTAACTGCCATTTTCTCCATTATTCTCCGGATGTTCTTATTAGTGGCTTCAATCGCTCCATTGGTCCGAGGACGATATGGGGAATATTTGTGATGCCGGATTTTATACTTATTCAACAAATCAGCTACTTCCTTCTTGAAATGACTACCATGGTTACTTATAAGATTGTGGGGCACACTATAATGACAAATAATATTTACGGGTGATGAATTTGGCTACCTGTTTCGACGTCAAGGTTGCATAGGAAGTTGCTTCTACCCATTTGGTGAAGTAGTCTATTGCTACTAACATAAATTCGTGACCAACTATTCCTTTAGGGGTCACCTTACCAATAATGTCTATTCCCCAAATTGAAAATGACCAAAGTGAGGATAATGTAGTGAGAAATGACGGAGGTTGGTGTTGTAAGTTTGTATACACCGACATTTATGGAACCTTCTAACAAAGTCGTGATAGTTTACTGCCATAGTTGACCAATAATAGCTAAGTCTCTAGACCTTCCGGACCGAGCATTCTACCGTTCATGAGGTCCGCATTCTCCTCCATGAATCTCTTCCATTATGTGCTTTGCTTTATGTTGATTGACACAAAGTAAGCCGATCCCGAGTTAGTTTTCTTGAATAATTGTCCTTGATTGAGGAAGAATTGTGCAGCCAACATCTTGATGGCTCGTTAGGCTCTACGTGTGGAGTCCAAAGGATATTCTTGTTTATCTAAATACTGATAAATATGATACCAAATAGTATGGTTGATATTAGATACTTCTAAGGCGTAGACGTGTGCGGCCGACTCCATCGCTTGATGTGAACAGGCATTGAGTGAATGCCAATAGGAATATTGATCATGGATGCTAACTTAGCTAGTGCATCCGTAAATTGATTATCGTCCCTAGGAAGGTAGATGAAGGAAATCTTCTCGAAGCGTTTAGATAATTCTCGTCAAATATGCTTGGTAGGATGCCAAGCCTTCACTATGTACCTTCCACTTTTGTGAAATTTGATTAATGATCGGACTAGAATAACCAAAAACCCCGATGTTCTTGACCCCGATCTTTGTTGCAGCTTTCGATCTCGTGATACAAGCTTCGTACTCTACTTAACTAAAATGGGAGTATGTGCTCCCTCCAGGTGAGACTAAAAGAATCCCTATTCCAAACCCCTTCTAATTGGAAGTGACATCAAAGTACATTGTCCAAACATCCACCTCTACTTGTAAAATATCTTCGTTTCGGAAGTCAAGGTGTTCGAGTTGCGATTCGGGCATGGGTAGATCTGCTAAGAATTCGACACTATCCTTCTTTTGATCACTTTTTAAGGAACAAATTTGAGTTCAAATTCGATAGCATGACAATCCATCCCGCAATCTTACGGTTGATAGTCGGTTGCTCAAGTATGTACTTAATAGGATTCATATATGCTACCACATGTACCGTGTGGGCTAACATGTACTTGTCCGAGCTTCTTTGTAGCTCAAACTAAAGCCAAAGATGTCTTCTCTAACGGTTTATGTCTAGTCTCGTAGTCCAGGAACTTCTTACTTAGATAATAGATCGCACGTTCTTCATTGTCATCATGCTTGAGCTAACATGGCTCCCATATCTGTCTCTGTTGTGGTGAGATATAAAAGCAAAGGTTTCCCTAATTGTGGTGGAACTAACACTAGAGAATTAGCCAGGTATTCCTTAACCTTCTCAAATGCTTGTTGGCACCCGGTATCCCAAATTGTCTCCGATCCTTTCTTTAACTTCATAAAAATAAGTTCACAGACCATAGTCGGCTTTGATATGAAACGACCGATGTAATGCACACGTCCTAGGAAACCCTTTATCTCCTTCTCCGTACTTGATGGAGGGATTTACTTGAATAGCCTTGATCTTGGATGGACCAACTTTGATTCCTCTAAGATTGACAACATAGCCTAACACTTTACCATAGGTTACCCCAAAGGCACACTTTTGAAAGTTAAGGCACATGCTATACTTCCCGAGTCCATGAAAGAATTTTCTCAGTCGGGTAAGTGCCCCGCCCTGTCTTTGGATTTTATGATCATATCATCTACATATACTTCAACTTCTTTATGGATCATTTCATGCAGTAGTGTCGTTGTTGTCCTCAAATACGTTGCACCCGCATTTTTAGCCCAAATGGCATCACCACATAGCGATAAGTCCCCCATTGAGTGATGAAGGTTGTCTTTTCCATGTCTTCTTCAGCCATCTTCACTTGATTATACCCAGTGTAACCATCTATGAACGAGAGCAAAGCATGACCTCCTGTATTATCAACCAAAAGATCGATATGAGGCAACGAGAAATCATCCTTAGGACTGGCCTTGTTTAAATCCCCGAAGTCGACACACATACGAATCCTGCCATCTTTCTTCGAGATTGGAGCTATATTTGCTACCCATTGAGGATAGTGAACTACCTTTATAAACCCAACCTCCAACTGATTCTCGAACCTCTTCCTTAATCATCAAGGCCCATTCCGATTTTATCCTTCTCAACTTCGCTTAACCGGCTTAACATCTTCATAAAGTGGAATTTTTTGTTCCGTTATACTCGGATCTATACCCAGTATGTCCTTGTAAGACTATAAAAAGACATCGATGAACTCGTGAGGAGAGAAGTGAATTGCTTCGCTCTTCTACATCCAAAGTTTTTCCAATCTTAGCCTTTTGGGGTTGATCGGATGACCCCGCATTGATTGTTATTGTTTCCTCTATTATTAGTCTGCGATTTTCATGATCTTTCATAACTTTTATTAATTCGTTAGGAATTTCTTGTTCTTTATTAGAGGCAAAATAATTAAGAGCAAGAGGAGGCAAGGAGTAAGTAGAAAGGTTCACTTTATTGAATGAGGAAACGAGTACATCGATTCGAAGCAAAATTAGAAATGACAGAATTAGAACTAGGAACAATAGAAGAAGAAGAAGAAGAAGAAGAAGAAGAAGAAGAAGAAGAAGAAGAATAAGAAGAAATACAAGCCCTAACATTAGACTCGGAAGGAGGGTGGGCTCCTAGGCTAACAGCGAATTCTTGGCCCTCCTCAAGCATCAATCCAAGTTATATGCTTGGACCATTCTATATCAGGCATCGGTGATGAACTTGGATGGATCGAAGCTGCGGTTGCGACATAGCTTGCGGCATGATCGAGATAGAGTTCCCTTTTAGATTACCCTCTTGACCGAACAGGAGGTTGAAAAGATTGTTTCCAGCAAGATTGGTCCATCCGATGTGGATTGTCCCTGTTTGAGGAGGTGAGGTGCCTCCTCTTCCAAAATATAGCAGTCATTGAAAATTTCTAGACCAGGTACTAAGATACCTTTCTCTTTAATGTAATAGGGCTCAGGAAAACCATAATAAGGAAAGTTATCTCCTTATCTCGAAATTGTCCATTCAAAGTATAAGGAAAGGACTTAATAGAGCGGACTGTGTGTGGTGCGAGTCCTCTTTACCTGGATTTCCTACTTGGCTTGAGCTCTTTCCTTAGCGATAGGTTGATAGCCTAGCCCAAAGTAATAATTATTAATGGGTTCAAGGGATGGAAAAATAGGGTGGTATGGCCTTTGGCTCGTAACAAGACCTAGAAAATACCCTTTCTTCCTAAGCATCGATTGGATACTAGGGTTACCATAAGGGTTAAAGGAAAAAGGTGCTTCATCCCTTTCTAAGGCAACGACAGTTTCAAATTCGTACAATTCTTCATCATAGCATCATGCTCGATCTCCACTACGAGACTCTTTGGAAGTGATAGTAGCACAAAGATTATCCCCGTTGATAGTTATGACCTGACCTTTGATGATCATTTTGACCTTCGATGCACTCGTAGAGGGCACTACTTGATGATCTTGCAACCAAGGGCGTCCTAGAAGCAAATTGAAATTTGTTGGGATATCTAAGACTTGGAATTCAATATTCCTCTCCACTAGCACTATATTGATTGGTAAGGTCACTCTTCCCAAGACTGTTCTTCTAGAATTATCGTATGCTCGGAGATGAACAGTTGGCTTAGAGAGTTGTTGCTCCCGAATTCCTAACCTATTAGCGGTTCGCGAGGGACACATGTTAACTCGCTGATCCGTTGTCTACCAAAGTTAAAGGAACAAACTTGTTAATGCAAGTTACTGATTAAATAAAGGGCATTGTTGTGTGGAACACCTTCTTCCGGGAGATCCTTCGATCAAAAGTAATGGTTCCATCCCCATTGTTAACCAATCCTACTACTTCCTCTAGCGTGGTTTCGGGAGAAACTTCAATCTTACTGAGTGCATCGATTAAAGCTTGTCTATGTTTCTAGGAAGCGGATATTAATTGCCACATAGAAATGTCAACTTTTAATTTACGAAGTTTCTTAAGGATTAGGTCTTCTTCCTTTGTAGCTTCAGGTCCTTTTGGGGCTTCCCGAGTGCTGTTGTGGACCCAAGGGAGCATTGTGGCATCCTAATCTAGTAAGAAACTGAACAGTAGGGCTCTTAGTGTTTCCTCAAAAGTCTTCTTCTAAGGGTGGTGTGCCCCAGAAGTCGCCACTATTGTTGTCATCATCTCTTGTTTCGTAAACATCTTCTTCGTCACTTACCCATAACCCTTGGACTTCCGGATCCAATGATGGTAGATTAAGAAGCAGCTGTGACTCATTAACATCACCGATAAAGATCAAAGTATCCCACCGACCTGATGTGGGTTCGATAAAGAGCGCTACGGTGCCGCTAAAAGGGTTTTTGTTATTACTTGGTTTCTAGGTAGCCATAGACAGGGGTAATTGGCCATTTCGAAACATATCTTCTAGTTTGTTCTTGAATGTCCAACACCGCTCGATATCATGTCCTTGTGCACGATGGTATTTGCAAAATTTTCCCGCGTCCCAATTCTTAGATTGTTTCGCGGTTTCGATTCTCGCTTTACTAAGTGGCAACTCTATTTTCCCTTTCTCCAAGAGATGGTCAAGGGCTTGAGTATAAGTAGTATTCATAGGAGTGTAGTTAGTATACCTATTGAGGGCATTGACATTTGTACCCTTGGTAGCATTGTCGGCATTGGAGGTTTTCTTATCTTTGGAATGATAATTACCTCTATATCCGGTTGTGACTTTTGTGGTCGTGGTGGATAGTTCTTCTTCTATCAGCAAACCAGCATCTCTAAGGGTTGAAAAGTTGATCATAGGTAAGAATTTCAGGTGCTGATTATAATTGGGTTCAAGGTTCTTCCCGATGATGCGGACTTGATCTTTCTCGGAGGGTCGATCAACCATGTGGGCTGCCTTTGCTCTCCATCCGATCAGGAAATCGGTGAAGCTCGTCCTTCTCACCTTGCTTGATTAACTCCAAGTCTCTAAGAATAATAGGTCGATCTATGTTATATGAGTATTGATGGAGGAACTACTTGCACAAATCTGTCCAATTAACAACCTTACGTGGGTCAACCGTGTTGTACCGCTTCATGACATCGGTATCAAATGTCCAGGGAAGATGATGTGGTAAGTGTCTTCAGGAATGTTCTTAAGATTCATTGTTCCGAGAAGTTATGTACATGATGATGGGGATTCTTATAACCTTTGAACTTAATATCAGGTATGGGAAGCCGAGGAGGTAGTTTACACTTAGGAATTGAAGTGAATCCCTTATGATCAAAATAATGATTGCTGAACATGGATGACTCCCTCAACATCCGTTCTATCTTATCTATACGGGAATTAGACCAAGTTTTGGATTCAAGCTTAGGTTATTCATGTTTAGGACTATCTCGGAGAAGATTGGATGGGTGGAGGTGGTATAACCATAGCCATCTCCCTTTGCACACGCTCGGCTTCTTTGGCCTCTTCTCTTCTCCTACGTTCAGCTTCCTCATCTCTCTTGCTAGCCTCAATAACCCTTATAATTTCCTTAAGATCTCTGGATATAGAGGATATATGTTCCTCTTGATCACCCAACCTGGTTTCCACCTTAGCTATATTCTCATTAAGCATACTGATGTTAAGATACTATTCGGGATTGGGATCCATTGGAAGGGAACTCTTTTCAGGTACTATCTTAGAACAAGGAGTGGATTGTGACGGTGTAGTATGCACTGAAACTTGTTGCACCGATGTAGACCGCGAAGTAGAAAGAAATGATGATGTGCCAGACTCCTTAGCTAGACTTTCTAATCTTTTAGAGCTCGGATTCCGACGATACTCGGTTGCCCTAGCCTTCCCTATTCACGTAGCCCAAACGATGAGGTTTAAGACCATGTAAGAGAAGATCACTTTTAGGAGGAAGGGACTCAAGCGCAAGACCTGAAGAGACTAAGGATGCTTTTATTTGGATGCACATAAAGAATGTAATGATGATATGATATGATGAATTACTTAATAAAATGCTTCTTATATGATAATGCATTTCCTTATTTGAGATGAACTTTGGATCGAATGCAAAATGAGAGGGATAGACCTACCTATCCTATATATAAAATGATTTTTCTTTCTTGGCTAATGCATATGGACTCACTTAATATGAGATGATTTTATTTGGCTATTGTAAATGGACTCACCTAATATGAGATGATTTTATTTGGCTAATGCAAATGGACTCACCTAATATGAGATGATTTTATTTAGCTAATGCAGATGGACTCACCTAAAATGAGATGATACATAATGATATGTGACAATGCAAAAGAAAATAAAAGGATCTGGACAATAAGAAAAGGGAACTTCCGGTAAGGCCCTTTCACAAATAGCAACTACTTAGGCTATTAGAAAGATAATTTTGGAATGACACGGAAAAATGCAAACAATGGACCAACCCTATTTGGAAAAAGGGCATTTCGACTTTTGGCTAAATGTACATAATGGACCGACTCTAGGAAATTTATTAAAGTGTTTTATTTTCACCCATGCAAGGGTCTAAATCAAGCACTCCTCACCTATTCCTAAAGACTCACAGGTAGAAGATTAAATCTAAAACAGACACATTCATCCAAGCATGCAAATGGAGTCCGAAGGAAAACCTAGAAGTCCAAAAGTTCTATGGCCCAAGAGTTCGAGTCCGGATACATGGTGACACGTAGTCCAAAATTTGGTCCCCCATGGGTTGCATGGATATGAATACTAACTAGAATTTTGGTGCCTCTCGGTGAACCAAAAACGTTTAGCCCAAGATGGCGTGCTATGAGGGAGGAGGTACCGTTTCCTCGGGCAATCAAGCCTAGTTGGGCCCGCCTACGAGAACCAGTGGGAGCCTCTCTTTAGAAAGGGTACACAAGGGGTACAATAAAGTTTTCCTAGTGGTCCAAAACAATATTTAAACTAGTTCAAAGGTTTCTAATTTGGGATGTCTAATGCAAGCACATCATTGAAACAACTACTCAAACTTTCAAGTTTCGCCCTCTTAATAACAAGTTTATCCCCAATGGAGTCGCCATTGTAGGAACCACGATCGGTCGGGGCTCGCCGAGCTTCCCCACTTGTGTTACGTCTCTTCTTTTAAGATTGATTTTGAATATGGTTTTAGAAATTCGATTTTCGAATGGGGAGATGAACCTTTTATTAAGATTTTTCGAGTTTTATTAAATCAAGTTGAAATGAATTAAATCGGATTTGATTGGCGGTTTTATTAATCAGTTTATTTTAGCAATTATTTTAGAATTCCCGAGATCTTATTTTCTAATTAAGGACTAATGATATTAGGGTTATGATTCTACCATGGGGCTTTAGGGCTAGATTGGTGTGAAAACATCAATGCGGACTGAAGCCACCACCGCTGCCCCCATGGTGTTGGCCGTAGCCTGCACCGGGGAAAGGTAGGTGCCGACCGGAGGCCATGGCTGGTGAAACCAGCCTCGGTCTTTGCCCGAGTAGGCAGATCTAAAACCTAAGGTTATTTTTCGTGCAACTAGAAAACACCGAGATGCGATTTTACGTAGAACAAAACGTAAAGTCGCCCGTCGGTTTTATGAAGGAAAAACTAACAAAAACAAAAGTAAAAATTTGCTCTCTCGATCTTAGTATGGGAAAACTAAGACCGAAAAAGGCTAAAAAATTGACTCCATCGGTCTTCAACCGAGAATCGGATTCGGGGTAAAGGTACGAAATGTAGGGATAAATCCCTCCACTCCCCGTCCGAAGACAGACCATTACTAGTTTGAATAATGATATAAGAAAAGAAGCATACAATATGTGAAACAAAAATTAAAGCAACGAGAACATAACAAGGAAAATGATAAAAAAAGCGATAAAAAATCGATAAAAGAAAGAGAAGCGAGAAATACGAGTACTTTGATGTCCTGATCATGAAATGCAATGCTTCAATGTCGTCTTCAGGTCTTCGACTCCTTGTCCGACTTGGACAAAAGTAGAATACGATATTCTGTACTTGGAATTTCTCGGCACACATCATGGGACTCCCCAATCTCTAAAAGCTCAGACACGGCTCTTGGACGGTTCGAAAGAAAAGAGGATTTGTGGACCGACCCAAGGCAAAAGGTTATTTAAGTGGTGATGGGGTTTCTTTGAGGTTTACTTGGCTTATATTGTACCGATCGATCACAATCCAAAATCCAAATCCACAAACAAGACTCGGGATTATCATTATCGGGCCGATAAAACAAAACACACAAATAACGAGATAAAGGATGATACTTTTTAGGTGTCTACACATCCATGTTCAACAATCACTATTTCGATTAGAAGGGATTCACTTCAATCCCCAAAGGAAGCTACCCCTAAGTTCACCATGCCGGACATCAAGTTTCGAGGTTCCGACAATCCCCATCACCATGTTTGTAACTTCTTAGGAGCAATGGCTCTTAAGAACATACCGGAAGACACTTACCACATCATCTTTCCATGGACTTTCAACAGTGATGTAATGAAGTGGTATAACGCGGTTGACTCACGCAAGGTCACCAATTGGAATGATCTATGTAAGGAGTTCCTACAGCAATACTCTTATAACACCGATCTACCTATGACACTTAGAGACTTGGACTTAATCAAGTAAGGGGAGAAAGAAAGCTTTATAGAATTTCTCACCGGATAGAGGGCAAAGGCTGCCCACTTGGTAGATCGACCTTCCGAGAAGGGCAAAGTTAGAATCATTGTGAAGAACCTTCACCCTGCCTACAATCAGCACCTTAAATTCCTACCGTTTATGAGTTTTTCATTTCTTAGAGATGCCGACATGCTGATAGAAGAAGAACTGTCTACCAAGACCACAAAAGTCGTGATCGGATATAGAGGTAACTATCGGTCTAAGCACAAGAAAACCTTTAATCAAGGCAATACTAGCAGGAGTACAGATGTCAATGCCCTTATCGGGTATAATTACGACACTCCAATTGATACTACTTACGCTCGAACCCTTGACCACATGTTGTCTAAGAGGAAACTAGAATTGTCACTGTAAGAGCGGAATCAAAAATTGCTAAACAATCATAAAGCTGGGATGTAGGAAAATTATATAAATACCATCATGCACGAGGGCACAACACCGAGTAATGTTGGACATTCAAGAACAAATTGGAGAGCATGTTCCGTAATGGTCAACTCCCTCTCCCTAAGGCTGCCCGAAGCCAAGCAACAACAAAAATCCTTTCAGCATTACCCTAGCCATATTCTCTCGAACCCATTCTAGGTCGGTGGGACCTGTCTGTCTTTACTTAATACATTAATGAGTCTAAACCACTTGCCAGCTTGCCTCCCTAGACCTAGAAGTCTATGGATTATTGGTAAGTGATGAAGAAGACGTGTATGAAACCAAAGATGAGAGTGACGATAACTTCTAGGGTACACCACCCTTGGAAGAAGAAGACTTTTAGGGAGAATCAAAGAGTCCGAAATCCAATTTCTTAGTAGACATGGACAACATAATGCACCTATGGGTCCACAACAGACTTAGGAAGCCCCAAAAGAACCTAAAGTCTGCTAAAGAAGAAGACTCAATCCTAAAATAACTTCAAAAACTTAAAGCTGATATCTCTATCTCGCAACTCATATTTGCTTCCCAAAAGCATAGGCGAGGCCTTAGTTGACGCACTTAGTAAAATTGTGGTCTCCCCGAAACCACGCTCGAGGAAGTAGTAGGATTGGTTAATAATGGGGACGGAGCCTTACCTTTGACAAGAAAAATATCCCTGAAGAAGGCATTGTACACAATAATGCCCTTTACTTAACTGCAACTTACATCAACAAGTTCATTCCCTAACCTTGGTAGATAAGGATCTGCAGGTGAATGTCTATCCTTGGAGGATTGCTAAAAGGTTAGGTATTAGAGAGAAACAACTTTCTAAACAGATCTGTTCATCTCCGAGCTTATGAGAATTCTAACGAGAACAATTTTGGGAACGGTGACCTTGCCGATCAATGTTGGACCGGTAGTAAACAACATTGATTTCAAGTCCTAGACATTCCACCTGCCTTTAATTTGCTTCTAAGACACCCTTGGTTACACAACCATCGAGCAATGCCCTCCACACTCGCATCGGAAAATCAAGATGATCATTAAAGGTCAAATCATAACCGTTAATGGAGTCGATCTCTGTGCCACCATCACCTCTAAAGAGTCACGTCGTTTAAATTAAACACGATGCTAATGACGGAGAGCTTTATAGGTTTGAGACTATCGCTACTTTAGACAACGATGAAGCACTTCTCAACTTCAATCCTTATGGCAACCCTAGCGTCCACTTGATGCTAAGGAAGAAGGGGTATTTTCATGGCCTAACTGTAGGCATGAGGGCATAACACCCAATCTTTCCATCCCTTGAACCCACGAACAATTATAATTCAGGTTGGGCTATCAACCTACTATTAAGGAAATAGCTCAAGCCAAGTGGGAAATTCAAACTAAGAGGATTGCACTATATAGAGTCCATTCTATCAAGTCCTTCCCTCATACATTAAATGGGTAGTTCTTGAAAGAAGGGGATGATTTCCCATACTACGCCTTTCCCGAGCCTTACTAACTCAAAGAGAAGGGCATTTTGGTACCTGGTTTAGAGGTCTTTAGTGACTGTTATATACTAGAAAAGGAGGCACCTTACCTCCTCGAAGAGGGACAGTTCACGCCAAACTCGACCAATTTGGTTAGGAGTAATATCTTCGGTATACTATTTGGATAAGAGAAGAACCTAAAGGGAATTCGGTTTCGATTCTTGTCTCGAGTCATATCGCACCCGCAGTTTGATCTGTTCGGATTCATCAACGACGCCGACATTGAAGGGTCCAAGCATATCACTTGGATCGATGCTTCGAGGAGAGCCAAGAATTTGTAATTAGCTTAGGAGATCATCCCATTCCCGAGTCTAGCACTAGGGCTATTATTTCTATTACTTCATCTTCTAGTTCTATTGTTTCCAATTCCGTAATTTCGTTTACGAGTCCGATGTACTAATTTCCTCATTCAATAAGATGAACCTTTCTACTTACTCCTTGCGTTCTCCTATTTTTAATTGTTTTTCCTCTAATGATAAATAATAAATCCCTAAAGAATTAATAAAAGTTATGAAAGATCATGAAAATTGCTCACTAATAATAAAGGAAACAAAAACAATTAATCTAGGATCAGTTGATCAACCCCAAGAGGTCAAAATTAGGAAAATACTTAATCCGGAAGAGGAGAAGCAATTCACTTCGCTCCTTACCGAGTTCATAGATGTCTTTGCATGGTCCCACAAAGACATGCTTGGGGTTAGATTCGAGTATACCGGAACATAGAATTCCACTTTACAAAGACGCCAAGCCGGTTGAGCAAAAGCTCGGGATGATGAAACCTAAATGGGCACTAAAAATCAAGGAAGAGGTCCAAAAACAATTAGAAGCGGGATTTATCAAAGTGGTCCACTACCCTCGGTGGTTAGCAAACATAGTGCTTGTTCAGAAGAAAGATGGCAAGGTCCGGATGTGTGTTGACTTCGGGGATTTGAACAAGGTAAGTCCTAAAGATGATTTTCTGCTACCCCATATTGACATCCTCGTAGATAATACAATGGGACACACCTTGCTCTCGTTTATGGACGGTTATGCTGGGTACAATCAGGTGAAAATGGCTCAAGAAGACATAGAGAACACAACCTTTGTCACTCAATGGGGGCCGTATCTGCTATGTAATGATGCCATTTAGGCTTAAGAATGTTGGGGTTACATATCGCAGACGACCACAACATTACTACACGACATGGTACATAAGGAAGCCGAAGTCTATGTAGACAACATGATCATTAGGCCCAAGGATAGGGCACAGCACTTACCCAACCTTAGAAATTCTTTCAAAGACAAAGAAAGTATAACATGCGCCTTAACACTCAAAAGTGTGCCTTTGCGGTAACCTTAGGCAAATTGTTAAGCTATGTGGTCGGTATTAGAGGAATCAAAGTTGATCCATCCAAGATCAAAGCCATCCAAGAGATTCCACCACTGAAGATAGAGAAGGAGATACGAGCTTTCTTGGGATGTTTACGAGTACATTAGTCGTTTTATATCAAAGTTGACTATGGTTTATGAATCCATTTTCAAGAAGCTTAAGAAAGGGTCTGAACCTATTTGGGATGATGAGTGCCAAAAGCATTCGAAAAGGTTGAGCAATATCTAGCCAACCCTCCATTCTAGTTCCACCCTAACTAAGGAAGCCTTTACTCCTATACCTCGCTATAATAGAAAGCTGCGATGGGAGCCATGTTAGCTCAACGGGATGGAAAGGAAGAGTATGTAGTATATTACCTAAGAAAGAAATTCTTAAATTACAAGACTAGATACACGCTATTACAAAAGACATCATTGGAATTAGTCTAGGCTACCAAGAAGCTCGGACACTACATGTTAGCCCACATGGTACATATGGTAGCACCAACGAATCCATTAAGTACATTCTTGAGCAACCAACCATTAGCATCAAAAAAGCTACATGGAGAGTTATGCTATCAGAATTTGAACTCAAATATATCCCTCAAAAAGCAATCAAAGGAAGGGTAGTGTAGGAATTCCTAGCCGATCTACCTGTATCCGAATCGCAACTCGAACACCTCGATTTCCCAGGACAAAAACATCCTGTAAGTAGAGGTTGATATGTGGACAATGTACTTTGACAACACTTCCAATCAAAAGGGCTTTGGAGTAGGAATCCTTCTAGTTCACCGAGAGGAGCACATACTCCCATTTCGGTCAAGTTGGATTTTGAAGTAACCAACAACGCTGCAGAGTTCGAAGCATGCATCACAAGGCTTCAAGCTGCCATAGAAATTGGAGCCAAGAACATCGGGGTTTTCGGTTACTCCATTCTAATCTGATTGAATTATCAAAACACTTTGAAAGCATATCATACACATACCTTCCAAGGGATAACAACCAATTCGTAGATGCTTTAGCTAAATTGGCATCCATGATTAATATCTCTAGTGGCATTAATTCAATGCCTATTCAAATAGAACGACAAAGTCAACTCTGCATACATATACACAGTATAAGTGTCTAATACTTGACCAAACTCGTTGGTACCATGACATTTATCAGTACCTAGAAAACTAAGAATACCCTTCGAACTCCACACCTAAAGCCCAACAAGCCATCGGTATGCTAGCAGCTCAATTCTTCATCAACTAAGGACAGTTGTACAAAAAAACCAACACAAGAATCAACTTACTTTGTGTCAACCAACATGAAGTAGAGCGTATCATGAATGGTATTCATGGTGGGTAATATGGACCCCATATGAATGGAAAAATATTGGTTCGGAAAATCCAGAGGTTAGGATATTACAGATCAACAATGGCAGTAGACGCCACAAATTTGTTGAGTGTCATGTGTATGTAAACTTGCGGCACCAGCCACCATCTTTTCTCATGACACTTACATGCCCCGACCATTTTTAGTTTGGGGTATTGATATCATTGGCAAAGTAACCCCTAAAGGAATGGGTGGTTACGAATTCGTATTAGTAGCAATTGACTACTTTACTAAGTGGGTAGAAGCAACCTCCTACGCAACCTTGACGTCAAAGCACGTAGCCAAGTTCATCACTCGGAATATCATTTATCGATATGGGGTGCCCCATGAACTCATTACTGACAATGATAGTCACTTTAAGAAGGAAGTACCGAGATTTATTGGACAAGTACATGATTAAACATCACACATCTTCTACCTATCGCCCTTAGACCAATGGAGCAATTGAGGGTGCCAATAAAAATATTCACAAAATAGTGTAGAAGATGGCTCTCAACTATAAGGATTGGCTTAACAAGATACCCTTCACTCTATGGGGCTACTTGGACCTCCGTCAAAACTTCCACGAAGCAACACCCTACTCCCTAGTGTATGGCATGGAAACGAGTCATTTCAATAGAAATCATCATTCCTTCATTGTGGATCATTGTAGAAAGTCGATTCCCAAAGCGAGAATAGGTTCGGGCACACTACGAAGAGTTAGTGTTGTCTGGATGAAAGACGCTTACACGCCTTGCACAATTTCCAAATATACCGGGCATGCATATCAAGGGTATTTAATAAGAAAGTGAAGCCTTGTTCGATCATATTTTGTACGTAATTTTAGTAGTTATTTAGTTTATTTTATCTAATTTATCCTATTTTGTTTATTTATAGGTAATTATCAAATAAAGTGGGGAAGAAAAAAAGATGTTAAAAGCGGATTTTTAGCTACCAACAAGCATCCAAGAAAAGATATGAAGTCGGACCATAAAAATAATATGTCATAAAATATTTACTTTATGATATTTTATTTTATAAAATCTTAATTTGAAGAGAAAAGGAAACTTGGAAGAAAGAGGAATAACCTAGCTCATTCACCTCCTTACTTCACCATATATATATCATTTATCATCATCTCTAACCGGGGCGGACAGCCACCTCTACCCCTTCCTTCGCTACCCCTTCCTTGTTCACGTTCGCTGTCCCTTTTCTTACCCACCATCATCATAATATTTCTTACACCTCTTGCTTGCTTTTTTATCCACCATCCGCCAGCCCCTTAATCATAAATCATCATCTCTCCTCTTTATCATAATCATCATCATAGTCCTCCTCATCACCATCTTGCTATTTCTTCTTCTTTTATCATCATCATCACCTTATTGATCATCACCATGGCAAGGATTATTATGGTATTATTATTATTATTGTAATTTTTATTTTAAAGACTCTATTTTTATTTAGTTTGTGTCCCCAATTACATTATGTTTGAGTAGTTTTTATACTTAGTATAATCTACTGGAAACCATGTTAAATTATTTTTTTGAAACAAATTTTCAATCTTTATTGTCTTATTGATTCGATCCATGATTCTATGATAATTTGATTTTAATGATTATGACTTTATGTCCAATTAATTACAGTGCATGCTAATTAGTTTTATATAAATTCAAACGATAGTTTAAAGGGTTTAAGTACGTAATTGCTTGATCTTTTAGACGTAAGTATCACCCTAGTTAATCATGGATGGCTCATACTCATCTGTTTTAATTAGGAAATTATCATAGATCCTTTTGAAATCAATTTGCTAGTAGATTGGTTATTAGGTGCTAGATGATGTTTTTCTAATACTTAATGCTCTAATTTGCTTAAATTGTAGAGCTAGTAATAGGGTTATCAATATTAGTAGGGTTTATATTAGGGCTAGGCCTAAGTAAACTAATATTTAAGGAAAAATAGGGAAGATCCGCTAGTGGTTGTCTTCTACGGTTTAGCTCATGGGTAGATCAATTTGTGTGTTAATGATAAATAATAATTTTGCATGGTGGATATAGATTATACTAAGTGTTTTTTATAAATTTGATATCTTTGATAATTATTTGTTTGCTTTTTAGTTATTTTCTTTAGTTTGTCAATTTTTATTTATAAATTTATGGTCTTTTATTATCAATTTCATTATCCCCCTAAAGATCAGTATTTTAGGTTAGTTTTAGTAATTTTATTTTAATTTAATTTTGAGTCATTGTATATTTTAATTTTCAGATTATGTTTTTGTCAATTTTTATTATTTTTGAGTCGGTTTGTTAGAAATTAGTTTAAAAATAGTTTCATTTATTATTTTTCATGTTTTATCTTCGTTTAGGGTTTAGATAGAGTCCTATTTTGATGTGATCAAATTTTAGAATTTTTGGACTTAATTTGATGATTTTTCAGATTTAATTCTTGAATTTAATTACTCGTAGGTTTTTAGTTAAATAATTTCGTAAATTTGATTTTAAATTTGATTTTTATATTTTTAGTTCTGGTTAGGTCTAGAAAATTAGTGTTAATGTTCTAGGTAATTTTAGTATTTATTTTCGTAATTAATTTAGTGCATAATTTTACTTATTTAATTTTCTGTTTTAGAATTTGTTTATTTTCTCGCTTTAGTTTTCTGTTTTAATTATTCTAAAAAATATTCAAAAATATTTCTTGGTTATTATAATTTTTATATTCTATATAAATTATTTATTTATTATTGCATAATTTTATGTGATTTATTGCATAATTTACTACGATTATCAATATTAGTAGTAAATTTAATTAGATTTGAGCTTGCATATTATTATATCTTTACTCGTGAATTCGATCCCTACTTCCGTATGCTATATTG
The DNA here is from genome assembly GCA_021018815.1 of Talinum fruticosum. Lineage (NCBI taxonomy): Eukaryota > Viridiplantae > Streptophyta > Magnoliopsida > Caryophyllales > Talinaceae > Talinum > Talinum fruticosum. The sequence continues at coordinate 176,726 of JAITYX010000073.1, read as the reverse complement.
TTTATTATAAGCCTAAGTAGTGGTTTAATTTGTAGTTGTACGACAAGCTAACAAGCCTTGTAATCTACGAGTTGGGTATCCGGTCCTTAAGGTGATCGAGCACCAATTCAAGATCCTTGTGGAAAATTTAGGCCCAATTGGCAAGGTCCATTTGTACATAATCAAATATTGTCGGGAGGGGTAGTAAAATTGACTTATTTGGATGGTGAAGAGATTTTTCAGTATACAAACTTGGATCAACTAAAGAAATAATATGTTTAGCATAACACTAAACAATTCCCGTAATGGGCTAAGCCCAGGCACAACTAGGCCACGAGAATGGGCGGCGCAGCCACTGCCCGGACAATGGTGGACTGCTCGAACCAAGCAACCCTCTGGCCATATTCTGTATTAATTGTAATTTTCGAAAGTTCAATTAGACGGTCCACATGTTTAATTAATTATTTAATTGTTATTTTAAATATGGTCCAATTAGGCGAGTCCAAATTTATTTATTTCTCTAGGTGAGCGATAAAAATAAATAAAGTATAAAAGTGAGCATAAAACTTATTGTTTACTTTTATTAATAAAAAGGTAAGCTCGAACACTCAGATTCTAACTCTAAGACATTTTGAGTAATATAATAAGACTTAGGTATAGACCTCATCCCTCCTAAGTTTTGATTACAAGACATTCTAAGTGTTATAGAAACTTACGTATAAGTTTTCATTTGTTTCGATCGACTCGGAGAACAAATTTGTGTATATCTGTCACATTGACGTTTCGAGTCACTCAAACAGCACTCAGATCTATCGCATGTTCAAATAATTTCTCTAACACTTTTATTCGAGTTCGACTACACTTAGTGAATTACAACGTTAATTCCATTCTCTAAGTCATTTTGTTTGTTTGAGAATTATATGTCCATATCAAGTCTTTATACTTTGATGATTCTATTCTTTTTAACTTTATCTTTCTTAGGATTGTCTCTAATGGAAGTTGAGTATATTGAATATTAGATTCAGAAAATTTTACTTTTCTAGGCCTAAGATAATTATGAGCTTAATTGTCTTAATTAAATTATTATCTATGCCTAATCTTGGACCAAAGTATTTTACACTTTGAGAACCAAAGTGGTTAACTTTTCTAGGTTATCCAAACAAGGCTATCTCATTTTGAATTACAAAAGTAGTCGACTTCTAGTCGTAAATCACCAGCGAGACAAGCTTTATCCACTTCGAACAAGGCTCGGACACCATGTCCGGGTTACTTGTTTCCAAAACCGGAAAACTTCAACGCTAAGCTCAATGATGGTTTCCACCTTGCTTTTCAAACATCACCAACTGACTGGAGTACCTTTAGGAGCCAAGAGCCGTTGCACAACGTTCACATCCCAACGGATCTTTTCTAAGCGGCTCAAAAGAGCCGTTCCAATGGTCGATAAAGACTTACGTTCGGAACCAAGAAACAACGGTCACTCGCTTGGTCATCTATAAACGAAGCCACATCACAAGACTTAAAGATTGCTGGAACTCTTGTTGAAACACATTACATAAGCAAAAGTCATTGTTTTCATACTCAATCTTCTATTTACAACTCCTAGCTTATAATTAATATTTTCCGAGTTATAAAGTCTTGTAATTAGTTACATACTTCTCTTACTTTACGAGTAAGCTCCCTGGACTGATCTGTAAGGGTTAACTCAGCTCACTTGTCCCTAGCTATAAAGGTTATCTCACTTCGAAGTAATAGATCGGATAAGGGAACGTCCGAGTCTAGGAAAACATTGTAAGGAATTGTCTAAGGGAGCAATTCTAGTTGAGTCGATCCTTTGTATTTTGAGGATTCAAAATAGTGGATTTGACTTGGTGCTTGGATTAGCACTGGCCGTGGTTTTCTGCCCCATGAAGGTTTCCACGTTATTACGAGTGCATACTTTTCTTAGTTCAATCTAGACTCGGAATCAGCAGTGTATCTTCTTCCAAGCAAAAAGATTCTAAGTTTGCTAAAATTTCCTCATCACCCTATTCACCCCCTCTAAGGTGACTTAGACTCTTCAGGAGCAAACCTTCAATTGGTATCGAGCCTAGCCTTTCAAGAAGGATCTAACAATCCAAAGTTCTAAAGATCGGATGGCTCATAACATTGGAGAGTTTGATGAAGGAAGGTCTTCCACCAAACCACCAAAGTTTAAAGGATCAAACTTTGTGCACCGGAAGAAACCGATGGAATGCTTTCGTTGGACAACGATGAAGATGTCCGGAACATCATCCAAGAAGGCAACTACATTCCAATGAAGATGGAAGGTACAAGATTTGTGCCTAAAGAAAAGTTCGAGTACACCAATGAGGAGTTAGAGAAGTTCAAAAAGAACTTCAAAGCAATGAATATTTTGATGTGTGCTATCAACTCGGAAGAGTACAACGAGTGTCGACTGTGACACGGCCAAAGATGTGTGGGACACTCTTATTAACACATACGAAGGTACAAGCCAAGTGAAACAGGCGAAGATAAGCCAATATCTTCACAAATATGAGTTGTTCAAGATACGAGCGGAAGAAAACATCACTAAGATGTTTATACGCTTCATCGAGATTATAAACAATTTCAAATCTATGGGTAGAAAGATTTCCCACGAAGAAATGTGTAGAAAAATTCTAAGAAGTCTACCAAAGAGAAGATGGGGTCCCAAGGCGACAGTCATTGAGGAAGCTCGGAACCTCTCTCAACTAAAGCCAAACGAAGCGATTGAGAAGCTACTTACCCATGAAATTCACATGGAAGAAGAGGATGTCGGAGTCGGCACCAAAAAGAACATTGCGTCGAAGGCCTCGGAAAGTAGAGGGAAAGTCTAAGTTCGTCGGACTCGAGAAGAGGACCCAATGGCACTCATTGCCCGAGGCTTCAAGAGAATGATGAAGCACAAGAAATGGGAAAAGAGGCCAAAGGAAGAGTTCTACAAGAAAGATAAGAAGGACGAGAAAAGGTAAATATTTTTCCCCTTCAAAGTTATCTTTAACTAAGAACTACGGCTATTTTGAATGTGGCGACAAAGATCACATAGTCAAAGACTGTCCAAAGAGAAAGAAGGACAGAAAGAAGAAGAAGGCTATGATGGCCACATGGAGTGATGAAGACTCATCCGAAGAAGATAATGATTCCGATTACTCAAAGTGTCCGATGGCACTAACGGTCTCGAAGCGGAATCGAGTCGGACTCGACAACTTAGACATCGAGGAGACAAATCCTTAGGAGGTAATTGAATACTTTCTCAAGTTCTCCAAAGTTGATTTGGCTAAATATATTTATACTTTGGAAGAAAAGTCCAATTCGATTCTTCTCGGTTCAAAGAACAACTTGAGTCTCTTACTTCGAGAGCAATTGCTTGAAAAATGAATTGGAAAAGCTGAGACTAACTCGAAAGAACTCAAGACTAGTACTCAAACTAATGAGACTGAGTTTGAGTCACTCGAGAAGAGAAAATGAGCATCTGAAAAGAAAGATCAACGAGTCTCAAGAGCTTGTTTTGAAGTTTACTCAAGGTCGAGAAAACCTTGACATGCTTTTAGGCTCTCGGTGTGTCTCCTTCGAGGAAAAAGGACTTGGTTTTAATGAAGAGGAGGAATCTAATTCCTACTGAAATCTTTTCAAAAGGATTCCGAAGCTGTGAAGTTCGAAAGGCTGAGCATGGTTCTATTCATAAGAATGAAAGGAGGACTAAGCCCATACCGGTTTACGAAGAAAACCTTCTCCACTGTTTATAAAAGAAAACATTTTCAAAAGAAAGAGACACGGACTCGGTTTTCTAGAAAGAACACTCGAGAATCGAGATCAAACCCAATGTCATTCAAATCGGGTTCCCAAAAGTCTTCTTCCTTAGAAAAGGACAACGGTAAAGGGAGTTATTGCGTTCGTTAGAGGAAGTTAGAAGGGTTAGTGTATTTCGACTTGTAGGTAACTCAAAAAAGACAAAAGGTCATTGGAACTTAGACAATGGATGCTCACACCATATGTCGGGAGATTCAAGACTCTTTTCAGAGTTAGAAGATTTTAAAGGAGGGAAAGTCACTTTTGGAGATGATAGTAAGCGTAAGATAGTTGGAATTGGCAAGATTGGGAAAGGAGACAACCTGGTCAGCTCGAGTCTATCTTGTCGAGGGACTAAAGTACAACCTGGCTCTCGGTGTCAATTACTAACGAGACAAGCTTTATCCACTTCTAAACAAGGCTCGAGACACCATGTCGGGGTTACCTATTTCGAAACCGAAAAACTTCAATGCTAAGCTCAACGGTGGTTTCCACCTTACTTTTCGAGACATCACCAGCTGATTGGAGCACCTTTAGGAGCCAAGAGCCATTGCACAACGTTCACATCCCAACAAATCTTTTTGAGTGACTCGGAAGAGCATGTTACAACGGTCGATAAAGACTTACGTTCGAACTAAGCCACAACGGTCACTCTGCTTGGTCATCTATAAATATAAGCCACTTCACAAGACTTGAAGATTTCTAGAACTCTTGTTGAAACACATTACTTAAGCAAAAGTCATTGTTTTCATACTCAATCTTCTATTTACAACTCCGACTTATAATTAATATTTTATGAGTTGTAAAGTCTTGTAATTAGTTACATACTTATCTTGCTTTCGAGTAAGGTCCCTTGACTAAGCTGTAAGGGTTAACTCAGCTCGGTGGTCCTTGTTCTCAAGGTTATCTTAGTTAGGAAGTACTAGATCGGATAGGGAACTTCGAGTCTAGGAAAACATTATAAGGAATTGTCTAAGGGAGCAATTCGGTTGAGTCGATCCTTCGTATTTTGAGGATTCAAAATAGTGGATTTGACTTGGTGCTTGGATTAGCACTGGCCGTGGTTTTCTACACTAGGAAGGTTTCCATATAATTCCGAGTGTATACTTTTTTGAGTTCAATCTAGACTCATAATCAGTTGTTTATCATCTTCCAAGCAAAAAGATTCTTAGTTTGCTTAAATTTACTCATCAACCTATTCACCCCCTCTAGGGTGACTTAGACTCTCCAGGATCAAACCTTCAAAGCCTACTACTTACTTGAATACATAGCTAATAAAAGGGAAATAAACAAGCATACTACTTGGAAAATAAATAGTTCTAAAGAGAAAAAACTTAAATTTTCTAATTCTTATTTCTTCCTAAATTCTCCCTAAAATTAAGCCCTAGTCGATCTTTACTTTCTTCCCTTTCGGATCACTTGACTCATCTGCATCCTCCTGGATGCGTTTCTTTAGCTCTTCAATCTTGCGAGCCCTCCTCTCTTCCAACATCTTTAGCCTCAACCTCTCTCCTACGGGCTCGTTCATCAATCTAAGGGTTTACTTCTCGAATTTGAAGTGGTGCTACAATAGGAACAACTCCTCCGGAATCCTTTTTCGAGTCCTTAGTTCCTTGTGACGCTTGGAGTTTACTTGTATTATCCACTCCGGATAATATTCGAAATTTCGATGAGTACGTTTATCTACCGGTTTCAACAACTTCGACGAGTTCATCTAATATTCAAGCCATGTCAAAACCCGCCTTGAGTTGCCAAAACTCGTAAACGAGTTCAAAGGTAGCAAGCAAGACATAATTTAAATAAGGGATTGCCTATTCTCGCCCCATATGATGCAATACACGGTCGTGGAAGTAGTATGTACTGGTTTTCGGACTCAACAAACGTACAAAAGGATGTTGCTCGAGTATGTATCCTAAATTGGGACACTTTCCGAGTGCTTGATGTACCATTCAATGGGATTATCGGTTCTAAGCGAAGCCTCCCACCAAGAAGTGGGATAATCGAGTAACCATACTCATTCGTTTACGGTGACGGAAGCGTGTAGCTAGGTGCAAGTCCACATCTGCAGGAGCTCGCACCGGTTGAAGGTGCTCCATCAATCAAATCCGTATACAACGAGATAGATAAATTATTAAGAGTCTCGAGAAATCAAATTCAACCTCATTAATGGCCCAACAGAGCAAAATAAAAAATGACGAAAAGAAAAAGCTGAGACTTTGAGGCGAAGCTGGAGGCTTTTCAGCCTCACCGAGTCTTGGATGCCACCCTTTGGCTGGAGCCGCCCACCTAGCCTCATCGTTTTGTTTCTGGATGTTGTTTTGTGCTTACTTGCAATAATATGGATCCTCATATGGCTTTGCTTCGACCCAGTCTAGCCTTATGATAGTCTTAGCAACGATAAGTCGAGTTAGGGAACAATGATCCTCTAATTGTTTAATAAAACTCAGCAATGCAACGAGGTCATGTCCTTGTGGCCTCCTACTAGTAAGAAACCACCTATCAAGTAGGAGATTATAGCTCAACGTCTCCGAATGTGGGCAGGCCCTGAAGAGTACATTGCGGGATAATGCTTCGAGCAGGTTCATTTAGATGAACCTCATCCCTAATAAGAAACCAACTTAGATTCCTATTGGTTAACTTCAATAGGTGCTTGTAGGTTTCATGCATATTGCTAGAAGGCATCAGCATTACATGTTTCATTTGGCATTGAATACCCGAATAGCATCAAACTCTTCATATAGGGGACACAACTTCTTATCCCCAACCCTAAAAACGTGATTGTGTGGATCCCAAAAGGCCATAGCAGCCCTTAAGAAAGTCCAATAGACTTTTACTGCCGAATGCTAAATAGGGTGTTCGGTCCATAGTGGGATAGCCGTACTCTATCAACATCCGTCATCTCGTGCATCCAACGGGACAATTAAGTCATATAGTTCATATTTGAGGAGAAACAGGGTTAAAGGCGGTAGATAGCACTGGTTCCTATAGGCCGTGGTCAACGAGAACTTATAATCGGGGACAGACAAACGGGAAAACAGCTATAGCTATCGATACCATATTAAACCAAAAGCAACCGAACTCAAGGGCCACCTCCGAGAGTGAGACATTGTATTGTGTCTATGTAGCGATTGAAAGGCACCGAGGAAATTTCTTAAGAACTGTTTTTCTTACGGAGTTGCATAAGAAGGTTTAGAAGTTGTATTTTTCGGTATTCAGCTGAGGGTCCAATTTATAGCAGTCTCTAGGTTCAGAATCTTGCCAAGCCACACCACCGAAGACCACCGGAACCTCGGCCACCTTCTTGGCTGGCGCCGACTGAACCGACCGGTCTTATTTCTTTTTCGGCGAAGCACTCCTTGGGTCATTTCCTGTTTCTACTGCAGGCCTATTTCGGTAAAGCCCTATTATTTTTGGACCGTGCACTTACAATTTCATATTTTCCATTTTATTATTTTCTTTTGGGGGAATGGCGGTCAATTTGTCTTTGTAATTTTCCTTAGAATTTTTCGCATCATATTAATAAAAGAAAGCATTTTTAGAATAGAGTCTTTGCATTCATCCCATTACATGGAATCAAAATATTACAAAACATTAAACATTAAACACAAGCACCCTATAAGGCGAAGATCAATCTTCATCATCAAAGGCATCATCGAAGATGTAGTAGCCAAAATCCTCTAAGATGGATGTGGAAAGTCGTCCGTCCCCACCGGCCTGTTAAGAGCTAGCCTCGTGGCCCCGAGGAGATTGAGAAGCCCCATGAGAAGGCCTACTTCATCACTTCCGGTGGAAATCAATCGGGTTACTATGACGGTCAAGTGCTTGGAGAGGCATGATGTCCTTACAATCCACGGTCAAGTGCTTAGAAGGTGATGATTTTTGGGTGAACCAAACTCCCGAAATCCAATTCCTCACTAGATCGGGACAACATAATGCACCAACGGGTCCACAACAAACTCGGGAAGGCTGCAAAGAGAAAGAAGTTGCCAAAGAAGAAGTCCCAATCCTTAGACAACTTTAAAACCTCAAAGCCGACATTTCCAAGCCGGCAACTAATATCTACCTCCCAAAAGCATAGACAAGCCTTAATCAATGCACTTAGTACGATTGAGGTCTCTCCCGAAGTCACGCCTGAGGAGGTGGTAGGATTGGTTAATATTGGGGATGGAACTAGTACATTTGACAAGAAGGATTTACTCGAAGAAGGCATTGCACACAACAATGCTCTTTATCCGACTATAACTTGCATCAACAAGTTTGTCCGTTTGACCCTAGTAGATAATAGGTCTGCTGTAAATGTCTACCCTTGAAGGACTACTAAAAGGTTAGGTGTTAGAGAACAACAACTCTCTAACCAAACTGTTCACCTCCTAGCTTATGACGATTCCAAGAGAACAGTTTTGGGAAAAGTGACTCTTCCAATCAATGTCGAGCTAGTGGTGAAGAACATTGATTTCGAAAGTCCCGGACATTCCAGCTATTTTTAATCTCCTTTTGCCCTTGGTTACATGATCACTAGACAGTTCTCTCCACACCTGCAACGAAAGTTAAAATGATTGTCAAAGGTTAGGTAATAACTATTAAGGAGACAATCTTTGTGCCACTATCACTTCTAAAGAGTATGTCATCGAAATTAAGCATGACCCCGACGATGAAGAACTCTATGGATTCAAGATCGTAGCTATTGTGAAGAAGGATGAAGCACCTCTTAACTTTCATCCTTATATTAACCATATGTCCTGTGGTTTTCCTGAGCCCTATTATCCGAAGGAGAAAGGCATCCTAGTGCTCGGTTTAGAAATCTTCGATGACTACCACGTATTAGAAAAGGAGGCACCTTACCTTCTTGAGAAGGAACAGTCCACCCAAGATTGGGCCAACCTGGCGAGATAGCAATATCTTCAGTTTGTTGTTTGGACAAGAGAAATGCCTAGAGGGGAATTCGGTTTCAGATCTGTCCCTAAGTCATATCGCACTCTGAAGTTCAACCCATCCAGGTTCATCATTGACGTTGACGAAGAAATCCCTAAAGAACTAATAAAAGCTATAGAAGATTATGAAAATCGCTCACTAATTATAGAGGAAACAATAATTATTAACTTAGGGTTTCCAGATCAACCCTAAGAGGTTAAGATTGGGAAAACTCGAATCCGGAAGAGTAGAAGCACTTTACTTTGCTCCTTACAAAGTTTATATATGTATTTTCCTGGTCCTATAGAGACATGCCTAGAATAGATCTAAGCATAGCAGAACATTAAATTCCACTCTGTGAAGATGTTAAGCCTAGGTTAGCGAAACTTACAAGAATGAAACCCGAATGGGCCCTAAAGATCAAAGAAGAGGTTCGAAGCAACTAGAAGTCGGGTTCATTAAAGTGGTTCACTACCTTCAATGGGTAGCAAATGTAGTGCCGATCCCGAAGAAAGATGGAAGGGTTAGGATGTGCGTCGGCTCGGAGACCTCAATAAGGCAACCCCAAAGATGACTTTCCAATACCTCACATAGACATTTTAGTTAACAACACGGCCTTACTTTCATTCATGGATGGTTATGCCGAATATAATCAAGTAAAGATGGTTAAGGAAGACATGGAAAAAAGACCTTCATAACTCAATTGGGGACATATTGCTATGCTTTGTGATGCCTTTTGAACTCAAGAATGCTAGAGCTACACATAAGAGAATAGCCACAACATTGCTGCACGATATGATACACAAAGAGGCCAAACTCTACATCGATGATATGATCATCAAGTCCAAGGATAGGGTTGGTTACCAACCTAGCCTTAGGAAGTTCTTTGAAAGACCGCCAAATACAACATGCGCCTTAACCGTCGAAGTGTGCCTTTGGGGTAACCTTAGAAAAACTATTAGGCTATGTGGTCAGTTTTAGAGGAATTGAAGTTTATCCATCTAAGATCAAAGCCATCTAGGAGATGTCGCTATCGAAGACAGAGAAGGAAATACGAGGTTTTCACGGGACGCTGCGAGTATATTAGTCGTTTCATATCAAAACCGACTATGGTTTGCGAACCCATCTTCAAAAAGTTCAAAAAGGGAGCTAAGCTTGTTTGGGATGATAAGTGCTAAGCGGAATTCAAAAAGGTTAAGGAGTATTTGGCCAACCCACTTGTTCTAATTCGCCATAACCCAAAAACCATTACTCTTATATATTGCCACCACAAAGACTGCAACAAGAGCCATGCTAGCTGAACAAGATGGGAAAGAAGAACATGCGATATATTATCTAAGCAAGAAATAATTAGATTACGAGACACTACATACTAGCCCATACGGTACAAGTAGTAGCACCAATGGACCCTATTAAGTATATTCCGGAACAACCAACTATCCATAGTAAGATAGCTAGATAGACGGTCATCTTACCGAATTTGAACTCAAATACGTCCCTTAAAAGGTAATTAAGGGGAGGGTAGTTGTAAAATTCTTAGCTGATCTATCGACTACTAAAGCACAACCGGAGCACTTTGATTTTCCGGATGAGGGATCTTACAAATAGAAGTCAACTCTGTAGACGATGTATTTCGACTACACTTCCGATCGGAAGGGCTTTGGAGTAGGAATCCGTTTAGTCTAGCTGGTGGGAGAACATATTCCTATTTTAGTTAAATTGGATTTTAAAGTCACCAACAATGCTTTGCAGAATATGAGGCATGTATTATCGGACTTCAAGCTGCTATAGAGATAGGAGTTAAGAACGTTAGGGTCTACGGTGACTCAAATCCGATCATCAATCAAATTTCACAAAAATGGAAGGTATGTGGAGAAGCCTTAGAACCTTACCAAGTACATCTAATGGAACTAGCTAAACAATTTGACAACATATCATACGAGTTACCTTCCTAGGGATCATAATCGGTTCGTAGGTGCCTTAGCCAAATTGGCGTCTATGATTAATATCCCTAATGGCATTCATTCAACGCCCATTAATATAGAACAGAGGAATTTGCCCACGTACATACACACATTAGAGGTATCTAGTACCGACCAAACTCCTTGGTACCATGACATTCACCAACACTTAGAAAGCCAAGAATACCCATCGGACTCCACACATAGAGCCCAATGAGCTGTCTCGTATGTTAGCGGCGGTTTTTTCATGAATCAAGGATAATTTTACAAGAAAACTAACACGGGAATTAGCTTAGTTTGTGTCAATCAACATGAAGTAGAGCGTATAATGACCGACGTTCATGGTGGAGAATGTGGACCTCACTTGAACGGAAGAATATTGGTTCAGAAAATTTAGCGATTAGGCTATTATTGGTAAACCATGGCAACAGATTGTCATGAGTTTATAAAAAGATGTCATAAATGTCAAGTTTACGCAAACCCGCAACACCAACCGTCCTCCTTTTTAAGAACACTTTCATCACCCTAGCTATTCTTAGTTTGTGGTATAGACATCATCGGTAAAGTCAACGAGCGATCTTGAATTTGTATTAGTAGCAATTAACTACTTTACCAAATGGGTAGAAGCGACATCATATGCGACGATAACATCCAAACATGTGGCTAAACTCATAACCCGGAACATCATTTGTCAATATGGGGTGTCACATGAGTTGATTAGTGACCATGGTAGTCACTTTAAGAAAGAGGTAGCAGATTTACTTGGATAAGTACAAGATCAAGTATCATAAGTCTTCTCCCTATCGATCTTACACTAATGGAGCAATCGAGGCCGCTAACCGGAACATTAGAAAGATAGTGGAGAAAATGCCCATCAGCTATAAGGATTGGTCGGACAAATTGTCTTTCGCTATATAGGGCTATCGAACCTCGATTCGATGGGAGCAACACCTTACTTCCTAGTATATGGCTTCAAAGCTATCTTTCCGATAGAAATTTCCATCCCCTCTTTGCAAATCATAGCCGGAAGTAAGATTCCGAAGCGAGAATGGGATAAAGCGCGTTATGAGGAGTTAGTTTTACTTGGATGAAAGGCATTTGTGCACTTTACATAATGTCCAAATATACCACGCATGTATATCAAGGGAATTTATCAAAAAGGTCAAACCTCGTTGCCTACAAAATGGTGATTTGGTTGTTAAGGAAATCGAGCACTAATTCAGAACCCAAGAGGGAAATTCGGGCCCAATTGGCGGGGCCAATACGTACTCGATCAAATACTTCCACGAGGAGCAATCAAATTAACGAGACTTAGATGGAGAAGAAATATTTAAGTATACTAATCTGGATCAATTGAAGAAATATTATGTTTAACATAAAACAAAACGGTTTCAGCTATTGCCGAGCCTAGCCTAATTAGGCCATGACTTTGGCCAACACCGACCACCGCTCGGTCATCGGCGGGACGACTAGGTCAAAGTCATATGGGCGCTATTTGGTGTTAGATTCTTTTTAAGGGTAGTCCATTTTTACACGGTCCATTGTATTTATTCCTTTTCCTTTAGGTGAGTGATAAAAATAAATAATAAAATTTATAAAGCATAGAAGTGAGCATAAAACTTACTTTTTACTTTATTAATAATAAGGGTAAGCTCGCTACTTACCCGAATAAATCGCTAAACGGGAAATAACAAGCATAATACTTGGAAATTAAAAATGTTCTAAAGGGGCAAAACAAAAAAGTTTCCTAAAATTTATTCATTTTGAATTCTAAGCTCTAGTCATTCTTCACTTTCTTTCCCTTTAAGCCACTTGGCTCACTTGCGTCTTCCCGGGATCGCTTTTCGGTTCTTTAGTTCGACGATCCCTTCTTTCCTCTTCCTCTTCAACCATGCTTTCTCTTCGGCGGGCACATTCACCAATTTGTGAGACCACTGCGCGAATCCGAAAGGGTGCGAGTAGCAAGAACATGCCCTCTTGGATAGCGTTCTTGATCCCTCAATGCCTTGCCCCTTTCAGGATCGAGTCTCTTTTATCCATTCCGGATAAAATTCAGAGATAATTGTAGGATGTTTTTCTGCAAGCTTTAATAGCCAAGGCAGATTCATCTAGTATTTAGCCCAGGAAGGTATCCGCCTCGCACTGCCGAAGACATCGAACGAGGCGGACATGATACAATCCATGTAAGGAATATCCTAGACTCGATTTGCAGTATAATACAATATGGGAAAAAGTACGTACTGGTTCCGCACCCGAGCAAATGTACAAGGAGATGCCTCTTAGTATGTGTCCTAAATTGGGACACCCTCTAGTGCTCGATATAGCACTTGATGGGATGCCCTACAATAAACTAGGACTTCCACCAGGTTGTCGCCCTATTAGTCCGTACAACAAGACATTATCGTTGGCAAATTTGGGTAGCCGGTACTAATCAGGTTTTGTAGGTCCCTACACCATCTCAAAGTGTTCAACGAGCCATATCTCGCGTAACAAGGATGTAAAAAATTAGTAGTGTCTATAGGAACCGCGGCCGGCTAGGGCCTGCCAAGCTTCCCCACTTGTGTTAGGTCTCTTTTTAAAGATTGATTTTGAAGATGGTTTAAGAACGTCGATTTTGGAATGTAGGGAAGAACCTTTTATTAAGATTTCTAAATTTTATTAAATCTGATTTAAAGCAAATGAAGCAAAGTTGAATGGTGGTTTTATTAACCATTTTATTTTAGGAATTATTTTTAGAATTCCTGAGATCTTATTTTCTAATTAAGGAATAAATAACATTAGGGCTTTGGTTACGTCGTGAGGCGTTAGGGCTAGATTGGTGTAAAAACACCAATCTGGACTGAAGCCTTACTTGGTTGACCCCACGGCGCAGGCAGTGGCCTGCACCTAGGGGTGGCCGGCGCCGGCCGGAGACCGTGGCTGGTGGAACCGGCCTCGATCTCGCCCAGTGGGCGGATCCAAAATCTAACGTTACTATTCCCGCACCCAAAAAGCACTCGTGATGCGGATTTCAATAGAAATTGAAGGTTTGCTCTTGGAGAGAGTTAGTCACCCTAGAGGGGGTGAATAGGGTGATGAGCAAATTTAAACAACAAATGGAAGAATAAAGTTTAAAGCTGACTTTGAAGTAATCCGAGTATAGATTGGACTCGGAAAAGTGATAACTCGAAATTACGTGGAAACCCTCCGGGGCAAAAAACCACGGCCGGTGCTAATCCAAGCACCAAGTTAAATCCACTATTTTGAATCCACAAAATATAGTAGATAGACTCAACCTGAATTGCTCCCTTAGACAATTCCTTACAAAGGTTTTCCTAGACTCATAAATTCCCTTATCCGATCTAATACTTCCTAACCGAGGTAACCTTGACAATTAGGGACAAGCTGAGCTGAGTTAGCCCTTACAGCTCGGTCAAGGGACCTTACTCGGAAAGTAAGAAGAGAAGTTGTGATTGATTACAAGACCTTACAACTCGGAAAGATGTTAAGTACAAAGTTGGAGTTGTAAGTAGAAGATTGAATATGAATACAAAGACTTTTGCTTAAGTATGTGTATTGACAATGATTCCAGCAATCTTCAAGTCTTAAGAGTTGGCTTCTATTTATAGATGACCACGCAGATTAGCCGTTGTGACGACCTTCGATTAGAAGTCCTCTGTTACCGTTGTAACGGTTCTTCCGAGTCACTCGAGAAAGATCCGTTGAGTTGTGAACGTTGTGCAACGGCTCTTGACTCCTTAGGATGTCCCAATCCACTGGTGGTGTCTAAAAAATAGGGTGGAAACTACCATTGAGCTTAGCATTGAAGATTTCCAGTTTTGGAACAAACAATCCCGACACGAGTATCTAGGCCTTGGTCGAAGTAGAAAAAGCCTTGTCTGCTGGTGATTTGACATCTTGAAGCCGATTACTTTTGTAATTCAAAAGTAGGATAACCTCATTTAAATAACCTATAAAAGTAAATCAATTTGGTTCTCAAAGTATAAAATATTTTGGTCCAAGATTAGACACAAATAATAATTTAATTAAGATAATTAAGTGTATAATTATCCGAGTCGAAATGAGTGGAATTTTACAGCTCTAATATTCATTATACTCAAATTCCAACTGAGTCGAGTCTAGACATAAATCAAGTCGGATAAAGAATATCGAGTAGTACTACTTGATCTATACTAACAAAGTTCAAACGAAACAAGCTGACTTGGAAAGATGAATTACCACTGTAATTCACTTAGAACTTAAAATATGAAGTCAAACCCGAGTATAAGAGCGTTAGAGTGATTGTTTGAATATGTGATAAGCCCGAGTGTTGTCCGAGTGACTCAAAACTACAGATACAGAAAGATGATTAATGAGTATGCTTTACGAGTCGATCGGAATCAAATGAAAACAGATGCAATAGTTTACGCAACACTTAGAAACGATTCTATACCACTCGGAAAAGTTTCTATATCACTTAGAATGACTTGTAATCAAAACTAATAAGAGATGGAGTTTATACCTGATTCCTTGACAGTCACTTAGAATGTTACTCATGCAAAGTCCGATACTTCGGAAATAAATGAAAAGGGAGTCGCCGATCTGTTTTTAAGAAAAAAACTAACAAAAACAAAATAAAAATTTGCTCTTCCAATCTTAGTATGGGAAAACTAAGACTAAAAGAGGCTAAAAATGACTCCATCGATTTTTGAACCGAGAATTGAATTTGGAGGCGAGGGTACGAAATGTAGGGACAAACCCTTTCATTCCGCCCGTCCGAAGACGGCCATTACTAGTTTGAGTAGTGAATTAAAATAATGTAAAACAACCAACAACATGTGATAAAGAATTAAAGCAACCAAAAAATAATTAAGGAAAGTGATAAAGGCAGAAATAAAGAAAGCGAGAAAAGCAAAACAAAAAGAAAAGAAAGGGTAAAGCGAGAAGAAAAGAAAGCAAAAACTAAAAGATTACATCCAAGGGGAGGAATTAAAAGCGATACATCATTTGTCCACAATACGGAAAGCAATAAAAGAAAGAATAAAAATAAAATAAACCATTGTGAGGATCGAATATGTGCCCTCGGGTTGTCCCACCTACCGATCCGGATCTCGAATCTGGACCTCTAGATACGACGGTGGTGAATTGAAATGGGCTTTTTGTGAGATATGTGTATAGGTAGGTAGGCGGATGTGTGGCTGATGGAGTTTAGGGATCGGATATAGGTAGTATGATAGAAGTAGAGAAGGAATAGGCTGAAAAGGGACCGAGAGATCAAAATACGGAATGGAGTAATCGGTAGCTCTTAGGCAAATTTCAGCAGAGTAACATTGAGGGTTGAGCCATTTAGGTGGAATGCGAGCAACGTGATGCTAAGGTAGGAAGCCATATGGGAATGAGAGCCAAGGCACTCTATTTATAGGGAGAGGTCGGGTCAAGGAAATGACCTAAGATTAGCTCGGCCGACCATCTAAAGCTAGCAGCAAAAACCCGGCCAAGATCAAAGTGATAAGACTGGATAAAGCAAAGGATAAAACCGAGATAGAACTGGGTAAATAAGGGGAGGTAAGTGTCGACTAACCGGTGTTGCCTAGGGTTTCATGCCTTAGCATGCTACCCGGGAGTTTGCAAGGTGGAACACGACCTTTTAAGGCAAAACGCGAGGTAGAAGGCGCCAGCCATGTTAAGCTTTCTAGGGTTTTGTGCCCTACGAGTCGTTGTCTCGGGATTCCTTAGCAAAAACATAGTGGTTCATTTATGGTTTCTAGAAAGTAGAAGCCGACCATGTTGGGCTTCTCAAGGGTATTGCGAGCTCCTAGTCTAGGGTGGACTATCTTGTGGCTTAAACGCAACACTTTAATTCTCGTGATCATGAAATGCAACGTCTAACGTCGTCTTGAGGTCTTTAGCTCCTTATCTGGTTGGATTGAAGTGAAACGTAGAATTCCGAGCCTGGAATTTCCGATGACGTGGCACTCGGACAATGTTGTCTCCGAAGACTTGGCCCGGTTTTGGACCGTCTCGAAAGAAAAGGGGATTTTGGATTGACCCAATGCAAAAGGCTATTTATGTGGTGCTTGGGGTTCTTTGTGATTTAATGGCTTACGTCGTACCAATCATACACAGTCCGTGATCCAAATCCTCAAATAAGACTCGACATGATCATCATCGGACCAACAAATAAAAAACAGAGAAAAGGACGACACTTTTTGGTGTCTACGGTTAGCCCCCACTTTAACCGAGTTTGAAAGACGATGGTCAAAGTAGACACTAAAGGGTACTTACACTGTATCGGCGTTGCTTTAGAATCGATTAAATTAATGCATTTAAAATTAGGTAATTATTGACTTGAACTTTAATAGAGGGCCTGGACTTGACTAATGGAGTTTGAAGTCCGGGTTGTTGATTCCTGAACTTAGTCGCTTAGATACCGAAGTTCGGATTGGAGTGCTCAAACTTGACCATGTGCTTAGTCCGAAGCTTGGCAAAGAGCTTGAAGTTGACTCGGGTAGTAAGGTCCGAAGTCTAGATGGGGTGCCTGAACTTGACCACTAGGGATTTGGTTAAAGGTATTTGACCTTGACCACTAGGGAAACTTGGCTCAAATTTTCTACACTAACAGTTTCATTAGCTAATAGTTGAATGTAAATAGTTTTAAGTGTTACTCGAAGATAATTTATAATTAGATCGTGTTTCAAATGTGGTTCCTTAACTTGGCCATGGAATGGTCCCGAGGTCTTGGTGTGGTGTATGAACCTTGACCGCTATTGGGCTCGAAGCTCGACTAAGTTGTGTCTAAACCTTGACCGCTGCTGGGCTTGAAGCTCTATTGAGTCGTGTCCGAACTTTGACCACCTGTTTGGGCTCGAAGCTCAATTGAGGTGTGTCTAAACCTTGACCACTACTCGGGCCTGAAGTTCGGCGAGGTGTATCCGAACCTTGACCGTTGTTGGGCCTGAAGCTCGACTAAGTTTTCCGAACCTTAACCACTCGCTGGGCCTAAAGCTCGATTGAGTTGTGTTTTAACCTTAACCACTATTTGGGCCTAAAGCTTGACTCGAGTGTGTCCGAACCTTGACCGCTGCTTGGCACTGAAACTTAAATGAGGTGTGTCCGAACCTTGACCGCTGCTGGGTCCGAAGCTTGACCGATTTGTGTTTGAACCTTGACCGCTACTCGGGCTTGAAGTCCGCTTGCTTGAAAATATGATGTTCCATGAGGTGATGTGCCTCTTTTGAAATTTGAGCTTTTAGTTTGTGTGCTAATAGCTCTTTTGATTTGGGTTTTCCCCGAGTGTTCTTAGAGTTGTTGTGGTTGTATGACCCTTCGATCAGGAGCCCCCACGTTCTTCTTAGGTGCTTGTGTCTAGTTCTTCTTAAATGTTGGAGTGTTGGTGAGCTTTGATTAGCTAATAGAAGATCCTCTTTGAAGGTGACGGTGCTGGTGACCTCCTTGATGTTGATTTGTTATTCGATGTTGCTTGATGCTACTCGATTAAATAATTCCTTGTAGAGTCTGTTTTGTTATTAAGTTTTGTATTTTTACGAGTTTTGACTCATGCGGAGGAGATGTGTGCAAGACTCTATTCTAAGAACAAATGCATTCTTTATTAAGATGATACAAAAAGTTCAAAAAGACAAAGATAAAATCGCACTTTAGCCCCCACTCCCTAAAGTAAAGCCTAAAGAAGGGTAGGTCGTGCGAACTGCGATGTACTAGTATCGATGGTGAACCGTGCTCCTAACGGTTGGATGCTTGAAATAGACTGGCATGCTTCTTGATGATTCGGTGCATTTTCTCGATGGGTTTATGCTCCTTTGGATAGGGCAAAGTGGTTTTCTTTTTTTTTTTTTTTGGATTCGGGAAATTAGAAGTGGAAATTGGGATCAAAATAAGGCTTAGGGCCGAACCTCGTGGGCTTCCTACGTATCCGCAATAGTAGAAATCAGGCTTTTTTTTTTGGGAAGACATGAAAAGGAAATACAATGGATAAGGAAAAGGGACAAAGCAAATAGACATAGAATAAATATAAAAAAGGCAAATACACGTTTTATTCGCATCCTTGATGAGTAGTGGCTCATTGGATGGTCTTCTAGTCGAGATGTTTGCTCTTCTTCTATAAGCATGCCAAGCATCTCCGAGTGCTTTGAAGTTCATGATAGGCAAGAAGAACTTCAGGTGCTGATGATAGGCAAGTTGTAGGTTCTTGATGATGATTCCGACCTTATCCTTCTCGGATGGCCGATCAGTCATGTGGGCAGCTGGTGCCCTCCAGCGAGTCGAAAGTCCGTGAAGCCTTCATTGTCTCCTTGCTTGATCAATTCTAGATCCCGAAGTGTGACTGGTAGATCGGTATTGTAGGAGTATTGATGGAGGAACTCCGACAAAGATCCTACCAGTTTGTGACCTTGCGTGGGTCAACGACATTGTACCATTTCATGGCATTTGTGTCAAATGTCCGAGAGGAAGATGTTGTGATAAGTGTCCTCCGATACATTTTTCAAAGTCATTGCCCCACAAAGTTTCTCACGTGATGGTGAGGGTTCTCTGTTCCATGAAACTTGATGTTAGGCATGGTAAACTTAGGAGGTAACTTACCTTTATTGATTGAAGTGAATCCCTTGGCTAGATAGTAGTTGTTGAACATTGATGACTCTCACAACGACTTCTCTATCCGATCTATTCTTGGATCGGATTGAGACATGGGTTGAGGTTCGGAGCGGGATCCTTCTCCTTCTGTTAAGTCGTATTTTATACGTGTTTTTAGTAGTTATTTAGTTTATATTATATAGTTTATTTTATCTAATTTATTCTATTTTGTCTATTTATAGGTAATTATTGAATAAAGTGGGGAAGAGAAGAAAAGACGTTAAAAGTGGATTTTTAGCTACCGACAAGCATCCAAGAAAATATATGAAGTCGGTCCATAAATATAATATGTAATAAAATATTTATTTTAGGATATTATATTTTAGGAAATCCTAATTGGAATAGAAAAGGAAACTTAGAAGAGAAGAAAGAGAAATAAACCCTAGCTCTTCCACCCTATATATATTACTTATTATCATCATGGAGAGGGAGACCTAGGAAGCCAGCCACACACAATCACCACCTACCCTTTGCTGTCCACGGCACCCGGCCGCTGCACCTGCTTGCCCAGCCGGCTCGCACTTGGTCCACCGAGTGCAGCCTGCCCAGCCCACCATCGCTTGCTTTGCCGCTGCTTGCTTGTTCCTGGCTGCATCGTGCTCGCTGCTGCTGCATCTTGCTGGCCACTTGCTGTCCGCTGCCCAGCCAGCCACCATCCATCATCATCTTCTTCATCTTCCCGAGTCAAAGAAACTAATATCGGTAGTATAATTTAGTTTTGTAATTTTTATTAGAAAAGATTGAGTTTTTATTGATAGATTAATACTAAAGATGCTAGTTTTATTTAGTTTACATGTTTTAAATTACATGATGTGTGAGTAGTTTTTCTTATACTTAGTATAATCTCATTGAAGCCATGTTAAATTATTTATTTTGAAACAAAGTTTTGATTTTTATTGTCTTATTGATTTGATCCATGATTCTATGATAATTTGTGTTTAATGTTTATGAATTTATGTCTAATTAATTAGAGTGCACGCTATTTAGTTTTATATAAATTCATGTGATAGTTTAGAGGGTTTAAGTACGTAATTGCTTGATCTTTTAGACATAAGTATCACCCTAGTTAATCATGGATGGCTCATACCCATCTCTTTTAATTAGGAAATTATCATAGATCCTTCTTAAATCAATTTGCTAGTAGATTGGTTATTAGGTGCTAGATGATGTTTTTCTAATACTTAATGCTCTAATTTGATTAAATTCTAGTGCTAGTGCTAGGGTTATCAATATTAGTAGGGTTTATATTAGGGCTAGGCCTAAGTAAACTAATAACTAAGGAAAAACGGGGAAGATCCGCTAGTGGTTGTCTTCTACAGTTTAGCTCATGGGTAGATCAATTTGTGTGTTAATGATAAATAATAATTTGCATGGTGGATATAGATTATACTAAGTGTTTTTATAAATTTGTTATCTTTGATAATTATTTGTTTGCTTTTAGTTATTCTCTTGAGTTTATTGATTTTTACTTATAAAGTTATAGTCTTTTATTATCAATTTCATTAAACCCCCTAAAGATCAGTATTTTAGGTTAGTTTTAGTAATTTTATTTTAATTTAATTTTGAGTCTTTATATATTTTAATTTTCAGAATTAATTTTCTGTTAGTTTTTATTATTTTTGGAGTCAGTTTGTTAGAAATTAGTTTAAAAATAGTTTCTTTTGTTATTTTTCGTGTTTTATTTTCTTTTAGGGTTTAGATAGAGTCCTAGTTTGCTGTGATTAAATTTTAGAATTTTTGGAATTAATTTGATAATTTTTCAGATTTAATTCTTGAATTTAATTACTGCAGGTTTTTAATAAAATAAATTCGTAAATTAGATTTTAAATTTTATTTTTATATTTTTAGGGTCTGGTTAGGTTTAGAAAATTAGTATTATTATTCTGGATAATTTTAGTATTTATTTTCGTAATTAATTTAGTGCAGAATATTATTTATTTAATTTTCTGTTTTAGAATTTATTTAATTTCTGCTTTAGTTTTCTTTTTTAATTATTCTGAAAAATTATAAAAAAACATTCCTGGGTTATTACAAGCTTTATATTCTGTCTGGAATATTTATTTATATTATTAGATAATTTTCTGTTATTTTTAGTTATTTAATTCTGAATTATTCTACGTTTTAATTTTCTGTTTAAGTTTTTATTTGATTTTCTGTTTTGATTTTTCCAGAATTAATTAGGATAGTTTTGTTAAATTTAGATTATTAGAATAATAGTGCATAATCTCAGAAGTTTTTCTTAGAATTAAAATTAGAAATTTAGTAGTTAAGTTGATTTGTTTGAATTTTATAAGGTAAATAACTAGAATAGTTAGTTTAATTAGATTGGAAGTTTGATTTTTTACGGTATCTTTCCTCGTGGATTCGATCCCTACTTGCCCTTACTATATTGTTTATTATAAGCCTAAGTAGTGGTTTAATTTGTTGCTTGTACGACAAGCTTAACAAATTTTGGCGCCGTTGCTTAGGGAAAGAAATAAAAAATCTTAGTTTTCTTTCAATCTAATTTAATTAACTATTTATATATTTTTGAACTTATGCATTTTAATTGATTACGGTTAGTTCATGCAATTACGAAGTGGTCGTATGATCGGAGAATTGGAAGAGCATTCGACGGAAAAAGTTGAGAACGACATCGAATCTCTACAATCTGAAACTTCGAAAGCGAAGCGAGGTTGATTCTATAAACTTTGAAATGGCTACTTTACGTGAGCTTGCTGCACCTAATTTAGAAACACAACCTTTGTCTATATCATATCCTACTTTGGACCGACCTCTTAAATTGAATTACGGATTTCGAACTTACTACCTAAGTTTCATGGACTACCGGTGAGGACCCATATCGTCATATTAATGAATTTATGATTACTTGTTCTACCATGCAACTTGAGGGAATCACACAAGACCAAATTAAATTAAGAGCCTTTCCCTTTTCACTTCAAGATAAGGCTAAAGACTGGTTATATTACATACCCCCTGCAACATTTACTACATGGACCCAAGTTCATAAAGCATTCTTAGAAAAATTCTTTCCAACACCTAGGATTGGATCCATTAGAAAAGAAATTTGTGGCATTAAACAAATGAATGGAGAAACTTTTTATGAATATTGGGAGCGTTTTAATAAATTATGTGCTAGTTGTCCCCAACATCAAATTTACGAACAATTGCTGATTCAATATTTTTATGAAGGGCTACTTGTCAATTGATAGAAATATGGTAGATGCTTTGCTAGTGGGGGGCTTTGGTTAATAAGACTCCAGCTCAAGCTAGAGAATTATTTAATAACATGGCCCAAAATACTCAACGAGTTTGGGACTAGAGATGTCCAATTTAGGAAGGTTAATGAGCTAAATTCAAGTACATCATTAGAAAACCAAGCTGACTCAAATCACTGCTATGTTGAACAAACTCGTCACTGGAGGAGTTCAAAAGGCGATAGTGTGTGGAATTTGCTGTTTAGAAGGGCATCCTACTGATTCATGTCCTACATTACAAGAGGGGGAGAAGTAAATGCTGTTTTCCCTAACCAAGGTCAAAGAAAGTACGATCCATTTTCAAACACCTACAATGAAGGATGGAGGGATCATCCTAACCTTAGGTATGGACCTAGAAACAACCCCCTGGTTTTGACCAAACCCAGCGTCAACCATCTGCTCAAGATAAAACGAACTTCCTTTTGGAGCAAATGATTAAGAAAATGGATGACCAAAAGAAGGAATCGACCTTAGGTTCCAAAGTTTAGAAATGAGTATTAAGCGAGGTTCAAGAGAGACAAAGCGCAACGAGATACCATGTTTAGTAACCTGCAAGCCCAATTGCAAAATAGATTACCATCTCAACCCTTCCAGAATCCCAAAGAAAATGTGAGTACCATAAGACTAAGGAGTGGAAAGGAACTTAATGAACCTAAAAACAACAGAGAGGTAGAACTTGAACTAGAGGTTAAGGAATCTGAACCTGACTTAAAGAAGGATAACTCCTCTAATGCTAAAGAGATAAGTGACACTAAGAAAAGTCGTTATGAACCTATTCCACCTTTCCCTAGTAGATGAGAAGCATAACTCCTAAAATAGATGAGGCAAACCAAGAAATTTTAGAAACATTCAGGAAGGTAGAGATCAACATTCCTCTCCTAGATGCCATTAAACAAGTTCCTCGTTATGCTAAATTTCTTAAGGAGCTTTGTACTTCTAAAAAGAAAATTAAAAGGAAATGAGAAGATAAGTGTGGGGGAGAATGCATCTGCTTGTTTTTCAAAAGAAGCTCCCTCCTAAATGTAAGGACCCAGGTGTGTTCTCTGTCCCTTGTAAGATTGGAAACCTATACTTTGATGAGCCATGCTTGATTTAGGTGCTTCCATTAATGTGATGCCTCGGTCTGTTTATGATAAACTGAATTTGGGAGAGTTGAAGAAAACTGGGCTAGTAATTCGGTTGGGTGATAGAAGTAGTACGTATCCGGATGGAGTCTTAGAGGATGTCTTAGTCCAAGTCAACGAGCTTATTTTTCCTGCTGATTTTTATGTATTGGACATGGGTAATGCATGCCATGACATTCCTATTTTGCTTGGTAGACCATTTCTTAAAACATCTAGGACAAAAATAGATGTACATGGGGGAACATTGACTATGGAATTTGATGGTGATGTTATTAAGTTCAATATTTTTGATGCCTTGAGATTTCTATGAGATGTAAATTATGTTTGTGCACTTGATACAATTGATGAAATGTCCCAAAATGTTTATGATTTGTCTCAAGAAGATGAATTGTTAACTGTGATTACCAAAGGGTTGGATCATTACTGTATTTCATGCTATACCCTATCATGTTAACTCGGGACTAGTAGATAGCATAGAGTCTTTGTTACGAGTTGCAAGTAATGGAAAAACCTAATATGATAAAGTTGCACTGTAAATCATGAAAAGTTGCTACCTTCTCTTGTTTCACCCCCTAAATTAGATTTGAAACCCTTGCCTGAAAATTTAAAATATGCTTATTTAGGAGATAATGAGACCTTACCTGTTATAATTTCTAATGCACTAACACTTGAACAGGAAGATAAGCTTATTAAGGTGCTTAGAGAACATAGTGAAGCATTAGGGTGGACTTTAGCAGACCTGAAAGGGCTGAGCCCAACATTGTGTTCACATAAAATCACTTTAGAGTTAGAGGTTAAGCCTAAGAGAGACCCTCAACGTAGATTAAACCCACCTATGATGGAGGTAGTGCAAAAAGAAATTCTTAAGTGGATCGATGCTTGGAGTGATCTACCCCATAGCTGATTCGAATGGGTTAGTCCAATTCATGTAGTTCCTAAAAAGGGGGTACAACAGTAGTACAAAACAAGGAAGGTGAACTAGTCCCTACTAGAGTCCGGAGCGGCTGGAGAGTGTGCATTGACTATAGAAAACTGAACAAAGCCACAAAGAAAGATCATTTTCCCTTGCCTTTTATGGACCAAATGTTAGAAAGATTAGCTGGAAAGACACATTATTGTTTTCTAGATGGATATTCGGGGTATATTCAAGTCCCTATAGCTCCTGAAGATCGGGAAAAGACCACTTTTACATGTCCCTTTGGCACTTATGCTTTTAGGAGAATGCCTTTTGGTTTATGTAATGCTCCTGCTACATTTCAAAGATGTATGATGAGTATCTTTTCCGAGTTTATCACCAAGATTATGGAAGTTTTCATGGATGATTTTACTGTGCATGGTGATTCATTCGATGAGTGTTTACATCACCTTACTTTAGTACTCGGGCGTTGCATCGAAACTAATTTGGTACTTAATTTTGAAAAGTGTCATTTCATGGTTGAACATGGGGTCGTATTAGGGCATGTTGTGTCATCTAAGGGTTTAGAAGTTGACAAGGCAAAAGTAGACATCATTCAATCTTTACCCTACCCCAAATGCGTTAAGGATGTAAGATCATTTTTAGGTCATGTTGGATTTTATAGGAGATTTATTAAAGACTTTTCAAAGATTGCCTCTCCTTTATGTGCTTTACTTGCAAAAGATGTTAAATTTGATTTTCATGAGGAATGTGAGAGGGCGTTTGATGAGCTGAAGCTAAAATTGACCACTACTCCTATTGTACAACCTCCTAACTGGGCCTTACCTTTTGAGTTGATGTGTGATGCTAGTAATAAGGCGGTAGGGGCTGTCTTAGGTCAAAAAGTAGGAAGGGTACCACATGTAATTCATTATGCTTCTAGAACTCTTGACCAAGCACAATGTAACTATACCACGACAGAAAAGGAAATGTATGCTATTGTTTTTGCTCTCGAAAAGTTTCGTCCTTATCTGCTAGGTGTGAAAGTTCTTGTTTATATCGATCATGCTTGCTATTAAATATCTCTTGAAAAAGAACGACTCTAAACCAAGATTGATTAGATGGGTCTTATTACTACAAGAATTTGAAATAGAATTTAAAGACAAGCGAGGAGCTGAAAACTTAGTCGCGAGACCATCCGAGTAGGCTAGAAAATGGGGAAAGTAGTGACCCTTTCGGTGATTGTTTTCTTGACGAGACTTTATATGTTGTCATTGATAAATTACCTTGGTATGCTGACATAGTAAATTACATAGTTGCCAAAACTTTTCCAAGAGACATGTCTAGAGCCCAAAAAGAAAAGATAAGATCTCGGGTTAAATATTATGTTTGGGATGACCCGTACTTGTGGAAATTTTGTGGAGATCAAATTATAAGGCGTTGTGTAGATGACACTGAGTTTCATTCGATTTTAACTTTCTGTCACTCATCCGAAAGTGGAGGGCATTTTGGCCCAAAAAGAACAGCACACAAAGTTTTAGAATGTGGATTCTATTGGCCTACTATTTTTCGTAATGCTTATGATTTTTGCAAAAAATGTGAAGCATGCCAAAAGACAGGAAATTTATCAGGGAGGAATCAAATGCCCCTATATAATATGTATGTGTGTCAAATATTTGATGTGTGGGAGTGGATTTCATGGGACCATTTCCCTTTTCCTTTGGTTTTACTTACATACTCCTGTTTGTTGATTATGTGTCTAAATGGGTTGAAGCGATAGCTACTAAAGCTGATGATGCTAAGGCTGTGGTGAAGCATGTTAAATCTCGTATTCTACATAGATATGGAGTACCTAGAGCAATCATTAGTGATAGAGGGACACATTTTTGTAATAAAACCTTAGGTACCCTGCTAGCTAAATACCATGTAATTCATAAGGTATCTACAAGTTATCATCCCCAAACAAATGGCCAAGCTGAAATCTCTAATAGAGAAATCAAAGGAATTCTAGAAAAAGTTGTTAGACCAGATAAGAAGGATTGGAGTCTTAGGTTAGATGAAGCTCTCGGGCTTACTGAAGCTGCATACAAGACCCCTATAGGTATGTCACCTTACAGACTAGTCTTTGGAAAAGCATGTCATCTTCCTGTAGAGTTAGAGCATAAATCATATTGGGCTGTAAAGAAGTGTAATTTAGATTATGACTTAGCGGGAAAGGAATGTAAGCTGCAACTGCAAGAATTAGAAGAGATTCGTATGGAAGCTTATGACAATTCAGTAATTTATAAAGGTAAAGCCAAAGCATTTCATGATGCTAAGCTTGTCGGGAAGGAATTTCAAAAGGGGAGAAAGTGTTATTGTTCAATTCACAACTAAGGCTTTTTCCTGGAAAGTTAAACTCTAGATGGCTAGGACCATTTGAGGTAGTAAAGACTTATCCACATGGGGTCTGTTGAGATTAAAAGCTATTCTACTAACAAAATTTTTAAGGTGAATGGTCACGAGGTTAAAGAATTTTTATGAAGGAAGCCAAATTTGCTTAGTAGAGGAGATACATTTAGAAGATCCATGAGTTACAACGATGTCGAGCCAAAGACCAGTAAACAAAGGCGCTGGTTGGGAGGCAACCCAACATTTTCGGGGAAGTTTCTATAATTTTTACTTTAATTTTATTTTTATTTAGCATGCATTAGGGACAATGCATGAATTAAGTGTGGGGGAGTGCATCCTGCATTTTAATTTTATGCATTTATCTTTATTGCATTTTAATTTTATGCATTTATCTTTATCTTATTTTTAAAAAAAAATAATAATAATAATTCTTGTAAAGAAATGCATGAACATGAATATATGCTAGGTTAACTTGCTTAAATTTTTCTGTTTCTAATTTTTCTTTCCCTTTGAAAGTGAGAAATTTGAACATGTTAATTGTCATTCGGAGTTGTTTGAGTTGATCCTCATATATTTCTTCAATTAGTGATAATCATAATTTTTTTGTCCAATTGATCATGCTATATAATCGTGATAGAGGCAATAAATTGACTTAAACCGTTCACCTAGACTACTGAACTTAGCAGATTGACTCATTAAAATTTTGATTTTTCTTGTTTTGCCTACACAAAAAAAATAAAAATAAAAATAAAAATTGTTAGTTTACCAACATGGGTTGGAGTTGGTGGCTTGGTGCCATTTCCCCTTAAGTTTAGGTCTCAAGTTGAGCCTTATGAATGGAGTAACCCATGCTGGGAGAGTCATGCCCCTTTTAGGCCGATCAATGGCTCGAACCATACTAACGAGAAAAAAAAAAAAAAAAAAAGGTATTAAACTCCAGCACCTCTGTTTGGGTGAGTGGGAGACGAGGAGTGTTATATTTCTAAGACCCTATATGGGCCTCGAATATGTGCTTGAATGGAGTTATATATATATTTAAAAAAAAAAGGTTTGCAAAACAAGTTTATTATCGATTTTTAGTGAGTTATCTCGCTGATTCAATGTCTCTATAACCATACAACACCTTAATTTTTCCCATCCTAAAAAGTTTTAGACCTCTTGACCGGAATGTACATGTTTGAAAAAGATGGATAAATTTTTGATTGTTGCTTAATTAAAAGAGATATTGTGAGGCTGATGAATAAACTCTCTTATGGCAATGAAATGTTTAGTTCTTCACTTGCTTGGGAAAGACAAAAATTTCATCAAAGTATTTTTGAAAGCAAGGCAAACTTAGTGTATATTTTATGTTTTATGTATATCTTTATAAGAAAGCGTATTATTAGATTAAGTCTTAGATTTCTTTGCACGAGGACGTCCAAAGTCTCAAGTGTGGGGGATTTGTTAAGTCGTATTTTATACGTATTTTTAGTAGTTATTTAGTTTATATTATATAGTTTATTTTATCTAATTTATTCTATTTTGTCTATTTATAGGTAATTATCGAATAAAGTGGGGAAGAGGAGAAAAGACGTTAAAAGTGGATTTTTAGCTACCGACAAGCATCCAAGAAAATATATGAAGTCGGTCCATAAATATAATATGTAATAAAATATTTATTTTAGGATATTATATTTTAGGAAATCCTAATTGGAATAGAAAAGGAAACTTAGAAGAGAAGAAAGAGAAATAAACCCTAACTCTTCCACCCTATATATATTACTTATTAATATTATCATCATGGAGAGGGAGACCTAGGAAGCCAGCCACACACAATCACCACCTGCCCTTTGCTGTCCACGGCACCCAGCCGCCTAGCACTCGCTGCCCAGCCGGCCTGCACTTGGTCCACCAGGTGCAGCCGCCCAGCCCACCACTGCTTGCTGCCGCTGCTGCTTGTTCCTCGGCTGCATCGTGCTGTCTGCTGCTGCATCTTGCTGGCCACTGCTGTCCGCTGCCCAGCCAGCCACCATCCATCATCATCTTCTTCATCTTCCCGAGTCAAAGAAACTAATATCGGTAGTATAATTTAGTTTTGTAATTTTTATTAGAAAAGATTGAGTTTTTATTGATAGATTAATACTAAAGATGCTAGTTTTATTTAGTTTACATGTTTTAAATTACATGATGTGTGAGTAGTTTTTCTTATACTTAGTATAATCTCATTGAAGCCATGTTAAATTATTTATTTTGAAACAAAGTTTTGATTTTTATTGTCTTATTGATTTGATCCATGATTCTATGATAATTTGTGTTTAATGTTTATGAATTTATGTCTAATTAATTAGAGTGCACGCTATTTAGTTTTATATAAATTCATGTGATAATTTAGAGGGTTTAAGTACGTAATTGCTTGATCTTTTAGACATAAGTATCACCCTAGTTAATCATGGATGGCTCATACCCATCTCCTTTAATTAGGAAATTATCATAGATCCTTCTTAAATTAATTTGCTAGTAGATTGGTTATTAGGTGGTAGATGATGTTTTTCTAATACTTAATGCTCTAATTTGATTAAATTCTAGTGCTAGTGCTAGGGTTATCAATATTAGTAGGGTTTATATTAGGGCTAGGCCTAAGTAAACTAATAACTAAGGAAAAACGGGGAAGATCCGCTAGTGGTTGTCTTCTACAGTTTAGCTCATGGGTAGATCAATTTGTGTGTTAATGATAAATAATAATTTGCATGGTGGATATAGATTATACTAAGTGTTTTTATAAATTTGTTATCTTTGATAATTATTTGTTTGCTTTTAGTTATTCTCTTGAGTTTATTGATTTTTACTTATAAAGTTATAGTCTTTTATTATCAATTTCATTAAACCCCCTAAAGATCAGTATTTTAGGTTAGTTTTAGTAATTTTATTTTAATTTAATTTTGAGTCTTTATTTATTTTAATTTTCAGAATT
Organism: Talinum fruticosum; assembly: GCA_021018815.1. Taxonomy (NCBI): domain Eukaryota; kingdom Viridiplantae; phylum Streptophyta; class Magnoliopsida; order Caryophyllales; family Talinaceae; genus Talinum; species Talinum fruticosum. The sequence goes on along the minus strand of JAITYX010000073.1, from coordinate 146,823 downwards.
AATTTTCTGTTAGTTTTTATTATTTTTGGAGTTAGTTTGTTAGAAATTAGTTTAAAAATAGTTTCTTTTGTTATTTTTCGTGTTTTATTTTCTTTTAGGGTTTAGATAGAGTCCTAGTTTGCTGTGATTAAATTTTAGAATTTTTGGAATTAATTTGATAATTTTTCAGATTTAATTCTTGAATTTAATTACTGCAGATTTTTAGTTAGATAATTTCGTAAATTCGATTTTATATTTTATTTTTATATTTTTAGGGTTTGCATAGGTTTAGAAAATTAGTATTATTATTCTGGATAATTTTAGTATTTATTTTCGTAATTAATTTAGTGCAGAATATTATTTATTTAATTTTCTATTTTAGAATTTATTTAATTTCTGCTTTAGTTTTCTTTTTTAATTATTCTGAAAAATTATAAAAAAACATTCCTGGGTTATTACAAGATTTTTATTCTGTCTGGAATATTTATTTATATTATTAGATAATTTTCTGTTATTTTTAGTTATTTAATTCTGAATTATTCTACGTTTTAATTTTCTGTTTAAGTTTTTATTTGATTTTCTGTTTTGATTTTTCCAGAATTAATTAGGATAGTTTTGTTAAATTTAGATTATTAGAATAATATTGCATAATCTCAGAAGTTTTTCTTAGAATTAAAATTAGAAATTTAGTAGTTAAGTTGATTTGTTTGAATTTTATAAGGTAAATAACTAGAATAGTTAGTTTAATTAGATTGGAAGTTTGATTTTTTTACGAGTATCTTTCCTCGTGGATTCGATCCCTACTTGCCCTTACTATATTGTTTATTATAAGCCTAAATAGTGGTTTAATTTGTTGCTGTACGACAAGCTTAACACCTTCTTTTTCTTTCCCTTTAAACTTTGATTTCCTCTCTTGTTATTTACGAATGAAACTAATGGATTTAGATATAAACTCAATCATCTTATCCTAAATATCAAGCCCAACTTCTAGCTTAGCAATGGACTCCTTGAACAAGGTCGTGAGGAGAGTTTGCTCTGGCTAGTTGGCCATTTTTGCAAGATTGTGTTTAGATCTTGGACGGCGCACTCGTATCACAAGTAAAGATGGACGTGCAGGAATGGTACGTGCTAATGTGGGATGTATCGGTGTTGACTGTACCGGTGTTGAAGTAGATTTCTTACTTCCCATATGCTTCACGCCAAGACTCCCGACTTGCATAGGATTTCCTTATCCTATATCCCAAAAAAGTATGCTCAGGATTGGCTTGTGGAAGAACTTCCAAGGGAGATGAGGCTTAAGTGCTTGACCCAAGGAATGACTCGATCCTAAGAAAATGATATGCTCTTTTATTTGAATGCACATAAACAAATGGAATGGAATGTATGCAATGATGTGCATAACTTAATTTGGGATGATTCTATGATTTGGCTAGTGCAGAACCGAAATGTATAGATGATTATAATTAATGGAAGATGAATTTGTTTTAGCTAAATGAAAAATAAAAAACTCTCCTAATTTGAGATGAATTTGCTTTGGCTAATGCATAAATGAAATAAATGGACTTACCCTAATTGAGATGAAATTTATTTTGGCTAATGCAAAAATGAAATGGGGACTCACCTTAATTGAGACTAATTTAATTTTCGCTAATGCAAAATGAAATGAATAGACTCACCTAAATTGAGATGATTTTAATTTGACTAGTGCAAAGAGGAATGCAAGTATGGACTCACCTAGTTTGAGATGAAATTTATTTGGGTTAATGAAATACGGACTCACCTTGATTGAGATGAAATTTATTTTGGTTAATGCAAAAATGAAATGAATGGACCAACCTTAAGAGGGAAAGAAATTTAGACTTTTGGCTAAAATGCACATAATTGAACCGACTCAAAATTTTATTTTGATTTTTTATTTTTACACCCATGCAAGGATTATTCAACGCTCTTCACCTATCCCCTTAAGGCTCACAAGCGGAAGATTAAATCGAAAAACACACACACTCATCCAAGCATGCAAATGAAGGAGGGGATCACCTAATAGTCCAAAAGTTCTATGGTTAAAGAGTTCAAGCGTTTGGATACATGGTGACACATAGTCCAAAATTTGGTCCCCCATGGGTTACACAAATAAGGATACCAACCAGAACTCGGGTGCCTCTTTGTGAACCAAAGGGTTAGCCCAAGAGTGCGTGCTATAAGGGAGGAGTTACCGTTTCCATCATTAAAACACACTACTCAAATTTTCAAGTTTCGCCCTCTTAATAAATGATTATCCTCAGCGGAGTCGCCACTCTAGGAACCACGTCGGTCGGGGCCCGTTGTGCTTCCCCACTTGTGCCGGGTCTCTTTTTAAAGATTGATTTTGAAGATGGTTTTAGAAAGTCGATTTTGGAATGTGGGGATGACCCTTTTATTAAGATTTCGAATTTTATTAAATCCGATTTAAAGCGAATTAAGCAAAGTTGAATGGCGGTTTTACTAACCATTTTATTTTAGAACTTATTTTGAGAAGTCCCGGGATGTTCTTTCTTAACCGAAGGATAAATAAAATTAGGGTTTTTGTTTCGGCAGTGAGGCTTTAGGGCCGGACCGGTGTGAAAACACCAATCCGAACCGAAGCCTCAACCAATCGTTGTTTGGCGCCGGCCGAGCCAACACCATATAGTGAATGGGCCCGGCCGGTGGTCGTGGCTAAAGTACAACCACGGCTTCGGCCTGGCTGGCATATCCAATCCCTTCTTTCTTTTATCCTGTAGTGAGAAAAACCGAGATGCAATACAATAGAAATAAAGCAAAGGAGGAGTTGCCAGTGAGTTTTTAGGAAAGAAAAACTAACAAAAACAAAAATAAAATTTTCTCTTCCAATCTTAGTGTGGGAAAAGTAAGACAAGAAGAGACTAAAAATTGACTCCATCGATCTTTGAGATTCGGGGCGAGGGTACAAAACGTAGGGATAAACCCTTCCGTTCCGCACGTCCGAAGACGGCAATTACTAGTTCGAGTAGTGAATTAAAATAATGCAACAAAAGCAAGCAAGCAACATGCGACGAGAAATTAAAAGCAAGCAAACATAATAAAGGAAGGCGATTAATGCGAAAGTAAAGGAAAGCAATAAAGGCATAAACAAAAAGTGAAAGCGAAAGAAAAGCGAAAAAGAAAAGAAAGCGGGAAATCTAAAAGATTACTTCGGGCGAGGAGAAATTAAAAGTGATACATCATTTATCCACAATACGAAAAGCAATAAAGAAAGCATATAAATAAAATAAACCATTGTGAAAACTCGATTTGTGCCCTTAGGTTGTCCCACCTGCTAATCTGGATCTTGGATCTAGATCTCTTTATGCGATGGTGGTGAATCAAGGAAGGCTTTTTGTGAGTATTTTGTAGAGATAGGTAGGCAAATGTGTGACTGATGGAGTTATCGGGTTCAGATGTAGGGAGTATGATGGAAGTAGAGAAGGAATAGGCTAAAAGGGACCAACATATCAAAATATAGATGAGAGTATTTAGTAGTTCTTAGGCGAGTTTCAACAGCGTGGTGCTAAGGTAGGAAATCATGTGGGAATGAGAGCCAAGGCTCTCTATTTATAAGGAGATGTTAGGTCAAGGAATGACCTAGGGTTTGCATGCAGCTAGCCGTCTAGAACAATTGAAAATAAACCGGGCCAAGATTTCACAAGATTGAACCGGATAAGAAGAGATAAAACTGGATAGAACAGGGAAGGCGGTGTTGGCCATTGAGGGATGTCTAGGGTTTCGTGCCCTAGCGTGCTTCTAAGGGAGTCTCTGGGAAAACGTAGCATTCCACTTACTAGTTTGGGGTGACAAGCGTCGGCCATAGCACATTTCCAAAATGGAAAGTTTCTATTTTTGGCAAGTTTCATTTTTTATGCGGGATACGTGCTCCTAGTCTCAAGTGGACTGTCTTGGAGACAAAATGCAGCACTTTAATGCTTCGATCATAAAATGCGAGTGTCTAATGTTGTTTTGAGGTCTTCAGCTCCATGTCCGAGTGGACAAAGTAAAACGCATTGTTCTAAGCCTCGAAATTCCCTCGTAAGCACAAGACTCGAACTCCGTTGTCTCCGGAGGCTTGGCCTCGGTTTTGGATCGTCCAAAAGAAAAGGGGATTTTTGATCGACCTAAGGCGTAAGGCTATTTATATGGTGTTGGGGGTTCTTTGTGGTTTATTATACCAAATAGAGACAATCCAAGATCCAAATCCTCAAACAGGACTCGAGATTATCATCATCGGCCAACAAATAAAAAATAGAGAAAAGGACGACACTTTCTTGGTGTCTTCAATCGTACTTTCTCTCCACTACTCCATTATATTAAGGATTCCTTGGTGCTGAGAAGTTCGGGAGATGTCATTCTTATCACATAAGTCTGCAAATTCTAAGTAATCAAACTCCCTTTCATAGTCGGTTCGAATTCTCCTAGTCTAAGTCTCGGACTCCACTTCTATTTTCCTACGGATCTTAGTGAACTCTTTGAATGCTTCATTTTTGTTCTTCGTAAAACACTTCTAGGTAAATTGTAAATAATCAACAACAATAACTAGCACATATGATTTACCTCATAAGCTTTTAACGAGAATTTCATGTAACATCCCAAAACCCACCCTAGGAGTATTACATCGCCGAGTTCCTCACAAGGAACTCCCAAGGCTCATTCAGTGTCGACTTGACTTCCTAATTACAACTTAAGGTAATAAAGGTAATTTTCCAAAAGAGTTTGAGACTTTCCGAAAATTTCGGCAGAGTTTCTTTTGTAATATGGTTCTATCCCCAAGGCTTAAAGCCCTAAAAACCCTACATAAAAACCACAATACAACTCAATGAGTCACACGCTCGGAGTATGCAACTCAACGAGCCACACGCTTGGAGTATGCAACTCAACGACCAAACGTCTGAGTCCAACCAATCATGGATTAAAACTTAAAACAATCTAAATGGGTCATGATACATCTAGTACAAACTATATGAACTAAATTACAAACTACAATACTTAGAAATATAAGAAATGCACGTCCGCAACTTGAATCACTCGACAAATAGTAAATAGCAATCAGCAGGAGTCTAGGATATGCTATGTACCGCATACACCTCCCGAGAATGTACCTGCAACACTCGGGAGGGAAAAGGGGGAATTTGTGAGAGTGAGCAAACCACGAGCTCACCGGAAAGTCTCAAACTCTTAAAATGGAAATTTCGTACACATACTACTCATAATAATGAAATCGGTAAAAGTATAATAACGTAATATAAATCTAGACACTTTTCAATTAAATCCCTTGAAATTATTTGCCACATGTAGATCACAATAGTCTAGTCACTTAAAGACACGATTTGCAATTATTAAGAACACTTTTGGAATTGAATCATCTTTAAACAAGGTGGTGCATCCACCTATGCTTTCTTTCAAATACTTTCAATCGAGAACTGAATCATTTCTACTAAATCACTTCTTATGAATCACTTTCAATGAATCTCTTTTAGTGAATCACTTCCCGAGTTGTGGACTCGAACTAGCACTTCGCAATTTCTCATAATTTCTCTTATTTCTCTGGTTTCTCTAGGGCGGGACCCCAAATAAAGGCTCCCAGGACCTATCTAGGAAGATTCCAATCGGGCATCTTGCTACACCAAGACCCCTAGCTAGTCGCCCTAGCTAGAATCCTTCCTTATGCTAAATGATCCAGGCAAAGGCGATTCAAAACAATTTCTTCAATACATTCACTCATCAAGCTTGTTTGAACAGTATTCTCAAATCACTTTCACTTCTTAGAAATACGTTTTCATGTTTGAAGAGCTTATATCACGGAAATCACATTCAAGTATCATTCTGCGTAAAACATAGAACTTCTTTTAAAACTAAATTTTGAACAACATTTGAATCAAGTTGCTTTACAAGCTGACTATTTCCATGTTAAGGTTCAACATCCACGGCTAGCATATTTATTCAAATACATGCAAGTATCTCACATCTACTCATCTTCATCCATATTCTACTCAAGCAAGAATCCCCTATTCCCATATGTATAATTCTCGTCTCACTCGCTTCTATAACCACAATTAATCAATATAGATACATACTCTCTTACTACTCCAATTTCTCGTTCCTCTTCTATACCCCAATGTTTGTTTTTCCTTAACTCTATTCATTTTCTAGCTTTACGAGTTCAGGAACTAAAACTCCTTTTGAGCCACAATAACCAACACTAATTACCACGTAACCCAAAAGTCCCAATTCCTCACAAGTGGTTATCTTCACCTCAATTTCTCATATCACGTCCCGATATTATTAACCAACTCTTTCTTGCCTATATTTAATCATATAACTCATAATCTCACTTCTTTACTCAAATTCCTCTAGCTTCGCTTATCTTCAAATTTAATTTAATCTCAAAGACTTAGATATGTTCTACACCTAGTTTGACCTACACCTACACCTGCTCTTCACTTCCCTACCCCAATTATGCATTATTCAAGATAGATTCACACTTCCCCTTTATACTCCAAATCATTATTTCCCAATATTGGCAATTATCTCTCAATACCGCAAATTCAAGAAATCTTTAAGGCTCAATTAACTCATAATTCGTACTCCAAATCACAACTTCTTCATCCTTAATTGCTAACCGAAACTTAAATACTACTCATTTGACCTATGCAACCTAACTCCATCGGAATGTCCAGGTTCCCGATTCAACCTTAAGTAACTACTAAATTTCTTCAAAGTTCCCAATTCAACTTCAACTACTTAACCCAAGCAAATCATCTCATGTGCCGATTTAGCCCTAACAACTCCCTAAATTCATTCTAAGTTCTTAATTCAACCTTAAACAACTACTAAATTTGTTCTGCAATACGGATACTCAAAATTCCCAACAAATTCAATTGAATTTCGAAATTAATTAATAGTTTAGAGTAGAAGACTACCTAACTCAAATTCTAGGGTTTGGGCAATTACTTGAATGGAGTCCGGTTGGTTCCCTGTCTTCCCCGTCCTTTCGTTCACCTCTCTCTCCGTGCTTTTGCTGCTCGCCGGTTCTCGCTCACCGTCGCCCTCTCTATCGGTCGTCGCTGTTGTAATTCCTCTTCCTCTCTCGATCAATTGCTCTCGCTTTCTCGCTTCCCGTGACTCTCGTTCACTCACCGACTCTCTCCTGTCCACCGTTCACTTTCTACTCGCTAGTCGCCACCCTTGTCGTTCGGGCGTGCCTCCCCCTCTTTCTTTCTTCCTCTCGCTCGGGCCCTCGGTCTCTTGCGCTTTCCTTCTCTCGCTCTATTTCGTGTTCGGTCTTTTCCCTCCCCGTGCTTGCTGGTCGCGGCGTTCTCGCCGTTCAAGCGAGTCATGGGCCACCGGTCTCTTGGCTCTCACGCTCTCTCCCTCTCTTGCTATGTTCTCCCTCGCTCGATCCCTTCTCTCGTTTCCCTTGCTCTGTTTACGCTTCTTCTTCTTTCCTTGTTCCCAACCCCTTTTTCTCCTTCTTTCCCTTCTAATGTCTCGGTCCTCTCTCTCTCTCCGGCTCTCTCTGTCTCTCTGTCTCACTCTCTCTCTTCGTGGCTCCCTCGGAGAAGGCTGCCTATCTTTTCCTTCCACCAATCCTTTTATGGTCAAAGGCTTTACAATCCTCCTCATCCTAATCTCCTACTAACATATAATGCCCTACTTATTCCCCTTTTTCTTTTCGTAAACATAATAATAATTAAACCTACATACGTAGCATAAGTAGTCTCACATTTATACGTAGCTGATCCGGGCGGAAAAATTAAGAGGACAGAATAAATACGCTTCACTAATAATAGTTACGCGAACTTATATTAATTCGCTCAAATAATTTCACGAATATATATATCCACGTATATATTCTAGTCATTCGACCTACTCTATTTAATTAAAGCTAAATAATTAACTTAACTCCTATAACTATCTAACCCAAAATTACGGGTCTTACATTTCACCACACAAATCCATATGAATCAATTTAAGCACTTTGGACGTAGATGTTGTCTTGAGTGGCTTAAAGGATGATCTAACTTATTTCCCTTTTGTGCATGCATCACAAATTTTATCTCTCTTGAAAAACAGATTACGCAATCCTCTAACTAATCTATGAGATACAAGTTTCTTAATAGTATACATGCTAATATGACCTAGTCTCCGATGCCATTTCCACGAATCATCATTTAAAGAAGCTTTTAAACATGACAAGTCTTGACTACAATTAGAAAGAGGAATAGTATAGTTGTTACCCGACCTTAGACACGAGAGCCTTGTCTCCTTGGTGACTTCATCATAAATGAAGTAGTTAGTCCGAGTGAACTTTACCTCTTGTCCTTTGTCACACAGTTGAGAGATACTTAGAAGGTTATATTTGAGCCCTTTGACAAAGTATACTAGGCTGACCGAGTTGTGTCCTTGACCAATTCAATGAATTCCAACTCTCTTGCCTTTACTTGTTATCTTCAAATGTGACTTTTCCTCCTTTTATCTCTTTAACTTTTGAGAAGAGTCTTGAATCTCCGGACATGTGGCGTGAGCATCCACTATCTAAGTACCTATGACCTTTTCGTTTCGAAGTTACCTGCAAAAACAGAAACAAACTAACCCTTCTCACTTTCTCTTATAAACCCATCAACTATCTTTACTTGTGGTCTTTTAAAGAAAGAGCACTTTTTGGAACCCAGATTTGAATGATTTTGGATTTGGTCCGATTCCGAGTCTTCTTTCTTGAGAACTGACTATGTGTCTCTTTCTTTTGAAAATCTCTCTTTGTGTAAACAAGTTAAGAAGGCTTTTTCATAAACACTGGTGCAGGCTCAGTCCCTTTCCTTTTTGAATGAATGGGACCATGTTCAGCCTTTTTAAACTTGATAGTTCTGGAATCAATTTCAAAAAGATTTTTATAGGAATTATTTTCCTTTTCAGACATTATACCCAAGACCTTCTTTTCGAAATGAGACACTGAGAACTAAGTAATAAATCAAGGTTTTTGACCTTGAGTGAGTTTTAAAACCAACTCTTGAGACTCATTGAGCTTCTGTTTCAATTGCTCATTCTCCGTTATGAGGCACTCAAACTTAACCTCATTATCCGGTCTCAAGTACTTTCAAATTCTATCTCAAGTTTTCTAAAGCATTTTTCAAATAAGTGTTGTCAGCACTCGGAGATTTTAATTTCTCTTAAATTTCGAAGATTCGGAATTGGACTTCTCCTCCAAGGTAAAAATATATCTGGAAAGATCGTGCTTGGAGAATTTAAGGAAGTAATTGATTACCTCCCGAGGATTTGTTTCCTTAGTATCCGATGCATCGCTTTCGACTCAAACCTAGCTTCCGAGTCTAATAGAGCCATTAGACACTTTGATTCATCATCGATGTCATCATCTTCTTTTGATTCATCATCACTCCAGGTAGCTACCATAGCCTTTTTCTTCTTTCTGTCCTTGTTTCTCTTTGGACGAGTCTTTGACTATGTGCTTTTTGCTACTAAACTCAAAACAGATCAGAATTCTTAGTCAAAGATAAATTTGAAGAGGATGAGAATTTACCTTTTTTGTCTTTCTTGTAGAACTCTTACTTAGGATTCTTACGCCACTTTTTGTATTTCATCATTTTCTTAAATCCTCGGGCTAAAAGTGCCATGGGGTCTTCTTCAGAATTTTAGGAGCTCAAACTTAGACCTTGTTCCTCCGAGGCCTTGAGAGTAATGTTTCTTTTGGTGTTGACCTTAGCTTCTTCTTCCTCTAGATGTAGCTCATAGGTGAAAAGTTTCCCAATAAGCTCATCTAGATTTAGTCGAGAGAGGTCCTCGGCTTCCTCTATTGCTCTCACCTTGGGACCCCATCTTCTCTTGGGTAGACTCCTCGGAATCTTTCTTATAACCTCTTCATGAGTCATCTTTCTTCTAAGACATTTGAGATTGTTAACAATCTAAGTGAAGCGAAGGTACATCTAAGTGATCTTCTCATCGGCCTCCATCTTGAACATCTCATACTTGTAGAGATGTTAACTTATCTTGGCTTGCTTCACTTGATTGGTACCTTCATAGGTAGTAACCAGTGTATCCCAAACTTCTTTGGCAATGTCACAAGCAGATACTATGTTGTATTCTGCGGCGTCAATTACACACATCAGTGTGTTTATTGCCTTGAAGTTCTTTTTGTACTTCTCGTTCTCTTCAGCAGTGAACTCGGACTTCACCTTAGGTACTTGTTTGAATTCCTTCGGTCTTCATAGGGGTGTATTTCCTATTGCAGATGATGTTCTAGACCACCTCATCATAGTCCTAGATGAAGCACTCCATGATCTTCTTCCGAGTGTGCCAAGTTTGATCCCTTGAACTTGGGTGGTCGCAGTGAAAGATCTTCATTCATCGAACTCTCCATAGTTAAGAGCCATTTGATCTTTAAACCTTGGATTTGTTAGATCTTTTAAAAAGGCTAGACTCTTATAACAATTGAAATTTTTCTCTTGAGAGTTTGAATCACCCTAGAGGAGAGTGAATAGGGTGTCAAGGAAATTTTGCGGAATAAAAAAAAAAGTTTTCTGCAAAGAATGAACTTAGAAAACTATTCGAGTCTAGATTGAACTCGGAGTGCAGAACTCGAAGTTACGTGGAAACCCTCCCGGGGCGAGAAAACCACGGACGAGTGTCAATCCGGACACCAAGTCAAATCTACTATTTTGAATCCACAAAATTCAAGGATCGACTCTTACAGAATTGCTCCCTTAGACAATTCAATATAAGTTTCTCCTAATACGAAACTCCCTTATTTGTTCTTGTACTTCCTAACTAAGATAACCCTTACAGTTAGAGAGAATTGAGTTGAGTTAATAGCTCGGATAATAAACTTTTCGAGAGAAATGAAATAAGTAAGAGTGATTACAAGACTTTCTCTTTACAACTCGGAAAATAGAAACTTAAGTACGAGTTGGAAAGCTAGAGAAGATTGTGAGAGAGAATATATTTTATTTTTGTTCCAGCAATCTTCAAGTCTTCTAGGATGACTTCTATTAATAAATAGCAAGACGAGAATAGGCGTTGTGACTGATTTTGGATCGGGAAGCTTCACTAGTCATTGTAATGGGTAGTTTGAGTCCCTAAGAAAAGGAGTCGTTGTAAATGTGAACGTTGTGCTTTGGTCCTTAGCTCAAAAGGCGGTCCAACCCATTGTGACTCGAGATCCGGGGTGGAAACAACCGTTAGACTCAAAGTTGAAGTTTACCGGATTTGGAAACAAACAACCCTAACACGGTGCTCGAGCCTTATCCTCGAAATAGTGCTTTTACTGTCTGCTGGTGTTTAACGGTTAGAAGCCGGTTGCTTTGTATTTTAAAAAGAGATTAAAATTCATTAATCAACCTGAAAAAGCAAATCAAAGTGGTACTCAAAGTATAAAAATACTTTAGTCCAAGATTATGCAAGGATAATAATTAATTCATAATAATTAAGCACTTAATTATCCTTCGCTCGAGAGGATGGAATTTTTGAGTCTAATATTCAATAGGTTCTAATTGTATCTTCCGTCTATCTTTTGGATGATCAAGAGATTAAGATTATATAGACACAATGCATCAAATTGATTAAGTAAATAATTTTTATTAATAACATCGACTTAGAAATACAAATAATGCGAGTAATTCTTTTCGGTTAAGCTATAAAGTCGAGCTTAGAATAATATATGCATGTGAAATTATTTACTCATGACAACTATCTCGAGTTACATATGAGTAGGTCCGAAACCCGAGTGTTGGGTGTGTTTACTCAAGAAATGCTTTCTAAGTAGGTCGGACAATAATGAAAACTTAAAGATGAGCTTCTTAAAGAGTGAGAATAACTTGAATTCAAAACCATATAAAGATAGAAAGTTATACCTAAGTGTTCACTATTAAATATGTATTTGGAGAAGTCTAAACACACGAGATTAACCCGAGTAAAAGGCATCGGTTGCTCTACTCGGCTCTCTCTCCCGAATTCCTTAATCTCTCCCTCACATAAACTACCATCCTAGGTTTATGGGGTTTGAATGCGTGATTAAACATGGTGACTCTAATAGCCACCGAGGTTTCTTTCTACTCGATTGGACTCGTGAGAAGGGTCGATTCACGCAACTAAAAATGACACAAAAGATATTATAAACTTGCTAAAGGATTGACACTCGTGGAACATCAATCAGCAAACAGATTGCTTCGCATTACAAGGTACACACCTATTTTGGCTAACAACCTTCAACAACGATGAGATGGTGCTTTACTTTAGCACCCTCTCGTGCGTCTTCCCACCTCTTATACTCTCAATTTTCCCTCCATCTTCTTAATTGAGTACTATAGCTTGAATGTAGAGTTTGTTTATATTCTACGGGTTTAATTTTTGGGATATTATTTGATTCATTGTGGTTTGCTTTGAACAAGCATAAAAGCATCATATTAGACAACCAAGAGTAACGAAGGGCTGGCAATGCATCAATGGGAGTGATGATTGATGAGGTCTAAGATAGCTAGAATTTAGATTCAATTTTTCTTTGTTTTTTTGAATCAAATACTACGGATAAAATTACGCATTCACATATACTTCAAAGATTTAGGCCAAATCGCATAGAATTCATTTGTACCTTTTTTAGTTGAGAAATAAAAATTGTGCATATGTATTTTTATAATAAATATGGAATTTGCGATATTTGTTTCCTCTTATTTGTCCATTGCAAAATACATAAAATATCGGATAACTAGCTTTTATATAAAAAAAACATATTGCTCGCATTTGCAAATACACAAGGGTTTAATTTTTGAACTAGGTCCCACAAAAATTGCTTTAGGCTGCAGACTAACAAGTTTTTATCACGACGTAAAAGGCTACAGTTGCGGAAGGCATAACATTGTTAGTCGGATGATAAATCGATCGGTTAAACACGTTCATTTATTAGTTTATCCGACCTCGTTAAGTTTTAGTAAGTTTTGTACTCAAGGCATATATTCGGTAGTTAGTCGTATTCCATAATTATCCCTTATATTCTTCATGCATCAAATTTTATTCTTGGATATCATTTCCTTATTTGGAATTATATTATATTATTGAATTAAGGAAATATTCTCTCTAAATATAATCCCTAAAATCTCGGATATATTGCAGCATATTATGGTATTGTTTTATTGCATGAAATCTCACTCTTTCCATAAATTTTATTGTTCTTATTTTTGGAAAGGATATCAGTCAGATCATGCCCTTACTCGTTGCAAGTATAAGAAAAATACAACCACGTAAATTAAGCAATGATTAAAGGTTGCTAAGGTAGGATAAACGTTCAAAGATACATGAGCAAATCAAGAGATACGCTAAACTTGGAAAGAATCAAGATTCGACTAGTAGTCAAATCCTACCAAGATCAAGTTACCAAGTCGGACATAAAAGATCTTATTTCCAATGGTAACTTCAACGGTCTACCAATTGAAGGGAAAGTTATAAAAAACACAAGCCAAGACCGTGGATGAATCAAGCAAGAGAATACACTTCATATCTTATCTTAATCTCTTGTAATTGTGCTTACTTAGATTATTCTTGTAGCAAAGTGTCTAAGAGTCGGATACTTATGAGTCTGTAGCAAAGAGTCTTGGGGAAGACTACTTTGTGAGTTGTAACACTTGAGAGAAGTGTGAGCGGTGGGCCTTGATAGTTATTGTATTGAAAAGGTCGATCAGAAAGTTAAGTGAAGAACTTGTCCGACGATCGAGTAATAAGAAAAGTAGAAGATAATCCTAAGGGAGGAAACCTTAGGCAATCATTAACCCAGATATTTAGATCCGGGCTAAGATCATGAACAAACAAACTTGCATTGTCCCATTTATTCTGTTTGTTTGTTTTTTATATGTCTAACCTCTCGACTCTTAGTCGGCTAGACGCCTTAAAATTTTAAAATACCATATTCACCCCCTTCCCCCTTCTCTAGAGTATATCCGACCCTCCGGGACTTTTCAATTGGTATCAAAGTGAGTTCCACACTCTATAAGAATTAACATTCTTGTGGAACACGATCACTTCGAGGCAAGACCTTACAACAAACCACCCTTCTTCGATGGGTCAAACTTTGCCCTTTGGAAGAGAATGATGGAGGTCTTTTTAAAATTGTAAGACCAGTAAATTTGAGTTATGTAGTTATACGAGTTAAGTGAATTATTTAGCCTTAATTAAATGGATTAGGTCGAATGATCAAGTTGTATACGCATTTAGGTATTTGTAAATTTATTTGAGCAAATTATTATTAGTTTGCGTAACTATTATTAGTGAAACGTATTAATTCCTTCCTCCGAATTTTCCATCCGGACTAGCTAAGTAAAAACCCGAGATTGCTTATAATACGTATGTGAGTTTAATTGTTATGAGGGTTAGCAAGAGGAAAAAGGGAATAGGAATGTAACAAGGGGTATTAAGGAAGAGGACAATTAGGTGCTAAGAATAAAAAGGGAGTTAAGTGGTAAATTGGGAATGTGATTAGTGTGAATTAGAGTGGTGTGCTAGCAACCTTTAGTAAAGCCACACAAGGAAAGAAAGAGGGAATTAAGTGAAAAGAAGGAAAGAGGGCTCGGTGGAGCCCGAGCAGCGAGAGGATCAAGCGGGAGAAACGAGAGAAGGAGAGAGAGAGAGAACGCGCGAGAGCTAGAGCAAGGCCGGTGGCCCGCCTGAGCGAGTGAGCGGCCGGTGGGCAAGGGGAGAGCGAGGGCTCGGGAAGGCCGAAGGAAAAGAAAGCGAGCGAAGAAAGAAGGGGAGAACGAGGGTTCGGGAAGGCCGAAGGAAAAGAAACCGAGCGAAGGAAGAAGGGGAGAGCAAGGGCTCGGGAAGGCCGAAGGAAAAGAAACCGAGCAAAGGAAGAAAAGAAGAGGGAGGACCGAGCGCGAGAGAGAGAGAAGGTGAGCGGTGCGAGGGTCAAGGAGACCGAGGGGTGGCCGGCGACCACCGTAGACCCGAAAGCGGCAGCCGGCAACGCTAGCGAAGGGAAGAGAGCGAGAGACCGGGACGAACGAGGGCGAAGGAAGGACCCGAAGTAGGGACAGGGCCGAGGGGGTCCGGGAGGCTGGAAACCAGGAAAAGTAGTGGCGACCGGGGAGAAGGACCGGCGGCGAGCACACGAGGGTCCGACCAAAAGGAACAGGGGACCAAACGGCAAGCCGGAAATAGGGAAGCGAGAACCGAGAGACCGAGCAAGAACCGCGAGAAAGGGACCGAAACCAAAAGGTAGAAGTCAAGAAGCTCGAAATCAACCCCTAAAACCCAAGAATCCCAGGTGGGTAGTCTTATACTCTAAACTATTATTAGTTTCGAAACCCAAATGAATTTATTGTGAATATCGAATGTCTACTTTATTGTGAATATTGAATGTTTCGTTGGGAATATAGAATTATTGTGTTGTAGGAAGTAGTAGGGCTGAATTAGAACTTCGGATAATCCGATTAAGTGTTAAGGCTGAATAGGGAAATTAGAGATTATGAGAAAGTTAGATTGCATAGGTCCAAGGAATATTATCGAAGCTTCAATTAGCGATTGAAGATAAAGAAGTTGTGATCTCAGTGCGAATTGCTTAGAGATTACTTGAGTTTACGATGCTTGGGGGAGATAGTTGCTAGCATTGGGAAATAACGAGTGGAAGGAAAAGGAGAATATGATTTTATAATGATTGATGCACAATTGGGGCATGGGAGCGAGAGGTAGGTGATTGTCGATTAATTGAGTTTAAAATATAGTTAAATCCTTGAGGTTGAACTAAACTCGAAGATAAGCGAGCTAGCGGGACTTTAGTAAAGAAAGGAAATTAAGAGTTATGTGATTGTGTATGAGTAAGAAGGAGTTGATTAATAAGGTAGAAATGTAAGATGAGAATTTGAGGTAAAAATAGCAATTTGTGAGAAGTTAGGGCGTTGGAGTTAAGTGGTAATTACTTATGGTTATTGTGGCTCGTGAAAAGTTTAGTTCCTAAACTCATTAGGTGAAAGTGAATTAAGTTAAGTGGAATGGACCTTGGGAATATAGTGGAGGAACAGGAAATTGGAGTATCAAGGGAATATGTATCCATGTGGATTGATTTCCGGCATTGAGAACAGAGTACGGTGATAATTACGTATATAGGAAATAAGAGACTTGCTTGAATAGAATGTAGATGAGTGTGAGAGGTTAAGTACTTGGGTGAATCCTTGAGATAAATGTGTTAGCTTGGAACGTTAAGTCTCGGTATGGAGATGTTTGACACGTGAAATGATTTGATTCTAAGTAACGCTTGAAAGTTAGTTTTGAAAAGAGTTCAAATGTTACGCAAAATGATACTTGTTTGTGTGATTCTTGGGAAATGCTTTTCGAACTTGAAATGTGTTCTAAAAAAGTGAAACCGATTGAAAAAGGTGAATTTAGAGGGGTGGCATGTGGTGCTATGCCTTCTACGATATTAAACTGATTTGAGATTGTGGTTCAAAACCAAGTTTTATAAGTGATTGTGATCACTTTCGTTTTGAACGAATTTTGGGCTAAGGATTGTTTAGACCGGAGGAAGGAGGTAGTCATGTGTATCGAGGCCACGGGGTCCTTGCGTATCGGGATGCCCATCAACCAGAGAGGTTGATTCTTTCCTGACGAGCAAAGCGGAGCCTTCCAAGTATTTGGCTAGAGATAGGTCCCGGAACCTCGGTCGGGGTTGCACCCCGAGAACCGCCTCGGTGCTAGTTCAATCGCCTAAAGCCCCGAAAGAATTTTCAATCTATGGCTGAAAGTATTTGAAAAAAAGTGCAGATGGTTCCACCTTGTTTAAAGTGATTCCACTCCTAAAATGATTGCAATCTGTGCCTTCAAATGATTGAAGTGTTATGAGCTTTGTGTTGCGATTGCTTTCAAGAGATTTCATTGAAAAGTATATAGATTTGTATTATGTTATTATGTTTTTGTCGATTTCATTATTATGAGTAATATGTGTAAAGAATTTCCATTTTAACGAGTGTGAGACTTCGGTGAGCCCGTAGTTTATTGCTCACCCCCACAAATTTCCCCCTTTTCCCTCCCAGTGTTGTAGTTACACTCTCAAGAGATGTATGCGATACGTAACGTATTTGGGACTCCCGCTTATTGTTGTGTGCTCGTTTGCTATTTGCTAAGTGATTCAAGTGACGGTCGTGCATTTCTTGTATTTTTAAAGGTTTTACTTTGTAATTTAGTTCATATAGTTGTCCTAGATATATAGTAAACCATTGAGATTGTTTTAAGTTTATCATATGATTGGTTGGACTCCGGCGTGTGGTCATTGAGTTGTATACTCCAAGCATGTGGCTCGTTGAGTTTTATTATGATTTTTATGCGGTTTTAAGGCTTTAAGCCTAAGGGTCAGACCATATTTCAAATGGAACTCCGTCGAAATTTTTAGGAACCTTCTAACCCTTATGGAAAATTAGCTTCCTTACCTTTAAGCTCGGGTTTAGGCAACCAAGCCGACACCAGAAAAAGCCTTCGGAGTTCTTTAAGGAACCGTGGCGATGTAATACTCCTAAGGGGTGTTTTGGGGTGTTACAAAAATACCATGATTATGAAATATGAGAGATTTTTCAACAAGAAACAACACTCCGAAGAAAGACGTCGAAGGAGTCGACTAAGACAAGCCCAAAGAAGAATTCACTCCCACTGAGAAAACCAAGTATTCAAAGAACTTTAGAGTATTCAACATAATGCTATGCAGCCTAGACCTGGATTAATTCAGTCATATCTCTGCCTATGAGACTACCAAAGAAATATGGGACACACTAGTGAAAACCTATGAAGGCACTAGTCAAGTCGGACAATCAAAAATCGGTCGGTATGTTCACAAGTACTTGTTATTCAAAGTGCTTGCCGGAAGAAGGGCTTAAAGATATGTATATCGGATTCTCTAAGATCTTGAACAACCTGAAGTCATTAGGCAAGCACTACTCGGAGGAAGAGGCGATCGAAACATACTCGAAGTCTTCCAAAGCAGAAATGGGGACCCAAAGTTACAACGAATTGAGGAAGCACAAGACTTGAGAAAATTAAAGTTAGATGATCTTATTGACAAGTCTGCTGACTCATGAAATACATCTTCAAGATGAGTCGGACGAACCAAATCGGAAGACAGTCGTTGCACTAAAAATCATTGAATAAGAAGGCTCTCTGTCCGACTCATCCATAGACGATGAAGATGCGTTAGCCATCATTGCAGCTGGTTTCGGAAGAATGTTCCGCAACAACAAGCTCAAAAAGAGATTCAGTTGTGAATCTTCATCCGAGAAAACATGACAAGTATCCGGAACAATAAGAAAAATTTCTCTACAAATGAATCGACTCGGTAATTGTTTTGGTTGTGGATCCCCAACTCACTTGATTAAAGACTGCCCAATTCGAGGAAGAAAAACAAAGAAAAGAAGAAACGCTTTTCGAAAGGAAAGAAGGCTATCTAGCGAGTCGGAGTGACTCGACTCCAGCGAAAGTGAAAGTGAATCCGAGAATGCCAACATGTTTCGATGGCCAAAGATGATATTCCTCCATCCGACTTTAAATCGGAATTAGATGAAGAGAAAACAGAGGAACAAACCGAAGAGGTACTGAAATACATTCATTCCTTTCCTAAAGATCATCTTGCTAAATTTGTTCTCGGAATTGAGGACCATTATCAAGTCTGTGATTAAATATTTGAAAAAGCTGTTTAAAAGTTTTGAAAAATGAAAATCGACTTTGCAAAACTCATGTGAAAAACTTCAATCTGAGGTCGAGTGAACACAATTTAGATTTACATGATCTCAAAATTGAAAAACAAGATCTTCAAAAGAAGTATGAAAAAACACATGAGACGCTTTTGAAACTTACAAAAGGTCAAGATAATCTTAACTTAATTTTGGGATCTCAAAGCATCTCTTATAAAAAGCAAGGTATTGGATTTGACTCGAGAGTCAGAAAACTACTTACAAAAAAAAAAAAAGATGTTTCAAAGGCTCAAAGTCACTCCAACATTAGAAAAGAAGGAGCTACTTCGGTTCTTCACCTCCACGAAACCTAGAGGCAAAAAGATAATCCAAGTTGGGGTTCCCAAAAGGACAAAACCTCCAAACATGGTATCCGACCGAGTCAAATCAAAATCATTTGGTCAAAAGAAACAAAAAGGTTTGATTTTTCTAAGTGCGGGTATGCTTGAAAGTCAAACCTGACTATTCCCTTTGTATTATCATTCACATGTAGTGCATAAGTCATGTGGATACGTTACTATAAATTAATTGTTGCATGAATTGAGGGGAGCTCTCTCTCGGATCTAACAAAATTGTTAAGTCAATGCAGGAACATTAGACACTAAAAATTTCAGTATTGTCTAACCCGGACAAAAATCCGAGACTCGAGTAGAGATGAAGAAGATGAAGAAATTCCTCAAATTCTCAACTCGACCATACAAAGTCTAGTCGAGACACATGGATAGACAAAAGGAGAACAAAGACAGCTGACTCCATAGGTTCATTTATACCATATCTAACCTTAGTACCCAAATTGGATTGAAGATCACTAAGGAAAGAAGTTGTCGACCTCCTAGGTAAGACTGCTCGACTCATTGCATACCTAGAATTCGAGATATTCCATGGTACAAAATATTTTCAACATAATCAAAGGGCCACTTTTGGAAAATAAATCTCCAATTCATGGATATTCATTTCATCAAAATATTTTACGAAAAGATTTCCCAAAAGATTTCGAAAGTTTATTTTTGTCAATTTTTAAATTTTTCATTTTTTAAACTTTAGTCTTTACAAAAATAATTTGGCCTATATTTTGTGTGCCCTATTTTTTCGAAAGGCAAGGGGGAGAAGATACACTCTGGTGTGTATTTGGTTGAGTTCCCTCGGTCGGTTTGAATCATTAAGTATCCTGAAGGTTTGCTCTCGGAGAAGCTAAGTCCTCTTAGAGGGAGCTGAATAGGGTGATGAGGAAATTCGCTTGAGTTAAGCACTAGATATGACTCCGAGAAGAATGTGAGTTAAGAATGAACTCGGAAAATCACCGACTTAGAGTTAAGTGAAAGATGAAGATATAGATTAGACAGAACTTTAAATGCATGCGAGTCTAGATTAGACTCGAAAAGTATCAACTCGAAGTTACGTGGAAACCCTCCTGGGCGGAAAACCACGGACCGTGCTAATCCAAGCACAAAGTCAAATCCACTATTTTGAATCCACAAAATACGGTAGAGTGACTCAACCAGAGTTGCTCCCTTAGACAACTCCTTACAATTTTTTCCTAGACCTAGAAATTCCCTTATCCGATCTAGTACTTCCTAACCGAGATAACCTTTACAGCTAGGGACAACCGAAGCTGAGTTAACCCTTATAGCTCAGCCAGCGAACCTTACTCGAAAGTAAGAATAAGTGTTTGTAACAGATTACAAGACCTTACAATTCGAGAGAATACTAAATACGAGTTGGAGTTGTATGTAGAAGATTGAGTATGAATACAAAGACTTTTGCTTAAGTACATGTATTGACAGTTGGTTCAGCAATCTTCAAGTCTTGAGAGTTGGCTTCTATTTATAGTTAACCAAGCAGATTAGCCGTTGTGACCATCTTCTAACTGGAAGTCCTTTGTGACCGTTGTAATGGATTTTCCGAGTCACTTAGAAAATATCCGTTGAAGTGTGAACGTTGGGCAATGGCTCTTGACTCTTTTGGAAGCCCCAATTCAGTGGTGGTGTCTTGAAAAGTAAGGTGGAAACCACTTGTTAAGCTTAGCGTTGCAGATTTCCGATTTTGGAAACAGACAACCACGACACGAGTGTCTAGGCCTTGGTCGAAGTGGAAAAAGCCTTGTCTGCTTGGTAATTTGAAGTGTTGAAGCCTAGGTTACTTTTGTAATTGAAAAGTAGGATAGCCTCGTTTGAATAACTTAGAAAAGTAAATCAATCTGGTTCTCAAAGTATAAAATACTTTGGTCCAAGATTAGACACATTAAGATAATTAAGTGCATAATTATCCGAGTCCGAAAAGGAATGGAATTTTACGAGTCTAATATCCATGAGACTCAAAATCCATCTGAGTTAGTCTAAAAGAAAATCAAGTCAAATAAAGAATGACAGAGTAGAAAAACTTGATTTAAACAAATCAAAATTCAAACAAAATATGCTTGACTTAGAAGAATGAATTATCAAGGTAATTCTTGGAACACGAAGTCGAGATATGAGTTTATGCAAAATAGAAGAAGTGTTTGAACATGCGATATATTTGAGTGTTGTCCGAGTGACTCGGAACAATGTGTAGAAAGGCATGTAAGAATATGCTTTACGAGTCGATCGAAGCGAGATGAAAAACGAATGCAATAGATTCGAGTGACACTCGAGAAAGATGCTATATCACTCGGAAAAGTTTCTAAGGCACATAGAATGACTTGAAATCAAAACCTTATAAGAGCTGAAGCCATATACCTAATTCTTTGATGGAACTCGGAATGATGTAAGTGTAAAGTTTGAGTCTTCAATCTCCCCTTTTTATGAAAGGCATTCCATACTTAGACAAAACTTTGTTAGTGATATAGATCCGATTTTTAATCTTGCTCGGAAAATAAGTCGGTAAGATGTGATAAAATGGAGTTCTATCGAGCACATTTATCTATTAGAGCAACTAGACCGAGGTTGCATAGCAAGAGCTAAGGTATCGAGCAAGAGAAAATAAAATACCGATAGACACATCAATGATTGAACGCCGATAGCGGGATTATTAAAGAACTATTACTATAGAAACTCGAAATTATTAATGAAATGGATTTATTCATTAAAGGAAAGAAAATAACCGAGTATCGAGCAATGACGAGATATGTTTGACATGCTTGAGCAAGAAATGGAAACTCATAAATAATACACTTTAAAACAATTGCTTTAAGCATGAAACTCGAAATTATTAATGAAATGTATTACTTCATTAAAGAAAAGATAACTACATAAGGGAGGGTGAGAGAAACTCCCCTAAACAAGACAACAAATTTTTCAACTATTCTCCCCCTTACCTTTCAGCAGAAAATAAAAAGAGGAAGAATGTATCAAGTAGATACAGATTTGATGTATAGACAAAAAAAAAATGAAAAACGAGAAAAGAAAAATAAGAGGGAGGAGATGGACCGAGTCTGAATGGAAGATGAAGGGCAAGTAGTGCGCCTGTGCTGATAAGATTTTGAAGATGTAGTTGAGCACGGCGGTGGCAGCACTCGGGATCTCCGGCATCGGCTCGGTTCGAGTGGGCGACCCAAAACGAGGTCGTCCGGAGGCTCATCCTCCCGGAACTCGACTCGCTGGAGGTGTGTGCTCAGGCGACAGCTGCTGAATGACCATGGTCGGCGAGGTCGATCGACCCACTCGGACTCACTGTCCGAGCTAATCATCTCCGGTTAAGGTTACTGGAGCACTTGGACCCTCTGTTGTTGCTGCTTCTTGTTCTTGTTCTTTCTCCCTACCTCAGCCGCATAGCGCCTCTTCTTCTCCTTCTTTTACTTCTTACGCCTCTTCGAGGAAGATTTGGCCGAACTCAAGGATTCGTCGAAGTGTCCGAGTTGACACGATCTCGAGCCGCCTTGGATCGCCTCTCCTAAAGGAGCTCGATCAGCTCCCTCTGCTCCTTAACCGGGGCCTTCATCTCGAGGACCACATCCTGCTGCTCTCGAATGCAGGATTGGGCTGTTTTACGGTTAATGGTCATAGGTCGAAGGACAGTCTTGAATGAGCTGGAGGATGTCCTTGAACTCGGTGGACATCGAGGAGATCTTATCGATGATAGCAGTGGACAAGGCAGAAGAGATGATATGAGAAACACCTAAGGTGGAGGCACCACCAGGTGGAGGAGGTAGAGAGAGAGAGGGACCGAGTCCGAGTATAAGGCGGAGAAGGTGGCCTCGGTTCGAGCTATGGACCCGGACGCCCGGTTGGGTTTCCTGGTATCCATACCAAAGAAGTTCATTTTTGCCAACTACTATGGCATCCTCGAAACCGCGTTAGGATCCGAGGGAAGAGGGACTTTGAATTGTTTAAAGACGAGAGTGAGAAGAGCCCCGAAAGGAACAGGGGTTGTCTTCTTGTTCCGAGGCTGAGCCAAGCACAGCTGCCATTTGCTCTATTATTTTGGGAAAGAGGTCTACTTTGTAGCCCTCTAGAATATCAAACAGAGCTTTGAGATGCTTGGAGTTTGGGTTCTCCTTGCTAGAATGCTATGAGAAGAAGGTTCTCATCAAGCATGAAACACGTAAGACGAGCTTCGATTTTAGTTAGGTCATAGAGAAGTTTTTGCGTGACCCGTGGAATTCTTTAGCGTACTTCTCAAAGAAGTCGTCAGCAACCTCGTTGAAAGGTATGGGGTTACGGTTCAAGAATAGAGAAGATACTTTGAAAAGACGTTGGAGGAGGGAAGTATTGATGCGAACGGTGATGTCCTGAACTCGGAGGTGAGGATACCCTCGAGCTAGAAAGATTTGAGTAGAGCTCGGATACGAGTTTTGGGTAGATGAAATCACCGAAACAGAGGAAATTGTAAACCCCTGTGGACTTAATATGAGGCAACCACGAAAATTTTGTGGTTGGAAAGAATTTATCATCCAGCATGAGATGTTGGGTGATAAGAGGTTTGGAAGGATTGGAGGGGCTGTCCTGGCTTTTGTGCGAGGTTTCTTGGTGGCAAAACCAAGAAAATTAGGGTGGGAACCTCTTTTCGGCATGTTTGTTATTGAAAAGAGAGGAAGGAGATGAACTTTTGAGAAAGAGAGAGGAAGAAGGAGAGAGAGAAAGCTTGAGGAGAGTGAAAAAGAAAAGAGTAGGAGAAGAGAGAGAGAGCTGAGAGCAACAGAGCTTACTTGAGATGTTCTTCACTAAGCTTGAGATCACCGAGCATTGCTTTGATCGTAGAGAGCTTGTTCACGAAGATTTAATTGCGAGAGTGAAAGTAAGCGAAGAGTAAACTAGTAAAATGAAGGAGAATAAGCGCTATTTATAGAGAAGTAAGTGTCCTTCCGTATCCGTTCGACTCGGCTCTTCGGCGGTCACTTCGACCGGTGTGACTGTTCTTTTCACAAACAGTTAGAATACCAGCGAGTTGTCTCCCAACGGCTAGTTGTCTTATCATAGCGCGCGAGAGAGAGAGAGAGAGAAAAGAAAGATTTTTAAAATAAATTCCGAAATTCTCCACTTGTCTAGAGATGATTTCGAAGTTTGAAGTCCATTTTTCTCAAAATCCGAGTCTAACTCAGCTAAGTTTCGAGTGACTCGAAACCGCAACCAAATAATAACTCTTAGCTTAGTATCACTGGTTCGACTGAACTAATAACTTATTAAAGAAAGTAAGCACACAACACATAATCATGCAGAGAATTTTCACACGTGAAAAGCACATAATTATGCGTTTAACATACCAAGCTCATTCCTAATAAAGCAAAACCGATCCTCACTAAGTGGCTTAGTAAAGATATCAGCTAATTTAAGATTGGTAGGAATGAATTCAAGTTCAATATCACCTTTCTCAGAATGGTCTCTTAAGAAATGATACCGACCTCAATATGTTTTGTCTTTGAGTGATGAACTGGATTCTTGGTGATGCTTGATCGCACTTGTGATTATCATAATTGATTGGAATTAATTTGAATGTAAGTCCAAGATCTCTCAAGTGTTGCTTTATCCATAAGATCCGAGCACAGCATGCCCCAACTGCGATATACTCAGCTTCGGCAGTTGATAGAGCTACTGAGTTTTGCTTCTTTGAGTGCCAAGATATCGGGGTTGACCCGAAGCCGGCAGGCTCTCGAGGTGCTCTTCCTATCAACTTTGTACCCAGCATAATCAGCATCTAAGTATCCAGTGAGAGTCGGTTACGAGTCTCCGGAGTACCATAGACCTAAATTATGTGTCCCTGTAAGATATCTGAATATTCTCTTCACTACAATGAGATGTGATTCTTTAGGATTAGATTGAAATCTTGCACACGAGCGGACACTAAACATTATGTCCGGCCTACTTGGAAGTAAGATATAGCAAAGATCCAATCATACCTCGATAGAGTTTCTAATCTACTACTTTACCTTTTTCGTCCGAGTCCGGTTTTATGTTGCTACTCATGGGGGTTGTTGCATGCTTTGCATCTTTAGCAGCTCCTTGGTGTACTTTGATTGATGGACATATATTCCATCTCTGTCTTACTTGATTTGTAGCCTAAGGAAGAAATTAAGTTCTCTCATCATACTCATTTGAAATTCCTGTCTCATTAACTCAGCCCTCGATACGGAATTTCATTAGTAGCTCCAAAAATTATGTCATCAACATATATCCGAGCAATCATAAAATCTTTCCCCTTGGTTTTTATAAAGACAGTCTTGTCAATCTGACCTCTCCTAAAATCATATTGAACCAAGAAATTGTTCAGTCTTTCATACCAAGCTCCGGGAGCTTGTTTAAGACCACAGAGACCTTTTTGCAGTTTGAAAACATGATTTGGAAATTCTGAGTTTTCAAATCTAGGGGTTGCTCAACATAGACTTTCTCTTCAATAAAACCATTGAGAAATGCACATTTCACATCCATTTGATATAAATTGATATTCATGCTAGATGCAAATGCCAATAAAATTCTAATGGCTTTAATTCGGCTACAGGTGCAAAGGTTTCCCCACAATCAATCCCTTCTTCTTGATTGTAACCTTGAGCCACAAGTCTAGCCTTATTTCTAACTACCAACCCACCTTCATCTAGTTTGTTCTTGAAAACCCATTTGGTTCTTATGACTGGGTAGTCGGAAGGTCGTTTGGTCGGAGTCCGGACTTGGTTTCTTTCAAATTGATTGAGTTCCTCTTGCATGGCCTCTACCCATTCAGGTTCATTTAGGGCCTCTAGTGCATTTCGGGTTCGAGTTAATGATATGAATGCAGTGAATGCACATAGATTTTGAAGAGAGGAACGAGTTCTTACCCCACTTGTTGATGTCGGATATGATGTTTTCTAGTGGGTGGCTAGAAGCATACTTGAAGGCTCTACCTGTTCTTTGGTTCACCAGATCTGTAGGTTGAATTGGTGGATCTACGAAGTCTGTTCTAAGTGAGCTTGTTCATCAGATTGTCCTTCAACATTCTAAGCTGGTTCTTGAGTTGCCTCATTCCGAGTCACTTCGTTCCGAGTGACTTCATTCCGAGTGTCATGGATTTGATTCTTGATGAGCTCATTTTCATCATGATCATCATCTCTGCTAAGCTTTAGGTCCGAGAATGATGACTCACTTGGTTTTTCCTGTTCAATCTCATCAAACACAACGTAGATGCTTTCTTCCACTTTGTTAGTTCTTTTATTGAAAATGCGATAAGCTTTACTATGAGATAAATAACCAAGAAAAATACCTTTGTCCGACCGAGCATCAAACTTGGTCAGGTGATCCTTACCATTGTTGTGAACAAACCACTTACATCCAAAGGGTTTAAAGTATGAAATATTGGGTTTTTTCCTTTGTAGAGCTCATATGGTGTTTTCTTCAGGATGGGTCTGCTGAGGCATCTATTCAAAGTGTAGTTAGTTGTGTTGACTGCCTCGGCCTAGAAATAGTAGGGTAGATTGTGTTCAATCATCATAGTCCTTGCTATTTCTTCAAGAGTTCTGTTCTTTCTCTCTAGCACTCCATTTTGTGGAGGAGTTCTTGGTGCTGAGAAGTTGTGAAAGATGTCATTCTTATCACAAAACTCTGCAAACTTCGAGTAGTCGAACTTCCTTCCATGGTCGGTTCGAATTCTCCGGATCCGAGTCCGAGACTCAACTTGGATTTTCTTGCAGAGCTTGCTGAACTCTTTGAAGGCTTCATTTTTATGCTTGAAGAAAACACACCTAGGTAAATCGTGAGTAATCATCAATAATAACAAGCACATATGATTTACCTCCAAGACTCTTAACAGGGATTTCACCACATAAATCCATATGCAACATTTCAAGCACTTTGGATGTGGAACAGTTTTCAGAGATTTGAAAGATGATCTCGACTTGTTTCTCTTTTGTGCATGCTTCACAAATTTTATCTTTCTTAAATGCACAATTATGCAATCCTCTGACTAAACCATGGGATGCAAGTTTCTTAATGGTATGCATGCTAACATGACCTAGTCTACGATGCCATACCCATGAATCATCATGAAGAGATGCTTTTAAACATGATAAGTTCTGACTTGGGTCGAAAGAGGAATAGTGTAAGTGTTGCTCGATCTCTTACCCGAGAGCTTGATCTCTTTGGTAGCATCATCGAAATATAGCAATTGGTCCGAGAGAATCTTACCTCTTGACCTTTATCACATAGTTGAGAGATGCTTAGCAAGTTGTACTTTAACCCTTTGACAAGGTATACTGGGTCGACCAGATTGCTTCCTTTGCCAATCTTGCCAATCCCAATTATCTTGCCTTTGCTGTCATCCCCAAACGTGACTTTTCCTCCTTTGTAGTCCTTTAACTCATAAAAGAGTCTTGAATCTCCCGACATGTGGCGTGAGCATCCACCTGTCTAGGTACCAATGCCCTTTTGTTCTTTTCTCGAGTCACCTGCAAGTCGAAACAAAGTAACCCTTCTCACTTCCTCCAACAAACCCAAGTAACACCCTTTACTCGTGGTCCTTTTTGAGGAAGAAGACTTTTCGACACCGAGATTTGAATGACTTTGGGTTTGGTCTGATTCCGAGTCTTCCGTTTAGAAAACCGAGTCTGTGTCTCTTTCTTTTGAGAAACTTTTCTTTTATAAAACGATGGAGAAGGCTTTCTCCTGTAAGCTAGTCTGGGCTCAGTCCTCCTTTCATTCTTATGAATGGGACCGTGCTCAGCCTTCCCGAACTTCATAGTTCTAAAATCCTTTTGAAAAGTTCCGAGTAGGAATTGGATTCCTCCTCTTTGTTAAAACCAAGACCTTCTTTTCGAAGGAGACACATTGGGACCCTAAGAGCATATCAAGGTTTTTCGACTTTGAGTAAACCTTAAAACAAGATCTTAAGACCCGTTGAGCTTTTGCTTTAGTTGCTCATTTTCCCTTCGAGTAACTCGGACTCGGTCTCATTGGATTGAGCACTAGGCTTAAGTTCTCTTAGAGTAAGTCTCGGCTTTTCCAATTCGGTTTTTAAAGAGATGCTCTCGGAATTGATTGACTCAAGTTGTTCTTTAAAAGAGAAGAGTCGAATTGGACTTTTCTTCCAAAGTGAAAATATGCCTTTCTTGCAAAAGCACTTGGATCCAACTCTACCAACGTCTCGCCTCACTCGTAAGCTAGTCAAAACGATCTTTATGGTTTTTACTAAAAATCGGCCTTACGAGAATGATAAAAGCACAAAAAACTACGTCGAGGTACCTCGAGTTCTTGTCAAACTATTTTTAGACTCAAAGTTCGAAAAATGATTCTAAGTCCCCCTAAATTATGTGTAAACTATATTCTTAGCCCAAATCCGATCGATGACGTAAGAAAACCGGGTGTTTAGGCAGGATTTATAAAAATTTGATTTGAAAGCCCCAAATTACCTTTATCAACTGAAATGAAATCCCTAAAATCTCTCTCTCTCCAACGGTCATGTTTACAAATTATAAAATCTTTCCATTCTTCTTCTTCATTCATCTTCTCCATTCTTCTTCTTCGTTCATCTTCTCCATTGCTCTTCATTCTTCTCCATTATTGCTCTTCATCCTTCTTCTTTTTCTCTGCCCTCTTCTTTCTTCTACCTTGGTGTTTAATATTTTGCTCTGTGAAAGCTAGCTCTGTGAAAGCTTGAAAGCTTCATCAAAAGTTTGAGAACTTGCTCTGTGAAAGCTTGAAGATCACTCTTCTCTTCTTTTGTCTGTCGTTTTGCATACTTGCTCTTGCTTCGTGAAAGGTTCAAAGGTTTTCATGTTGCCTTGTGAAAGCTTAAAAGCGGCTCTGTTCTTAATGCTTCAACTTTCGAAAATTGGTATAATTATTGTTTAATTTTGTAACTCTTATAATCGTGTTTTTGCAAATGCAGAGCAAGATTATATAAAATGGAAGAGATTCCTTCATCAAGGATCAATCAATTCAATGTATATGAGGAAGACATATGTCCAAGATGCAATATGATGGGAACAAGGAAAGTGTCTCGTTCGAAGCAAAATCCAGGGAGGGAGTATATAAAGTGCCCGATATGTGAGAAGTTCTTGAAATGGGTTGTTGAAAATCCTAAGTTTGAGAGAAGAATCATAGGGATGTTGAACGAAATCAAAGCTGAATTGGTTGAATTAAAGATAATGTACAAGTTGATTGAGAAAGGCTTGAGCATTGTTAGCATGTTATTAATAGGTTTAATTGTTGTCGTTGGTATTGTCCTTGTTATTTGAATATGTTGTAGTGAAGAATGTATGGGGATGTTCTTTGAATAGTATGTCAAAGTTCTTGAAATGGGGATGTTCTTTGAAAGAAATGTCAAAGTTTAATGAATGTTAGCATGATATTAGCAATCACGAGCATGTCAAAATTTTGTAATGAATATTCTTTTAATTAGTAGTAACATTCTTTTAATTAAACTTTGACATCACGAGTATGTCAAAGTTTAGTTAGCATTAACACTCACTTTTAGTAAGTTGTTTAATGAATATTCTCTTAATTAGCGATAACATTGTAAATATGTCAAGTAAAATTAATCCACTAATTTGATTAGCAATAACACCTAATAAGTACATCACAAGAGTTGAGTTGATGATTCAATCCATACATATGTCAAAGTTTCCAAATTACATCACACTATTTTCAGTTTGTCAAACTTTCCAAAATAACAACCCTAGATGCATATGTCAATTGTCAATCCAATATGAACTTCTAGTAGCAATTAATGTCCGAGTAGAAGGTGAGGCTGGAGATGATGATGGAGCTGATGTTTTTCAGGTGCGAGGTCTAGTAGTCTTGGTAGCCGAGGCACGAGATTTGGACTTCCTAGAAGTAGGCTGAGTAGAAGGTGAGATTGCAGAAGGACCTGCTGGTGTTGGAGAGTTGCTGCAATGCACTTTCCTTGGCCTGCCAAATTCATCTCCGGGCTTACCACAAGTTAGAGCATTATGTCCTAACTTGTGGCATTTAGAGCATCTATTATAAGCAAGGAGGAAGGAATTTAGTTGAAGAATAAAATGAGAAGAAAATGAAAAATAATGGAATAAGTGCTACCTGGTTGTGCCGGACCCAACAAGTGGAGGTGATATTTGCTGTGAATCGGGATACGGTTCGAACTCCCTTCTTTTATGTTCGGGTGACTCGCCAGTTTTAACTTGGTGCCGTAGAGGGTCTAACTCAGGCAAGTTACTACTCTCCCACATACAAGGATCGGAGATTGGATTAACAATATTGTTGTAAAGTTCCTTGTAAGTGTCCACACTAAAACAACCCTCTATATAATCTGACAAAGGATGTTTCATCCTTAAAATACACCTAGCTGCATGCTTACAGGGAATTCCGAGTATGTTGCCACTTTTTACAATCACAAAACTTATCTTTCAGCCTCACTGTGAAGTTTGTGTGACCTTCGATGACATCAAACTCCCCATTGCCTGCATGAACAATACTTGAGCAATTCCTTATATCCCCCTCAATGAATCTCGGTTTCTTGTCAACATTAGGCACAAGTGTACTTTGCCAATTTTGTGCCTTCTCAAACCTTCTCACAAACCTATTGCCTATTAACTTCCTAATCTCCTCCAACATAGTCAAACAAGGCAGCCCTCTAAACTTAAGTATAGCATGATTGAAGCTCTCCACAAAGTTGTTAGTGTTATCCTCACATTTCAACTTTTCATCAAACTTGAACCTAGCCCAAAGCTCTAATGACTCGGTGTCTTTTAGCCAATGATATCTTGCTTGGATCGACTTCCTTGATTTTTCCACAGCCTTTACATGAACATATAGGGCATATGCATTTGCAGCAATATAAAAATAGGCATGGAACCAAGCACCTAGGTAAAGGGAAATGAATGAAAATTGAAGCGAGTGCAACTAATTGAACAAATGCGAAATTGAAGAAATGTAAACTCGGGCGAGTGGCTTACCTGGAAAATGTGTAGCAAAGTTCTTAAAATAATGCATGACGCAAATCCTCCTTGAAGTAGTGGGCATCACTTTGCTCAAGGCGAGATATGATCCCCTTAAGGAAAAAAAAAAAAAGAAATGAGGGGAAAGCCTTCTTGTATGGAGTACTCTCTCATGACAATGAAACCTCCAAGTGCATCTATGATCCTCACATCTCTGCGTGTATCTAGTTTGCTCATTCTTCAGTTTTTTCATATGAAAGCCTTCTTGTATGGAGTACTCTCTCATGACTGCAAACAAATCCTTCTTACATGTAAAGATGTCACCAGCCATAACATTAATCTTTCCATCCCTGTTCCTTTTCCACAAGGTTCCTTGAGCCAATATCTTAGCCATTTTATTGGTTACCAAATCCATATCTCCATCACTGTCCACAATTTCTGCACCTAATTGCGTTCTCTCTTCAGACTTCAACCTCATATACTTCTTCGACTCACTTGAAAAATTCTCCTCATCCACGAAACTTCTTCATCATCATCACTTGCCAGCAAAATCATTATCATTACCTAAACTAAAACCTCATCCTCACTATTGTTATCGGTAGACAGTTCATCAACACCCAATGTCATAGCATTACCATTACCTCCAACAAGTGCAAGATGAACCTCCTCACCATCATCCCGAGTCATCTCCATTTTAATCCCACTCGGGTTCTTTGGCTAGTGATTCTACATCAAAATCATCTAGTCCAAGTCCATCAAAATCAAAATCATTGGGTGAGGCAAGCTTGGTTTTTTAGGTTTGGACTTAGGCTTGGGTAAGGTAAGCTCGGGGTGAGGCGAGGCTTGCTTTGGGATGACCTAGTGCAAGGCTTGGTTGAGGCAGGCTTGCTTTGGGATGACCTAGTGCAAGGCTTGGGTGAGGCAGGCTTGCTTTGGGATGACCTAGTGCATGGTTTGGTTTGGGGATCTCTCGGTTTCCGGAGGTTTGGACTTAGATTTGGGTGAGGTAGGGTTAGGGATGGACTTAGGTTTGGGTGAGGTAACTTTGGGTTGGGAAGACCTTGTGAATGGTTTGGGTTGGACATGAACTTCAGCTGAGGCGAGCATCTGGTTTGGGGGAAGTCTTTTCTTTAGGCTGGGCTTGAACGCTTTCTTTTGGTCGGGCTTGAGGGATTTATGTAGTGGGCTTTGTTGGGGAGTTTGCCACGAGACCTTGTGACTAGTCTTCTTGGTATTAATTTTGCAGGCTAGGATGAAGGGGTCAAAATGAGTGTGTCAGCCCAAGTATTTACTTGGCTAACCGATAAAGGATTATCATCAACTACAGGCAAATTCTGTTTTTGTTTCACCGAGGCATTCAACTCATCAATGCTTTCAATGGTCTCGTTATGCTACTGAAGGTTCCCTAAGTTCAACCATGTAAATGAGAATGCTAACAAAATGCTTCTGACCTCCCCAATGCTTGACTAAATTCAGCCATTCAGGATCATTATTCACTTACCATCTTTGCCCTTCTCTGTTTAGAGGGTGCCATTGAAACCCAAGCATATTTAGGAAAATCTATGCCTAATTCCCCGCCAATCGTCTCACATCCCTATATAAGACTCCTACTGTGCTTCCCTTGTTGCACATATATCACAAAAATTCACCATTAAAACAAAATTACAGCAAATAAGGCCTCACAAAACACCAACAACCATATCCACAACATATTCGAAAACAAAAACATCACCAAACATCACTTCATAATTTCACAAAAACCCTAAAAATTTTGATTTTCAAAGATAATAACTTCATGCAAACCCACGAATTATTCATTATAATTTCAATTAACTTCATAATTCCCATATGGGATCCTTCTAAAACACATTATTCCACTCAATCAAAACAAAAAAACCCACCGATTTCATAAAACCCCTAAAATTCGAAGATGAAATTTGAAAGCGCCCAAGTATACACCAAAAAAAAATGAAATCGCATACCATTTTCGTCTTCCTAATCTTCACTTCTGCTTAACTTCAACTTTCTTCTTTGATTTCGCTTGCTAGGCTTGATCAACAATGGCGATGATTGATATTTCTCAAAGCAAAATCGTCCACCCGTATGAGAGAGAGAGTGAAAGATAGAGAGAGAGAGAGAGAGAGGCGAGTTAGAATGGAGGGGAAAATCGAGGAAGTTAAGTTAATGAAGCTAATCGGACAAAATAAGTTTTTCATTTATTGGCACAAAACATCATGGGCAAAATTGACATTTCACACCTCCGTTTACCCTCCGAGCTGGATTTGGGCCAAGAATATAGTTTACACATAATTTAGGGGGATTTAGAATCATTTTTCAGAACTTTGGGTCTAAAAAGCAGTTTGACAAGAACTCGAGGTATCTCAGCGTAGTTTTTTGATAAAAGCATAAGGCAAACCAAAAATGCCAATGATGGGAGAGTTGCCAAAGGGTATAGCCAAATCAAGATGAAACAGGATGGACGACCTTCGTGAAGAGGCGCACTCCGATACCATTGATGTCCAATAGCTTTGATAGTAATGGCTGGATCTACTACTACCTCATCCATTGAGAGACACGAACGCGCGGGTAACGCCCGTTGGCGACGAGTAGACAGACTTGATTTAAACAAAGCAAAATTCAAACAAAATATGCTTGACTTAGAAGAATGAATTATCAAGGTAATTCTTGGAACGCGAAGTCGAGATCCGAGTTTATGCAAAATAGAACAAGTGTTTGAATATGCGATATATGTGAGTGTTATCTAAGTGACTCGGAACGAGTGTGTAGAAAGGCATGTAAGAATATGCTTTACGAGTCGGTCGACGACGAGATGAAAAGCGAATGCAATAGATTCCGTGACACTCGAAAAGATGCTATATCACTCGGAAAAGTTTCTAAGGCACATAGAATGACTTGAAATCAAAACCTTATGAGAGCTGAAGCCATATACCTGATTCTTGAACTCGGAATGATGTAAATGTAAAGTCCGAGTCTTCATATCCTTTTCATTTGACCCATGCAAATTACTGATATTATGTTTAGTCTATTTTCTTGATTATTATGATATGTTAAGGGGAGAATAGTATCCTGTTTTGGGGGAGATATTTTTGGTATCTTAAACCAACTACTAAATTTATACCTTTCGTCAAAAAGAGGGAGATTGTTAGTTAGATGATAAATCGATCGAGTCAAACACGTTCATTTATTAGTTTATCCGACCAGGTTAAGTTTTAGTAAGTTTTGTACTCAAGACATATATTCGGTAGTTAGTCTGTATTCCATAATTATACCTTATATTCTTCATGCATCAGATTTTATTCTTGGATATCATTTCCTTATTTGGCATTATATTATATTATTGAATTAAGGAAATATTCTCTCCGAATATAATCCCTAAAATCTCGGATATATTGCATCATATTATGGTATGATTTTATTGCATGAAATCTCACTCTTTCCGCAAATTTTATTTTCTTAGTTTTGAAAAGGATATCGGTCACATCATGCCCTTACTCGTTACAAGTATAAGAAAAATGCAACCACATAAATTAAGCAATGATTGAAGGTTGCTAAGGCGGGATAAACGTTCAAAGATACATGAGCAAATCAAGAGATAATTCAAACTTGGAAAGAGTCAAGATTCTAACCAGCGATCGAGATCCTGCCAAGATCAAGCTACCAAGTTGTAGACACCAAATTTTGACTCTTATATATTTAAGATTTTATTACTAACATTAATCTTTTTTTAGTAAAAAATAAAAAATATAAAAAATAACATATAAAAATAACAATCAAATTGTGATAAAAAAAAGCCCAAAAGGCCCAAGATAAGAAGAAAACCTAAAAGCCAAAAGAGTATAACAAAACAAAAAAAAAGGGAAAAAACAAAAAAATAAAAAAATTTTAGGGGGCATGACAGCAGCTGCCAACTACACCCCGACCCAAAATAAAATAAAATAAAATAAAATATAATTAATTTTGTCCTTTTTTTATCCAACCTTTTTTTTGTCATTTTTTACTACTCTACTATAGTTGTCCTTTTTTACTACTCCACTATGGTTTATGCTCCCCTCCTCATACTCCTCCTTTTTGTCTCTTCTATATAAATTTTGATATTTTATTTTATTTAAATTTTTACCATTCAATTATTATTTTTAGGGTTTGGATGATCCCTCATACTTCTTCTATAAATACCTCCTCTCATCACTTCTTGAGGGGCTTGGTTTTTTTGAAAAAATCTCTATCTTCTTCAAAATTCTCTCTCCCTTTTTTAATCTTCTAAGGAGTGACTTGATTAACTAAAACTTAACTCCATTGGGAGTTGATTAAGTTTAAGTTAATCTTTCTTTTTTTTTAATCTTGAACAAACCAAGCTTTCTTTCAACTTAGTCAAAATATCTTCTTCATCTCAAGAAACAAAAGGGTAATTTTTCTTATTACCACTACGTTTAATGAGATTACATTTTCTTTCTCTCTACTCTTATCTTTCTTTATTTCATGATGATCAAGCATGCACACACATGACATTTTCTTCTTTCATAGTTTCTTTATTTTCTTTTGCCTACCCATTTATTTGTTTATTCTTGTTATTTTTTTAACCACTAACTTCTCCATTATTATTATTATTGTTTATTTAATTTCATTTATTAACATTATTACCACTAACTTTATCATTATTATTGTTATTTTTTTAGTACTACTAACCTTAACATTATTATTATTGTTACTAACTTTATCATTATCATTGCTATTGTTACTAACTTTATTGTTTGTTTATATTAATTTTGTTTATTATTTTTATTAACACTTAACCCTAACATTATTGCTATTATCGTTACTATTATCATTTTTTTACTATTATGATTATCTATTGCTACTAACGTTTTGGTGTTTTCTTGTCTCTTTTTGGGCTAGGCCGGTTCCAGGTTGATTTCGGCCCCGGATTTTACCGTTCGTCCCTTTAGGGCTGCACGGTCGTTCCCCTATTTGGGTGGAACATTAGTTTCCCTTTTTCAGGAGTGAGCGATGAGATCCGAGAGTTGATTGCAAAATTGGGTGTTATTTTCTTTCTCATCTTCCTCAATTTTATTTTCTCTCGTAATACTTGAAAAATGAAAAAAAATGGGCTAAGTCATGATTGAACATGAAGAATAATAACTTGGAGTAAAGTGGTCTAAAGCTGGAAGGTTGTATGTATTTCTAGGGCACTTCGAGTGGAATAATTTCGATTCCAAAATTTTTTTATTTTTATGTCATTCAATGGAGTAATGAAAGAGCTTTCCAGCAAGTAGTCACTCACCCAAATCCAAGTCCCGAGCTATTTACACCATATTTTTTCCGGTAGAAGGTCTAATCAATGTGAAAAAACATCACCATCATCTGTTTTCTAATTTTTCATAATCTAAACGATTTTTTCTAGAAAAATGTCCTTCATAAGAAATAAAATAAACTTTCTGATCTTTCTAAGTTGGTAAATTTTATCTCCTAACTCCTTATAGTTTCAGAGATATGATTTATTAAAGTCGGCATTACAAAGCTGTAATTTCTGCGGTGCCCGGATCGGAACATATATATTGAAAAATCTGTTAAAATATCTTAAACTACTTTAAAAATCCCTAAGAGATTAAAAAACCAATTACACAAGTTACTTGTTCATTGAAAATTTAAGGGCATTAGTGTAAATATTGTAAAATAGTTGGTTATTACTTTTCGATTACTTTTTCTCTTTCTTCCCCGTTTCATCTTACCTTTTCTTTCATTACGCCTCTGCCTTGCAGAACTCTCCCTCTTTCTCTCTCCATCTCTGTTCTCCATCTCTGTATGTATAATTCAATGGAACTCACAAATTAAATGAGTTTTGTCTACCCATTCTTGTGTTACCACTCTTGAATTTTTTCATCGTCAATCTCCCACTTCTTCGTTTCTATTCCTCTAATTATAATTTGTTGTTATGGTTTGAAGCTGACTGGGTTTTCTTGAATACTCTCAGGTTCATTGGCTATCGAGATCATGATTGAAGTGATTCTAGATTTTACATGTGTTGTTCATTATCGGGTTTTTCCTTTAATTCTTATGTCTTTTAAGTGTTAGATTCTTCTCTAATTCTACTTCTTTCCTTCGTATTTGCCTTTACTTTGCAATTATAACTCTGGAATGGTTAGTCAATTACTTGTTGTGAAATTAGGGATGCAAGTAGTTACTATCTCCGTAGTGCATTTGTAATTGGGCCATAATGTCTTTGTGCATTTGCCCTCTTCTTGCTCTTCTTCCCCCTCTTGATCGGTCTTCCTTGCCCATGATTTTTATGACAAGTCTACCTAGATGGTTGCAATACCATCGCCTTCATCTCTTTATGTAAAGTAGAGGTCCGACAAAGATGGATAGACCAACAGGAAACCCCACTTAAGTACCCTTCAAAATCCACTCCACTTCGCTCTTTGAACTCCATTCCGATTCATCCGGGTATGCTTGGTGTTATTGATTCGGAACATTTATATGTGTCAATGGTGGGCCGTCTAATTATGGGTTGCCTTGGTATGAAGAGGCATTGAATGACTGAAGTTGTGCTCCTGTTGGGATCGAGTCTCGTGAACTTGTTGAAAGACATGTTCAAGTATTCAAGAAAATTCAACTTTGTAAGTCTGTTGAGGAATCTCCCGCCAAGCATGTTAAATGAGAGGTTCAAAGATTCAAGCTGGCTCATGTTCCCAAATGACGACGTAATATGACACTGATAGAGAATTGATAGAAAGGTTAAGAGTGATAAGACCATTCAAGTTTCCCAACTCTCTTGGTATCTGCCCATTGAAAACATTGTTTGACAAATTTATAATGGTGAAGGCTTTAAGGACTTTTTTCATTTTGTCATCATTGCCTTTGAAAGTGAGAACCAATGTTACTTGGTAGCCATGCCCGGTTAAATATTCTAATTGCAACTCCTTTTCACCGAAATCATCGACCCCACTTAGGGATAAATTATGTTGTGAGCTCACCACCGATGTTATTGGAAGCGAGGTCCAATATTTGAATCAATGGCCATTTGAGTCTTTCCCTAGGCGGGAACAATTCCACCAAATTTATTGGACTTTAAAATCGAGAACTTGCAAGTTAGAGAAGTTGTTGAGCTGACAAGGGAAGGTATCATTTAGTTCGTTATACCTAAGATCTAAAAGCTGTTAGTTGGTCGGAGATTTTGGAGCCTGTCCTTGCAAAAATTCTCACACAACTCGAGAATTTCTAATATGCAACCTTCTCAAAATTTATCGGGGATAGTACCACTTATACGGTTAGCCCTTAAGTCCAGCAGAGCAAGATTTTGAGACTTTGCAATTAGGCATTCAAGAATGGTCTCTTTTAGATGGTTATCATCAAGTGTCAAATAAATAAATTGGTTTAGTTGGCAAAGAGCATCGGGGATCCTCCCAACCAAATTGTTAGATGATGCGTTAAGATATTCAAGTGAAGACATAATCTCAAGTGAAGGGGGTATTTCTCCTATTAGACTATTATTATAGATTGAAAGACATTTAAGATTTGAGAAGGGGTCAATGAACTTCCACATAATAGCATAGTCACCATAGAAACTGATTTTCTCGACGGTTTACAAATAACGACCAAACCCAAGAGAAATTGGAGTTGACACATAGAATTAATTAGTCGTATGTCATTTTCTTGATTTAAAAAATTACTAAGAGAAAATTGAGCATTTTTATGAAAGAACTACAAAAATAGTATCTACACAAATTCCTAATTTAAAATAATCATTCCTTTTCCATACCTTTGTTGGATTCTTTCATTTGTGTGTTCATCAACTTTTTAAATTTTTTGGGTTTTTCTTTGTGGAGAAATTCCATTCTTTGGGCCTTTACTTTTAGTGGAGAAGTTGATGAAGGACACATGAATGTATCTTCTTATTTATAATGATTAATTTGCATCACTTGCTCACTTGCTCAAGTTATATGCTTGGGTGCACGATAACAGAGGGTCATCTCTAAATCATTTTGCTTTCATCTATTTTTTGGGGGAATGGAGTTTGCTTTCATCTTACTACCACTTGGTTGTCCTATTGTCTGTCGATAAGGAAATTAATTTGTAAAGATTAATGGCAGTGCTTGGGAGGTCAAAGTTCTTTTGCCTTAACGAGTACATTAAATAAAGGCAACGTTACATGTGTATTTAGAAAACCGGGGCTTTTTATGATATTAATTGGCAACAGGAACTTTTGGTGTTAGACGTATGTTGAGAGCGACAAGAATTCATTGTATATTGCTCCTCAATTGGTGTATAAGAATTCATTCTATATTGCTCCTCAATTGGTGTATTGGTGGGAATTACAAACATTTTGTCAAATTATTAATAGAGGCACTCGATTTTTCTTTTCTACATCGGCTTTTTTATGTCTTTGGGCATTTGCGGTGTTGATTATACCATGATTTACAAGTGTGATTTAGAATGATATGTGCTTTTTTTGTAGTTGTCCCCCCTAAAGTGAATTTGATATGCTAAGGTATGATTATAAGTTGTGGTTATTCAACAGTTGCAACTAAGTATATTTGCATCTAAGTATATTTGCCCAATTTTTGTTTGTTGTATTTTGAACTGTTTGTTTATTATATAGGATTGATAAATATTTGTCCAATTGTTGTTTGTTGTGCCTTGAACTGTTTGTTTGTTATATAGGATTGATGAGTCCGATTAGCAAATTTGTTGGCGAGCTCACTGAAAGACCTGGACCCTACACTATTAAGGTTAAGGTTGTTGAAAAATGGAGGCCTACAGTTTCACCTAAAAAAAAACCAAATTCCAAAAATTTGTGTTTCAAGATGATAAGGTGATAAGCTTATGTATTGAATTGTTGTATTAATTTTCATGTTTAATTAGTGTTTACTTAAAAAATTTTAAATTATCTAATTGTAGGGGGATGAGATACAAGGCACTCGTATTTGGTGATGATGCTCGACCATTATGACAATGCACTTCATCAACACAAAGAGTATGAAATTTCAAATGCACCTCTAAAGCTTGTCAAAGAAAATTTACGCGAGTAGGGCAAATGAGGTTGAGATGTATTTTAACACAAATACAGTTATTTGCCCTTTATTCCATTCAAATATTAATGATAATATACCCGAGTTTCGTGACCTATCATCGATTGATCCTGTACCAAGGGTCAAAGGAATTTTACGGTAATAGTTATTCTTAATTTTGTTGAAATAATCATTTTGGTGTTTATGGATGCAATATTGGAGTGTCAAATTTATTTGTACTAATCTTTCATAATTTGGAGTGTTCTTTTATACGTCCTTGTAGTTGTTCTTTTGGTTGCTCCTACAAAACACATCGAAACAAGGAGGTGCAAGAGAGGTTGATGTGCGTGAGATAGTTGTTATTGACCAAAGGTATGTATATGACATCAAGCTCTATACATTGATGCAATCGGTTATCATTTATTTCCTACATAGTTTTAAGGGTTTGTTTAAAGTTTAAACCTTATTATTTTTTTCCTATGTAGTGTTCACCACCCTTTGACAATTTCTGCTTGGGGTGATCTTGCATCAAAAGAATGTGAGCAACTTAATGATGTTGTGAAGTCGTATCCTATTGTTGGCTTCACTTCTTTACAAGGATCAAGATATGGAGGTTTCATTGTACCTACTTTAGTTAATTATTATGTGTGTTTGTTTATATGTTAATGAAGAATACTATTGTAACTTATGTTGTGTTTCCCGGGTTTTTCTTTGTCAACAACAATGTCGACTCACATTTTATTTAATGTTGTGGGAGAAAAGGCTTTGTCGTTAATTTCATGGTTAGTGTTATTATAGCATTCTTATTATAGTATGTTTTATATCATTTCGGCTAACAATGTTTTTTTTTTTTTTTACTTTGTGAAGGGCGAAACCTCATCTTCCTATCCCGAAAGATTTGACATGTAAAGTTCAGTCGTGCACTTACCAAAAGCACAACCCATGCTTATGTCTATTGCTTGCCTTGAATAACAAGCAGGTTTAATATTTCTTTCTTGCCCAATATTTCTTTCTTGCTCTTGTTTATTTCCTTCCTTGCTACTTTGTGATAGCATTATATAGCATGATATAATTGTAAGTGCATCCGCTAATAAACATTAATATCACATGCAGGTTTATGATACGTTACCTAATGAGAAGATATGGTTATCTAGGCATATTGTGCACTTAGAAAAAAACATGATCAAAATGTATTTTGGGTGTGATCGATGTGGGAAGAAATGTGATGTAGATAAAGGGAACTCTTTTGCATGCACTAATGCATATTGCAGTCAAAAAGCAAGTGTATCAATACCAAGGTTAAGTGTGTACTACTATAAATGCTTTGTTCGTTTTGGTCTTCTAATAAGCACAACCATGTTTGCACTTTTCTTTAAAAAATTTTAATGAAATGCTTCTTCATTCCAGGATGACTCTAAACTTCATCTTGACAAATGATACAAATTTATTTAAACTCACTGCATTTACCACGAAGCCCGTGAAAATCTTAAATGCAAATGTCGAAGACTTACATAATATGTCAAATGAGGTACAATTGTTTCATTTAATGTCTTTTGCATTAAATCTACTTTTATGAAACTCCTTTTTAATCATCATATCGTATTTAGATACAAATCTATAGTATATAAATTTACATTTTAACCTAGGTCATGGGCTCTTAAATTACTTTAATTTCTCACATTTGAAGAGAATGGGTTGGTTATAGATATTATATTTTAGCAAGGGTCAAGATTGATTCATGTTTCCGTTCTATTATAAACTGTCAACAAGTGCATAATATTCATTAATGTGGTGTAGGATTTTGAGAAATTCATGACCAAAGCTGGTGAGGAGCTTCTAAAATTTATATCCAAGTTGTGTCTTCTTTTTCCCTTGCACATA
Organism: Talinum fruticosum; assembly: GCA_021018815.1. Classification (NCBI taxonomy): domain Eukaryota; kingdom Viridiplantae; phylum Streptophyta; class Magnoliopsida; order Caryophyllales; family Talinaceae; genus Talinum; species Talinum fruticosum. Next base: position 104,914 of record JAITYX010000073.1, on the reverse strand, counting down.
GCAAGATATTGAAGTGGTTGCTTGAATTGTGTTTCCTTTGAATCACCAGAAGTGTATTAGCTTCCAGTTGATTTTAGTACTCTATCAAAATACTATGGCTTCTAGCATTGTGTTTTATGCATTCTATTAGTTTTAAAGTCATTTGGATTCGGATTAATATCATTGAATCTTTAAGCTATGTATGCAATTTGGAATTTAGTTCCTTTGGACATATGATATTTTCGAAGGGTTTACTTTTGACTCAAAAGATGTATGTTAACTGTTAATGTAACCACGTATCTCATTTAAATTTACTTACTTTTTGAAAGTTTTACAATTAGAGATGTAGGTTAGCTATTAATATTAGTTTTCATAATCTCTCTCTAAAAATAATTTTTTTAGTACATCTAATTTAATTTTCAAAGTTATTTACAGGTTTAGAAATTTTAAATTTAAAAATAAGTAAATTTATATCTATCAATGATAACCAATTCAACAAGAAATAAAAAAAAATTACTTTTATATTGTTCTCTAAATTGATCATAAAGGCTTATTTCATAAAGGCTTGAAAATTCACTTTTATGTTCTGCTATGATGGTTAAGGAAGCACCAGCCAGTCGTGGAACAGAGGTGTTCAAAACCCACCTTATCAAAATATGATAGCTCAATTATTTCATACAAGTGGGAATCAGATTATACAAAACAAAACAATATTCACATCCTAAATAAGCTTGTACTTCATCTGCTTGCCAAGATCAGATTTAAATATTATCGAGTCGGTGAGAATAGATTTAAATATAGTTCCTAAAGAAGGGAATGAGACCAACTTGATTTGATGCTACTTCTTTTTCTAATTATTGGTTTAGAAGCACATGTAAGGGCCCTAATGCTTAAACCGTGCTGCCCCTAGGTAAGGACAATCAAAGTAGAGATTTCTCATTCGTACTTAAGTGCCTCCATGCTACCATCTCCCTCAAAAATAAGGGTGCGGGGATAGGGAGGGAAGAAGGCTAAAGGAAAAACAAGCCACATCCATTTTATGTCTGAGCCAAGAACATAAATAAGCTTGCACTTCAAAACAAGTATATATATCAAATTCTAACCTCCCTCACCTCCCCCCAACCAAATCCAAAAAAAAGGAAAAAAGCAGAATTTTTAAATTTAAAAAGAACTAAATTTATAACTATCAATGGTAACCTATTCAACAATAAAGAAAAAAATATTATTTTTATATTGTTCTCTAATTTTTTAAGGTATTTTTAAGCGGTTGGTGCATAATTATACAAAGTTTGGTGTATAATTATACAAAGTTAGGTTATACTTGCTTTACTCTGTGGAACAATAAATATCCTACTGATTGCATCTCCATCTTATACTCAAAGATCAACTTTCGTAAAAGAATGAAATGAAGTGGCGTTGGCTTAGCTTAGCATGGCAATAAATATCCTACTGCTTTCAAGAATGTTGAGAAATCCTTAAGTGTCGACTCCTGATGTACTCATCATTGAAATTTACAATCTCACATATCACATATTTCACTTGAATCACATGCATCAATTGTAATATCTCACATTTACAAAATTCACTTCAAACTTCTTCTATTTGAGAATTTTTCTTAAGTGTATTTTGTTGGTTGTCCTCTACAAATTTACTTAACACTAAAACCTCACTATCCTATTTAATGCTTATGTGTCTCTGAAAATAAGCTACATACATACTTCTTTGAATATGATGTATTTTGCCCTTATATCCGACTAATTCCATGATTCCTTATGTGAAGTTCTATTAATTATAATTTAAAAATTTTAACCTTAAAAATCTAAAAATAGCTATTAATTATAATTTAAAAAATTTTAACTTTAAAAATCTAAAAAGGGCTCACAATTTGAACTAACTGAAAGTGGATATGATCAATTACCGAGCCTCATAATAGTTTTTTTTTTTCCAAATAGTAACCGTAATTATCCACACAAATAGGATGGAAACTAACATGTCTTATCCTTTAAGGGGAGGAAACTAACGTGTCTTATCCTTTGAGAGGAGGAAACTACCAAGGCTTATCCCGAGTTCAATTAGTTATAATTTTTGATATAAATAATAAGAATTAAATGTCTGAATTTTCTATATAAACCCAACCCTTTTATGAGTTGAGTATTTTCCAAATAGTTCTTATGAAATTAAATAATGGACTTCAGAGGAGAATTCAAACGGTATTATATTCACAATGAGATTTGTATGTTTGAATTTTTTTCTTTATGGTTTATGAATTTATTAATTTTAGTGCATCTTTTCATTTGTTTCTAGATGTTGCAAACACTTTGAAGTTGAAAAGGTAATAAACTCTATTACAGTATGTTACTTAAAGCAAATCATCTTATCAAAAATGTTTCTTTACAATACAAAAACTTTTTCTTTTTGAAAATATATTAACTATAATTCGACATGATAATGTATTTTGGCATAATAATATATTCGGCATGCAAAATCAACTCTTCTATATGTTCTATCTTATTGACTTCAATTATATTTTTTTACCTATAATAATTTATTATACACCTCAATTCCATCACTTTCATTGCAATACAAATATTTATGTAACTGTTAAGTCTAAAATTATGATTTGACATTATTAGTTTCAATTTTTTAATTCAAATATTTGATAATGCAATATTTAACAAATGCATTAAATTAACAATAACTCTTTATCAAGAATATGGATTCATCTCGGGCTCGTGTTTAAAGTTTGTTTCAAGTCACTTTTACTTAAAATCACCAAGAGCCTCAATCAACCCTCACCCGTTTATAATAGGCGTGGACATTCTCAAAACACTTACTATGTACAAATCGGAAAAGTTTTGTCTCGAAAACCTTACTATTTTAAAGGAGTTGAATCAAACTTAGCATTGGAGTCGATACAAGCAGCTGCCCTGAAAGCAATACATTTTTATCAAAAAATTCAACTTAAACATCGGGGACATAAATTATGATCAAGCCAACAGGTACATACGAGTGTGCACATTTCTACAAGGATCGAGTTCATGAGTTACAATAAACTCTTGGTAAACCTCTAGCAACTTCACAAACTCGGCCAACTTGTAGGACACCAAAAAGGACATACATATGGACTATCTTGACTTCTTGCAAAGCACCACATGTAGGTTGGGTGTCCCAATGGGGAACATTGAGATGATGTCGGTAACACCGAACACGTTCCAAGCATGTATTAGAAACCCTAACTATGATCACCCTGAAAGTTCAAACTATATTTTAGGTGATTATTGTGACAAGTACTTATGAAACTATACGAGAATGTGGCCAGAAAACCTCTTATACAACTTCAATCGAATTACAAGTTCACCGTACGTGATGTAAACTTCAACAAGATGTTGTATGCCTGGGCTTAATGCTCAAAGTTCCAGATGAAATACATGTCCTTGCAGAAGAAGAAGGTTGCTGAAAATACTAAAAATGAAGACGCGAATTCATCTCGTTAATTTGATGCCTAAGAAAAGAAAGTTCATCGAGAGATCACCTTGTTCAATATGCAAATGATGACTACCCAAATTCCTACATCACATGTATGGTTTAATTTAGCTAATATATGTACTTATGCATAGTGTGTACTTCTGTTTATATTAGAAATAACATTTGCATAATTAATTAAGTATTGTTTGTGTTAATGTAACTTTCAATTTATTTATAATAAATTTGTCTCAAATGTTTTGATTGTCTTTCAATGTAAAGTTTCATAGTAAAATTTGTAGTCCTTTTTTGTATTGTACTTAACAATCTATACCAACATCATTAATTCACTTTATAAGTTCGCAAAAATTTGTTTAAAAATCTTTTATATGACAACTATTGTTTAACTTTAATGTAAAATCTCAAATGTTTGTATTGCAGACAAAGCTACTTGCTGAATGATGGAAGACAAAGAAAACCCACATTCCAAAAAAAATAAAAGACAACGGAAGAATACTATTGAGACAATAGGAAAATACCCATCATGTGATTGCAATGTTCAACTTACTAAAGGTTAGTTCTCCTACAACCTGGTCAATAATTCTATAATATTTATAATAAATTTTTTGGTCAATAATTTTATAATATTTATAATAAATTATTTGGTCAATAATTCTATAATATTTATAATAAATTATTTGGTCAATAATTCTATATTATTTATAATAATTTTTATCTTTATTTTGGTTTTTTCTAAGCCTATACTTCTTTTCAATTTCTAATAATACTATAAACCAAAGCCTCACAAATTCGAACAATGCTTCAACGATCATACATTCCTGTTACATACGTAAATTGAAGCACAACCTAAGAGAAAAAGAGGGCATCGTAAAAGTCGGGCACAACAACTTGCTGAGAGCAACCTGGGTACAAGTGAATCTTATTTAAACTTAGACAAGCAAGCACTATGGTACACAAACTTATAATTCCGTATTATCAAGTATGACCATTACTAACAATAATATTGATACTTCGAAAGTATTTAAATACCAACAAACAGAAGACATCTAAAGAAACAACTTTAGTTATCTTGTATTTTGGGGTCCTAAAGACCACATACCACATTCACAACCCATATAAAGTAAAGACATGGACATATACAAGTATACTTCTAGAGGTTAGTCAAACAAAGTGCACAATTTATACAATAATAGGACACCTCCGTACAATGAACCGGCTTGAACCGACCATCTTGCATACTCTCTCCGAGTCCAGAGCTTATCAGCCTTAACATTTTCAGTTATGATCTACATACTTTAACCACATTCACAATATCAATGCTCATAACTCAATTCAAGGTTTCGAGCAAATGGAAAAGAAATTCATTAGCTACACCATAGTTCGTTTATCACAAAAAAAGACATACATTAAATTGAATTAATTATTTAAATCCTTAATTAACATCCTTTATGTATTGTTCAGCTAACAATGCTTCGATGTTCAAACAAGACATAAACGGCAAGAAAGAAAAAAAGGTGATTAGTTAATTTTGATTAAATTGTCAACAAATATGTTTTAGTCCTTCTGTTTCTATCTTTTAAACCTCGTAATTTCAATAAATAATTTATCCTTACATTACATACATTATGTATTCTCTAGCTATCTAGCAATTAATGCTTCTAAGTTCTTACCACACGTAAACAATAAGACAAGTAAAAAACTTAATTACTTTAGGTTATATGATATTTAAATCTATAACGCAACTTCATTAATCTACAACTCCTTTAAACTATTTTATATACAGGAGTTCCAATTGCCACAAGATTGCACTCAATTCCGGACGAGTGCATCTAAGTTGTCGAGTGTGCCCCCGTCAATATTGCAATGTTACACTATTTCAATATGAACCACCTTCATTTTGTTGTCAAAAGGGGATATCAAACTTACACAAAATTAAATGCCATGCGAAATGGTCCGCTTATTAACTGCGAATGATGAAGATGCAATCTACTTTTGGAAATATGTGAGGATGTATAACAACTTATTTGCATTCAGCTCCCTAGGTGGTAATTACAAAGGCAACGATTGTCAAAGGAATCTATGTTTTTCAACTCCAAGGACAATTGTACCATTATGTCCCAGATTTGACACCCAAAAATGGTGGACCACAAAAGTATCTACAGTTATACTTCTATGATGCAGAAAATAAAGTTGAAAACCGAGCAAGAGTATATCAAGAACCGAGGGCGGATATTGTGGCCAAGTTGATACACATTATTGAGGAAAATCCATATACAAATTTTTCGGATCACTCCAATCTTTCGTAGTAGAAGATACCACCCAAATTTTCATTAATAAAGATGTTGTGCTTGATCAAAGAACATTCAATGCTCCATCTTCTAATGAAGTTGCACGTATATGGGTGGATGGAACACCAACAACAAGCAAAGAAGGTCCACATATCCTTGTATATGGCAAGTCAAAAAACCTCATCGAATAAAACATTACTCGTGGGTGTTATGATCCCCTCCAATAACCACTTATCTTTCCATTGGGAGATTGTGGTTGGCACTCAAGATTGCAAAGAATCAAGAATAACATCAGGCATATCCAAACTTCAAGAGGTAAAGAAAGTACATATTATGCTCATGAGCAGCTCCTACTAAGACCTCATTCTCCAGGTGATTAACTATTAACATCTTTTAATACAATTTTACAATTTTCACACCTTCAATTAAATTAAAGTTGTGATATCAACTACACAGTTTGTTAAGTTTGATATTTATTAAATTTATTTCATACCTATCACTTATAACAAATATTTATCCTAATAAAGAATTGCTATATTTCATATTAAATCATACAAGGTTCGAAGCATGTAGAGAAAAAGAGTGTCATGTCGCCAATATTATGCTTACAAGCTGCGAGATAAGGTCGAAGACTACAAATACTTACTTAGAATGGATCGTTTATTCCAACATTACATAATTGACATGTACATAAAATTGGAGAATACAAGATTGGACTTTCTAAGGGAAAATCAAAAGGCAATTAGGGCGAGCTCTATCAAGGTATTCCGGACAAGTATAAACCAAGGAGAAACATCCGGGGAAAATGTTGGTCATCATATAATACTTCCCCTACTTTTGTAGGGGCCCTCGTGACATGAAGCGACGTTTTTAAATGCCTTAGCTTTGGTGCAAAAATATGGGAACTTGATTTGTTTCTTACAATGACATGCAATCCAAATTGGCCCGAAATCAAAGAGCAATTAGCACATGGGGAAAAAGCGAGAAAATAGGCCAGATTTGGTGACAAGAATCTTTCGAGCAAAGCTTGTGCATTTATCCAAACTATTGATGGAAAAGAAAATCTTTGGTAAAGTTGTTGCAAAAATACAAGTTGTGGAATTCCAAAAAGAGGTCTTCCATATGCCCATATACTTCTCATTTTGAACCAAGAATACAAAATTAAAGACACGAGTCGGTTTGACAAATTTGTATGTGCTGAAATTCCAAATGCAGAACATACCCATCTCCGGTCTGCAGCGATAAATCATATGATGCATGGACCTTGTGGACCAAATTTCCCAAACCGTGCTTGCATGCAAAAAATAGGCCGACAAATATGTCTGTAAATCTTCATATCCAAAGGACTTTATCCAAGAAACAACCACTAGCGAGACATCATATCCAACTTACGGAAGACGTGATACTAAGGAAAAAGTGCATGTAAGTGGCATAGATATGGATAGATGGGTCATACCATATAACCCATTCCTTCTTGCTACATTTGATTGCCACTTAAATGTTGAGATTTGCTCCACAATAAAGGCTGTCAAGTATTTATACAAATATTTGTACAAAGGAAATGATAAGATTTCCTTCAAGGTTTCATCTAATAAGGATAATTAAGACAACGATGAAATTCAGAATTATCAATCTGCAAGATGGATTTCCCCACCTGAAGCTGCATGGAGAATATTTGGATTTGATCTTTTGATATGTATCCAAGCTGTCGTGCCTCTGCCTATACACTTGCCACGGATGCAATCAATCCAATTCAATGATGGTGAAGGTTTGAAAAATGTCATATCGGATTAACATCGAACTAAGACAATGTTGCTGCAACTTTTTGCAATCAACACACAAAGTACACATGGTCCTAAATATTTATACTCGAGTTTCCAGAACATTTTGTTTGGCACGAGAAAGAAAGGGAGTGGAAACCTAGACAAAGAGGCATTGTTGTGGGAAGAATTGCCTTTGTGGCACCATCAAAAGGTGAAAGATTTTACTTACGCCTCTTATTAGCAAATATACATGGGCCAAAATCATTTGAAGACTTGCTCACAATTAATGGCTATAAATGCTCTTCATTCCAAGAGGCAGTAATGAAGTGTGGAATTCTTGAAGAAGACAACTCTACTGAGCAATGTCTACTAGAAAGTGTGTGCGTTCAAATGCCAAGTGCTTTGCGGAAACTATTTGTTGTGCTACTTATCTTTTGTGAACCTGCAAATCCAAGAAATTTGTGGACCAAATATTATGCTCACCTATCTCGAAGACTTGAATCATAAAGAGCCAAGAAATCCGGAATTTGTTCACGAGCAAACTGTCATGGACATCCAAAAATCATTAGAAAGTATGGGTAAGTCATTATCTAATTTTGGACTAAGTGACCTCCTTGTCAATCAAGAGCATGCCTTGCATTCAACAAAAGATATAATAGATGCACTTACAGCAGACATTCCAGCTGAATACATTAATGCTCACAAGATGCTTAATCAAGAGCAACGAGTCGCTTACAAAGAGATAATGTCTCATGTTAAAACCAACAAGTCAGGTGCATTCTTCCTAGATGGTCCAGGAGGCTCGGGAAAAACTTTTCTATATTGTGCTTTATATGCCAAAATTTGCCAACTAGGAAAAATTGTGTTGCCAACGACCACATCGGGTATAGCGACTTCAAATATTCCTACCGGAAGAACTTCACATTCTAGGTTTAAAATTCCTGTTAATGAAGAAGCGACAGGCATGTGTAATATTGGAAAATAGACAAGCCTTGCTCAATTGATTAACAAAGCATCTTTGCTTATATGGGATAAAGCATCAATGGCCCACAAACAAAACATTGAAGCTGTGCCTGTTTGGTAAGCTCACCTTTGTGGAAGCCTTGCTCAAAGGAAGTTTTTGGAGGTAAAGTGATTGTTTTGGGGGAGATTTCAGACGGGTTCCGCTCTGTTGTACGTAAGAAAGCCTTATGGGAAGCTGTAGAAGCCAGTTTGGTAAGCTCACCTTTGTGGTGCCATATTAAAAAAATCAAATTAATTGAAAATGTTTGTGCTAGAGAAGATCCCGAATTTTCGGATTTCCTCCTTCGTTTAGGAAGTGGAAATTTACAACGTCACACAAGCAGTTTTATCAAATTACCAGAAAGATTACTACCTTGTATTCATACAACGGACTCAAGCACTAACAAATTTAATCGAGGAAGCACTACCAGAACTAAAGAGCAACAAAATTTATCCGGACATATTTTCCAAACGAGCCATTTTAGCTCCTCTAAATAAAGAAGTTGATGCAATCAATAGTAAAATCATTGAAAACTTCCCGGGGACAGTGTGATTTATAAAAGTTTTGACTCAATTTGGGACAACCAAACAACTTATCCTCTTGAATTTCTAAATTCTTTGTCATCTTTTGGATCGAGCCCGCACAAGCTCATACTGAAGAAAGATTGCCCTGTCATTCTACTTCGCAATTTAGATCCATCCAATGGGTTGTGTAATGGAACAAGGCTAATCTGCAAAGGCTTCTCTCCTAACATGATCCAATGTGAAATTGCAACGAGTTATCATAAAGGAACACTTGTTCTACTACCAAGGATAACTTTAAGACCATCAAAATCTTCTAGATACCTAGTTGACTTTCGGAGAAAACAATTTCCAATCAAATTGAGTTTTGCAATGACAATTAACAAGTCTCAAGGTCAAACATTGCAGTAAGTTGCCATCTATCTCAACCAACCATGTTTTTCACACGGACAATTGTATGTTGCAATGTCAAGAGCACGAAAAGCTAGCCAATTCAAAATTTTTTATGATATCGAAGACAACGTAATCGAAGATGCCACATTAGTTCAAAATATTGTTGCCTTCGAAGTTCTCATACGGGCAAATGTACAATCCATTGATGATTAATATACACCTACACAGGTATTTCCACTCAATTTTGGTATTTACATTACTAATCATAATTTATCTTTCTTTCTGCTGCAAACTTTTTCTAGAAAATTAATTTCTTACTTGTTTCAATTTTTCATGTCAACTTCATGTTTAGTAACTATTTCTATTGTTAACTTGTTGTATCAATAGAGAGTGATGACAAATGGAGGGCATATGTTCAATGGAAAACACGAGATATGGAGTTCATTCTTACAAGGGGAAGAGGGATTGTTCCTGTTCAATAAAATTTGTTGCCTTTTTAATAAGTAGGACTTATATATAAATATCGTATCACGAGTGTGCTAAAGTTAGTGATTCAAAATACTAATTTACTTGGACTTTTATGGTAATCAACAACTTTATTTCAAAGCGTATAGTTTTGTTAAGATTTAGTCTAACAAGGTACTGATAAGTATGAACATGGTTTGAGTATGCCAAGCAAGTTAGGTCACCATCTAACAAGCGCCTCTTCAAAATTTATAACGAAAAAATTTCGAGTTCAAACTTGGGTAGGCGGGATGGCATGGCAATTGAAGGTTTGCTCGGGAGAGTCCGAGTCACCCTAGAGGGGGTCAATAGGGTGATAGAAAATTCTTTGTGAAATCAAATTCTTTTGCGCAGAATAGAGAAGAAGATAGATTCTGAGTCTATCAACCGAGTCGAAAAGATTGAACTCGGAAGGCAATAAGACGTAAAGACCAAGAGCAAGAAAGTCGTCCGAGTCCGGAATGAACTCGGAAAGTTAACACTTAGATTTTACGTGGAAACCCTCCTCGGGCAGAAAACCACTGGACCGTGTCAATCCGGACACGAAGTCAAATCCACTATTTTGAGTCCACAAAATACCGTCAATCGATCGAACCCGAGTTGCTCCATTAGACAACTCTATACAAGTTTTCCTAGACTCGAAATTCCCTTATCTCGATCTAGTACTTCCTAACCGAGATAACCCTTACAGCTAGGGACAACTAAGTCGAGTTAACCCTTACAGACTTAGTCAAGGGACCTTACAAAGTATGTAAGAAAGAGTTTGTAATCGAGTACAAGACCTTACAACTCGTAAAGTAATGAATTACGAGTGGGAGTTGTAAGTTGAAGATTGAAAGTAAATACATTAACTTTGAGCAAGTACGTGTATAGACAATATATTCGGCAACCTGCAAGTCTTGTGAAGTGGCTTCTATTTATAGATAATCGAGCGAGTAGCCGTTATCTTCATCTCGCTGACCGAGAGTCTTCTGTGACCGTTGATAAAAGCTTTCGAGTCACTCGTAAAGTATCCGTTGTAATGTGAATGTTGGACAACGGTTTAACTCTCTTGGAAATCCCAAAACCATTGGCAGTGTCTTGATTGATAAAGTGGAAACCACCGTTAAGCTTGGCGTTTCAGCTTTTCCAGATTTGGAAACGCATGCGACTTCCGACACAATCTTCCGGGACTCGGAGCGAGGAAGGTGAAAAGCCATGTCTCGCTGGTGATTTGACATTCTAAGCCGGTTACTTTTGTGGTTTGAAAAAGGTGTATCCTCGATTGAATAACCTACAAAAGTAAATTACCTTCTGGTTCTCAAAGTATAAAATACTTTGGTCCAAGGTTAGACACGAGATAATAAAATAATTATGATAATTAAACAATTGATTAACCGAAGTCGAAACGAAATGGAATTTTCCGAGTCCAATATCCATAATACTCGAATTCCATCCGACTTAGTCTAAGTAATAAAACAAGTTCCATAAAGAATATCGGAGAGAATTAACTTGATATAGACTAATCATGGAATGAGCTAAGAATACTGACTATAACAAAATAGAACGTATATCCACAAGTCAAATTCCGAGTGAGAAACGACATAATGTCTGGTATATTCAAAACGCGATACATCCGAGTGATGCTCGGACTCAAAGCATAGAACCGGTTTTCGAGTCACTTACGGATAAGCGAGAATTATAAGAAGTAGGAACTGTATCACATAAAGAACATACAACTTTACTCAAAGAAGTTTCGTGATACGGAGAATGCCTTGGAATCAAAACTCAATAAGTATGGGATTGTTATACCCGACTCATTTAATGCAACTCGTAAATGCGTTAAGAGATGTCCGAGTCTTCAATCTCCCCTTTTTGATGAAAGGCATTCCAAACTTAAACGAAACTTTGTTAGTGAAAATAATCGACTCCGAGTAGTAGCTCATGAGGAAAGTACACTTAGTATAACGAAGCAAGAAGAATATAGTCGAGCATAAGGTAAAAATGCTTAGTAATGAAATAAAGTAAACTCGAAACATTATAAGCAGAGAAATTATGTAAGAGAAAGCATTACTTCATTAATCTTAACAGAAATTACAAAAGTCAAAAAGGGAAAACTCCCCTAAACAAGACAACAAGTTTTCTGTCTCTATTTCTCCCCTTGCCTTTCAAAGAAAAATAATAACAAAAAGAAGGGAGAAAAGAACAAGTAATACAAATTAGTTGTCCGGACAAACAAAAAAAATTTAGAAAGAGGAAAATTTGGGGACACCGAGGAATCGTGACTCGGTGCATGGCTCCTACGAGGGAGGAGGGGATTTCGAGTGGAGGCGGAGGTGCGCCGGCGCCGATATGATCTTGATGATGTGCTTGAGCGCGGCGAGGGAAGAACCGGGATTATCCTCGGGGGCTCGGCTACCGAGTGGATCGAGGGGTTCTTCCCTTGGGACCTCGGTGGGCTGGAGGGGCTGCTCTGCTCGACCCGCCGGAGTAGCTAGGTCGTCCGACCCACCCAGATCGCTGTCGAGCCGAAGCTGCTGTCGAGCCGAGAACCGCTATTTGAGCTTGTGGAGCGGCTCGACCCTCAGCAGCTTGCCACGGCCTCTTCTTCCCTTTGCCCGGAAGGGCCTCGCCGCAGCCGCGAGTTCCTCAAGCATCTACTCGCTGCATCTGCAGCTCCTTCTTCTTCTTCCTCATCCCCGCTGTTCGAGGAGGTCGGACTCGGGCTCGAAGATGCTTCGCACGCGTCCGAGTCATCATGGTCTCGAGCCGCCTTGGACCGTCTCTCTCCGAGGAGCTCGACCGGCGCCTTCTGCTCCTTTACCAGTTCCCTCATCTCAAGAACTAGAGACTCGTCGCTCTCGGATTTGGGATTGACTAGTCTTTTGGTTGATGGTCGATTTTGGAGAACAGATTTGAAAGCTCCGAGCATGTCTCCGAATTCAAAAGACACGGAGCCGATCTTGTCTATAAAAATAGGAGACAAGAGAGCAGAGAGAGATTTTGAGGCACCGGAGGTGGAGGCACCACCAGGTGTAGAGGAAGAGAGAGAGGGGTTGATTTCGAGTCCGAGGTGGAGAAGGAGGCCTCGCCTCGAGTTGTGAACCCGCACACCGTGGTCGGTTTCCGATATCCGTACCCCTACAGTTCCTTCTTGCCGACCACAACGGCAGCCTCGCACACCGCGTTTGGGTCCGAGGGAGAGGAACTTGGAATTGCTTGAAGACAAGGGTCGAAGAGCACCGAAAGGGAGGGAGGTGTTCTTCTTGGATTGGAGTTGAGCCGGCACAGCGGCCATCCGCTCAATGATGGAGGGAAGAGGTCTACTCGTATCCCTCAAGGATGTCGAAGAGGGCTTTGAGATGCTTGGAGTTGGGGTTCTCCTTGCTGGAATGCTCGTGAGAAAAAGGTTCTCATCGGCAGAAAGCACGAAGGCGAGCTTCGACTTCAACCGAGTCACGTAAAAGTTTTCCTGGACCCAGGGAATTCTTTGGCGTATTTTTCAAAGAAGTCGTCGGCGACTTCAGTGAAAGGAATAGGATTGCTGTTCAAGAAAAGAGAGGAGACCTTGAACAGGCGGTGGAGGAGAGAGGTGTTTAGACGAACGGTAATGTTCCGAACCCTAGAGGTTAGAACATTTTCGGAGTGGGTGAGGTGAGTATAGAACTCATAAACGAGTTCAAGGTAGATGAACTCGCTGAAGCATAGGAAGTTGTATGCTCCGATGGTTTGTATGTTGGACAACCAAGAAAATTTGGTTGTTGGAAAGAATTTGTCGTCCAGCACAAGGTGCTCGGGTGACAATGGGTTTGGAAGGGGTTGAGCTTTCGGCTTATTGGTGCGAGGCTTTTTGGAGGATGAAGAAACCCGGAAGTCGGGATGGTTTCCTCTTTTAGGCATTGTGAGAGAAGGAAGGAAAAGATGAAACTTTTCGAGTAGGAAAGAGAAGGAGATGAAAAGAAAAGTGTAGAAGAAAGAGATGAGAGCAGTCGTAACTTACGAGAGAGAGAGAGCTTCTTCGACGTTTGCGGATGATCGGGGATGACTGTTCACGTAGTAATCTTCCGCGAGAAGTTTCATTTAAGAGAGGTGGAGTTTAGAGTACCAAGATGAAGATGGATAGACGTTATTTATAGAAAATAAGCGCGCCCGTCAACTATCCGTTAAATATAACTCCGTTCTTACTCGGCTTGTCCATCAGTCACCAAAGACCGGTGTGACGGTTCTCTTCAACGGTTGAGATTCCAGTGGTTAGAAATCCACTGGCTAATGTCCGATCGCAGCGCTCGAGAAAGAGAGAAAAAGATTTTGAAAATATGATCCGAAACTCTCCACTGTTCTAGAGATAGTTTTAGAAAATTTGAAGTCCAAGTTTCTCTACGTCCGAGTTTGACTCGTAAAGGTTTCACGACTATTAGCCCAAGTATCACTGAATCAATCGAACTAATCGTTATTGACAAGTGAAAGCACATAGTACGTAATTATGCAACAAGAGTAGCACATAGTTAAGCATTTAACATACCAAGCTCGTTCCGAATAAAACAAAACCGATCTTCACTAAGAGGCTTAGTAAAGATATCAGCTAATTGAAGATTAGTAGGAATGAACTCAAGTTCAATATCACCCTTTTCGAGTGATCGCGTAAGAAGTGATACCCGACCTCGATATGCTTTGTTTTCGAATGTCTGGACGGGGTTCTTGGTAATGCTAATTGCGCTTTGGTTGTCACACTTGATAGGTACCGATTTGAATAATAGTCCAAGATCTCTCAAGTGTTGCTTTATCCAAAGAATCCGAGCGCAACAAGCTCCAAGTGGCAATATATTCAGCTTCCGCAATCGATAGAGCTACTAAGCTCTGCTTCTTTGAGTGCCAAGATATTAGGGATTGACCCGAAATTGGCAAGCTCCGGATGTGCTCTTTCGATCAACTTTGTATCCTCGCGTAGTCTGCGTCTCGAGTATCCAGATCAGAGTTAGTTCCGAGTCTCCGGAATACCATAGACCTAAATTCCGAGTGCCTGTAAGATATCCGAAAATTCTCTTCACCGCAGTGAGATGTGATTCTTTTGGATTAGCTTGAAATCTTGCGCATAAACAAACACTCGAACATTATATCTCGGCCTGCTGGAAGTAAGATATACCAAAGATCCAATCATACCTCGATAAAGTTTCGATCTATTGCTTTACCTTTCTCATCCGAGTCAAGCTTTATACTACTCGCTCATAGGAGTAGATGCATGTTTTGCATCTTGAAGTTTGTATTTCTGCAGCTTCCTTGGTGTATTTTGATTGATGAACAAAGATTCCATCTTTGTCTTGTTTGATTTGTAACCCAAGGAAGAAATTGAGTTCTCCCATCATACTCATTTGGAATTCTTGACTCATCAACTCGAGAAAATTCTCGCACGTAAATTCATTAGTAGCACCGAAAATGATATCATCAACATAGATTTGAACAATAAGGAAATCTTTCCCTTTGGTCTTTATGAAGAGAGTCTTGTCGATCTGGCCTCTCTTAAACTCATTTTGAACCAAGAAGCTACTCGAGTCTTTCATACCAAGCTCGAGGTGCTTGTTTAAGACCATAGAGAGCCTTTTGAAGTTTGAAAACATGATTTGGAAATTCCGAGTTTTCAAAACCAGGAGGTCTGCTCAACATAGACTTCTTCTTCAATAAAACCATTGAGAAATGCACACTTAACATCCATTTGATATAATTTAATATGCATACTGGATGCAAATGCCAACAATGATTCTAATAGCTTCGATTCTGGCTATAGGTGCAAAGGTTTCCCCACAATCAATTCCTTCTTCTTGATTGTAACCTTGAGCCACAAGTCTAGCCTTGTTTATGACTACCACTCCACCCTCATCCAGTTTGTTTTTGAAAACCCATTTGGTTCCTATAACTGGGTGGTCGAAGGTCGATTGGTCGATGTCCGGACTTGGTTTCTCTCAAATTGATTAAGTTCCTCTTGCATGGCCTCTACCCATTCAGGTTCATTAAGAGCTTCTAGTGCATTTTTGGGTTCAGTTAATGAAATGAATGCAGTGAATGCACATAGATTATGTAGAGAGGAACAAGTTCTTACCCCACTCGTTGATATCGTAAATGATGTTTTCTTGGGGATGACTGGAAGTAAATTTGAATGCTTTACCAGTCCTTAGATTCACCAGGTTGGTGAGCTGAACCGCTTGATCTTCGAAGCTTGTTCCGAGTGATCCTCTTCATTAACTTGTTCGTTCGAGTGAGCTCTTGAACTGTCTCATTCTAAGTTTCCTCGTTCCGAGTGACTTCATTCCGAGCAAGTTGGGTCCGAGTCTTTGTAGGCTCGACTTCGTCATCGTCTCTCCTTAGCTTCAGCTTCCGAGTATGAAGACTCACTTGGCTTCTTCCGTTCAAGCTCATCAAATACTACGTGGATGCTTTCTTCCACTTTGTTAGTTCGCTTATTGAAGATGCGATAAGCTTTGCTATGAGAGGAGTAACCCGTAAGAATACCTTCGTCTCGACCGAGCATCAAATTTGGTCGATGATCCTTACCATTGTTGTGAACGAAGCACTTACATCCGAATGGTCCGAAATAGGAAATATTTGGCTTCTTCCCTTTGTAGAGCTCATAAGGTATTTTCTTCAGAATGGGTCCGATGAGGCATCTATTTAAAGTGTAGTTGGCTGTGTTCACTCGCCTCGCCTGCAAATAGTAAGGCAAGTTGTGCTCAATCATCATCGTCCTTGCTATTTCTTCAAGGGTTCTCGTTCTTTCTCTCTACTACTCCATTCTCGTTGAGGAGTTCTGGGTGCTGAGAAGTTGTGAGAGATTCCATTTTTGTCACGTAACTCGAGAATTCCGAGTAATCGAACTCCCTTCCATGGTCATTTCGAATCCTCCGGATCCGAGTCCGAGACTCAACTTGAATTTTTCTACAGAGCTTGCTGAACTCCTTGAAAGCTTCATTTTTGTGCTTAAGAAAACACACCCAGGTAAATCGTGAATAATCATCAATAATAACAAGTATATAAGATTTACCTCCAAAACTCTTCACAGGGATTTCACCACATACGTCCATATGCAGTAATTCAAGCACGTTGGATGTGGAAACTGTCTTCAGAGATTTGAATGAAGATCTCGACTTGTTTCCCTCGGTGCATGCTTCACATATTTTGTCTTTCTCAAAAACACAGCTTAGGCAAACCCCTAACTAAATCATTAGATGCCAATTTCTTGATAGAATGCATGTTGATATGGCTTAATCTACGATGCCAAGTCCATGAATCATCATGGAGAGATGCTTTTAAACAAGATAAGTTCTGACTTGGATCGAAAGAGGGATGATGTAAGTATTACCCGATCTCTTACCTGAAAGCTTGATCTCTTTGGTAGAGACATCGAAATAGTGCAATTGGTCCGAGTGAATCTTACCTCTTGACCTTTGTCACATAGTTGAGAGATGCCGAGCGATTATACTTCAATCCCTTGACAAGATAGACTGGATCGACCAGATTGCTTCCTTTTCCAATCTTGTCAATCCCCACGATCTTGCCCTTGCTATCATCTCCAAATGTGACTTTTCCTCCTTTATGTCCTGTTCAACTTAGAAAAGAGTCCCGCATCTCCCGACATATGGCGTGAACAGCCACCTGTCAAGGTACCAGTGTCCTTTCGATCTCTTCCGAGTGACCCGCAAAACAAAGAGAATCTAACCCTTCTCACTTCCTCTAATAAACCCAAGTAACATTCTTTACTCGTGGTTCTTTTCCGAGGAAGAAGGTGTTTTGGAACCCGCATTTGAATGACTTTGGGTTTTGTCTAATTCTCGAGTCTTCCTCTCGGAGAACCGAGTTTGTGTCTCTTTCTTTTTGAAAATCTTTCCTTTTGAAACAGGAGAGAATGGTTTCTTTTTATAAACGGTTCTGGGCTTAGTCCTTCTTTCATTTCGTGAATGGGACTTTGCTCGGCTTTCCCGAACTTCACAGCTTCGGAGTCATTTTTAAACAGCTTTGAGTAGGAATTTGATTCCTCTTCTCCGTTAAAACCAAGACCTTCTTTTCGAAAGGAGACACATTGTGATCCTAAGAGCATGTCAAGGTTTTTCCGACCTTGAGTAAATTTTAAAACCAGATCTCGAGACTCAGTGAGCTTCTGTTTTAGTTATTCATTTTCTTTCTCGAGTAACTCGGACTCGGCCTCATTAGCTTGAGCACTAGTCTTGAGTTCTCTCGAGTGCGAGTCTCAGCTTTTCCAATTCGTTTTTCAAAGAATTGCTCTCGAAGAAATTGACTCAAGTTGTTCTTTGAAATGGGAAGAATCGGAATTGGACTTTTCTTCCAAAGTAAAAATGTATTTAGCTAAATCAACTTTGGAGAATTTGAGGAAGTAATTTATTACCTCTTGAGGATCGGTTTCCTCAGCGTCTCGAGTCCGAGTCCGACTCTCTTCAGCCTTCTAAGTCGAGATTGCCATCGGACACTTTGAGTCATCCGAGTCCTCGTCATCTTCCGATGAATCCTTATCACTCCATGTTGCCATCATGGCCTTTTTCTTCTTCCTCGTCCCTTTTCCTTTTTGGACTGTCCTTGACTATGTGGTCTTTGCTCGCCATATTCAAAACATCCGGAATTCTTAGACAAAGATAACTTTGAAGGAGAAGAGAACTTACCTTTTCTATCTCTCTTATCTTTCTTGTAGAATTCTTCTTTTGGCCTTTTGTCCCATCTTTTGTGCTTCATCATTCTCTTGAAGCCTCTTGCAATAAGTGCCATGGGATCGTCTTCCGAGTCGAGGAGCTCGATTTGCTTCTTTGGATTCCGAGGCTTTAAGTGTAATGTTTCTTCTGGTACTACCCTCAGCATCCTCCTCTTCTAGATGGATTTCGTGTTTTAGAAGCTTTCCGATGAGCTCGTCCGGCTTTAAGAGTGAGAGGTTCCGAGCCTCCTCTATGGCGAGTCACTTTGGGACCCCATCTTTTCTTGGGTAGGCTTCGAGAATTTTCCGGCACATTTCTTCATGGGAGATCTTCTTTCCCAGTGATTTGAGATTGTTGGTAATCTCGAGAAACCGAATGAACATCCGAGTGATATTCTCCTCTCGGCTCCATCTTGAAAAGCTCATATTTGTGAAGATATTGACTTATCTTTGCTTGTCTCGACCTGGCTTGTGCCTTCATAAGTGTTGACAAGGGTGTCCCACACTTCTTTTGTTGAATCACAGAGCGGACACTCGGTTGTATTCTTCCGAGCTTATGGCGCACATAAGGATGTTCATGGCTTTGAAATTCTTTCGAACTTCTCTGCCTCGCTGGTGTGAACGCAGCCTTTGTCTTGGGAATGATTCTCGAATTCATCTGTCTTCGTTGGAATGTAGTTTCCTTGTTGTATGATTTCCCATACTTCTTCATCATGATCCATGAGGAAACATTCCATAAGCTTCTTCCAAGTGCCCAAAGTTTGATCCTTTGAATTTTGGTGGCCTGTTGGAAGATCTTCCTTCGTCGAACTCTCCGGTGTTCCGAGCCATTTGATCTTTAAACCTTTGGATTGTTAGATCCTTTCCGAAAGGCTAGGCTCGATACCAATTGAAGGTTTGCTCTGGGAGAGTCCGAGTCACCCTAGAGGGGGTGAATAGGGTGATAGAAAATTATTTATGAAATCAAATTCTTTTGCACAGAATAGAGAAGAAGATAGATTCCGAGTCTATCAACCTGGTCAGAAAAGATTGAATTCGAAGGCAATAAGACGAAAGAACAAGAGCAATAAAGCCGTTCGAGTCTGGAATGAACTCGTAAAGTTAACACTTAGATTTTACGTGGAAACCCTCCTCGGGCAGAAAACCACGGGCCGTGTCAATCCAAACACGAAGTCAAATCCACTATTTTGAGTCCACAAAATACCGTGAATCGATCGAACCCGAGTTGCTCCCTTAGACAACTCTATACAAGTTTTCCTAGACTCGAAATTCCCTTATCTCGATTTAGTACTTCCTAGCTGAGATAACCCTTACAACTAGGGACAACTAAGCCGAGTTAACCCTTACAGACTTAGTCAAGGGACCTTACAAAGTATGTAAGAAAGAGTTTGTAATCGAGTACAAGACCTTACAACTCGTAAAGTAATGAATTACAGAGTGGGAGTTGTAAGTTGAAGATTGAAAGTAAATACAATAACTTTGAGTAAGTACGTGTATAGACAATATATTCGGTAACCTTCAAGTCTTGTGAAGTGGCTTCTATTTATAGATAATCGAGCGAGTAGCCGTTATCTTCATCTGCCGACCGAGAGTCTTCTCGTGACCGTTGATAAAAGCTTTCGAGTCACTCGTAAAGTATCCGTTGTAATGTGAACGTTGACAACGGTTTAACTCTCTTGGAAATCCCAAAACCATTGGCGAGTGTCTTGATTGATAAGGTGGAAACCACCGTTAAGCTTGGCGTTTCAGCTTTCCAGATTTGGAAACAGACAGACTTCCGACACAACCTTCCGGGATTGGAGCAAGGAAGGTGAAAAGCCATGTCTGATGGTGATTTGACATTCCGAAGCTGGTCTACTTTTGTGGTTTGAAAAGGTGTATCCTCGATTGAATAACCTACAAAAGTAAATTACCTTCGGTTCTCAAAGTATAAAATACTTTGGTCCAAGGTTAGACACGAGATAATAAAATAATTATGATAATTAAACAATTGATTAACCGAGTCGAAACGAAATGGAATTTTCCGAGTCCAATATCCATGATACTCGGAATTCCATCCGACTTAGTCTAAGTAATAAAACAAGTTCCATAAAGAATATCGGAGAGAATTAACTTGATATAGACTAAGCATGGAATGAGCTAAGAATACTGACTATAACAAAATAGAACGTATATCCACAAGTCGATTCTCGAGTGAGAAACGACGGAATACTGGTATATTCGAACGCGATACATCCGAGTGATGCTCGGACTCGAGCATAGAACCGGTTTTCGAGTCACTTACGGATAAGCGGGAATTATAAGAAGTAGGAACTGTATCACATAAAGAAGATACAACTTTACTCAAAGAAGTTTCGTGATACGGAGAATGCCTTGGAATCAAAACTCAATAAGTATGGGATTGTTATACTCGACTCATTTAATGCAACTCGAAATGCGTTCGAGAGATGTCCGAGTCTTCAGCAATTATTAGCCGACTCTCTATCTAGCGCCTCTTTAGAAATTTATAATCGTCCAATAAGAATTGTTTTTTAAAAAAAAAATTATGGACGAGTAATGAATCAACGATAAAAATGGGATAAACTTGGTTACTTATTCCACAATGAAAAGGACAAATCTCCCTAAGAATAACCCCACCTAAGATCCCTAATTTTATTGATATCACAATCTAAACAGACTAACCGATTCAAATATCAAAAAACAATTTCAGAATCACAATTAAGTCAATTTATCAATACAAAAAAATAATGAAGTCAATTTTATGCTAAATTTATCATTAGCAATGTATATATATAATTTCCTATATATATTCATATATGTATTGACACCCAAGAGTTCTACCCCAATAAATGTTGAGGGTTCAATATATGCTCTTACTTTCTACAAGTTATTTAATTGCGTATAACTCCTTAGTTTCAATAGACCTAAATATTATAAACCAAAAGGTAGAAGACATTTTAGAAAAACATTTGACTTAGAGCTGCCCATACTCCAACCAATATATGGATAAGTGGCATGAGGAAGTACAAATGAATAAAGGAGATAAAAGAGAATACATACAAGTTTTAGGAAGTATACCGTCTATATCAATTCTAAGAGGCCTCTCGGAGGTGACTACAAGCAATCGTCTCCATTGCAGTTTCCCTCAATGCTTCTCCCATATCTCCTTTTCTCTCTCTCACTCTCTCTCTCTCTATATTGAGAGTTTAAAGGTGTGGTCGGATCCTTTCTTTCATCTAATATGAAAAATGTAATCAATTTAATTGATATCATGATCTAAATTGCAAAACCTGTTCAATCTCAACAAACAATATCGAAACGAGAATTAAGTCAAATTATCAACACAAAAAAATATTGAAGTCGATTTTATGCTAATTATTAACATTGGCTATGTATATGTATTATTTCATATATGTATTCATATATATATTGGCATTGGACAGTTCTACTCACCATGAGTTTTGAAGTTTGATATATAGTCTTTCTTTTGATCGAGTTATATAATTGCATAGAAAACTTAGTTTCATTAGACTAAAATGTTATAAACCAAAAAGGTAGAAGATAGCTTAGAAAGACAGCTTGACTTGTAGCTGCTCGAGCTCCGACCCATATATAGATAAGTGGCCAGAGGAAGTAGAAATAATGTCATTCAGGGCAAGAGGGATAGAAATTAAGCTTCCACAAAAGTTTCCTTGTAAATAGAAACTGCAATAAACAAAATCTCAAAGCACACAACAAAATTATATGTTTATGGATAACCATGTCTCAATGTATTCTAATATACAACAAAAACGTCTCACTAAAAGTACAGGCGGATATAGGGATTAACAACAATAGGCAACAAGGGTCCTGCCGTAGCAAGAATTAAATCACCTTAATCTATGAGAAATGTGAGTACACTGTGGAGTTGACCATTAGTGCTTTCAATTTAGTTTTCATCCGACTAGACAAAAATATTTTCAACACCATTGTACAAAGAGCTGCAGTTAGCTTCACTTCCCACCTCCACTGCTTTTCAATTTTCTCTACTTCTTTTGTCGTCAAATGAATAAGAAGATAATAAAGAATACATACAGGGTTAGGAAGTATAGTGTCAAAATCGGTTTAGAGAGGCCTCTCGAAGTGATTGGAGCTTTATGCGAAACCGTCTCCTTCGATGCTTCACCCATATCTACTTTTCTCTCTCTCCAACCCTCTTTCTTTATTGAGAGTTTAAAGGTCCAATCAAATCATTTCTTTCATCTGATCCGAAACGAAAGGAAATTAGGCCAAAGTCTTATAGAAGAGAATATACGTGGAAGACGTACAACTCGGATGCCCCAATTACCATGCACACTTGCCATGTGTTGGAATTTTCCTTTCTTCTTTATTTTGTATATTTTTGTAAAACTAAACTGTTTTATAGATTTTAAACTATTCCGAGGAGCTTCAATCAATTAAATACGGTCATTTTAAAAAACAAAAATCAACTAAATAAAGGTGGGAGAAAAAAATGAGTAAAGTTAATAAAAACGAAGAAAAGATAAATAATTGATAATATAAAGTGAGCCTATACAATTTATTTTGACTGCCTAATCAACCCCCTCAAACAAACAAAAAAAAGGCTCCGAGTACAACTAAGGAATTAGTATATTGTCATATTAAAAAATTGTTCCTGTTATAAGAAACAAAATACATCGTGTCCATTAAAGGGATCCTACGATGTGAACCTAGAAGGGGGTTTACTTCAATTAGTGTGTGCAAATATTTTAGCCAAGGTTGATTTGAGACAATAAAATTTATTTTGACTAATATATATGTCTAAGTTTATGTTATAGAATAAACACACAAGAAAATAACGTTTTACAACTTTTGTGCTTCTACTAACACTCTATCATCAACTTAATTTAAATTGAATACAAAAATTAACCCATAATTTGGTCTTATAAGTTCTAATTATGATGTTCTTATTTTACCCACTACTTCATTTCTCTTAGTATTCATGTTCACTACATTCAACACCAAATAATTTACGTTTCACTAATTATGTCTTATGTATAAATATATAATGTATATATATATACACACTAACTTTACAATTAAAATAAATTTATATTCACACAATTTAAAATCCACTTCAATTAAAATTAATATAATTAAAAAAATAAAAATAAAAATACATAATATATTTACCGCACGCATCGCGTGCGAAGGTTCAACTAGTTATACAAAAATCACACTGGTTCTTTATTGTGTCTAATTAATCCAGTTTGTACAGCTTCGTAATTAATAAATAAATGAATACCTTACTATCCGAAATGGTATAAATCGAGGGCATCACCTAAGTTTTCGGCTTATCAGTTTTACATGCTTAGGAATTTATTTTTTATATTTTTACCATTGAAACTAGACTTAAATATAAAATTCTAGGCTTCAGAATCACCTTGATAGGATCTTCCTCAAAAAAGTTATAATTTTTTAATCCGGCATCCATTATGGCAAGTGCGATGCAAGAAGTGTCACTTTAAGACTTTATGAAATCAATTTGAAAGCTTCTAAGCAGGTAAAATTTTTACATCTGAGCTTCTTATGAAGTTTTCCAATTGTATAAATTTTCTTCATATTTTTTACGCTCATCTTACTTAGTTTTGGGATTTCTCTTTCAAAAATTGATTTTAAAAATCAATTAATGATGCCTTTCAATAAAATAAATACTCGGGACTTTGTTTGGTCGGTGAAGACTCATTGTTCATTATAATGCGAGCCAAGGATCTATCAAAAAGTTGAATCATGAGCACTTCTCATCTCCGTGGCGTTGAAGAATTTTATTTACGTTCTTTTTAGATTTCTTGTATTTAGGAAAACCTTGTATATTTCATTTTGTTCATTATATTGTAATAATCCGGTACTTGTAAAACCACTAGCTCCAAAGTATGAATAATAATAATATTTTTTCAAGCATGTCTTAGCCCATTCATCACAATATAATCAACTCGATCAAAAAATAATAAAATGAACCGTCTAAAATCGCTGATTAGTGTTGTTGCCAAAATTGAAGTATGACCCATGAATAGGGGACGATGGTAATCGTAATTGCCCCTTTTATGATCATCTTGACCTTAATCATGAGTCATAACAATGTTTGGCTAAATATCGAATGGTGATCATTAGACACAACCGTGCGTGTCTTGTATATGTTTGCATACTTGTCCTTAGGGCCGACATATTCTTTGATGTATGGTGGTGACCTTTCATCAAACTTGAGGCCATAATCAAAAATTCGTTCATATCCGATCTTTAGGATGATCCGCATCCACTTCAATTCAAACAGCCTTCACAATTTCACCATTATCCTAGTGGATTATTTTGATCGGATATGATCGAATCGTTGATCGTATCCTTTTGTTTGGCGATAGGCCATCGGCAGAGATTCCATCTCGAATCTTTGAGAACCATTAGCCATAAAACACCGACCCACTAACTCCACAAAAAAATTCATCCCCCTTCATACCCAAGGAATTGTTTTCTCGGTTGAAACGGGAATGTTAAAAGGTCTAATCCTTATACTCATGCCCGGACTTGAGTCAATCCACCTATCCCTTCACTTATCACCTTGAGTAACAAAGTTGAGACCCTAAGTCACTCTCCCTTTTCTCAACCGGGTTGACTCAACTATAGGAATGAGTCATATCTAAAGTCTTTTAACATAACCATGAATTAGACACGAGATAATAAAATAATAAAGATAATTAAGTTGGTAATTATCCGAGTTAGAAAGATAATGGAATTTTTCGAGTCTAATATCCATATAACTCAAAATTCCATCCGAGTTAGTCTAAGCAAAGAATCAAGTTAGAAAGAATATCGAGTGAAATAACTTGATATAGACTAAGCTTGACTAAGACTAGAAGCACCGACTCCAACAAAATAGAGCTTATAACATGAAGTCGATCCGAGCGGAATACTAGTCTATTCAAGCATGCGATAAATCTAAGTGATGAGGGACTCGAATCGAGTGAGATAAGCAAAGTCGTTTTCCGAGTCACGTAGAGATAAGCAAAAAATACATGAAGTAAATGTCTGTATCACTTAGAGTAAATATACTATATCACTCAGAAAAGTTTCTAAGGTACAAAGAATGCCTTGGAATCAAAACTCTTTACCTAAGAGGTTCTTATACCCGATTCCTTCAATACAACTCGAAATGTGTTGAATGTTGTCCGAGTCTTCAATCTCCCCTTTTTCATGAAAGGCATTCCATACTTAGACGTAAACTTTGTTAGTGAAAAAGATCTCGATTTTGATACTTGCGCATGTAGTCGATGAGTAAAGCAAGCTTAATGTATCGAAGAAAAAAAAATGCTTAACAATGAAATAATGTTAACTCGTAAATGGTTGCTGTAAACACAGTATAAAATAGAAGAGAAAGCATTAATTCATTGAAATTAAAGAGAGTATAGAGATTGAGAGGGAAAGCTCCCCTAAACAAGACAACAAGTTTTTGTGACTCTATTTCTCCCCCTTGCCTTTCAGACAAAAACAACAAAGAAAGTGGGAAAAAAAGAACAATTAGTACATGTTTGATGTCCGGACAAAAGAAAGAAGTAAAAATCTTTCGTAAAGAAGAAGAATCGCGGCAGTCATGGAATTGTGACACAAAGTGCATGACGCCTACGAGGGAGAGGGGGATGTCCGAGTGGAAGCGGAGGGCTTGGAGGTACGCCGCGCTGGTAGGATCTTGACGATGTGCTTGAGCGCGGCAGAGGAGAACCGGGATGGCCGTCGAGGGCTCGGCTCCGAGTGGTCGACCTGTAACGAGTGGATCTAGGGGTTCCTCCCTACGAGCCTCGAAGCCGGAAGGGTCCGCTCGCCCGACTCGCTGGTGCAGCGAGGTCTTCGACCCACTCGGATCGCTGTCTAAGCCGAGTACTCGCGATCCGAGCTTGAGGAGCAGCCTAACCCTCAGCATTTCCCGCTGCCTCTTCCTTGTTTTCCACCCCGGCTCGGATGGAGCTGCCTCAGCCTGCAGGCTCCTCGGCGTCTGCCGCTTCGTTGTCTGCAGCCTCTTCTTCTTCTTCTTCCCCGTTGTCGGAGGAGGTCGACTCGGGCTCGAAGATGCTTCGGACGCGTTTGAGTCGCCACGATCCCGAGCCGCCTTAGACCTTCTCTCTCCGAGGAGCTCGACCAGCTCCTCTCGCTCCTTCACCAACTCCCTCATCTCAAGAACCGAGTTTGCTGCTCTCAAATTTGGGATTGGGTGGTTTTTGGTGGATGAACAAACACCGATAGACAGTCTTGAAAAAGCCGAGGAGGTCCCCGAATTCGGAGGACACGGAGCTGATTTTGTCCAAGAAGACGGGCGACAAAATAGCGAAGAGAGATTTTGAGGCACCCGAGGTGGAAGCACCAACAGTGGAGCAGGGAGAGAGGGGGTTGCTTTCCGAGTCCGAGGCGAAGAGGGAGGCCTCGGCTCGAAGTTGTGCACCCGCACACCAGGTTAAGTTTCCCGGTATCCGTACCCTCGGAGTTCCTTCTTGCCGACAACAACGGCAGCCTCGCACACGGCATTGGGGTCCGAGGGGAGAGGAACCTTGAATTGTTTGAAGACAAGGGTGAGAAGAGCACCGAAGGGAAGAGGGGTGTTCTTCTTGCTTTGAAGTTGAGCTGGCACAGCTGCCATCCGCTCAATTATTGAAGGGAAGAGGTCTACTTCGTAGCTCTCAAGAATGTCAAAAAGAGCTTTCAAATGCTTGGAGTTGGGGTTCTCCTTGCTAGAATGTTGAGAGAAAAAGGTTCTCATCAGCAGAAAGCACGTAAGGCGTGCTTCGACTTCAACCGAGTCACCGAAAAATTCTTCCGTGACTCGGGAAACTCTTTAGCGTATTTTTCAAAGAAGTCGTCGGTGACTTCAGTGAAAGGAATGGGGTTGCTGTTCAAGAAAAGACAGGAGACCTTGAACAAGCAGTGGAGGAGAGAGGTGTTTATTCGAACAGTAATATTCCGAACCCCGGAGGTTAGAACATTTTCGGAGGAGGTAAGGTGAGTGTAGAACTCAAAAACGAGTTCGGGATAGATGAACTCGCCGAAGCAAAGAAAGTTATATGCTCCGGTGGTTTGAATGTGACCCAACCAAGAAAATTTGGTTGTAGGGAAGAACTTGTCGTCCAACGCGAGATGCCTGGGTGACAATGGGTTTAGAGGGGGTTGAGCTTTCGGATTTTTGGTGCGAGGCTTTTGGAGGAGGAGGAGACCCGAAAGTCGGGATGATTACCTCTCTTAGGCATTTTGAGAAAGAGGAGGGAAGGACGAAACTTTTGATGAAGAGAAGGAGAAAGAGTAGGTAATCGAGAGTAAAAGAAAAGGAGTAGAAGAAAGTGATGAGAGCAGATCGAACTTACTTGAGATGGCCTCTTTCGTCGCTTGAAGAAGTTCAAAAATCACTGTGCACGTAGAAATCTTCCGCGAAAAGTTTCGTTTGAGAAAGAGAGAAAGGTAGAGTATCGAGACGAAGATGAATCGGCACTATTTATAGAAGAAATACACGCCCGTCAACTATCCGTTAAGTATAACTCCGTTCCGACTCGGCTTGTCCATCAGTCATCGTAGACCGGTGTGACGGTTCTCTTTTCAACGGTTAAGATTCCAGCAGTTTGAGATCCATGGCTAGCGTCCGATCACAGCGCGAGAGAGAGAGAGAGAAAAGGATTTTGAAAATATATTTTGAACTTCTCCACTAATCCAGAGATGTATTCGTAAAATTTGAAGTCCAAATTTTTCTCGACGTTTGAGTAAGACTCGTAAAGGTTTCTGAGCGACTCGTAAACTAGAAATAATTAACAACTACTAACCCAAGTATCACGAGATCAACCGAGCTAATGGTTATTAGAAGTTTGAAAACACATATAACACATAATCATGCAATGAGATTTTTACAAAGATGGCACATAATTATGCATTTAACATACCAAGCTCATTCCGAATAAAACAAAACCGATCTTCACCAAGAGGCTTAGTAAAGATATCAGCTAATTGAAGATTAGTAGGAATGAATTCAAGTTCAATATCACCTTTCTCGTAATGGTCTCGTAAGAAATGATATCCGACCTCGATATGCTTTGTCTTTGAGTGCTCGGACGGGATTCTTGGTGATGCTGATTGCACTCGATTGTCACACTTGATTGGAACTGATTTGAAAGAAAGTCCAAGATCTCTCAAGTGTTGCTTTATCCATAGGAACCGAGCGCAACATGCTCCAACTGCAATATACTCAGCTTCAGCAGTTGATAGAGCTACTGAGTTCCGTTTCTTTTAGTGCCAAGATATTAGGGATTGACCCGAAATTGACAAGCTCCGTAAGTGCTCTTTCGATCAACTTTGTATCCAGCGTAGTCTGCATCTCGAGTATCCAAGTGAGAGTCGGTTCCGAGTCTCTTGAGTACCATAGACCTAAATTCCGAGTTCTTGCGAGATATCTCGAATATTCTCTTCATCGCAGATGAGATGTGATTCTTTTGGGTTAGCTTGAAATCTTGTGCATAAACAGACACTCGAACATGATATATGGCCGATCTGGATGTAAGATATAGCAAAGATCCAATTATACCTTGATAGAGTTTCGATCTATTGCTTTACCTTTCTCGTCCGAGTCAAGCTTTATACTCGGTGCTCATGGGTGTAGATGCGTGCTTTGCATCTTGAAGTTTGTATTTCTTCAGTAGTTCCTTGGTATACTTTGATTGATGGACATAGATTCCATCTTTGTCTTGTTTGATTTGTAAACCAAGGAAGAAATTGAGTTCTCCCATCATACTCATTTGAAATTCCCGACTCATCAACTCGGAAAATTCTCGCACGGATATTCATTAGTTGCACCAAAGATAATATCATCAACATAGATTTGAACAATAAGGAAATCTTTCCCCTTGGTTTTTATAAAGAGCGTCTTGTCGATCCGACCTTTTTAAAGTCATTTTGAACCAAGAAGTCGCTTAGTACTTCATACCAAGCTCGAGGAGCTTGTTTAAGACCATAGAGAGCCTTTTGAAGTTTGAACACATGATTTGGAAATTCTGAGTTTTCAAAACCCGGAGGTCGCTCGACATAGACTTCCTCTTCAATAAAACCATTAAGAAATGCACACTTAACATCCATTTGATATAATTTAATATGCATGCTGGATGCGAATGCCAAAAGTATTCTAATTGCTTCGATTCTCGGCAACGAGTGCAAAGGTTTCCCACAATCAATTCCTTCTTCTTGATTGTAACCTTGAGCCACAAGTCTAGCCTTGTTTCGACTACCACACCACCCTCATCCAGTTTGTTCTTGAAAACCCATTTGGTTCCTATAATCGGGTGGTCGAAGGTCGGTTGGTCGAGTCCGGACTTGGTTTCTTTCGAATTGATTGAGTTCCTCTTGCATGGCCTCTACCCATTCCAGTTCATTAAGGGCCTCTAGTGCATTTTTGGGTTCGGTTAATGAAATGAATGCAGTGAATGCACATAGATTTTGAAGAGAGGAATGAGTTCTTACCGCCACTGTGGATATCGGATATTATGTTTTCTAGTGGGTGACTAGAAGTAAACTTGAATGCTTTACCAGTTCTCCGATTCACAAGATTTGTGGGCTGAGCTACCTGATCTTCGAAGCTTGTTCCGAGTGATCTTCTTCATTAGGTTGAACGTTCGAGTGAGCTCTTGAGCTATCTCATTCCGAGTCACTTCGTTCTAAATGACTTCATTTTGAGTCTGGTTGAGTTTGAGTCTTTGTAGACTCTGTTTCATCATCTTCTCTGCTGAGCTTCAATTCCGAGTATGAAGACTCACTTGGTTTTTCCTGTTCAAGCTCATCAAAAACAACGTGGATGCTTTCTTCCACTTTATTAGTTTTCTTGTTGAGAATGCGATAAGCTTTGTCGTGAGAAGAATAACCTAGAAAAATACCTTCATCTCGATCGAGCATCAAACTTGGTCGAGTGATCCTTACCATTGTTGTGAACGAAACATTTACATCCAAATGGTCTTAAATAGGAAATATTTGGTTTCTTTCCTTTGTAGAGCTCATAAGGTGTTTTCTTCAGAATGGGTCCGATGAGGCATCTATTCAAAGTATAGTTGGTTGTGTTGACTCGCCTCAGCCTGTAAATAGTAAGGCAAGTTGTGCTCAATCATCATAGTCCTTGCTATTTCTTCAAGGGTCCTATTCTTTCTCTCCACAACTCCATTTTGTTGAGGGGTTCTTGGCGCTGAGAAGTTGTGAGAGATGCGATTTTTGTCACAAAACTCGAGAATTCCGAGTAGTCGAACTCCCTTCCATGGTCGGTTCGAATTCTTCGGATCCGAGTCTTAGACTCAACTTGAATTTTTCTACGAGCTTGCTGAACTCCTTGAATGCTTCATTCTTGTGCTTAAGAAAACACACCAAGGTAAATCGTGAATAGTCATCAATAATAACAAATATATATGATTTACCTCCAAGGCTCTTAACAGGGATTTCACCACATAAATCCATATGCAGTAGCTCAAGCACTTTGGATGTGGAAACTGTCTTCAGAGATTTGAATGAAGATCTCGACTTGTTTCCTCTCGGTGCATGCTTCACACACTTTATCCTTCTCAAAAACACAGCTTAGGTAAACCCCTAACTGCACCATGAGATGCCAACTTTTTGATAGTATGCATGCTAATATGGCCTAATGTACGATGCGATGTCCATGAGTCATCATGAAGAGATGCTTTTAAGCAAGACAAATTCCGACTCGGGTCGAAAGAGGAATGATGTAAGTGTTACCCGATTTTTTACCCGAAAGCTTGATCTCCTTGGTGATAACATCGAAATGTAGCAGTTGGTCCGAGTGAATCTTACCGCTTGACCTTTATCGTACAGTTGAGAGATGCTCGAGCAAATTGTATTTTAATCCTTTGACAAGATAAACCGGACTCGACCGGATTGCATCCTTTTCCAATCTTGCCTATCCCAACTATCTTGCCTTTGCTATCATCTCCAAATGTGACCTTTCCTCCTTTATGTTTTTCCAACTCGGAAAAGAGTCCTCGCGTCTCCCGACATGTGGCGTGAAAATCCACCGTCAAGGTACCAATGTCCTTTTGATCTCTTCCGAGTGACCCGCAAAACAGAGAGAATCTAACCCTTCTCACTTCCTCCAACGAACCCAATAACATTCTTTACTCGTGGTTCTTTTCTAAGGAAGAAGGTTTTTCGGAACCCATATTTGAATGACTTTGGGTTTAGTCCGATTCTGAGTCTTTTCCTTAGAGAACCGAGTCTCGTGTCTCTTTCTTTTTGAAAATCTGGAGAAAATGGTTTCTTTTTGTAAACAGTTCCGGGCTTAGTCCTCCCTTCATTTTTGGGAATGGGACCATGCTCATCTTTCCCGAACTTTACAGCTCTGGAATCCTTTTGAATAGTTCCGAGTAGGAATTGGATTCCTCCTCTTTGTTGAAACCAAGACCTTCTTTTCTGAAGGAGACACATTGTGATCCTAAGAGCATGTCAAGGTTTTTCCGACCTTGAGTAAATTTTAAAACCAGATCTCGAGACTCAATGAGCTTCGTTTTAGTTGCTCATTCTCTTTTCCGAGTAACTCGGACTCGGTCTCATTGGATTGAGCACTAGTCTTGAGCTCTCTCGAGTGTAAGTCTCAGCTTTTCCAATTCATTCTTCAAAGAAATGCTCTTAGAAGAAATTAACTCAAGTTGTTCTTTGGATTGAGAAGAATCGAATTGGACTTTTCTTCCAAAGTAAAAATGTATTTAGCTAAATCAACTTTGGAGAATTTTAGGAAGTAATCAATTACCTCGTGAGGATTAGTTTCCTCATTGTCCGAGTCCGAGTCCGGCTCCTTTCAGCTTCCGAGTCGAAATTGCCATCGACATTTCGAGTCGTCTCGAGTCCTCGTCGTCTTCCGATGAGTCCTCATCGCTCCATGTTGCCATCATAGCCTTCTTCTTCTTCCTCGTCCCTTTTCCTTTTCGGACAGTCTTTGACTATGTGGTCTTTGCCGCCACACTCAAAACATCCAGTAATTCTTAGATAAAGATAACTTTGAAGGGGAAGAATATTTACCTTTTCTGTCCTTCTTATCTTTCTTATAGAATTCTTCTTTTGGTCTTTTATCCCATCGTTTGTGCTTCATTATTCTCTTGAAGCCTCTTGCAATGAGTTCCATGGGATCCTCTTCGAGTCAGAGGAACTCGATTTGCTTCTCTCGGATTCCGAGGCTTTCAGTGCTATGTTCTTTTTGGTACGCCCTCAGCATCCTCCTCTTCTAGGTGGATTTCGTGAGTGAGAAGCTTTCCGATGAGCTCGTCCGGCTTTAAGATTGACAGGTTCCGAGCTTCCTCTATATCAGCTCACCTTGGGACCCCATCTTCTCTTGGGTAGACTTCGAGTATCTTTCCGCACATTTCCTCGTGGGAAACCTTATTACCCAGATGATTTGAGATTGTTAGTAATCTCAGTAAATCGAATGAACATCCGAGTGATGTTTTCTTCGGCTCCATCATAAATAGCTCGTATTTATGAAGATATCGGCTGATCTTCGCTTGTCCGACCTGGTTAGTGCCTTCGTAAGTGTTGACAAGTGTGTCCCACACTTCTTTTACTGAGTCACATGCAGACACCCGATTGTATTCTTCCGAGCTAATGGCGCACATCGAAATTTCATTACCTTGAAGTTCTTCCCGAACTTCTCGCTTCGCCCGGAGTAAATTCGGCCTTTGTCTTGGGAATGATTCTGAATTCTTCTGTCTTCATCGGAATGTAGTTTCCTTGTTGTATGATTTCCCATACATCTTCATCATGATCCATGAGGAAACATTCCATAAGTTTCTTCCAGAGTGTCCGAAGTTTGATCCTTTGAATTTTGGTGGCCTACTTGGAAGATCTTCCTTCATCGAACTCTCCATTGTTCCGAGCCATTTGATCTTTAGACCTTTGGATGGTTAAATCTTTTCCGAAAGGCTAGGCTCGATACCAATTAATGGTTTGCTCTGGGAGAGTCTCGAGTCACCCTAGAGGGGGTGAATAGGGTGATGGAGGATTTTAATAGAAATTCAAACTCTTTTCGTCAAGTAAAGACAGTAAATGCATTCCGAGTCAAAAGGTTATTTAGAAAAGTATGGACTCGAAATGCTATGAAGAGTTTAGAAGCAAATTAAGCGAAGGCTTTGAAGTCAGTATGAGTCTAGAATGAACTCGTAAAGTAAACACTCGGAGATTACGTGGAAACCCTCATGGGGCAGAAAACCACGGACCGTGCTAATCCAAGCACGCAATCAAATCCACTATTTTGAGTCCACAAAATACCGTGCACCGACCGAACCTAAGTTGCTCCCTTAGACAACTCCTTACAAGTTTTCCTAGACTCAAAAATTCCCTTATCCGATCTAGTACTTCCTAGCCGAGATAACCCTTACAGCTAGGGACAACTAAGCTGAGTTAACCTTTACAGACTTAGTCAAGGGACCTTACTCGGAAAGTAAGAAAGTGTTTGTAATCGAGTACAAGACCTTACAACTCGAAGGTAATGAATTACGAGTTGGAGTTGTAAGTAGAAGATTGAGAATAAATACAATGACTTTGCTCAAGTACGTGTATTAACAATAGGTTCGACAATCTTCAACTCTTGTAGGTTGGCTTCTATTTAAAGATGACCGAGCAGAGCAGCCGTTATCTCCATCTCGCTGACCGAGAGTCCTTTTCGACCGTTGATAAAGACTTTCCGAGTCACTTAGAAAGTATCCGTTGTGATATGAACGTTGGGCAACGGTTTAACTCTCTTGGAAGTCCCAAAACTACCGGCGGTGTCTTAAAGGATAAGGTGGAAACCACCGTTAAGCTTGGCGTTTCAGCTTTCCGGATTTGGAAACAGACAGCCTCGACACAATCTTCTGGGACTGGAACAGAGAAGAGGAAAAGCCATGTCTCGCTGGTGATTTGACATTTTGAAGCCGGTTACTTTTGTAATTCAAAAAGTGTATCCTCGTTTGAATAGCCTACAAAAGTAAATCAAATTTTGGTTCTCAAAGTATAAAATACTTTGGTCCACGATTAGACACAGATAATAAAATAATTAAGATAATTAAGTTGGTAATTATCCGAGTCGGAAAGATAATGGAATTTTTTGAGTCTAATATCCATATAACTCAAAATTCCATCCGAGTTAGTATAAGCAAAGAATCAAGTTAGAAAGAATATCAAAGTGAAATAACTTGATATAGACTAAGCTTGACTTAGACTAGAAGCACCGACTCCAACAAAATAGAGCTTATAACATGAAGTCGGATCCGAGCGGAATACTAGTCTATTCAAGCATGTGACAAATCTAAGTGATGAGGGACTCGGAACCGAGTGAGATAAGCAAAGTCGTTTTCCGAGTCACGCAAAGATAAGGAAAAAATACTTGAAGTAAATGTCTGTATCACTTAGAGTAAATATACTATATCACTCGAAAATTTTCTAAGGTACAAAGAATGCCTTAGAATCAAAACTCTTTACCTAAGAGGTTCTTATACCTGATTCCTTCAATACAACTAATAAATGTGTTGAACGTTGTCCGAGTCTTCAATTTCCCCGAGATGAAATAGTAGGTTTAATCCATGGCTCATCTAAAGTGGTTATGTTCACGATTCCGATCTTCCGTAAGAGACAAACCACAATAGCTCCTTCCATATAACAGTGGAATGTAATGATTTCAAGGTACCTAGGGTGCTCATTGATAATGGATCAGCAATCAATATATGTCCATTTCGAGTTTTGCAAAAATTAGGGTTTTCGCGAACCATCTAGCCAAATTGTCGGGTCGTATGACAATTCAAAAGGGAGGTTTTGGGAGCCATCAAGATGCCTGTCTAGCTTGGGCCAATCGTGGAAGAGGTTGAATTTTTGGTCCTAGACATTCCTACCGCTTTAACCTACTTTTAGGAAGAACATGGTTGCATAAGATGGGTGTAATTGCCTTCATGCTGCATCGGAAAGTTCGTTTTCCTACAAAGTTTGGGATTGTTACCCTTAACGAAGACCCCGAGATACTCACCATCACTTCTATCAACAAGCCGGTTTACAATTGGATGAGGAGTTGGGTCATCGTCTAAATGGGTTCATGATCAATGCTATTTTTACAAATACTAATCCTATCCCTGTTGAGAGTGAAAGTTCGTCGTATCCGAGTTGAACTAGTTACAATAGAGAAACGAGTTCCAAGTATCTAATTTTTAAGGCAATTGATATTAAGAAACTCATTCTCTTTCCGAGAATCGACTTCCCTCCGACTTTGGCACCCTGAATTTAGAAGGTATGATGGTTCAGGCGATGTTGAAGTACACTTGTACCATTATATACAAATGGTGCACCCTACGAGATTATCCGAAGAGCTTTATCCAAGCACTTTTCGATAGGAGTTTAGAAGGTCATGCCCTTCGATGGTTTTATAAAGTCAGTCATGAAACTCGTAGTTGATGGGGAAATTTGTGTACCGCTTTTGTTGATTGGGCAACCACTAAAGACGAGTCGGATCTAGAGAAGTATAAATTACATGCCACTTATCAATGGTATGTGGAGACATTCTTACATTATGTTTCTCGTTGGAAAGTTTAATGCAATAAGGTCATGAATCCACCCTCTCAGAGACAACCATTTATCCGGTACTACGGGGTCTTCGAAAACCATTTGTTGATGTGATGTCTAAGAGGTTATATTGCCACTTTTCAAAGATGGAGGATGAGGGATATTTGTTGGATGTAGCCCTTATGAGTGCGAGACCTCTTCAAGATGCACTTAACCAACAAGCTCCTATCGTCACCCAACTTACACCATCTTCCGAAAGCGTCCTAGTCCTTGCTCAAATTTGATCCATGGCCCTCAAAGTCGTGCTTTTACCATATTACAGGAGAAGGCTTCCTTAGATCCTCTTAGACCGAGGGTCGCGCGTAATCTATCTTATGGGGCTACTTCATCGAAACTCTGTGGTTATCATATGGTGCATGGTCACACTTCGACGAATGCCCGGAATTCCGTGAGAGGATTCAAAAGTTGAAGGATAATGAGGGACTACATTTTGACTCCACTGGTCGTTGAATCATTAATAGACGTTTTTATTTCCTAGTCTTTATTTCGTGTAGTTAATTCAATCAAGTTAATGTACTCATTACTTGTAAGAACTACGTAAAGTCCGATCCCCGCTCGCATAATTTTCCTTTTTGCATAAGTTGTATGTACTCCACACCCGTTATGTAAAAGACTTGTACTAATACAGGTGGACGTACATAGGAAACCCATTACGGGTTAGACTGTCTAACAAAAAAAAACAAAAGAGAAAAAAAAAAAGAACTACATAAGGACCTAATTCTCCATTTTGCACATTTCGAGTATATGTTTCTTCCAAAACTAAAACACCTTACACACACTAGAGATACGTAGGCAGCCTTTGGGTTCGGTCCAAAATATATATATATATATATATGGTTCTACTAACAATAATTTTTGCAGGAACACGGAAGTAAATTTTGAATGAATCAAAGGACAACAACCTCGACGAGGAGTATAAAATTTGGGGTTATGAGGAAATGCATTTCGAAAATTCACTTTTATAAATTTTTTAAACGATTTCTCACCCTGTTTGTAAAAGGTTCCCTACATGTTGGAATTTCCCTTTAATCTCATACATGCATGCCTCTTATCCGAAACTTACAAACACACCCTAATTATCTCATATGAGTTTACCCCTTGAGAGTCAACCGTTACCCAATTCATGTGAAGAATCATTCCACACAACCTCTAACAAATTTCCTAAAGGGGAGGCAATGATGCAAAAATGGGCTACTTTCTTGGACAAGGTCTAAGTAAAGGAAGAATAGGAATTCGTGAGCCGATCATACCATTGGAAAACAAAGACCGAGCTGGTTTAGGTTATTTATCCAACCAAGCAAACAAGATAAAGAAGGCACCACTTTGAGCCTTGGTATGATCATAATACCGGGAAAACTCTTCTAGGTTTGGAAATATTTTTTAACAACATCGAACAAGAAGAAGTGGTGAAAACTTGGACTGTTTCGGAGAAATGGGAAGAGTCGTGCCTCGATTGGATTGAGAGTATTCGATATGGTGTCCTCAACAGAATGTTCCATTTTCCCGGATGGGAAGAACACACCTTTGACCCCACGTGTCTCATTACTGGCAAACAATAAGGGGACCTACAAGATTATTCACCAACCAATGAAAAACGATCACCGTGGAAACTGTCGTAACATTTTCTTCCCATACTCATCCAATGTCGACGGCTATGATACGTGACTAAACTTCTTCATCAATAGATAGTTATGATTCTTTTCATACCATCCCGGGCTTATACCTACCAGAAATTTCAGAATCTTCCCTATCACCCGATCATACATCTATACAAAATATTGTGTCCGAACATGAGGTCTTATCCGAAGATAATCCATATCGAGCATATAAACCTTCCACCACTCCAATGGAAACACTCACCACGATCAATATAGGCACTGAGCAAGATATCAAGGAGGTCAAGATAGGGTCTTCTCTTCTAAAGAGGAAAAAGAATCGCTCATTGCATTACTCGGTGAATATGTAGATGTTTTTGGAGGTCTTATGCCGATATGTCGGGTATTGACCGTGAGATCATCGAGTACCATATCCCGTTGTACCCAAATAGCAAGCCAAAGCAACAAAAGCTTCGAAGGATGAAATGAGAAATGAGTCTTGAGGTTAAAGAAGAGATTCAAAAGCAATTAGATGCGGGATTTCTTGAAGTTGTGAAACATCCGGAATGGCTCGCAAACATTGTGGTGGTTCTAAAGAAAGATGGGCGAATTAGGATGTGTGTTGACTTTAGAGATTTGAATACAGCATCACCAAAAGATTATTTCCCGTTACCTCACATTGATATGTTGGTTGATAATACAGCGAGTCACGCCATGTTCTCCTTCATGGATAGATTTTTGGGTACAACCAAATTTTTATGGCCTTAGAGGATAAGATAAAAACCTCCTTCATGAAACCAAATTTTTATGAATGGGCAGCAACTACTATCCTCCATGATCAAATACATGACATTGTTGAGGTATATGTTGATGATATGATTGTGAAGAGTCGTTAAGGAGAGAGCCACATTGGGGCATTACGAAAATTTTTTGATCGCATCAGGAAGTTCAAGCTAAGATTAAACCCACAAAAATGCGTATTTGGTGTTACCTCTAGGAAATAGTTGGGTTTCGTTGTCAGCGACAAAGGCATTGAAGTGGATCCTGATAAGACCAAGGCAATCATGGAGATCTCCCTTCCCACAACCGAGAAACAAATTCGAGAGTTTCTAGGACGGCTCCAATACATCAGTCGGTTCATATCTCAATTAACCATGAAATGTGAGCCCATCCTTTAACTCCTTAAGAAAGGAAGCTCTAAACAATGGAATGAGAAATGTCAGGAAGCTTTTGAATCTCTAAAAAGCTACCTCATCAATCCACCTGTTTTAATGCCTCCTCGGCCTAATGAACCGCTCATCTTATGTTTGACAGATCACGAGAGACCGCCATGGGGGCTCTTTTAGCATAACACCAAGAAGGTACTAAGAAAGAAGTTGCCATATACTACCTAAGTAAGAAACTCTTGGAGTATGAAACCAAATACTCTCCGCTCGAGCATACATGTATCTCTTTGGTTTACGCTACGAAAAACTTCGCCATTACCTACAAGCTCATATAACTTACTTGGCTTCTAGATTGGACCCAATCAAGTATTTATTCGAGAAACCAATTCAAAGTGAAAGGTTGGCTAGGTGGCATGCTCTACTCTCCGAATTTGATATCCATTGTATTACTAAAAAATCTATCAAAGGAAGAGTCATTGCAGATGAGTTAGCAGAGGCACCTATGTCCGGAGATGAATTTATAGACAAATTTCCCGTCGAGCATATCTCGCACAATTGAGGTTGCATGTTGGAAAATGCATTTTGACGGTGCATCGAATAGAAAGGGTAATGGTGTCGGAGTTCTACTAGTGGATCCCGATGGGTTACATGTTCCTTTTGTCTGTAAAACTTTCCTTTTTCACTACGAACAACACTGCGGAATATGAAGCCTACATTTATGGAGTGAGGGCCGCCTTGGCAGCTGGCACTAAGCACTTAATAGTTTATGGAAATTCTAACTCGATCATATCGCAAACTATTGGGGCGTGGAAGGTCAAAGATGAGCGACTCCAGGCATATTCAGATTACCTTCAACAGCCTAGTCTCACAGTTCAAGGAAATCAATTTTCGACACCTTCCCGAGAACAAAACCGCTTATCGATGCTTTGGCCACCATGGGGTCTTCACCGAAATGGGAACACGGAGTTAGGGTATAATCTGTGACAATTAAAGAACAACAACAACCGGTTGTGCGATGCAACAATATTGACACAACTATTGAAGGAGGTGATGATCCCTAGTTTATTGATATCCAACGATACCTCGAGAGTAGAGAGTATCCTGAAGAGAGTTCTAAGAAGGATCAACTAGCAATCGACGCTCGGCTACCCAATTTACCATGCATAGAGGTACCTTATATCATAGGATGCTTGATGGCACACTTCGCTTTGTATTAGTGAGAAGGAGGCAAAACAGATTATGGAAGAAATTCACGGTGGAGAATGTGGAGCACATATGAATGGAAGAATGCTGGCCAAGAAGATTCTTCGACTTGGTTATTATTGGACGACCATGGAACGTGATTGTTTTAAGTTTGTTCGATCTTGTAAAAAATGTCGGATGTTTGCCAATCTTAACCGCATGTCTGTCGGTTGAGCTTTATAACCTCACATCCCTTTTGCCTTTTTCCACTTGGGGAATCGACATCATCGGGCAAATCAAACCAAAAGCCTCTATCGGTCATCAATACATCTTGGACAATGATGATTGAACATAATCTACCCG
Organism: Talinum fruticosum; assembly: GCA_021018815.1. Lineage (NCBI taxonomy): Eukaryota > Viridiplantae > Streptophyta > Magnoliopsida > Caryophyllales > Talinaceae > Talinum > Talinum fruticosum. The sequence continues at coordinate 64,381 of JAITYX010000073.1, read as the reverse complement.
TTACTTTTCTAAGTGGGTTGAAGCCGCTTCTTTTCCAAGTCGGGGCAAAACAAGTAGCCAAGTTCATTATTAACAACATCATTTGTAGATATGGGGTCCCTTTTGAGATGATTTCGGATAACGGTTCACAATTTGAGGGAGACTTGAAATAAACCTTGCAAAAGTACAAAATCAAGCATCATCAATCATCTCCTTATCGCCCACAAACCAATGGGGCAGCTTGAGGCTGCCAACCGAACCATTTGCAATATCCTGTCCAAGATGACTCGAAAAGACAAGAGAGTAGCTAGAAAAGATCCTTTATGCTCTTTGGGGGTACCGATCTTCAATTCGTACGCCGACCGATGCCACACCATATGCTTTGGTTTACGGTATGGAGCCTATGCTGCCAATTGAGGTGGAAATTTAATCATTAAGGGTCATGGCTGAAAATGAACTCCCGGAAGATCAATGGGATCAAGCAAGGTATGAAGAGTTGGCATTTCTTGATGAACGAAGACTAGTAGCCTTACATCACATCCGAGGATATCGAAACGTATAGCACGAGCTTTCAACAAGAAGGTCCCAGTAAGGGGCATTCAAGTGGGCGACCTTGTGATGAAGGAAAGTTGTGCCCCACTTCATGATCCTAGGGGCAAGTTCCGCCCTAATTGGTATGGACCATATTTGATCAAGGAGATTACTACTACAGGTGCAATCAAGCTAGTTGATCCGGATGGGAATGAGTTCTCCAATTTTACCAATCTCGACCAGCTTAAGAAATTCTATGTGTAGTAGATTTTCTTCATATAATTTCCCATTTTTATGGAAGTGATCGCCATATTTTTCGATGAATGGATATGCACGCGTCGTGTGATGAAACCATTATTCCATAGTAAACAATATATATATATATATATATATAACATAAGTAAAATAAATTAACACACGCGTCCAACCCGGGCAAGGTCTCTCCTAGTACAATAGGACCCAATCTCGCTCCTCTCCTAAGAGGAGCAACCAAACTCGGACATCTCAAACTACACATCCCAACTTTTCCCCTAAACAATAAGACCCCAAGGATCAGTAAGAGGCATGCATTTTCCCTAGCTTCCTTATATTCTATCTCGCAGGAACTCCTACAGGTAGGTATAAATCCTTCAAGAACATTCTCTAATAGAACATCATTTTCATGCACATAGTTCGCATAAAAATTCCTAGGAAACCCAAGTACCCCTGCCAACTCCCTTGCCTATCCATGATAGCCCCGGGGACCATCAAAGGACTGTTCGAGTTTAACCCTAGCATCATTTCAATTTATTCCACTAAAGGGCACATTTCTTCTTCCCCAAATCTAAAAACATGTCTATTTGCATCCCAATACGGGATACAAGAATGAATAAGAGACCAATTAATGCGAACACTTAACATAGATTTCATGTTTTCAATAAAGCAACGAGACGCTGAGGTCCTCTTATACCTGAAAGAGTTCATCATCTCCTTGAGCTTTCGCTTAAACTTATTGTCAACATCATTTCCGAGATCCATTTCTCAAAGAGGTTTTTTTTAGAAAGAAATAAGAGGAAAAATAGGCAAATGATATTTCTTTGGTGCATCCGAATACGAAGACGCAAGCACCTAATTTATAAGCAAAGGAAACCTTTGTATACTCTTCAACTCATTTTGCAATTCCATCACGTTGCAAAAACTTCGTTCTTCCACTGCACAAAACTCTTATGTCCAACATACAAATGCATGCAACGCACCCCTTTATCCATCATACAAAAGAATGTGAAGCACTCTCTTATCCAGCGAACAAAGGCATGTAGCACACCTTTTTATCCATTGTAAAAATACTCTTCAACATACCGAAGAAATACATGTAAAATATCCTCTTGGTTGTCATCTGACTATAAGTATCGCGTCATTTGTATAGACGCATTTCCTTTTTAAGATACTTAGCCAACTATTTTGCAAAAAAATAGAGCGCCAATCAAACTCAATATGAACTCGTTACAAAGCTAAGTATTTGATTTTCGAATATTTCTCACATCCAAGTGCCCTAATTTTCAAAGTGATTTTTATGATTTCACCATCATCGTGCACATTTGTTGACCCCGAGTCGGATGCAATCCATGATTATTTTGACCCCGAGACATAGTTATTTTTTGCCCCGAGTCAAACGCTATCCATAATTATATTTTTGACCTCGACTTATTTTTGGCCATGAGCCAAATGTAATCCAAGAATTATTTCAACCCCGAGCCATATTTAATTAACCCGGAGTTATTTTTGACCCCGAGTCAAGCGTAATCCAAAGTTACTTTTGACCCCGAGTCGAGTGTAATCCAAAGTTATTTTGACCATGAGTCATATTTAATTAACTCGGAGTTACTCCCGACCCCGAGTCAAATGCAAATCATACCTATTTTGACCCCGAGTCATATTTAATTAACCCAGAGTTATTCTTTGACCTTGAGTCAAACGTAAATCGAAGTTATTTTGACCCCGAGTCGTATCTATTTTGACCCCGAGTCGTATCTATTCAACCCAAAGTTACGTTGACCTAGAGCTTTATTAACCCGGAGTTATTTTGACCCCGAGTCGTGTTTAATCAACTCAAATTTATTTTATGACCCTGAATTATATCTCATGCATTCGATCCAGTCACATTGTTTCTTTTTTTATCTAAATTTAATTGGTGAGTCAAAATTTGTGTGTCTCTTATGACGTTAACCATCACTTTTTTTCGAAAGCTCAATTAACGAGAGGCAATCTGTAAACACCAAATTTTGACTCTTATATATTTAAGATTTTATTACTAACATTAATCTTTTTTTAGTAAAATAATAAAAAATATATAAAATAACATATAAAAATAACAATCAAATTGTGATAAAAAAAAGAGCCCAAAAGGCCCAAGATACATTATCCAAAGAAGAAAACTCAAAAGGTCCAAAAGAGTTAAAAAAAAAAAGGGAAAAACAAAAATAAAAAAATTCAGGGGGCATGGTTGCAGCTGCTAGCCACGCCCCAGCTCAAAACAAAAAAATAAAAAAATAAAATTTAATTAATTTTGTCCTTTTTTATCCAACTTTATTGTTTTGTTTTTGTCATTTTTTTACTACTGCACTATAGTTGTCTTTTTTTAACTACTCCACTATGGTTTATGCTCCCCTCCTCATATTCCTCCTTTTTGTCTCTTCTACATAAATTTTGATATTTTATTTTATTTAAATTTTTACCATTCAATTATTATTTTTAGGGTTTGGATGATCCCCCTTACTTTTTCTATAAATACCTCATTTCATCACTTCTTGAGGGGGCTTGGTTTTTTGAAAAAGCTCTATCTTCTTCAAAATTCTCTCTCCCTTTTTTAATCTTCTAAGGAGTGGCTTGATTAACTAAAAATTAACTCCATTGGGAGTTGATTAAGTTTAAATTAATCTTTCTATTTTTTTAAATCTTGAACAAACCAAGCTTTCTTTCAACTTAGTCAAAATATCTTCTTCATCTTAAGAAACAAAAGGGTAATTCTTCTTATTACCACTAACTTTAATCAGATTACATTTTCTTTCTCTCTACTCTTATCTTTCTTGATTTCATGATGATCAAGCATGCACACACATGACATTTTCTTCATTCTTAGTTTCTTTATTTTCTTTTGCCTACCCATTTATTTATTTATTCTTGTTAATTTTTTTTTCACCTCTAATTTCTTCATTATTATTGTTATTGTTTATTTAATTTCATTTATTAACATTATTACCACTAACTTTATCATTATTATTGTTATTTTTTTTAGTACTACTAACCTTAACATTATTATTATTGTTACTAACTTTATCATTATCATTGCTATTGTTACTAACTTTATTGTTTGTTTATATTGATTTTGTTTATTATTTTTATTAACACTTAACCCTAACATTATTGCTATTATCGTTATTTTTTTTTTTTTTTTACTATTATGATTATCTATTGCTACTAACGTTTTGGTGTTTTCTTGTCTCTTTTGGGTTAGGCCGGTTTCGGCCTCCGGGTTTTACCGTCCGTCCCTTTAGGGCTCGCGCGGCCGTTCCTCCTATTTGGGTGGAACACTAGTTTTCCTTTTTCGGGAGTGAGATGTGAGACCGAGAGTTGATAGCAAAATTGGGTGTTATTTTCTTTCTCATCTTCCTCACTTTTATTTTCTCTCGTAATACTTAAAAAATGAAGAAAAATGGGCTAAGTTATGATTGAACATGAAGAATAATAACTTGGAGTAAAGTGATCTAAATCGGAAGGTTGTATGTATTTCTAGGGCAATTTAGTGGAATAATTTCGATTCCAAATTTTTTTTATTTTTATGTCATTCAATGGAGTAATGAAAGAGCTTTCTAGCAAGAGGTCACTCACCCAAATCCAAGTCCCGAGTTATTTATATCATATTTTTTCTACTAGAAGGTCTAATCAGTCTAAAAAATGGCACCATCACTGTTTTTCTAATTTTTCATACTCTAAACGATTTTTTCTAGAAAACTGTCCTTCATAAGAAATAAAATAAACTTCTGATCTTTCTAAGTTGGTAAATTTTATCTCCTAACTCCTTATAGTTTGAGAGATATGATTTATTAAAGTCAACATTGCAAAACCGTAATTTCTGCAGTGCCCGGATCGGAACATATATATTGAAAAATCTGTTAAAATATCTTAAAATACTTTTAAAATTATACAAAAATCACAATGGTTCTTTATCGTGTCAAATTAATCCAGTTTGTACAGTTTCGTAATATATGATGTATTTTAGTTTTAATAAATAAATGAATACCTTACTATCTAGAATGGTATAAATCGGGGTATCACCTAAGTTTTCGGCTTATCAGTTTTACATGCTTAGGAATTTATTTTTTATATTTTTACCACTCAAACTAGACTTAAATATAAAATTCTAGGTTTCAGAATTACCTTGATAGGATCTTCGTAAAAAATTTATAATTTTTTGAATCCGGCATCCATTATGGCAAGTGCGATGCAAGAAGTGTCACTTTAAGACTTTATTAAATCAATTTGAAAGCTTCTAAGAAGGTAAAATTTTTATATCTGAGCTTCTTATGAAGTTTTCCAGTTGTATAAATTTTCTTCATATTTTTACGCTCGTCTTACTTAGTTTCGAGATTTCTCTTTCAAAAATTGATTTTAAAAATCAATTAATGATGCCTTTCAATAAAATAAATACTCGGGACTTTGTTTGGTCAGTGAAGACTCATTGTTCATTATAATGCGAGCCAAGGATCTATCAAGAAGTTGCATCATGAGCACTTCTCGTCTCCGTGGCGTTGAAGAATTTTATTTACGTTCTTTTTAGATTTCTTGTATTTAGGAAAACCTTGTATATTTCATTTTGTTCATTGTATTGTAATAATCCGGTACTTGTAAAACCACTAGCTCCAAAGTGTGAATAATAATAATATTTGTTTCAAGCATGTCTTATCCCATTCATCACAATATAATCAACTCGATCAAAAAATAATAAAATGAACCGTCTAAATTCGCTAATTAGTGTTGTTGCCAAAATTGAAGTATGACCCGTGAATAGGGGACGATGGTAATCGTAATTGCCCCCTTTATGACCATCTTGACCTTAATCACGAGTCATAACAATATTTGGCTAAATACCGAATGGTGATAATTAGACGCAACCGTGCGTGTCTTGTATATGTTTGCATGCTTTTCCTTAGGGCCGACATATTCTTCGATGTATAGTCGTGACCTTTCATCAAACTTGAGGCCATAATCAGAAATTCGTTCATATCTGATCTTTAGGATGATCCACATCCACTTCAATTCAAACATCCTTCACAATTTCACCATTATCCTAGTAGATTATTTTGATTAGATATGACTGAATCGTTGATCGTATCCTTTTGTTTGGTAATAGGTCATCGGCAGGGATTCCATCCGAATCTTTGAGAACCATTAGCCATAAAACATTGACCCACTAACTCCACAAAAAATCAATCCCCCTTCATACCCAAGGAATTATTTTCTCAATTGAAACAGGAATGTTAAAAGGTCTAATCCTTATACTCATGTAACAACCCAAAACATTAAAACGTATTATCTCTAATACGTTCAATTATGACTGACGCGTGCATTTCAATTTCAAAATATTTTCATATCATATATATGTATATCAAAAGTATTTTCTTGCAGGACCCGGATACGAACAACGACGATCGATGGCCGATACTTTTCATTATAATATATTATCTAATACTTATATGCACACAAGCCATACTTAATTCCTAAACTAAGTCAAATAAATTCTCATAAATTCAAACTCTATATATATACACACATAACTAATGACAAATTGGCACAAATTATATACAAATAATCAAATGTCTTAAGGAATAACTTGCTAATAAAACTAACCCAATCTAAGTATAGGCAATCACATATGTTAAAGCACATTAAGTTATAACAATAAAGCTATAATATTAACAAGCAATAATAAAACTACAATAGCAATAATAATAATAATTATAATTATAAAATAAAATAAAATTAAAATAAAAATAAAAGTCTTTTAACATGACCATGAAACAGGGAAATGATCCCTAACTATCCCAGTGGAACTCACAAGAGGCATGACGGAATCCTTGCTAGAACTATGTGGGGTTTTGATCCGAGAGTAGATTCAAGTCCTATGATGATCGGTATATAGAGCAATTTTGCTTTCATCCGAATGCAAACCCACCATACATCAACGAATTTGTTGGCCCTAAGTTTTCCATTTGTGTGCTTGCATGTGTGTGCTTATGTGTATAATGATGCGTTTTCTTTTATGCTCTTCTTTTGTAAATCTATTTCATGAATCTATGTTAATCAACATTCGGGATGTCTAAAAAAATGGATACAAATATATTAGTAGGAGCCCGTTCTTAGAATAGAGGGAGTGGCGAGTCCTTGGTGTTCGTGTGAAGGTTTGCTCGGGAGAGTCCGAGTCACCCTAGAGGGGGTGAATAGGGTGATGGAAAAATCTTTGCGAAAACACACACTTTTGTGCGGAAAAGTGACCAAGACAGAATCCGAGTCTAAACACGGGGTCGAGAAAGATTGGACTCGAAAGCAATGAATCGGAAGAAGCGGGAGCACTAAAGGCATGTCCGAGTCTAGAATGAACTCGGAAAGAGAACACGAAATATTTACGTGGAAACCCTCCTGGGGCGAGAAAACCACGGCCCGTGTCAATCCAGACACGAAGTCAAATCCACTATTTTGAGTCCACAAAATACCGTGAACTTGACGAGAACCCGAGTTGCTCCCTTAGACAACTCTATACGATTTTCCTAGACTCGGAAGTTACCTTATCTGATCTAGTACTTCCTAGCTGAGATAACCCTTACAGCTAGGGACAACTAAGCTGAGTTAACCTTTACGGCTTAGTCAAGGGACCTTACAAAGAATGTAAGAAGTGTTTGTAACGAAGTACAAGACCTTACAACTCGAAAGTAATGAGTTACGAGTGGGAGTTGTAAGTTGAAGATTGAGAGTAAAAATACAATAACTTTGAACAAGTAAGTGTATAGACAATATGTTCTGCTCTCTTCAAGTCTTGTGAAGTGGCTTCTTCTTATAGATAAGACTAGGCGAGTAGCCGTTATTTCCATCTGCTGACCGAGAGTCCTCTCGTGACCGTTGAGAAAGGCTTTCGAGTCACTCGGAAAGTATCCGTTGAAATATGAACGTTGGACAACGGTTTAACTCTCTTGGAAGTCCCAAAACCATCGGTTGTGTCTTGAAAACCGAGGTGAAAACCACTTTGTTAGGCTTGGCGTTCCGGTTTCCGGATATTGAAGCGGACGGCTTCGACACAATCTTACGAGACTAAAGTAGGGAAGGTGAAAAGCCATATCTGCTGGTGATTTGACGTTACGAGCCGAGCTACTTTTGTAGTTTTGAAAAGATATCCTCGATTGAATAACCTACAAAAGTAAAACAACTTTGGTTCTCAAAGTATAAAATACTTTGGTCCAAGGTTAGACACGAGATAACAAAATAATCTTGAGAAATTACGCAATTGATTATCCGAGTCGGAAAGAAAATGGAATATTCCGAGTCTAATATCCATGATACTCGGAATTCCATATGACTTAGTCTTAAGAAAAGAAACACGTTCTACAGACAAATATCAAAGTGAGAAAGAACTTGATATAGACTAAGCATGAAATGAACTATGAATGTTGACTATGCAAACGATAGAGTAAATAATCACAAGTCGATTACGAGTGAGAAAGGACTCGGAATAAAGAACAACTTTTACGAGTCGCTAACAAAAAACGATTAAAGAGATATGTGAATGCCGAATCGCATAGGAAGGATACTATTTAATTCAAGTATGTTTCTAAGACACGAGAGAATGCCTTGGAATCAAAACTCTATATGAATGACATCGTTATACCCGATTCCTTTTGCATGACTCGAAAGATATAGAGCGAGTGTCCGAGTCTTCAATCTCCCCTTTTTGATGAAAGGCATTCCAAACTTAAACGAAACTTTGTTAGAAGAAAATAGATTGATTCCGAGTAGTGTCGAGTGATATACAATATATCGAGCAAGATAAAGTATGCTTTAACTCAATAACTCGGAAAAGAAAGAACTCGAAATAATGAAATGCATTAATCCATTAAAAATTTACAAGGGCGGTAAAAACTCCCCTAAACAAGACAACCGAGTTTCGACTACATTTTCTCCCCCTTGCCTTTCAGCAAAAACAAGAACCAAAAAGAAAGGAGAAAAGAACAAGTAATACACATAAGTTGGTCGGACAAAAAGAAAATTTTGAAGCGAAGTTCGGAGACACCGAGGAATCGTGACTCGGTGCATGGCTCCAACTAGGAAGGTGGGGATTTCTTAGTAGAGGCGGAGGTGCACGGCGGCGATAAGACCTTGACGATGTGCTTGAGCGCGGCGAAGGGAGAACCGGAATAGTTCCCAGGGGCTCGGCTACGAGGGGCTGACCCGGAGATAGTGGATCGAGAGGTTCTTCCCTTGGGACCTCGGGGGCTGGAGGGGCTGCTCGGCGACTCGGCTGGAGGAGCGAGATCTTCGACCCACTCGAGGCTGGCTGTCCGAGCTGAGTACAGCAATTTGAGCTTGGGGAGCGGTTGCCACGGCCTCTTCTTCCCTTTGCCCGAAAGGGCTGCTTCAGCCGCGGGTTCCTCGGCGTCCTCCGCTGCATCCGTAGCTTCTTCCTCTGCTTCCTCGGCTTCCTCGCTTCCGAGGAGGTCGGGCCTGGGCTCGAAGACGCCTCGGATGGGTCCGAGTCATCCGGGTCTCGAGCCGCCTTGGACCGTCGCTCTCCGAGGAGCTCGGCCAGCTCCTTCGCTCCTTAACCAGCTCTCTCATCTCAAGAACGAGAGACTGCTTGCTCTCGGATTTGGGACTCGACCAGTCTTTTGGTTGATGGTCGGACCACGAAGAACAGAACTTGAAACCCCGAGCATGTCTCCGAAGTCGGAGGACACGAGAGGTGATCTTGTCCATGAAGACGAGGAGACAAGAGGGCGAGAGAGAGTTTTGGAAGCACCGAAGGTGGAGGCACCACCAGGTGAAGAGGGAAGAGAAAGAGGGGTGGATTTACGAGTCCGAGGTGGAGAAGGAGGCCTCGGCTACGAGTTGTGAACCCGGACACCAAGGTTAGTTTCCTGGTATCCGTACCCCTGGAGTTCCTTCTTGCCGACCACAATGGCCGCCTCGGACACCGCGTTAGGGTCGAGAGGGAAGAGGAACTTGGAATTGTTTGAATACAAGAGTAAGAAGAGCACCGAAAGGAAGGGAGGTGTTCTTCTTGCTCTGGAGTTGAGCTGGCACAGCGGCCATTTGCTCAATGATGGAGGGGAAGAGGTCGACTTCGTATCCCTCCGGGATATCGAAGAGGGCTTTGAGGTGCTTGGAGTTGGGGTTCTCCTTGCTAGAATGCTTTGTGAGAAGAAGGTTCTCATCGGCAGGAAACATGAAGTCCGGCTTCGACTTCAACCGAGTCACGAAAAGTTCTTTCCGGACCCGGGGAATTCTTTAGCGTACTTTTCAAAGAAGTCGTCGGCGACTTCGAGTGAAGGGGATAGGGTTGCTTGTTCAAGAAGAGAGAAGAGACTTTGAACAGGACGGTGAAGGAGGGAGGTGTTGATACGAACGGTAATGTTCGAACCCTAGAGGTTAGAACATTTTCGGAGTGGGTGAGATGAGTATAAAACTCGAAACAAGTTCGGGATAGATGAACTCGCTGAAGCACAAGAAAGGGTAGACTCCGGTGGTTTGGATATTGGACAACCAGGAGAATTTGGTTGTTGGGAAGAACTTGTCGTCCAGCGCAAGATCTTTGGGTGACAACGGGTTTAGAAGGGGTTAAGCTATCCGGCTTGTTGGTGCGAGGCTTCTTTGAGGATGAAGAAACCTGAAAGTCGGGATGGTTTCCTCTTTTAGGCATGGTGAGAGATGCAAATAAGAAATTTTTTGAGAGAAAAGGAAAGAGAAGGAGGTGTAGAAGAGAAGAAAACGAAAATGGTAGAAGAAAGAGAGATGAGCGAGTTGAAAACTTACGAGAGAGAGAGAGAGAGCTTCTTCGACGTCCGCGGACGATCGGGGAACACTATTCACGTAGTATGCTTCCGCGAGAGGGTTTCGTTTGAGAGGGAAGGAGTTTTAGAATACCGAGATGAAGACGGATAGTCATTATTTATAGTGAGTACGCGCGCCCGTTCACTATCCGTTAAGTAACTCCGTTCGACTCGGCCCGTCCATCGATAATTAATGCCGGTGTGACGGTTCTTCTTCAACGGTTGAGATATCGGTGGTTTAAAATCTGCGGTTAAGATCCGATCGCGGCGCTCGAGAAAGAGAGAGAAAACGGGTTTGAAATTATAATCCGAAACTCTCCACTTGTTCTAGAGATAGCTTCAGAAAATTTGAAGTCCAAATTTCTTTTACGTCCGAGTTTGACTCGGAAAAGTTTCGAGTGACTCGAAACACGAAATAACTATCGGCCCGAGTATCACGTGATCAATCGAGCTGATGGTTATTAACAATGAAAGCACAAGGCACAAAAATATTCACGAATCATAACACAAAACTAAGCATTTAACATACCAAGCTCATTCCGAATAAAACGGAATTGATCTTCACCAAGAGGCTTAGTAAAGATATCAGCTAATTGAAGATTAGTAGGAATGAACTCAAGTGTAATATCACCCTTTTACGAGTGATCGCGTAAGAAGTGATACCGACTTCAATATGCTTTGTTTTTGAGTGCTTGGACAGGATTCTTAGTGATGCTGATTGCGCTTTGATTATCACACTTGATTGGGACTGAGTTGAGAGATAGTCCAAGGTCCTTCAAGTGTTGTTTTATCCGAGAGAATGCGAGCGCAACAAGCTCCAGCGGCAATATATTCAGCTTACGCGGTTGATAGAGCTGCTGAGTTTTGCTTCTTTGAGTGCCGGGATACTAGGGATTGACCCAGAAATTGGCAAGCTCCGGATGTGCTCTTTCGATCAACTTTGTATCCTGCATAGTCTGCGTCGAGTACCCGGTCGAGTCGGTTACGAGTCTCCGGAGTACCATAGTCCTAGATTACGAGTGCTGCAAGATATCCGAATATTCTCTTCACCGCGAGTGAGATGTGATTCTTTTGGATTAGCTTGAAATCGTGCACATAAGCAAACACTGAACATTATATACGGTACGCTTGAAGTAAGATATAGCGGTGATCCGATCATACCCAGATAGAGTTTCGATCTCTTGCTTTACTGTCTCATCGAGTCGAGCTTTATCTTGCTTGCTCATAGGAGTAGATGCGTGCTTTGCATCTTGAAGCTTATATTTCTTCAGCGGTTCCTTGGTGTATTTTGATTGATGAACAAAGATTCCATTTTTGTCTTGTTTGATTTGCAATCCAAGGAAGAAGTTGAGTTCTCCCATCATACTCATTTGGAACTCTTGACTCATCAACTCGAGAAAATTCTCGGCACAGAAATTCATTAGTAGCACCGAAAATAATATCATCAACATATACTTGAACAATGAGAAAATCTTTCCCTTTGGTCTTTATGAATAAAGTCTTGTCGATCTGACCTCTTTTAAAATTATTTTGAACCAGGAAGGCTGCTCGAGTCTTTCATACCAAGCTCTAGGGGCTTGCTTAAGACCATAGAGAGCCTTTTGAAGTTTGAAAACATGATTTGGAAATTACGAGTTTTCAAAACCGGGGAGGCTGCTCGACATAGACCTCTTCTTCAATAAAACCATTGAGAAAGGCACACTTAACATCCATTTGATATAATTTAATATGCATGCGGGATGCAAATGCCAACGAGTATTCTAATGGCTTCAATTCTAGCTCTTTGGGGCAAAGGTTTCCCCACAATCAATTCCTTCTTCTTGATTGTAACCTTGAGCTACAAGTCTAGCTTTGTTTCGACAACTATTCCACCCTCATCCGGTTTGTTTTTGAAAACCCATTTGGTTCCTATAGCTGGGTGGTCGGAAGGTCGGTTGGTCGAGTCCGAGACTTGGTTTCTTTCAAATTGATTCAGCTCTTCTTGCATGGCCTCTACCCATTCGGGTTCATTAAGAGCTTCTAGTGCATTTTTGGGTTCGAGTTAGTGAAATGAATGCGGTGAATGCACATAGATTATGAAGAGAAGAACGAGTTCTTACCCCACTTGTTGATATCGAAATTATGTTTTCTTGGGGATGGCTGGAAGTAAATTTGAACGCTTTACCAGTTCTTTGATTCACCGAGGTTTGTGGGCTGAATAGCTTGATCTTCGAAGCTTGTTACGAGTGATCGGCTCCATTGACTTGCTCGCTACGGCGACTTCTTGAGTTATTTCATTACGAACTTCCTCGTTACGAGTGATCTCCTTCGAGTCTTTGAAAGCTCATCTTCATCATCATCCTTTACGAGCTTCGGTTACGAGTATGAAGATTCACTTGGTTTTTCTGTTCAAGCTCATCAAACACTACGTGGATACTTTCTTCCACTTTGTTAGTTCTCTTGTTGAAGATACGGTAAGCTTTGCTATGAGAAGAGTAACCTAGAAAAATTCCTTCGTCGACCAGAGCATCAAACTTGGTCGAGATGATCCTTACCATTGTTGTGGACAAAGCACTTACATCCAAAAGGTCCGAAATAGGAAATGTTTGGCTTCCTCCCTTTGTAGAGTTCATAAGGTGTTTTCTTCGAGAATGGGTCCGATGAGGCATCGATTGAGAGTGTAGTTAGGTTGTGTTTCTGCCTACGCCGAGAAATAGTAAGGCAAGTTGTGTTCAATCATCATCGTCCTTGCTATTTCTTCAAGGGTTCTGTTCTTTCTCTCAACTACTCCATTCTGTTGAGGAGTTACAGGTGCTTGAGAAGTTGTGAGAAATTCCATTCTTGTCACAAAACTACGAGAATTCCGAGTAATCGAACTCCCTTCCATGGTCGGTTCGAATCTTTTGAATCTGAGTGCGGGACTCCACTTGAATCTTTCTACAGAGCTTACTGAATTCCTTGAAGGCTTCATTCTTATGCTTGAGAAAACACACCCAGGTAAATCTTGAAAAATCATCAATGATAACAAGTATGTAAGATTTACCTCAGAGACTCTTTACGGGAATTTCGCCACATAGATCCATATGCGGTAATTCAAGCACGTTGGATGTGGAAGCTGTCTTCGAGAGATTTGAATGAAGATCGACTTGTTTCCCTACTGGTGCATGCTTCACATACTTTATCCTTCTCAAACGTACGGTTAGGTAATCCTCTAACTAGATGATGAGATGCAAGCTTTTTGATAGTATGCATGCTAATATGACCTAATCTACGATGCCAAGTCCAAGAATCATCTTGAAGAGATGCTTTTAAACGAGGATAAATTCTGACTTGGGTCGAGAAGAGGGATGATGTAGGTATTACCGATCTCTTACCTGAAAGTTTTATCTCTTTGGTGATCTCATCTGTGATGTAGCACTTGGATTGAGTGAATTTTACCTCTTGTCCTTTGTCACAAAGCTGGGAGATGCTAAGTAAGTTGTACTTTAGTCCTTTGACAAGGTAGACTGGGCTCACCAGATTGTTTCCATTACCAATCTTCCCAATGCCCACTATCTTGCCCTTGCTTTGTCATCACCAAAGGTCACCTTTCCTCCTTTATATGATTCCAACTCGAGAAAAGAGTCCTTGGTCACCTGTCATATGTCGTGAGCATCCACTTGTCCAGGTACCAATGTCCTTTTGATCTTTTACGAGTGACTGCAAAACAGAGATAATCTAACCCTTCTCACTTCCTCTAACGAACCCGAGTAACATTTCTTACTTGTGGTCCTTTTACGAGGAAGAAGGTGCTTCGGAACCCAGATTTGAATGACTTTGGGTTTAGTCGATTACGAGTCTTCTTCTTCTCAGAGAGCTGAGTCTGTGTCTCTTTCCTTTTAAAAACCTTTCCTTTTGCAACGAGAGGAAAATGGTTTCCTTTTGTAAATAGGTGCAGGTTTAGTCCTCCTTTCATTTTTGTGAATGGGACCATGCTCGGCCTTTTTGAACTTAACGGTTACGGAATCCTTTTTGAACAAATCCGAGTAAGAATTAGATTCTTCCTCCTTGTTGAAACCAAGACCTTCTTTTCTAAAAGAGACACATTGTGAACCTAAGAGCATATCAAGGTTCTTACGTCCTTGAGTAAATTTTAAAACCAGGTCTTGAGACTCGGTGAGCTTACTGTTTCGGTTGCTCATTTTCTTTTACGAGTAACTCGGACTCGGTCTCATTAGTTTGAGCACTTGTCTTGAGTTCTCCGAGTGTGAGTCTCGGTTTTCCAATTCATTTTTCAAAGAAGTTTTCTCGAAGTGATTGACTCAAGTTGTTCCTTGAAATGAGAAGAATCGGAATTGGACTTTTCTTCCAAAGTAAAGATGTATTTAGCTAAATCAACTTTGGAGAATTTGAGGAAGTAGTTTATTACCTCTTGAGGATCGGTTTCCTCATTATACGAGTACGTGTGCGAGTCGACTCTTTTTGGCTTACGAGTCGGTGATTGCCATTAGACACTTTGAGTCATCTGAATCCTCGTCGTCTTCGAGATGATTCCTCATCACTCCAAGTTGCCATCATGGCCTTTTTCTTCTTCCTGTCCCTTCTTCGTTTTGGACGAGTCTTTGACTATGTGGTCTTTGCTGCCACATTCAAAACATCCGAGAATTCTTAGACAAAGATAACTTTGAGGGTGAAGAAAACTTACCTTTTCTGTCTCTCTTGTCCTTTTTGTAGAATTCTTCTTTTGGTCTTTTGTCCCATCTTTTGTGCTTTATCATTTTCTTGAAGCCTCTTGCAATGAGTGCCATGGGATCATCTTCGAGTCGGAGGAGCTTGGACTTGCTTCTTTGGATTACGAGGCTTTAAGTGCGACGTTCCTTTTGGAAGTACCCTCGGCATCTTCTTCTTCCGGATATATCTCATGAGTCGAAGCTTTCCAATGAGCTCGTCCGGTTTCAAGAGTGAGAGGTTCGAGCTTCTTCTATGGCGAGTCACCTTAGGACCCCATCGTCTCTTGGGTAGGCTTCGAGAATTTTTCGGCACATTTCTTCATGGGAGATCTTCTTTCCCGAGAGATTTGAGATTGTTGGTGATCTCGGTGAAGCGTATGAACATCCGAGTAATGTTCTCTTCGGCTCCATTTTGAAAAGCTCATATTTGTGAAGATACTTGGCTAATCTTTGCTTGTCTCACCTGACTTGTACCTTCATAGGTGTTGACCAGAGTGTCCCACACCTCTTTAGCGAGTCACGAGCGAGAGACTCGATTATATTCTTCGAGCTTATGGCGCACATGAGGATGTTCATGGCTTTGAAGTTCTTTACGAACTTCTACGCCTGCTGGCGTGAACTCGGCCTTTGTCTTTGGAAGGATTCGAATTCATCTGTCTTTGTTGGAATGTAGTTTCCTTGTTGTATGATTTCCCAAACTTCTTCATCGTGATCCATAAGGAAACATTCCATGAGCTTCTTCCAGTGACCGAAATTTGAACCTTTGAATTTTGGTGGCCTGTTGGAAGATCTACCTTCGTCGAACTCTCCGGTGGTCCGAGCCATCGATCTTTAAACCTTTGGACTGTTAGATCCTTTACGAAAGGCTAGGCTCGATACCAATTGAAGGTTTGCTCGGGGAGAGTTTGAGTCACCCTAGAGGGGGTGAATAGGGTGATGGAAAAATCTTTGCGAAAACACACACTTTTGTGCGAGAAAAGTGACCAAGACAGAATACGAGTCTAAACACGGGGTCGAAAAGATTGGACTCGAAAGCAATGAATCGGAAGAAGCGGGAGCACTAAAGGCATGTCGAGTCTAGAATGAACTCGAGAAAGAGAACACGAAATATTTACGTGGAAACCCTCCGGGGCGAGAAAACCACGGCCCGTGTCAATCCAGGACACGAAGTCAAATCCACTATTTTGAGTCCACAAAATACCGTGAACTTGACGAGAACCCGAGTTGCTCCCTTAGACAACTCTATACAGATTTTCCTAGACTCGAAGTTACCTTATCCGATCTAGTACTTCCTAGCTGAGATAACCCTTACAGCTAGGGACAACTAAGCTGAGTTAACCTTTACGGCTTAGTCAAGGGACCTTACAAAGAATGTAAGAAGTGTTTGTAACGAAGTACAAGACCTTACAACTCGAAAGTAATGAGTTACGAGTGGGAGTTGTAAGTTGAAGATTGAGAGTAAAAATACAATAACTTTGAACAAGTAAGTGTATAGACAATATGTTCTGCTCTCTTCAAGTCTTGTGAAGTGGCTTCTTCTTATAGATAAGACCAGGCGAGTAGCCGTTATTTCCATCTGCTGACCGAGAGTCCTCTGTGACCGTTGAGAAAGGCTTTACGAGTCACTCGGAAAGTATCCGTTGAAATATGAACGTTGGACAACGGTTTAACTCTCTTGGAAGTCCCAAAACCATCGGTTGTGTCTTGAAAACCGAGGTGAAAACCACTTTGTTAGGCTTGGCGTTCCGGTTTTCCGGATATTGAAGCGGACGGCTTCGACACAATCTTCCGAGACTAAAGTAGGGAAGGTGAAAAGCCATATCTCGCTGGTGATTTGACGTTACGAAGCCGGCTACTTTTGTAGTTTTGAAAAGATATCCTCGATTGAATAACCTACAAAAGTAAAACAACTTTGGTTCTCAAAGTATAAAATACTTTGGTCCAAGGTTAGACACGAGATAACAAAATAATCTTGAGAAATTACGCAATTGATTATCCGAGTCGAAAGAAAATGGAATATTCCGAGTCTAATATCCATGATACTCGGAATTCCATATGACTTAGTCTTAAGAAAAGAAACACGTTCTACAGCGAAATATCAAAGTGAGAAAGAACTTGATATAGACTAAGCATGAAATGAACTATGAATGTTGACTATGCAAACGATAGAGTAAATAATCACAAGTCGGATTCCGAGTGAGAAAGGACTCGGAATAAAGAACAACTTTTACGAGTCGCTAACAAAAAACGATTAAAGAGATATGTGAATGCCGAATCGCATAGGAAGGATACTATTTAATTCAAGTATGTTTCTAAGACACGAGAGAATGCCTTGGAATCAAAACTC
Source organism: Talinum fruticosum (assembly GCA_021018815.1). NCBI lineage: Eukaryota > Viridiplantae > Streptophyta > Magnoliopsida > Caryophyllales > Talinaceae > Talinum > Talinum fruticosum. The sequence continues at coordinate 46,763 of JAITYX010000073.1, read as the reverse complement.
TATATGAATGACATCGTTATACCCGATTCCTTTTGCATGACTCAGAAAGATATAGAGCAGTGTCCGAGTCTTCATCGTGCTTCCTAACCAAAACCCCGAACCCACCATCTCGGGTTCTCGGATCAATCTTATATAGTGTTTTCGCCTTTTGGGCACAAGGAGTCAACCTTTTTTTCTTTTCGGAAAAATATAATTTCAAAATTGTTTTATTGAAAACCCCATCCTTGCTTGGGTCATAACAAGGTGCCGACTCTAGTCATCCAAAAAAAATTAATTTTTGGGCGCCACACAAGTTAGACAAAGAAGATCTTATTTCCAACAGATGACTTTAATGGTCTACCAATTGAAGGGAAAACTATAAAACACAAGCCAAGACCGTGGATGAATCAAGCAAGATAATACACTTCATATCTTATCTTAATCTCTTGTAATTGTGCTTACTAAGATATTCTTGTAGCAAAGTGTTTAAGAGTCGGATACTTTGTGAGCTGTAGTAAAGAGTCTTGGGAAAGACTGCTTTGTGAGTTGTAACACTTGAGAGAAGTGTGAGCGAGTAGGCCTTGAGAGTTAGTGTACCGAAAAGGTCGAGTCACAAAGTTAAGTGAAGAACTTGTCCGATAGTCAAAGTAATAGCAAAAGTAGAAGACAATCATAAGGGAGGAAACCTTAGGTGGTCACTAACTCAAATATTTGGATGTGGGCCAAGATCGTGAACAAACAAACTTGCATTGTCCCATTTACTTTTCTGTTTGTTTGTTTTTCATTCATCCGACCTTTCGGCTCTCGGTTAGTCAAACGCCTTAAAATTTTAAAATACCATATTCACACCCCTCTCCCCTCTCTAGGGTATATCTCGACCCTTTAGGACTTTTGGTTTAAATGACTTTGGGATGATAACCATTCCATTCATTTATCCCAAAAAAATAATCTTTACCATTGAGTCTAACCCTTTTTCAAAAAAAAAAAAAAAAAGGTGGTAAGTTTTTCTTTTTCTTTCAACATTCCTCCTCATAATACTACAAGTTTTTGAATTATGTTCATTCCTATTTAACTCACAAAAGGGAAAAACGGGCTCATGAATAGGTTATCGCTATAAGCTACTAGCTTTGAATTGCACGTAATACGTGCATGATTACATTAAGTTCAAATATAATAGTTTTTATTATATTTGAATATTATGGTAATTATCAAATTGAACCCTAGCCTAACCATAATATTCAAATATAATAAAAACTATTATGTTTGAACTTAATTTAAACATGCACGTATTATGTGCAATTCAAAGCTAGTCACAATAAAATAAGCCTATAATAGAAAAAAAATAACAAAAGATTAAAATCCATAAGTACTTAGGGAGTGGGAGAAAATATTATCTAAATAATAAAGTTAAATATTTTTTAAAAAAACTTAGGAAAATTTATACATACATTAAAAAAATAAAAAAATATGTATTCAATTTAAAATTATGAGTTAAATTAATGAAACTTTTATATAATCTAAGTCCTGATAAATTACTTAAGTTGTTTAATATAATAATATTAAATTTATAAATTGAAAAATAAGAAAAAATATATATTTTTAAAAAAAACTAATTAATTATATCGCTTGTTACTATTCTAATGAAAATATATAAAATATTTATAAAAATAGTGAAAAAGTATTAATAAGGATAAGAATAAAGCTTGATGTGAATATCACATATATATATATATATATATATATATATATATATACTTCGCTATTTGCTTTTTATCTCTTGTTTAAGAAGGTATATATGAAGTTTATATATATATATACTTCGCTATTTGCTTTTTATCTCTTGTTTAAGAAGGTATATATGAAGTTTATTTAGATATTTTATAAATTGATACATTTTACCGTTTGGAGAGAGAAAGTAGGGAGATGGGAATGTGGGAGAAGCAAATGACTTGGAAGGACTTTTTTTGTGATTGCCTGATTTGGCAATAATGCTATTATCCAAGGTAATTCATATATAACATAACTATAACATAAATAGATAGATATATAAAGGGAATAAATTATCCAGACTTTATATATTTTATTTCATTTATCTAAGTTCTAAACTTTATAACTTAGACTTTATTTATTTTTAATTTTGCTATTATCCAAGGTAATTCATATAAGGAACCATATTCATAATGTATCTTTATAATTATGCTAAATAAAAAATAATTAACAAATTTGATAAGAAAATAGTTAACAAAAATGGTTTTTTAAAAAAGGATACGATAAGAGAGATGAGAGAGAGAGAGAGAGAGAGAGAGAGAGAGAGAGAGAGAGAGAGAGAGAGAGAGAGAGAGAGAGAGAGAGATTAATGGCCGTGGTGTAACCGCATGCCGGGAGGAGGGAGGGGGAGAGAGGGGGTAATGGTTAGTTAAATTTTAAGGGTAAATCTGTCCATAAAAGTTATACAACACTAAATCCCTCCTCCTTTTATATATACCATAGATACATGTGGACTTAAAAATAACCTAATACAATCAATACACTATAAAATAAACGCTTTAGCGAGTGTCAATATAAGTGGCATGAAAATTAAAGAAAAAAACTATTTTTATAAAATTATGAGTGTTTTTATAGAATTTGTGTGCATGTTATAAAACCGAGTATAACTAAAAGAACATTATCTAAATTGTCCAAATGCATCTAGAGTAAAAATAGAATCCTACTTAAAGAAATAAAATTATAGAACTAAAAAGTGTGGGAATATAAAGTATAATTCATGGAGAAAAAAAGTTATCATAGAACTAAAAAAAGAACAATGTGAAATCATAATGTATAAAGCGAAATATATTTATATAGCTTGTAATTGCAGAATATGAAACAAATAAAAGGACATGTTAAATTTAATTACGGAACTCTATTCTCATGCTCAATACTTTATTAACTTTCTCGATAAACTTGAAATTATGAAATTAGGTTTCAATTATGCTTCTATCTATGTATGTCATCTTTTGAAGATCTTTAGGGAACTCAATTTGTTAGAATCATATAACTATCCATGTCATACACAGAGTAAAGACATCAAATATAATTAATGTTTTAACTAATTGTAGTTTATAATTCATGAAAAAGATATATACTACATTATATACAATGAGTAAGGTGGTGAATGATGACCTTCGATGTTAATATTTGAGTTTTAAATAATATAATATTTACGCCTTATCCATCCACTTTAAAAATATAAATTAAGTTAAACTTATACACAATAATTATGAAAATTTATTTTAAAAAAGTTAAAAAATTTGTTATATACTTTTGAATAAAGTCTTATACATATTACCTATACAGAATTATTATTAATTCAATCACAATAAAATAAGTTCATAATAAAAAAATAACAAAAAAATTAAAATCTATAAGTACTTAGGAAGTGAAGAAAATATTACCTAAATAATAAAGTTAAATATATTTTTTTGAAAAAAAATTAGGAAAATGTATACATATATTGAAAAAATGAAAAAATACGTACTCAATTAAAAATTATGAGTTAAATTAATGAAACCTTTATATTATCTAAGCCATGATAAATTACTTAAGTTCTTTAATATAATGCTATTAAATTTGTAAATTGAAAATAAGAAAAAAATAAATATTTTTTTAAAAAACTAATTAATCATATCAATTGTTACTATTCTTCCCTATTTACTTTTTATCTCTTGTTCAAGAAGGCATATACGAATTTTTTTGAGTATTTTTTAAATTGATGTATTTTACCGTTTGGAGAGAGAAAGTAGGGAGGTCGAAATGTGGGAGAAGCAAATGATTTGGAATGATATTTTTTAGTGATTGTGTGATTCGACAATAATGTCTTTATTATTTGATATTTATTAATTGTTAAATACATAGAGAAAATATTTAATTAGCAAGGATATTTTTATCTAAAAAGTTCTTCAACACCAAAGCCCTCTTAACTTTATATATAACGTGAATATAACATACATAGATAGATATATAAAGGGAATAAATTATCCAAATTTTATATGTTATATTTATTTATTTATTTATCCAAGTTCCAAACTTTATAATTTAGACTTTATTCATTTTAAAATTTTCTATTATCCAAGGTAATTCATATAAGGAATCAAATTCATAATGTATCTTTATAATTATGTTAGACAAAAAATAATCAACGAACTTAATAAGGAAATAGTTTAACAACAAAAATTATTTAAAAAAAGGATACATAATTTGGAGGGGGAGAGAGAAGGATATTAATGGTTGTGTAACTGCACTTAATTGAGGGGGTTATGTCTAACTGCACGGGGGAGGGGAGGGGGACGAGAGAGAGAGAGAGAGGGGTTAACTTGTAAAGGTAAATTAGTCCAAAAAGGTGTACATCATTAAATCCCTTTTTCCTTTATATATAACATAAATTAGATTATATTAGCATGCATAGATCATATGTAAAAATTTAACTCAAAATTTATTGAATTTTTAACAACAGATATTACACTTACTTGGAAAGTAATCAAATTCTGTATGCACATCATAATCTCCATGCTGGTCTGTTGGTGTAAATCTTCAACAAATCCAAAGGAGAGTTAGAGAGAAATTATACACAATTACCAATAATAAAATAAATAAATAAATCAATCATTTCATTAACTCGATGTTAAATTGAATCATATATACATGTGCTTTGAAAATGTTAGATGTGAGTGATTTTTTTAATTTAATTTTTAATTCAATTTTGTTTTGAAATAATTATTTTATGTATGAGTAACTAATCCTTATAAGTTTATGCAAAATAAGGGTATATTTGATAAATTAAAATTTATACAACAATAAAAAGGTCTTATCTTTATATATAACATAGATAAGTTTAATGAGTTAATAATTTGTGACTATTTTATTCTTAAAATATAAGTTATATAAAGGGTATAAAAAAAGAAAAGTAAAAGTTATAAAACAAATAGAGAAGTATTGGCCTTATATACAAAATAAATAGATAGGTAGATATATAAAGGGAATAATTTATCTAAATTCTATATGTTAAAAAGGTAATTTATATCAATAATATTTATTTATTTATCCAAGTTCAAACTTCAAATTTAAACTTCATGTATTTAATTTTTTTAAATTTAATTTAATTTCCTTATTTTATCAAGGGTAGTTTATATAAAAAAAAGTTCTTCATGTATCTTTATAGTTATGTTTAGATTAAAAATAGTTAATAAATTGAATCAAAAAAATAGTAATAAATTAGATAAAAAAATTTATGGGACTTAGGTAAGGGTAAATAAATGTTGAGAGAGAGAGAGACAGAGAAAGAGGGGCAGACGGAGAGATGGGGGGTTAACTGAGAGAGAGAGGGGGTAGCTGGAGAGAGAGAGAGAGGAGGGGTGGTTAATTAGAGAGAGATAGGGTAATTATTTAATGACATTTTTATCCTTAAAATTTAAGTTACCGAAGGGGTAAATATGGCAAATTAAAATTTGTACAAAGACTTTAGTGTTCTCTTTATATATAACATAGATTAGTGAGATGACCTTTAATAAGTTTGAAAATCAAAATCCCACCTCATTACCCTTAAAAATTGAAGTCAACAATAAAAATGATTAAAACAATAATACTATCGAATACATATCAACCCTTATGGCTGAATGCTAGCCCGGATGGAAAGTCGATTTGAGGCCAAGTTCGATGAGTAGCAAAAACTCATCAATGACCTCATGAAAAACAAATAGGATGACAAAAGGGGATGTATTGTCTATTATGTAACCCTCAATTGGGAATCACCTCCTATAGATCATAGGTTTAATAATGTTGAGCAACTTTCAACTATTTGAGAACCGATTCATAGACATTGCATCCCACTCATAAAACGAAAACTATTAGCAAAATTCTTCTTATCAAAAAGCTTGAAATTCATGGGACTTGACAATCCCACGTCTCATTTAAGAAATTTATAAACTTCATGAGCCTAAAGGTGTCTATAAGACCCTTTTCCCTCAAGTGTTCTTCCTTAATCTCAAAGAAGCAATTGGAAGTTTATTGCACTTGCTTGATCCCCAAAAGAACAACACTTGGGGATGATTGACCAAAAACTATTTGACACAATACTCGACAATACAAAGTTTCCTATGACACTCTAAGTTCTTGAATTACTAACATAAGGGGCTATCGTTCAACAAAACAAAACATAAGGGGTTAAAGAATTATTTCCTAAATACTTAGATTAGTGGGAAACCAAAGTTGCTTTGGTTATAAACCATCCATTATAAAAGAAACAAATCAACATGACGATAAGAAATCTATACCCAACTCATGATCAATCGTTAAAGTTCCAACTCATAACCACTTTTGTATAATTATATGAGTTAGGGTTGTTGGTAGAGGAGAGACATGTAATAAAGTCATATTGACCAAAATAACTCTTGACACAATACTCGACAATACAAAGTTTCCTATGACACTCTAAGTTCTTGAATTACTAACATAAGGGGCTATCGTTAAAAAATAAAATAAAATATAAGGGGTTAAAGAATTATTTCCTAAATACTTATACTAGTGGAAAGCCAAAGTTGCTTTGGTTATAAACCATCCATCGGAAAAGAAATAAATCAACATGACGATAAAAATTTATACCCAACTCATGATCAACCGCTAAAGTTCCAACTTATAGCCACTTTTGTATAATTATATGAGTTAGGGTTGTTGGTAGAGGAGAGACATGTAATAAAGTCATAAGTTCTACTAAAATGACTCTCTCACATTAAATGTTAAATGTTAATTAGCTTATATCCTAATATTTCAGTGTTGACTCCCTTATTATTAAATAAAGAAAGCAAAATGGATCCTTTTTAAGACATGTGCTATTGAGGAACTAATTGATTAAGTTGAATAAAGTCAAGAAATGACAAGCAACTCCTTTGAGGTGGTCGTTGCTGGTGAAATACCTAAATAATACCTCTTTGATGTCTTGGTACTTGGAAATACTTGCTATCCCAAGAAGCCAAAGAGTAAAATGGTCAAAAGGATAGGGTCGGGTTGGTTTTTGGTAGTTTAACCCTAGGGCGGTACTTAATTTGGCATTAAGTCCAAGGATACCCTTATCTTTGGTTCGCGGGTATAGCCGTATGGGGGAGGGTCAAAGTTGGTGGCTCGGAATTGCATTTTTGAACCAGAAGCTTTCTTGAAATGTAAAGTATTCTTGTACTTTACATAATATTAAAAATCTAATTTTTTTTTTGGTGCAAAAGAGAGGCTAAGCCCGGAAAAACTAATATTAATTATTGATATATCTAGGGTAAGAGGCACCTACAACATCTCGCAAAAAGAAGGTCATTAATCTCACTCGGAGGGGTCCGAAGAAGGTAGAAGTCCGTCTCCTTATTTATTCCTATATTAGCTAATCGATCCGCCACCCGGTTTGCCTCCCGATAACAATGAGAAATTTTGACTTTCCAACTTTCACGATTTATCAAATCTTTACAGACATTTGATAATTGGCTTGAATTGATTCATTCCGTACTTGTCTCCTTTCGAGCATGCAAACCACAACTAGTGAATCAATTTTCACCCAAACCTTAGTGACCCTCAAATCCCGGACCAAATAAAGTCTTCGCCAAACAACTTTTAGCTCAGCCATAATTGAGGAACACACCCCGAAATTTTCACAAAAATCAACAATCTACTCACCTTCATCTCCTCCGATGATACCACCCCCGCTGCGAGACCCAGGTTACCCTTGGAAGCACCATCGGTGTTAAGTAAAACCCAGTTATGAGGTGGTTGTTCCCATCCCACTAACTCCTCCCTTCTAGCTTCGTTTTTAAGCCTAGAATCCAGCACATTGTCATTCCAAGCCTTCCTACACTCTTCAATTTTCTGGATAAGAAAGCCTATTTTATCATGCGGTGGTTGAGTACCGTTACCAATACAAAATTCACACCGCATTTCCATAGATACCAAAGGGTTACCAGGAATTTAGTGTTCCAATCATGGTCGTGGATTTATTTTGCACATTCTTAATAATCCAATCGTTCATGCTATTAGTTCGCCGATCAGTCTTCCACCCCATGCTATCAAATTGTAACCATATGCTTTTAGCCAAAGTACATCCCCGAACTAGATGGTCAAGGTCTTCTATCTCCGCTCCACGATTTGGCATCTCAAGTCCGTCGCCATTCCTCTTTTGAATATGTTGAAATTAGTCATCAACTGCTTTTGCATTGCAACCATAAGAACATGCAAATTCTTTGTGGAACTTTAGGATGCCACACCCATCTCCAATCTTCAAGGTTAACGCTGGACTAATCATTTCGAATCAAATTGAAGGCTAACTTGATTGAAAGATTTCCTATAAATTCTGCCCTCTAAAAGAAATTATCTTCAACACCTTCAAGCAATTTCGAACGCAACTATTTGTTGGAGCACTTAATTAGACAAATCTTCAGCAAAGCAATCCCACTTCCATCCCAATTCATGATCCCATAAGTCACTAACCTTGAGCATTGAATTAGAAACATTGACGGGTCGAAGAGCATACTCTAGTAGTGGCTTCTCGTTTGCCCACCTATCTTTCCGTAACAAAGTAGATCTTCCATCTCCAATGGTTGACCCCATACCCTTCTTGAGGGTGTTAAAATTTTCGGCTAATCCTCTCCAAACAATAGAGGCATTTGACTTAACCGATAGGGTTTCCCTTCGCATACCATGGCGAGTGTTTAAATTGAAGGATAAGGGCCCATAAGGAGTTGGGCTTTTGAGTAAACCTCCGAGCACAACTACATCATGCTAGCTGTATTTAGGTCCCTCATTGAACGGATGCCCAAATCGCCATCTTTTTTGCCTTAGTGACTTTGCTCCAAGAGGCTAGATGAAGCTTTCTTTCAAAACCTGTCCCACCCCAAAGGAACTACCTCGACCGTAGATCAATCTGGGTAATTAAAAATCTAATGAATATGAGTCTATACTTTCAAATCTATGAGTTAGAAATATTCATTTTGTGATTCTTTTTCATTTTACAAGAACATCATCAATAATGCTTTATTTTTTTTAATACGAGAAAATGTGGTGAAATGAGTGAACCGAAATATAATTAATTGGAATTCATTCCTAATTAGACTCGACAAAACTAACTTCGAAACGACGGGTCGAACTAAATGACCCGAAACCCAAATCGAATCGACATCCGAAACCGTTGAACCGATTTTGACCCAAATTCAAACCGAACCGACTCGAAATCTAATGAACCCGATCTAAACCCGAACCAAAAATGACCCGATCCAAAACCGACGCGACCTGAAATATACTTGACCCGATTAAGACCCAAACCCGAAATGACCCAAACCGAATCATACCCGAACCGACTCAAATCCGAGTTTGACCCAACCCACATTAGATGGGTCTTTGCAATATTTTTGGTAGGTCTTTGAGGATGGACTTTTGTGTTTGTAGTGGTACAATTTTGATCGACCCCAAATCTTATTCAAACGGCTCCATACGAAGGGATGGTGGTAGACGTGATATTCTATATGGTTCTCTAAACCATACCGAAACCATCCTCGAAACCTACTCGAACCGACATTGACACAACCCAAACCGAAAATGACCTAAATTAACTTCACCCGAAGTTGACCCGATCCGAAATTAGCTTGAACCGAATCCAAACACGACCCGAACGAGATTGACTCGAAGTTGAACCAAGCCGAAGTTGATTCGAACCGAAACCAAACTCGACTCGAACGAGATCAAACCGAAATTGATCCGAACGAATTTGACCCGAATGAGATCGACTCGAAATTAACCCGAACCGAACTTAATCCGAACCGAATCCGAACCGAATGACTGATTGCCATGTCTTTTCCTAATCAACGAAACCGTTTGATGTGCTCGAGTGATTAAAGGAGATCAATAGACAGAAGTCACATAATCACTATTGGTTGCCTTTGCCTTGTGATATTTTTCCCTAGAGCAAAAGTGCTTTCCCAGGTTCAACGCTGCAAATCCTGGTTCTCGTGCAACCACTCTTACAGGCAGACGCACAACGAGAGAGAGAGAGAGAGAGAGAGAGAGAGAGAGAGAAGGGTTTTCAATGGCGGAGAAGCCAGAGCCGGTGAAGGTTCTGTACTGTGGGGTGTGTGGTTTACCAGCAGAGTACTGCGAATTCGGCCCCGAATTCGAGAAATGCAAACCTTGGTTAATCCAGAACGCTCCTGACCTCTATCCCGATCTCGTTAAAGGTAATTCTATTCCAACCCTAATCTCTCTTGGCATAGATTTTCCTACTATTTTTGATTTTAGGTCAGTTCAATGTTGTTTGATTGTTCATATCGTTAACTTTTGTTTCTCTTCTTTTTGTCTTTGTGTTTTTTTCGCCTTTCTGATATTTATAAAACTGATCAGAGGCCAAAGAAGCTGATAAGGTCTCGGACCAACTTCAGGCCACTTCAATTTTGGCTGGTAGCTCTCTCTCCCCGTCTCTCTCTATGCCTTTTGACATCCGACCATCAGTTGTTTTCCTTGATATGAATTTAGTGTTCTCACTAGTGTTTGGTGCAATAATATGCTACTGCTTCATGAAAAGTATACATGGTGCTACTAGATATGACACTGGTTTGAAATATCTCAATCTGGGTACGGCTTTGGCATCCGTATTGTGGACTTCTGCGCAGCTTGATTATTAGGGGGCAATGAATTAGCAGGGGTCATAATGAAAAAAATTGTGCTTGAATTAAACCTCACCTACAGAGTAGGACTTTAAAGTAGAATGTGGTAGTAAAGTGTATTGATTACTCATTATGCGGGACAGTGAGTGAGTCAGAGAGGCGACATACTTGGTTATGGACATATTCACTGGGAGATTTGTTAACTAATATTTCGTGGTTCATTTGGTTTGCTTTAAGATAGAAGCACGCTCTTCTTTTATACATAATATCTTATATGAAAGTAGCTGGCCTATGAGTGAAACTACTTTCAGTTTGCATTGCTGACATTGAGAAGATTGATATTTTTCGCTCTTGTCGGGGCCTTGCCCTTGCTTGATCCAATAAAGTTGTCCCTTCCTGAAATGCTTATGTAATCTGCTACTGATTTGTGCTTTATGCAAAATGAATGATTGAATTTCGTATCATCTCGGGACATCAGTGATATTCCTTCAATGGTGTTCAAAATTCCAGCCATGTATTGGTCTTGTCTGGCATGACTTCCAACGAGAAGCCTGTATTCTATGAGGAACATCCTTCGATGTTCCAAATTGTTCCTCGCCCCTACCCACTTCATTGTATTGTCCATGAAAAGATATTAGCACAATCATTAACCTAAAAAAGTTGTGGATATTGTTCTCTCGCACAACGTTGCCATCATTTTGGCCTTGGGGATAACCATTTTCAGGGCTTTTATCATCGCAAAATGATTGTTCAGCTTCCTATTGTCTAGTGTCTGCTTTGCCTTCTGTAATTAAAACTGAAAACCATTGATTGAACTTCTAATACCCATATTTGTCACTCACAATAATTAGACAATGTCTATGCTCTTTTGCGTATGAGGTTGTGTGATGACTAATGATGTCACTTGTAAGCACAAGGGGAAAACCATGTAAAGGATTTTCCTCATAGGAGGATTGTGTTCCAGTAGAGAAGAAAATAAATCTAATAGAGGCGGTGTGCTTTTTGGTTTTACGACATGTTAATTTTCAGTGTTTTTAAAATAATAACAATACAAAAGTGTTGCCATGTGGAGACTATTTAAATCAACATTTTTCTTCATAAATGACCTACACCAATGAACAGATTTGCCTTCATGAGCTGACTGAATAATCGACATTTTTTTAAAACAAGGAAAGTAGCTTATTGATAAAGATCAACAAGGGAAAGGGGAAAGCTGAAGGGGATTTGGAGAGGAGAGGGAGGAAAATCGACATCTTTGATGCGATCACTCACTTCAATTGTCTTTCAATGATCCAAACAAGACTTTGCAACACTTTTCCGATTGAATCAAGAAAACTTATTTTAGGAAGAAGTTGAGAAACAAAAAGTAGAGATTTATTGTGGGAATATTATATGGTTTTCTTGTTACTTAGGGAAGGAGTTATTTTGTCCTTTTCTTGTTAAGTCGGTAGGTTGTTTAGTTAGTTGTTGGGGTTATCTTGCTATAGATAAAGGTTGTGGAGTTTGGATGGTGGTCAACCGATGGTGGTTGAGTGCTGGATTGGGCGGTTGTGGTTGGTGGGGATGGATGGGGTGGCCGAAGGCGATGGAAGCACGTTGAAGGTTTGAAGGCTTGATATAGCACATATTGTTTCTTTTGATTGATCCCCCCTCCTTTTTTTCTTTGTTGTTGTCTCAAATCTTGTGGGTTGGTTGGCAAGTGCAACTAGTTTGGGTTAGGTTGGGAATATGGAACTTGCTCGATACCAATATGGGAAAAGAAAAAGGGACGAGTTTAGAGAGAGAGAAGGAGTTTAGAGGGAAAGAGAGGGAGAAATTAGCATCTGTATGCTTAGTTCAATATTCATTCAATTTAACTTGTCATTGTGGTCATCTAAACAAGACTTCTTAACTCCTATAGCAAGATAACCTTGTTGACTACAAGATAACCCTAACAACTAAACAGGAAAAGGACAAAATAAGTAAACTCCTTCCAAAGCAACAAGATAAACACATAATATTCCTTTATCAAGTCTTTAATTATTACCTTGAAACCTCTTTCTAAAGTACTCGTAACCGGTTGTTAGTAGTGGGGATGGAGATTTTTAATGTTTTTCTGGTTCGTTAGATAAAATATCCCTAACGTGATAACTCTTGTCTTGGTGAAGATGATCTCTGTCCTATTGGTCCTTATTTGCTCGATGGGTATCTTCCGGACAACTCGTTAGGGCAAGTTTTTCCGAGCCTTAAGAGAAATAATGGAATCACAAAAACTTATTTTATGAGGAAGTTTAGAAAGAATAATTAGAGATTTGTTATACGAATATTACGTGGTTATCTCCTTGGGGAAGGAACTTACTCATTTTGTCCTTTTGTCGTTAAGTTGTTAGGGTTATGATGGTCGTTGCTAGGGTTATCTTACTATAAATAAGGGATTGTAGGTCTAGTTTAGATGATCGAATCACAATTGAATTGAATGAATATTGAATTAATCACATATATGCTAATTTTCCCCTTGCTTCCTTCTAAATTCCGTCCCCTCTCTAAACTCCCTCTTCTTTTCCTTTATCCCTTTCCTATTCTCTATCACTTATTTATAGCAACATAACCCTAGCGACTAACAAAATATCCTAGTGACTAATAAAAGAAGGATAAAATAAGCAAACTTCTTTCACAATTTATATCCCACACCACACCGCACCACATAATATTCCTGGTAAATAAATATGTTATTATTTTTTTCTAAACTTCTTCCCCAAATGTGTTTGTTTGATTACATCTTTTCTTGCTTGCATGGAGAAACTTGTCGTTGGAAAGTTGTCATGGTACCTATTGAGCAAATTAGAAACTCGTTACCAGAAAGTTGTCATGAAGATACCTATTGAGCAACTCAGGAGCGCTATGCAATGGAGATCATCTTCGAGAATCTTAGAGTTATCACTCTAGGGATGACCTTGCCAACAAACCATAAGACATTGAAAACCTCCACTAAGCAAGCACTAACAACTTCATCTTTTAAGATAACTTCCAACATCATCAATCGGATGATGCAACAGGAGGCGTCTTAGATACCAAAACTAAAGAAGTTTTGGAACCAACTCCGACACTTCATAAATGTTAGAAGCTCTAAAATTCTCGATTAAAGTGTTAAATTCTCAACATTTTGAAGATATGACTAATCAAATAAAGAGGTAAGTCAATTAAACATGCATTGGAGCTAAGATGTTTCAAAATGCGTTAAGGGCAGAGGAAACACCTTTATAAGAGAGCCTCATCCTTTGGTAGGGAAGCCAAAAGAAACACTCAAGTATAAGAGTATTGGTCTTACCCGAATAGAAATGACTAGCGAGGCTTTCATCCGTCCATCATGCAATTCCTGTATCAAATTATCCTTAGTTTAAAAAGCGCACCCTAGGCTCACAAAAGCCCGAAGCCCACCCCGGCGCCTTGCAAGGGGTGAAGCCTAGCCCCTCCAAAAGGCCCCGAGTCGCGTGTAAATTATCTAATTGTCGATGTTTACTTGTTCCATGGATCATAGTTGTGTATCCCTAATACTTCCCTTTGCGATAATTTCTTAGTTTAAAAAGCTCAAGGTGCACAAAAGCGCAAAGGGTCCTAGGGCTTGGGGCGGGCTTTGAGGCGAAGGCACGGGCTTTTGGAATGAGGCACACTTACTAAAAAATGCTTGAAAATCATTACCAAGCAATATTTTTGGTTGAATATGCTAGATGATGATATCAAATAAGTAATTAGATATCATTATAACTACGAAAAATACCATAGAGTCGGCTCGGTTGCCCCTTGTGCGCCTCGCCCGCCTCGGAGGGCTTTTTTCTATTTTTTGCAATTTTAGAGTCTCTCCCTCCCCCTTCCTCTTTCTTTTGTCTTTATCTTTGTTAGAATTTGAGTAAGTGGGTTAGCACCCCTTTTTTCAATTTGTGCTATTTTTTTCCTTTTTTTGCTTGCTTTTTGGTGAAAATTGTAGCGAATTCATTGTGTTATCATAATCTAAGACTCTTTATGGTATTTTTCGTAATTATAATAATATCTAATTACTTATTTGATATCATCATCTAGCATATTCAACCAAAAATATTGCCCGGTAATGATTTTCAATTTTTTAGTAAGTGCGCCTCATTCCAAAAAGCCCGCTCCTTTGCCTCGAAGCCTACCCCGGGCCCTAGGACCCTTTGTGCTTTTGTGTGCCTTTAGCTTTTTAAATTAAGAAATTATCGCAAAGGGAAGTATTAGGGATACACAACTATGACCATGGAACAAGTAAACATTGACAATTACTTAATTTACAAGAATCATGAACCATTTAAAACATCACCATAAGGCATTCTTTTCCAATTCACCGAGATGGTCCATCTATTTAATGAAAATCGGGCTATCAAGTAGGTCCGGGTTGATTTCTTGTTTGCGTCGAACTTAAGCGGGTTAGAAACCCTTAGGCTTGAACCTAACCCGTTTATTAAAGGGGTTGAGAAAATCTCAACTTGTAAATGGGTAGAGCTGAAGTTTATCCATTGAATGTAAACCGGAAAGATTCAAGTTCTTTCGGTTACCCATTAGCTCACTTATCGTTTCACCTAAAGTGTAACTATGAATCATCGTAATTCATAAATAGCTAATATTAGTTTAGCCCCCTTCAAAACTTTAAAAAGAAAAATAATACTAGCCTATTAAAATCCAAAAGTCATAGGTGAATGGTTAAGGGCCCGTTGGACTTTATATGAAAAACAAAATCTATTTATGTTTTATGTTCATTTATGTTCTTTTATGTTCCTTCGTTTATGTTCGTTTCTTATTAAAAACTCATTTCTGTTTTTTATGTTCGTTTATGTTCATTTCTGTTTGTTTATGTTCGTTTATGCCCTTTTATATTCGTTTATGTTAGTTTATATTTATATTTATGTTTATGTGTGTTTTGTATGTAAGTTCGTTTATGTTCTTTTATATTCGTTTATGCTTTTATTATGTTCGTTAATTTGTTTAATTCAATGGGTTGCTAGTGTGTTTGGATCGAGGGAAGGGAGGGGGATGAGAGGGGAATGAAGGATAATTAGGTGTAATACCCCTTGTTGAGAAAATTAAATGATGGGGAGGGAGGAAATGTTTCACCCCTTTCCCCTCCATTAACATCATTTTTATTACCCCCAAAACGAGAGGGAATGCGGGGTAAGGGAAGATTTTAAATAGTTCACCCTCCTTTCCCTCCGTTCCTTGTACTAACATATCTAAATGAGGGGAACGTAATTCACTTGACTTCTCTTCCCTTCTCCATTACCTTACCTTCCCTCTCTTCCCCCTATTCAATCCAAGCGTACTATAAATAGGTATTTTTTGTATTGTAGTTTCTAATGTGTGCAAATTAGTTAAACAGGTTAAATGTGCCCATTTAATTGAATGGGTTGAAGATCTCTACCAAACCTCGTTGAATTTTGTATTTGGTTCGAGTCCCTAATCATGTCCGATCAACTTATGGAAGGAAATTTCACCCGAACTCGAATAACCCCATCCGTTTATAACGGGTTTGGGTATGAAAATTTTGAAAAAAAACCGGGTATGGGGCAGAGTGCGGAAATAACGGTGTTTGGTATGCATACGAGTAGAGTATGGAGTTCAATCGCTCCGCACACGCACCCGACCCATACTCGGTTTATTTTAATGTGATAATCTTCTTCACACAACCGATGGACACGTCAATTATCATGAGGATGCATAGAAAAAGACTTAAATGCTTCATGACTAGATTGTAATTTACCTACAAGTAAAAATGGCTTCATCCTCATAAGACAAAAACATTGGGATGATTCTCATATGTCAATGTGGTTATTTTTTCTTATCGCATTCAAACCCGACTAAAACCCGCAAACCCGAAAAACCCGATGGGTGCGGGTAGGGTATAGGTTTTGAAACCCGACGGTGTTGGTATGGGTGTGGGTACAATTTTGAAAATGGGTATGGGTGCGGATACGGCTCTACCGGACCCAAACCCGCCCCATTTCCATCCCTACGTCAACCTTTTATAGCTCTAGATAGAAGTCGTAATCTACTCAAAGCATTAACCTTTTGAAAACTAGAACGGTGTTTAAGCACAAAGGCATTTCTTTTGGTCATTAATGAATTTCGGTGCATCAAGATCACTCTAAAGAGTGGATTACTTAGAAAGGAGGTAGTATCTCCAATGTTCCAAACAACACACTAGAGCATAGAACTCTTTCTTAAGTAGTGTACCTATCTCTCCTAGAATCATTAAGTTTCTCACTAAAGTACGCTATTAGATGTCGTTTTAACTCAAAACTCTTCCTATCCCAATCCTTTCGAGGCATCATAAGCAACTTCAAACACTTTACATTAGTCAAGATAATGCAAAACGGGGCCTCAATCATTTTCCTCTTAATGTTGTCAAAGGCTTCTTTTGTAAATTTAATCCACTTAAACTTAAGTAATAGAAGCCATAATGGAACCAAAAATATCCTTGATAATATGCCGAAAGAAAGTATCTAACCTATAAAAACTTCTCACCTTAGAAATAGTTTTACATTTAGGCCATTGTACTATGGCTTAAATCTTTTCGAAGTAGAATAAATTCCCTTATCACGAATGACAAACCCAAGAAGAACAACTTGGGATTGTAAGAAAGAACACTTAGCAACATTAATGCATAGCTTTCGTGAAATTACTAATCTCAAGTGTAGTAGGTGTTCTCCTTGAAGGACTCTATATCAAAATATCATTAAAGTACACTACCAAAAACATCCCAATGAAAGGTCAAAGAATATAAGTTATGGCTCTCATGAAAGTACTCGGAGCAAGTGGTTAACCTAAGGGCATAGCTAATGATGGGGAGAGCACCCCAAGTCAAGCTTCAACTCATAAAGAGAACTGGTCGGCGCAATCGGACACATTTGAGTCCAAGTGGGCCTTCACTTTTGACACAAGCCTCTAGAGAGTTTTGCAGCAATACTTGTCCGCCTCGAGAGTAGTCTAGGTTGATCTTTTGACGGACTCAGCTTAGACCTTTTGAGCTACACTCACATCTACTTGGGCATCATCTCATATCTACTTCGGCATCATCTCGAGAACTAGAAAGAGAAAGTTTAAGGGTAAGAAAATCATCGGAATCATATTATTATTCTGTGGTCCCCTCCTATTTTCTCGTTGTCTTATTGTCCCATTTTCTACTGTTCTTATTCTACTTTTCGTCCTTGTTTTTGTCCTTTATTTTTGCGGGATGCATCACAACCTTTAAATGTGCGTAGGCCTTCACTTGTAAAGGACACCTTGAATTTGAATCTTTAGCTATATGCTAGGTAAAGTTGAGCTAAACTCCTTACAACCCTAAAATCTCTTTTGCTTGTCTAATTAGTGGCTCAATTAGGTTGTGTTTGAAGAGTCTAGTTATACATAGAGTGGTGTGATTGTAGCGCCCTAGTTTTATCCTTGGTGGTGTGACTCGTATCCTTGGGTAATTATAGTCTATCTTGTTCTTGTTATCTCGAGTGCTTGTTATCTTGATTATTAACTTTCTCTAAAGTGATTATCGTTGTTCGTTGTGTTTTATTTCCTATCATTATCGTTTCCGAGTCCGTGTTGACCCCCTCATACCTTTTCCGACTCCACAATCATTCCACTCTATTTTAGGATCGGTGTAGCCCTAGCAGCTTGACACATCGGTTTTGGTATCACATCGGTAGTGGTATCGAGCTTTGGAGTCTTTCTTAGGCCAAGCTTCCTTAACCCAAACACAACCCTTCTAGCCCAAACACATTGGTCCACCAAAAAAAAAGAAAAAAACCCATAAACCAAAATGAGTGGAAGTATACCGTTGAAAGAGCGTTTTGATATGCTCATGAACAACTATGAAGAGTTAAGAAATCGGAACATCTACTTGAGGAAACAGTTGGGAGATATGATGAAAGAGAAGCATCGGGAGGAGATCGAGGAGACACCTCCAAGCTCAACACCTCATACCCATTCACACGGGGATGATGAAGAAGAGAGCAACCCCTTTGCTTCTTCTAGTGAGCGAGGGCGAGAGGAGACAAAGGAGAGGAAGAAGGAATCACTCGCCTCGACTAACTCGGATTTGAAAGTTCAAATCCCTTTGAGGGATGTTTAACCCAAGTGAGTTTGAAAGAATTTTTGACTATAAAGAAGTGAAAGATGATGATAAGAAAGTCAAGCTTATCGCTATCAAGCTTAGAGGATTTGCCATAACATGATGGGAAAATATGGTGAAGAAGTGTTAGAGGAAAACCAAGATAAGGAGTTCGGAGAAAATGAGATCTAAGTTGAAGACTTGATTCCTACCACCGACACACGTATCGGACAACTATTCTAAGTTGCATAAGCAACAAGGTTCAATGAGTGTGGAGGAGTATTCTCGAG
The DNA here is from genome assembly GCA_021018815.1 of Talinum fruticosum. Taxonomy (NCBI): domain Eukaryota; kingdom Viridiplantae; phylum Streptophyta; class Magnoliopsida; order Caryophyllales; family Talinaceae; genus Talinum; species Talinum fruticosum. The sequence goes on along the minus strand of JAITYX010000073.1, from coordinate 27,747 downwards.
AGTTTGAAAGGTTGATGATCAAGTGTGATCTTCAAGAGGATCGGACCATAGTAAGATATGTGGATCCAAGGTATGTGGGAGGACTGGATCCAAGGTATGCAAATGTGATACAATTGCAACAATATTCTACATTTGATGAGGTGTGTCTTTTTGCACACAAGGTGGAGCATCAAAGGAAGGTCGGAACCTTCGTAAGGGAGATCTTGAAAACTCAACCACCAAAACTACTCGGCTCTACACCCACTGTCCCCGAATCGAGTTCTACACTCAATCCTACTACCACTCGGACTACCCCCGCCAAACCGTAAGTGTTTTATGTGGCGTTTGATTGGATGTAATGCAATAGGAGTGTAATGTAATAAACTATGTAATGTAATTAGGTATGCAATGTAATGGGACAACAATTACATTATCATGATTAGTTATATAAAAAGTGTAATGTAATTAGAATGGTAATGGATTATTTCAATGACAAAAGTTAGTAATTAAATTATTATAGTGGAGATAAATGTTATGTAAATAAAAATTTGAGCTACATATTTAGATTTGAACTTTTAAAATATTTTCTATCAAATAATCAAGTTTTATTTCTTTTTTGACAAATATCAACTATATTATTCTAATGGCAATAAATATCGTAATAGCGATAAATATTATATAGACAAAAATATTTTAAATTTAAAATCATATATGAGATTTTTAAAAATTTTTCTATCACATTTCCTAATTTTAAATTTTTTAGTGGCAAAAAGATCAATTGGGTTATTTTCGTAGTGAAGATAAATGTTATCCAAATAACAAAATTTTAAACTCTAAATTTATATTTGAGCTTTTTTTAATCTCTTCTATCATATAATTAAGTTTTAAATTTTTTTCATTGATAAAAAATACAAACTGAAATTATTTTTATTTATAATAAATATTTATTAAATTAAAGATAAGTGTTAACAAGTAAAAAATTTTGATCTAAAAATTTTAATTTAAGCTTCTTTTATCTTTTTAATTGAATAGTTAAATTTTGAATCCAAAATATTGAAGTTGAATTTCCTCTTAATGAACAATCGATCATATTATATATTAAGATAATAGAAGAAAAATCAAGTTTCTTATCGAATAGGTGAATTTTTTGCTTGCCAAGGAGGAGGGAGAAAATGGATATGGAATAGAGAGAGAGGGAGAGAGAGAATTATTAGAAGTGTGTTAAAATTTAATCACAAGGATGGATGTAATCATGATTGTTTAGTAAATATCTAAGTAATTGTAATTGCATATGTAGAGGTTAATGTAAAATTGCATTGCGAAGTTATAACTAAACATGGTAATGTAATGATCATTACCAATTTGATTACATCCAACCAAATATGCCCTTAAGATGTTAAGGTTTTGGACACTTTGCGTTTGAGTGTCCTAACCGAAGGGTAATCACTATTATTATTGAGAGTGATGAGGCACAACATGAGCTAGAAAGAGAAATATACCTCGTTGAAGGGCTGAAGAGATTGTTGAAGAGGCTGTTCAAGGAGAATTGCTTGTGATTATGAGGGCCTTGAGCGGATATAAGGATCCAAGCCGGATATAAGGATCCAAGAGAGGTTCAAAGAGAGAACATATTTCACACAAAGGAAACGATACATGGGAAAGTGTGCTCAATCGTTGTTGATGGAGGAAGCTCCACCAACATTGCCTCGTTGGGCATGGTAGAGAAGCTTCAATTATAGATCGAGTTTTCACCCTCACCCATACAATATTCGGGAGTTAAGGTAAGGGCCTTAGAGTGAACTCTCGGTGTTTGATATTGTTAAGTATTGGGAAGTCATTGTTGATGAAATATGGTGTGATGTTATACTTATGAATGCATGTCATTTACTATTGGGTAGATCTTGGTTGACAGTAGAGGTATTCATGATAGTTTCAACAACACATACACCTTTACTTTTGTGTGGACACCTCAAGCTCGGATATCTTTCAAAACTATGAAGGCAAAGTTGACTCGGACTCTTGTCTTAGCCTTGCACAATTTTGATAAAATTTTTGAAGTTAGAGTGTGGGCATTGGTGGAGTTCTTACTCACGAAGGGTTGAAGCCCAGCCCCTCCAAAATCCCTCCGAGGCTCACGCCTCACACTGCACCTCGCCCAGGCCGCAGCTGCGCCTCATGCGCCGATGGGATTTTTCTATTTTTTGCTATTTCTCTCTCTCTCTCTCTTCTGTCTTCCCCCTCTTTCTCTTGTCTGTCTTTGTTAGACAATGAGTAGGTGGGTAAATTGCACCATTTTTTCGATTTGTGCTATTTTTTCTTTTTTTGCTTGCTTTTTTGGTTAAAATCGTAGCGAATTCATTGTGTTATCACAATCTAAGACTCTTTGTAATATTTTTCGTACTACGATGATATCTAATTACTTATTTGATGTCATCACCTAGCATACTCGATCAAAAATAGTGCATGGTATTGATTTTCAAGCATTTTTAAGTTGCGCTCCCAAAAGCCTCGCTCCTTCGCCTCAAAGCCCGCACCTCGGCCCCAGGACCCTTTGTGCTTTTGTGCGCCTTGAGCTTTTTACACTAAGTTTAAGTGAGAAGCTATGTGATACAAAACGTAGATACTCTACTTAATGACAAGGAATTCTATGCTATCATTCGATCATTAGAGTATTGGAGTCATTACTTAGTGGCTTAGGAGTTTATTCTCCCCTCGGATCACGAAGCTCTTAGTATATTCAGGGCCAACACAAGTTGAATTCACGCCATGCCAAGTGGGTTGAGGTGCCTTCAAGACTTTCCATTTTACTATCAAGCGCAAATCTAGGCCCAACAAGCTTGCTAAGGGTGCCGATGCTCTATCAAGGAGGTACTTACTCTTGTTTCAGTTAGAAACTTGTGTTTTTGGTTTTGAACATTTGAAATTTTTGTATATGCTTGATAAGGACTTTGGTACTTTATACCAAGATTGTCAAGCACATCCCTAAGGTGAATTTGTGGTCCAAAGAAGATATTTGTTCAAAGATACCAGACTATGTATGCCCAAATGTGGCACAAGAGAGTTGATCATTTGAGAGGTGCATTCTGGTGGATTAGGTGGCCACTCCGTAAAGAAGACAACTCATATGCTCAAAAAGCACTATTTGTGGCCAAGCATAGATAAGGATGTTCAAGACATCATCAAACTATGTGTGGTATGCTAATATGCCAAGAGTCATTCCTTGTCCCAAGGACTTTACACTCCACTACCAGCTCCGAACTCAGCCATGGGTCTACCTCGGACTCGGAGGGGAAAAGATTCTATTTTGGTGGTTGTTGATAGATTTTCCAAGATGGCTCACTTCATTGCTCGTAACAAAACCAACGAAGCAAATGCTACCTTAGTTGGCAACCTTTATTTCAAGGAAGTGGTAAGACTATATGGGATCCCGAGGTCAATGGTCTCGGATAAAGATGCAAAGTTCCTTAGTCATTTCTAGGTTACATTATGGAAGAAACTGGGAACCAAATTGAAATATAGCACCACTTGCCACCCTCGGCATGGATGGGGAGATTGAGGTTATTGTGGGGAGATTGAGGTTATTGTGGGACTCTTACTCGTTGACTTTGATAAACTCTAATGCGGGATCAACTTTTTCCACATGCCGTGTTTGCTTACATGTCTAATGCTAAGGTGTGGTATCAACTTCTTCCACATGCTGAGTTTGCTTACAATGGCACGCCAAGCAAAGCTACTAATGTGTCTCCATTTAAAGTTGTATATGTTGTGGAACCATTTACACCACTTGATCCGACCCAAGAGCTTTCAAATGCTATCAAGAGAGCTCTGCAGATGCAAGAGTTGCATGAGAAGGTGAGAGCAAGGATTGAGCAAGCTAATGAGGCTTACAAGGCTAGCGTATGCAAGAGTTGCATGAGAAGGTGAGAGCAAGGATTGAGCAAGCTAATGAGGCTTACAAGGCTAGCGTTAACAAGAACCTGGAAGAGATCTCGTCCGGATTCACCTAAGGAAGGAGCGTTTTCCTTCAAACCGCAAGTCTAAGCCAATGCCAAGGGCGATTGTCCTTCCGAAGTGCTAGAGAAGATAAATGATAATGCTTATAAGGTGAACTTGTCTCGCACGTCTGGAATGTAGCTGATTTATCTCCATACTTAGAAGATAATTCACTTGAGAACCAATCTCACAAGTGGATTAGAAAATGTGAGGTTTGAGGGAAAATTCCTTTGAGACGAGGGAGGATGATGGGGAGAGCACCGCAAATTGATAGAATCTCGAGTCCTCTCGCGTCTTCACTTTTGACACAAGCCTCTAGAGAGTTTTGTCAACACTCGAAAATACTTGTCTCGCGTCCTCGGGAGTAAGGAGCCAAACAAGATAAGCGTTAATTAGAGATAATAAGTCTAAGTTGATCTTTTTGAGTTGACAGTCTTCTTAGACCTTTTTCGAGCTACACTCTCGTCTACTTTTCGTCCTTGTTTTTGTCCTTTATTTTTGCCGGATGTATCACAACCTTTGATTGTAAAAGGGATTTATAACCCTTGGATTAGAGTGATATAACCTAGATCAAGGCCTTATAAATATGCGTAGGCCTTCACTTGTAAAGAACACCTTGAATTTGAATCTTCAGCTACGTGCTAAGTAAAGTTGAGCTTAGCTCCTTATAACCCTAAATTCTCTTTGCTTGTCTAATTAGTGGCGTAATTAGGCTGTGTCCGAAGAGTCTAGTTATACTTAAAGTGGTGTGATTGTATCTCTAAGTGTGATTAGCGCCCTAGTTTTATCCTTGGTGGTGTGACTTTATCATTGGGTAATTCTAGTCTATCTTGTTCTTGTTACCTCATTGCTTGTTATCTTGATTAGTCACTTTCTCTAAAAGTGATTATTAATGTTCGCAGTGTTCTATTTCGTATCATTATCGTTTCTAGGTCTATTCGGACCCCTCGAGATTGGTCAATCATTTCACTCGTTTCAGGATAATTAGGCTGTAAATAGGCTACAACGTGGCAGCTTGGCACAACAGCTAACCACTAAAAAATCTATTGGGAGTTTTAAAGGCAATTTTCAATTAATCTCTAGACCCAATTGTCTAATTCTTAGTTGAGCCTTAAGTTCAATCTTAGAGAACTATTTCGATCTTAACATGTCATCAAGTCTATGTATGTGAAACATACTTTTAACATAGCTCGTGATCTTATTAATAGCTTTACTTGTCAATGCGCTTTATCCACAAACCATTTTCTTAGGAGTTAAAAAGGCAGAAAAGTCATAGGGACTATGATTATGTTGAATGTAACCCTTTTGTAAGAGCGGCTCGAGTTGTATTTTTAGAAGCTTACATTCTTTAGGGTTCATCCTATACCGAGTCAAATTGGACTTGGACTATCCTTGGACGCAGTCTATGGCATGGTGGACATCCCTCATGGGAGGTAATTTAACAAGAAACACATAAGGGGATACATCCGTAAAGTCACCAAGAAGTGTACTAAGGTCCAAGGCCTTCTCACTAACACAGGTTGAGTTTTGACCACTAATGCTAGCAACATGCTAAATTGTCGTTATTCTGTTTCACATTCATGTCATTTCTCGTTTATAATGAGCGGGCTTAGAGCTAGATCCATTACTTTTATTATGATATGAAGGTCGAACAAGAGCTAATTTAATCCTTTTTCCATCACCAGTCATATCCTTTCTAAAATTAATGGCGTTTTATCATACATCTAGGGATGACCCAACAAAATGTGAGCAACATCCATAGGCAAAATATTACACCAAACATTTTCTGAATGTACACCTAATTAAGGAGGAGCTTAACGCTTTTAGAATGGTCAAATATGTTTTATCGACCCAATGAACTCTCCAATATAGGTGGAATAGGGCACAAGCTTAGTGTTCAGAAGTCTGACAGTAGATTTAGAAATCACATTCATCTAAGTACTATTATTAATGAATAAACGAAGAATTGCATTTTTTTGTCGGTGGTGGACCCATGGATTTAAGGAAGGGGGTTGAAATAAACTGGATAATAGCGTTCACAATACAAAATTAATAATTATTTTTAAAATTAATATTACATAACCATAACATTACATCTAATGCAATTGTCCTCCTCCGAGTCCTCATATTTTGAATTCAATGTTAAATTGAAATGAAATTGAAAAATTTAGAACTAAACAAGAATTAAACAAGAAATTGAAATGAAATTCACAGATCACAAATAACTGAATACATGTTCCTATCTTTAGGAAATAGCATCACAAATTCAATTCTCGGCAAATAAGCTCGTACAATTCACAGATTCTTAGCTCCATTAACCTAATTAAATGCACAGATATTACACACAAGATGGAGTAGCAAATTTGCCGATAGTGTATAGAACAAAACACATTCAGGAAATTTGAGCTCGAATTGAAGAAAAATGAAAATTCGTTACAGAAATCCATACTTTTAAAAATGAAAATTCGTCACAGAAATACATACTTTCTCGCACCTAATATTACACAAGAAATAAAACAAGAAATTAAACCTAATATCGTACAAATTGAACCTTAAATTGAAATGAAATTGAAAAATTTAGAAGTTAGTAAACTTACATATCTGGGAGAGGAGAGAGAGTGCGGGAGAGGAGGTGCTGTGAGGCTGACAGTGGCGGGTGAGGGGATGGGCTGGGCGCCGCCTCCCGTAGAGGTTTGGGGCCAGCGCTGGCACTGGCGGCCACTGGCCGTGGTGGGCTGGGAGAGAGAGAGAGAGAGAGAGAGAGAGAGAGAGAGAGAGAGGGTAGCAAAATAATGAAAGGGTAGGGAATAGCAAAATAAAATGGGAGCTGAAAAGTTTGCTTTTTGTCATTAGCAAGACTCAAACCTCCAACCTCATGCTCATATATAAGCACACTTACCAACTCAGCTACCGGCTTTTCTCTATAACAACTTGCTGTATAAAAATTTTTTTTTTTTTTTTTTTGAAAGGGGGTCAGCTGATCCCACTGACTCCATGCTGGGTCCGCCACTGTTTTGTGTAGTTAACATTTGGAAGACTTTTGTGTGCATTGGAAGTTTCTGTCCTTGTGATGCTAGTTGGGAAAGGATTCCTATGGTAATTTGCAGAGAAGGGTGATGGTGTTGGTCAATGGACGTTACATGAGCAAGACGCAGTTGTAAGCGACTGAACTTTCTTTGCTTTGTGGGATTTCTGCTTCTTATGTGATTTGCCTTAAGTTGTTTGGCTCTCCCCTTTGTTTCTATGGTAACTTTGAAGCTGAAGGTCACAGCACGGAGAGTATCTTTGAAAGTATGGAGAGGATGTCGACAATAAAGTGCTTAGGATGATTCTTAAGACTATTTTTTTCAGCTGTTTTGCTGGATAGAATTGGAGGGTTTTTGTGTGGGATTAAAACCCAACTCATGTAATAAGAATCTTGTGGATGAATATCTTGTGCTGTTCGGACTTATGCTCAAGCTGTTTTCGAACTGAATTTTTTCTAGATAACCCCATGTGGCCAGTAAGTTGTAAATTGATTAGTTTTTAAAAGTTAGTAGCAGCTCTCAGACCATGGGCCTGCGTTTTATGCAATGAAATTTTCTTCCAATGCATAGTCCATAACACCCTCCCCCGCTCTGTCAAAAGGTGATGTGCACGAGGTGCTTACTCATGTGTTTTTCAGGTGGCTCCTCAACGTCTCAGCCAGAAGAAGTAAAGCGACTTCCTGGTGGAAAGGTTAAGAAGAAGGTAAGGCTCATGACATCACTCATCCCCCCGCGCCCGGGTTTTATTTTTGAGCCAATTACAAGTAACATGGAGTTTATATTTCTATACATGATGTAGACGTCTTTGTTTGAGCCAAGCTTCTCTTGTTTTGTGTTTGACATGTTTGAATTTAAGAGTTTACCTCATATTCATTATAGTTATGTATTAGTTCTAAGTTCAAATCTAGCAAGTGAGATATTGTGATTTCTTTTCCTTTTTTCACTTTAGCAGTGTAGCACAATAATTACTGAATAAGCATTGAGCAAGCATATTGTTTTTTATGGTCTGTGCTTGTGATCTCAAACGTACTTGAAAATAACTGACATTTGAACAAAACAATCCATTACCTACTGATTTCAAAGAGAAACAATCCATTACCTAACACTGATTTCAAAGAGAAAATACCATTGGACAAGTGGAGGATCCACCTTTCAAGGGGAAGGTGACGGGTTCAAACCCTGTAGTCCCCGCCCCTTGCAAGAGTTCTCTTACCGTTTACCTCGTCTTCGCAAGCGGGCTCTTTATCTTACTCCAAAAATGCTTCCGGGGGAGGAATTATGATTTCAGAAGTGGAAATGACCCAGTCCTTTTCTTTTGTGGTGGTTGCTGTTTTGTTGATGGTTTTCCTTTTTAAGCAAGTATTTTTCACTCTTCTCCTGAAATGGGTAAAACATGGCAAATCATGTGTCTTGCTGAAAGTGCCACATATATATTGTTTAGTTTACTAAGTAGTAGGTTATCTGTAGCCAATCGTTGTTCTCTGATTTTAGTGCAAGTTTAATATTTTTTCACATATTATAGTGCTTTCTCATGTTTTCTAAGAGTCTGATTGCAGACCTTTGATACCATGCCCATGTATTGTTATTTTAATTGGTAAGATTACCATATAGTACGTGCCAATTTAAACCAAAATGTTGAGAATTGTGCTTTACATTTATTGCTGTATTGCTTGAATACCTTCAAATTGTAACTTATGTGTGTTTGGTTGTATCAATTGTATGACATAGCGTACCGGGAAATAAAAGCTATTGTAATCAGTACAAGCATAATTTATGTACGTACACTCTTGAACTACATAGTATAGGCCTCTCTGAATGGATGATCCTGTTAGCTATTGTTATGATGTCTAGTGAAAATCTGGAAGGGGTAGGAAAACAAACTGGAGAAGCTATCATGTGATAGAGAAGGTGCTGTGGAAAGACTCACAGTCTGATCCCTTTGTCTATAAGCTTGGAAATCATTGAAACTCAAAGCTGTCAAATCCACAATTTTTTTGTTTACATTGTGATGAAGGTCCACTCCAAAACTGAACTATCAATTTTATACGATCAATTTTGAAAATAAAACAACAATTGATAAGTATTTGTAGCCCAAAAACACCTAACAAGAGAAGGAAAATACTCTAGTATCCAAATATTCGTAAAATAGTAATTTTCCTAATCCTAATGTGAAAATAACATGTGTATTATATTCATAAAAAAAAAAGCAACATATATATTATAGGGTTTAACAACAGTAGCAACACCAGCACTTCCCTGTGTGGGCTTTTCTTTCGTGGGTCTGGGGAGATCCATCTTTAGCTAGCTTTATGTGGAATGATTAAAGCCACATGAAAGGAAACTCTCAAGTACATGCAAGTCTTTCTATAAGCAGACAAACTGAATCCAAAGACCACATTAAAAATTTTCGAAAACAATTTGTGTTATTGAAATCTTTTGAAGACATTTGCAAATAAAAACATCAAACGTTAATATCATATAATCTTATCTACTGAATAAATAATATTGACACTTGGTGTGGCACAATAATAGTGTTAATACTGACAAGCTAGTAGGACGTATTAGAACCTAGTATACCTGTCAAACAATAAGAAAGTACACTAAGCGACTGAAAGCTAAGTATATACCAACATCTACCTAAGATCTATCACTCTAACTCTAGACGTCTATAAACTCCTATCCCTTTTCCATGTCCTCCATATGTTTTATGTGTCTCATATTTTAACTGATCACCTCATTGCAATTCTTCTTTGGTCTTCCTCTACCCCTCCTACAGTTTGCAAGGTCAACCTCTAATACTTTCATAGGGGTGTATTTATGTCTCTTTTGTTGATATGGCAAAACCATATGAGTCTTGCTTCCTTTACCTTGTCCTCTGTGGGTGCTATTACTTTCATAGGGGTGTATTTATGTCTCTTTTGTTGATATGGCAAAACCATATGAGTCTTGCTTCCTTTACCTTGTCCTCTGTGGGTGCTATTATTACCTTAAACTGCCGTTTGCTTGTGGATGAATCTTACGTTTAGATTCTTCAATACCGATCTCTAGTTTTGGCATTGATTTCAGGGGCGGAGCCCTGAACAAGGTAAGGGTGCACCGTTAGCCCAAAAAAAGTTTTAAGTAATGGATAGGTTTGGATTATAAAAGTTAATGGGTAAATTGGCACCCTTAAATTTATCGCAAAACAAAAGTGGGCACCCTTAATGGACCGACCCTTTTCCACTCTCCCTCCCGTGAGACCATGAGCTCTCTCTCTCAACTCCCGTGCTGTGCTCTCAGATTTCTCTCTCTCCTCATTCTCTCAAATCCCGTGGTCTCAGCTAGCTCTGGCAAAAATTCGGGTTCAGGTCGGTTGGACAGGGTTTTTGTTCGATACCCGATTTTTTCAGGTCGGACAAGCGTAAATTCGGGTTAAAATTGGGTTCAGACAATAAAAATATGAAAATTTTATATTCAAATAAATTCGGACAAAAAGTCATACTCGGACCCAATTTTTTTGGGTCGGATAAATTCGGGTAATCGGGTCAGACGAAATTTTGCCAGTCTTAGCTCTCTTTATGTCCTCGTGGTTCCCTCTCTCACTGTCTTTAATCTCTTCTCGCTCTCCCTGATCCCATGGTTCCTCTCTTGTTGGTCTCTCTCTACTCTCTCCCTCTACTCTCGTTGCCATGCTTTGCTCTCTGCTTTGTCCCGTGGTACCCTCGCTCTCTGCCTGTGCCTGTCCATGCTCGCGCTGCTCCCTCCCTCTCTGCTCTCAACCATACAGCGATGGCTCGCTGCCCTTCCTCGGTCTTCTCTCTACCTCGCTCGGTGCTCCTTCTCGATCTCCGGTCGGCTAGCAGTCCACCCACATGGCGCCAGCGACTTACCTCACCTCAGCCTCAGCCTCAATTTAAACCCTAGGTTTTTAGAATTCAGGTGTACCTCTCAATTTTAGACTTTAAGTTTATAAATTTTCTTACAAAATCAGTACATTGTTTTATTTTTCGATTGTTGTTTTGCTCATGAACATCATTGTTGTCTGGCATTGAAAAATCGAGCAATTTTCTTACAAAATCAGTACATTGTTTTATTTTTCGATTGTTGTTTTGCTCATGAACATCATTGTTGTCTGGCCTTGAAAAATCGAAAAAATTGCTCATAAATTGTGAACATCATTGTGTGGATCGATATATAAGTTCAATTATTTGGTTTGCTATTTGGTTAATTAGATGTTTTGTTTGATTGTGATTTGTGTGGTTGGGTGTAATTGTGATCGGTATGATTATGTTTCTGGGGTTTGTATTGAATTTTTTTAGTTTTTTTTTTTTATTCTTATGGGTCGACACAATTCTATTTTACGATACTTAGGAAAGAATCTGAAAAGGGGAGGACATTAATGCAAGTAGTAGTGGAATTGACAATAAACCTAATGAAGGAACCGAGAGTGCTACTTCTAGAGAAAGGAATTTTAATAGGTGGATACCCTTGTTTCAAATTTCTAGCTCCGCCGCAGATTGATTTCCTAGGTTCGGATGTTGATTACCTAGAAGTAGCAACAACTAACTTATTCATCTCTTTCTTTCCTCATTCACGAGTGTCTGCTCCGAACTCTACAATATATTTATGATGATTTTTATTTTATGAAATTCCGATATTCTTCTTGAATTTGATCAAGATAGAAACTATAGCCATCTAGAGAGCTAGGCAGCAGATATTGCTATATGAAATTCCAACGTATGCTTGAGTCATGTTATCATAGATCACTGGGTGCTCATAAAAATATGCTTTTTAAATCATCAGTATCACAGGATCCAATAGTTTCACATCCCGATGCTAAATTGAAAGTAATTTTAAATTGATACACAGGGAATTCTCTCAAGGAATAATACCGCTATATTCTCAACCCATCATATCGTGATTTATGATCTTGGATGGATGGTAGACTAATACATTTGGTTGTGGGATTTGGGAAACTGAAATTAGGTTATATAGGTGATTATGCGGGAATGTGGTCTAGGGTATGGATTGTTTTATGTCAACAACTCTGCAATTGTTGATGAACGTGATTAAAAATTACAATTAGTATTAAAGGATGGTCTCTTGTTGGCATATAACTTGCATTGGTACCAAACTGATGGAGATTCAATCCAAAGTTTTGCTCATATTATATTACATACTCACTCTGGAAGTAAAGCAGCAATAAAGCGGTATTCATAGCCTAAAAACACCTAATAAGATCGGAAATGACTCTAGTATCCTAATATGCCTAAAATACTACTTTCCTAATATGACCTATAAGGTTTATTATCCTAAAAGATACTGCTTTCTTTAAATCGGAAATTATAATTACAATATCAAATACAATCATTTCCTAAACCTACCGTTTCTATTACAAGTCTCCTTTTCTTGCCAATTGCCTTACACTGCTAGGTGAGAATGTCAAGAGATATGCCACTTTTGTAAAGTTATTCTTGCATATGTATGCACTAATTGTTTATTCATCTATGCTCTTGTCTTATATTAGTTAAGATATTTCATCTATGAAATGTGATTATGGGCATGTAGGTAGAACATCATACATGCCAAACAAATATTGAAGGATTTGAACACCCCCACCCCCCTCCCCCAAAAAAAAAAATGTTCATCTGAGAATATTATATGCGGAATATATGTACTTTGTGTTGCCTTTATGTTGTCTATTCATTGTCCTTTACAACGAGAAACTGGTAGACAATACCCCTTCCATTATCGTGTGAAATTCTCATAATGTCTCTTCCCTACCCTTCATTATCCTCACCTTTTTCTAGTTTTGCCTCCGAAGCTCCTAAAAGAAGCTAGTACTTTCTAGTTTTTAGCCTTGGGATTAGTAATGTATTGCTGATTGAACAACCAATGTAATATTCTATTTGCAGTGTTCTGCATGTTTTATCTTTTAAACACAGTGATAATGCTTGAATGAGTATATTGCTGTTGGCCCCTGCAGGTAGTAGAGGTACAAATGGGTATTTTTCTAGTTCTGTTTGTCTTGTTAACCTGCAATTGTAAGGATAGATCACTTAACTTGTGCACGAAGCCACAAATCATAATTTATTTTATATACTCCCTCCGTCCCTAAAAAGTTATCAAACTTCGGGAACATAAAAATTTAAGGGAACATCATTTATCACTCACAGATTTCAAATGAAAGGTCCCTTTTTTTTTACTATATAGAGAATTTTTGACAATGTTTTACAGACATCCAAAATAGAAACTTTTGACAATTTTTATGAAATGGAGGGAGTATTTCATTAGATAGAAGCTTGTTTCTTCGAGTAAGAATTTCATGAATGCTGGATGTTTGCCTTTCTGCTCTTTGATAATAGAAGGTTGCTGGACTTGATTTTTCATGGACTCATACCTCAAGTCGTGCTTAAATATTTGTGCTTTTGTACCATGATCTGTCTTGCAAGTGAGTGGGGCTCATCAATATGGATATACTCAGAAACGTTTTTGTCACTGCTCTGTATGGAGTCTGGTTTGCAGTGCTAATGGGTTTAAGCTTCCTTGCTCCCTAATTTGCAGGAGAAGCAAGAAGTAGTTATTGAGAAGGTGGTACGCAACAAACGAAAATGTATCACAACTGTGAAGGGATTGGATCTTTTCGGTAAGATGTCGTCTGACTGATCTTTTTACCTTTGCTTCAACAACTATGTGATATCTACTGCTAACTTTTGTGATTTATTCAGGTGTCAAACTTAGTGATGCTTCCAAGAAGCTGGGAAAGAAGTTTGCAACAGGGGCATCTGTTGTTAAGGTTCAAATGCTTTTCATGGCATATAAAAGACTTGTCAGGTTTACGTCTGATTACATGCTAAATAGAGCTTGTTGTTTGGCTGATTTCAGGGACCGACAGATAAGGAGCATATTGATGTCCAAGGGGATATATCATATGATATTGTTGGGTTCATTACTGACACCTGGCCTGACGTAATATTGTGCTCAACTATCTTTCTTTCTGCAGTTTGCTTGTTTGTTTTTGTCTTCCTTGAGTCTTATTCAAGTCATTTTGTGGTAAAACAAAATTGAAATGGCTCAGTTAATGATTTGTTATCTGGCGTTCTGATGCCAAATTACATGGATTGTTAGCACAAAAGTATTGGCCAATGATCTCTCCTCTTTTTCTAGATGATAAGAAAAAAATATACTTATTCTACAGTGGCCTAATGGAAAAACGTGTTGTTTCGATCCCAATGCTTGTCTGGGCAATGGGTACTCATCATTTGTATGTATGATTTCCTGTGTAGTTCATATAGCAGTTCGACAACTTGTACCCAAATAATCTGAAAATTGGGAATTTAAGAAGGCATATTACCTTGATTTCTCATTTAGACTTGCATGGACTGCTCTTTCTTCATCTCCGTCCTGACTATTTCTGTTATTGTGTGGTGTTCTTCATTTCAGGTTCCGGAAACTGCAATTTTTTTTATCGAGGATGGGAGAAAGGTTCCAGCAGCTTGATTCTGAAAGCTGTGTTAACTAAAGAGCGCTGAGGGCTATTGTGTTTATGCGGGCATAGTACCTCACTAAATTGGCCTGAGTGAGTGATCACTTACAAAAATCATATACGCATGAGGTGTTTTTGTTCTTTCTTTCAATTACAGTTTTCCGCTTCTTTCAGTTTGAACTGTCTTTTTCTGGGTGAAAGATACCTATCAACAATTTCAGTCTGTATTTGGAAGGTGTATGCTAGCAACTGCAGTAGTTAAGTTTTTATAGCTACATATTGCAGTTCACTAACAGGCTTACCCTTGACTTGAGCTAAGTATTCAATTATATAGTCAATAGTGATCAGAAAACTTTGCGATCGAGCTGCTGGGTCTCTGAAAACTTAGCACTGTTCGGCCTGTTTTTGTTTCTAATTTTATGGTTGAACTTCAAAGGAGCTATGTTACGAAAACCGGACCGGAACAACCATTTTGACCGGTTGGACCGGGAACCGGTGTCTTTAGCGGGCGGTTTTATGCATAGATTCGTTCAGACAATCGAACTGAAAAAACCTGGCCTGGCAACTCGGATGAACTGGCCAACTCGTGGTTTGCCCGTGATTTTAGAAACCCTAACACATCTTCCCACTTTCCTCACTCAGTCTTCCTCTTTCTCTCTGGCTGCGCTAGACTGGTCGTCTTTGCCTTGCCTCGGCGCCGGCCTTGCCTTGGTTGTGGTGCTCGTTGCTTCTCTCTGGTCTGGCTCTAGCTTGCCTTTGTCAGTGGAGGTGCTCTCTGGCTCTAGCTTTCCTTTGTTCGCCATGGTGTTCCGAGAGAGAGAAGGGGATGAAGATGGCTCAAATAGCACAGTGAAGGAGCATGTGATATGAGCAGATGAGAGAGAAAGGGGGAGGGGGAGGGGAGGGGGACTGAAGGATAGAGAAGAAGGGGTAGAGGAGAGAGAAAGGAGGAGAAAGGGTCAATTGGAGGTTTAAGTTAGGGTTACACTTTAATTTGCTCTTATAATAATTTTTTTAGTAAATGTAAATTTAAATGGGTTTTTTTGGACCATATATAATATGATTTATTAGTTTTTAAGTCCTTTTTTTTTATAGAATATGTCAATTTTTTTATTAAATATAAAAAATACAATAATAAGAAAAAAAGTGGATACATATAAAGAAAAATTTTATGATCAACCGGGTTATGCCGGTTTAAGTCGGTTTAATCATTAACCGGGTCAATCGGTCTAATACGGTTCAAACGGTCCGATCGGTTGAACCATTGACCCATTCTTCCAATCGGGTCGATGATCGGGTCGGTTCTTTTAACATAACAAATTAGCGATAAAATGAAACATTGATAATAGACGATTGAATCAATCTTACTATGCTTGTTAAGTGTTAGATAGGTGGCAAAGAAAACTCTAATCCTCTTGGATCAGTAATGCAATGACTCTAAATATCGAATACCATAATAATCCATCCTAATTACAAAGACCATCATATCAACAAGCCACTCATCCATCTAAATTTGCTGTTGTAATTGTAAGGAGCCATAATGCGACTACCTATTTCATAGTGTTCAAAATTAAAAATTTGTCGCTGCTTGTTTTACATTATTTTAATTCACTACTCGAACTAGTAATGACCGTCTTCGGACGACCAGGAACGAAAGGGTTTGTCCCTACTTTTCGTACCCTCGCCCCGAATCCGATTCTCGGTTATAAGACCAATGGAGTCATTTTTTAGCCTCTTCTTGTCTTAGTTTTCCTATACTAAGATTGGAAGAGTAAATTTTTATTTTTGTCGGTTTTCCTTTTAAAAACTCGACTGGTGACTTCCTTTTTATTTATTTATATTCAAATCAGTATCTCGGTATTTGCTTGGTTGCAGGAAAGATGATATCGGGTTTTGGATCCGCCGATCGGCCGGCGCCCGCCTTCCCTTGGTGTAGGCCATGGCCAACATCGTGGATCGGCGGTGGTGGCTTTGGTCTAGATTGGTGTTTTCACACCAATCGGCCTTAAAGCCTCACGGTAGATTCATAACCCTTATATTCTTTATTCTTTAATTAGAAAATAAGATCTCGGGAATTTTGAAAATAATTGCTAAAATAAAATGGTTAATAAAACCGCCATTCAAACTTTGCCTAATCAAATTTAATAAAACTCAAAAATCTTAATAAAAGGTTCATCCCCACATTTTAAAATCGACTTTCTAAAATTATCTTCAAAATCAATCTTTAAAAAATAGACCCAACACAAGTGGGAAAGCTCGGCGAGCCCCATCCAGTTGTGGTTCATACGATGGCGACTCCATTGGAGATTAATTTTTTTATGAAGAGGGCGAAATTTGAAAATTTGAGTAGTGTGTTTTAATGATGTGCTTGCATTAGACATCTCGCATTTAGCAACCTTTGAACTAGTTTAAATATTGTTTGGACCACTAAGAAAACTTTATTGTAACTCCCGCTTACCCTTTCTAGAAAGAGGCTCCCACCTGGTTCCCGTAGGCGGGCCCAACTAGGCTTGATTACCCGAGGAAACGGTACCTCCTCCCTCATAGTACGCCATCTTAGGATAAACCTTTTTGGTTCATCGAAAGGCACCGTAATTCTGGTTGGTATCCTTATCCGTGTAACCCATGGGGGACCAAATTTCAAATTACGTGTCACCATGTATCCAAACTCTTGAACTTTTCGACCATAGACCCTTAGACTATCGGGTCACCTTGCCTTTATTTGCATGCTTGAATGAATGTGTGTGTTTTAGATTTAATATTCTGCTTGTGAGCCTTTTATGAATAGGTGAGGAGCGTTAAATAATCCTTGCATGGATGCAAAAATAAAAATAAAAAAACTTTTGAATCGGTCCAATTATGTGCATTTTAGTCAAAAAGTCCAATTTTTTTTCCTCTCCTTTTAAGGTTAGTCCATATTTGCGTTTCCATTTTTCATTTAGCCAAAGTCAAAATCATCTCAAAATAGGTGAATCTGTATTTGCATTTCCTTTTTGCATTTAACGAAATTTAAATTCATCTCAATTAAGGTGAGTCCGCATTTCATTTTTGCATTAGCCAAAATAAATTTCATCTCAATTAGGATAGTCTTTCATTTACATAAGCCAAAGTCAAATTCACCTCTAATTAGGAGAGTCCTTCATTTGCATTAGCCAAAGCAAATTCATCTTCTATTAGGAATAATCATCTATGCATTTCGAGTTCCGCACTAGCCAAATCATAGAATCATCCCAAATTAAATTATTCGGATCGTTGCATTCCATTCCATTTGTTTTGGATTTCTTTATGTGCATCCAAATAAAAAGAGCATATTATTTCCTTTTCTCTTAGGATCGATCGTTCCTCCGGTCAAGCACTTAAGCCCCATCTCCCTAAAAGTTATTCCACGAGCCAATCTTGAGCGTACTCTTTTGAGATACGAGGATAGGAAATCCTATGCAAATCTGAAACCCTAGCACGAAGCATGTAAGAAGTCTACTTCAACACCAGTACGGTTAACATCGATACGTCCCATATTAATAAGTACCACACTAGTGCGTCCCGCACCTTTACTAGTAACATCGGTTCGTCGTCCAAGGTGAAAATACAATCCTCCTTAAAAAATGGCCAACCAGCCAGTGCAAACTCCCATCATGACCCTATTCAAGGAGTCCGGTGCAAAACTAGAGGCTAAGCTTGATACTCGGGATAAGAAGATCGAATCGATATCCGAATCTCTTAGTCCGTACGCAAAGAACTAGAGAGGAAACCAAAGTTCAAAGGGAAAGAAAAAGAAGCGTAAGGATCCTACCCAAAACCTCACTTGACCTAAGTTTGATCCACGGGTAAATCGAATAGAGAAGTTGTCTGTTGGAGTCATCAATGTTCAACCACCACTATCCGGCCCAGGATTCACTTTATTCGCTAAAGGCAAGCTACCCCCTAAGTTTACCATGCCTAACATTAAATTTCACGGAATTGAGAACCCTCACCATTACGTGAGAAACTTTATGGGGAAATGACTTTGAAGAATGTATCGGAGGACACATACCATGTCATTTTCCCGTGGACATTTAGCGAAGACGTCATGAAATGGTACGAGTGCTATAGACCCATGCAAGGTCGCCAATTGGAAGGATCTTTGCAGGGAGTTCATACATCAATACTCCTACAATACCGATCTACGAGTCACTCTTTGGGATCTAGAATTGATCAAGCAAGGAGATGATGAAGGCTTCACCGACTTCCTTACTTGCTCGGAGGGCGATAGATGCCCACATGACTGATCGGCCATCCGAGAAGGATCGAGTCGAATCATCATCAAGAACCTACAACCTGCCTATCATCGGCACTGAAGTTCTTACCCATAATGGACTTCAAAACACTCGAGAGATACCGGCATGCTCATAGAAGACATCCGACTAGAGGTCATCCAATGAGCCCACTACTCATCAAGGATACCATTAAAGAGTGCATTTCCCTTTTATTTTTTTTGTCCATTTTTCTTTTCTATATTCATTGTATGTCTATTTCCTTTTCCTATTTTCAAAAAAAAAAAAAAACCAAACCCAAATTACCTTGTTTTTTGAACTACAAAGGCCTAATTTCCACTTGTAGCGGATACGTAGGAAGCTTACGAGGTGTGGCCCCAATCCTAATATTTTTCCCAATTTTCAATTCCCAAAATCAAAGCCACTTTGTCCTATCCAGAAAAAGCATAAGTTAATCAAGAAGCATATAAGTCCGATCCAAGCATGAAACCGTTAGGAGAACGGTCCATCGGTAGCATTACGTAGCAATTCAAGCGACCTACTTTTTAGGCCCTACTTTAGGGAGTGGGAGTCGAAGTGCAATTTTATCTTTGTTTTTTTGAACTTTTTGCATCATCTTAATAAAATAATGCATTTGTTCTTAGAATAGAGTCTTGCATTCATCTCCTTTGTATGAGTCAAACTCCTAAAAAGACAAAATTAATAACAAAGCACCCTACAAGGAATTATTAAAAAAGTAGCATCAAGCATCGGATCGAGCATCACGAAGGTCACTAGCACCGCTACCTTCAAAGGAAATTTCCAGTCGAAGCTCACCAACTCTATAACATTCGAGAAGAGTTAGACACAAGCACGAAGGAAGAACGTGGGGTCTCAAGATCGAAAGGGTCATATAATCACAAGCAACTCCAAGAATATTCGGGAGGAGATAAAATCGTCTACTTTACAAAAGGAGCTATTAGCACACAAACTAAAAGCTCAAATGAGGCACTATGGGTCATAATAAAAAGATAGGATGTATTCCGACAAAATGCTATTGATTCTAGAAGGACTATAATGAGGAGGACGATAGACCCACTCACGATCTACTAAAAGTATCGGAGATTGATTGGTTCAAATCCAATTCGTGAGATGGCAGTGATTTATAATAGGAAGAATTCTTCTGCAGCTGATCCTTTATAATAGTAAAAGATTCTTAATAAACCTTTAGAAAGGGCATTAGCCTTTAAGAAGTAGGGGGAAAGAAAAACCAAACTAAACAACCAAGCTCGGGCTTAAAAATAGAAGAGAAAAAGTGACGGATTGAGAAGTTTGGGAAGTGCAGGAATTTTTCCCAGGTGAGTAGGTTTTATTTAGGGTGGTAATTGGTTGCTTGGTCGAGCAGCTTCAGTAGTTCCATCTCTCTAGCCCGCAGGAGTCCCGGGAAGATAGAGGCACGACAATCCGCTATGCGCAGACTGATCACTCGCGGCACACATTCTATATGATCGATGATTGCAATGCGCTTCGATTTCATAGGATTCAAGGCTTTTTCGCTTTCTCTTTCGTGGAAACTTTCATAACATCCGACGCTATATATGCTAACATCCTTTCATTAGAATACATTACATAATGGGCACTCGACTGAAAGTCAAAGAGAGTTAGTTACAAGACATTCACTCGGGAAGCAGAAGCCCTTTTGAAAGAAGCTATTCAGGAACTTCAGGAACTCTTTTTACTTCAGGAACACAAGAAGAAAATAGAAAAAATGGATTTTCAATTCGTCTTTCTTCTTATTTATAAGAAATTAGTTATTATAGAATATAGAAAGATGACCGGCTAAGGCTCTGCGTGGACTACCAAAACAAGCTTTACTTGGTCAAAGGACTTTCTTTAATCTACTCGCTTCTCCTCGAATTGCATTTTACAAGCATGATTAGGCTTAGGGAAATAAGAAAAAGAGAAGATGTGGCTGCTTGAGAAGCTGTTGGGAGTTAGGAGGCTTTGAAAGGTAACTGAATCCGTTAGAAAAAAGTGTAGGAGGACTAGCAATTTCATCAGCTGTTGATACAATAAAAGCTGTGATCCTAGGAGCTGCACATGAGGGGGAATGGACGGTGCATCGAGATTTAGTAAGTGTTCCATTAGGAGCCTATATCTCTTGTTAGAGTGATTCTTGCTGGCTTGGGAATAGAATAGGAATGAAGCCAATCTAATCTTTCCTGCTATTCAATCATCCTTGTTTTCAACCGGGAAAACGAGTCTTTCGTCTAAGGATGCCAGTTTGTTTAGGAAAGGAAGTGGACTTGCCATTGAAATTGAAAAGAAAATTGGATTTGAACCAAGCCCTTTTTCCCTAGCTTCCCTTCCAACTTGGGTAACGACCTTGTTCTCCAACGTAGCTATGCCTATGCCCCTTGAAAGCGATCGCTTCTAGAATAGAACTCAAAGCCCCGATGTTTAGTAGAAAGACTTCGGTCTCACATTGCTAGTTGCGTGTACTTGGAACTTCGATTGGCTTAGGCGAGCATGGGCAATATCCTAAACGACCTCTCGCGGATCTAACTCTAACCAATCACTGTCAGTCCTTCTGTCGTTCCCTTCTCGTTCTTACTTAGATTGGGTTGGTCTTCGTAATGGGTAATCAGACCGGACCCCCTTATGAAAGAAGCCATCCCGGCAGTCAAAGCTCTTCGAAACCTTGGATTCAACTATTAGTCCCACCTTGCCTAATGCCCTTTCTAAAGGCCCCTCAAGCACGTAGCCCCAAGCGTCATGCCCTGAAACCGTTGGTTGAGACGATCTTTCTTATCTGTTAGCAGGATGAAAGTCAAAAAGAACTGGAATTTTCTTACTAAAACAGGCACGCTCACTAAACTGACTGACTGGCCTTACTGAGTTAGGTTTGTATGTAAACGCTATGCCCCTTCACCTACTAAAGGATCTGCTACCGGATTGCTGCGCTTCTCAGGGCCCTGAAGGCAATAGTGTCCTTTCTTATGTTCTGCCTTGATGAGTAGGGGAAGTAGCTTTTTTATTAGGATATCACTATCTAAAAGCAACTACAGCGCAGGAAAGACGCGATCCTAAAAACTAAGCTCTCATGATCACTCGTCTAGATCTCATGCTTTCTGCACTACATATTTTAGGCTTTATTTTGCTTTTTCGTAGTTTTTCTCTTTTTTTTGAAAAAAGAGCAGACTCACACTTGATCTTTCGATTTTTATACATATTTCTTTTCTTTCTACTCTATTTATTTTGCTTTTATGTAAGAATCCCATTTTTTTCGAGCTTTGGTCTTTTTTTTATTTATATTTAGTTTCGCTTTTCGTCTTTTGAATGTGGGGGAGGGCGCTTTACCTTCTTTTTTGGCATAGACCGGGGCTCCCTTTATATGGTCTTTTCCTTGAGTCAGGACCTCGGGCTATGGAGCCTGGTTTGGTCCTAGACTTGTGCCCGGTTTTCGGGACCTGTGTTCGTGATCGGGCGTGTGGGGACTGGTTGGACGTATTCTATATAGAAAGAGAAGGCACCGCACCAGGGGAAGGCCTTCAGGCACTTTCAAGTCACCTCGACTTAAAAGCGTTAATGACTGACCGAAGGCAGAAGGCATTGGCCTTTGAAGGCTGACCCGCCTGCGCTTGGCGAAGGGATATAGGCTTTGTGCCAGAACTGATTGCACTAAGGCAAGCAACTAGTGAAGATGCCGAGAATCGGCCGATCTAGAGCTTTCCAAAACTAATCAGTCCTAGCTTCCTAACCTTTCCTAGTACTAGTAGGAAGGGGGACATATCCTGCCATAGACTTTCTTATTTTATACCACACAGGATTGCTGTAACTGGTACAGGGGCGGGACAACTAATCCTTCTAAAGGAATAAAACAACTGCTACTGCAAGCCTTGAACTTTCAGGAGACTCTTTTTCAGATGAGCTGGACCGGGAATCCATATTGACATCAAAGAATGAACCAAGCAATTAACGATCTTACAGGTATATGCCATAGGAAGATGTAGCTTATGAATGCCTTTTTACTAAAAAAAAAGCCATTGAGCCAGAGTCCTGCACTCAAGAGAGCAAGTCCGGAACTCCATAACATAAGGAATCGGGACAGACTGATAGAGCATACCCGGAATGAAGAAAAGAAGGACCAGATGGGCTCAACGCGGAGCAAGCAAGAATACTTATTTACAATTCTAGTGACGGAGAGAGGCGTTAAGGGGAGGTTCGAATAAGCAAAAGAAGGAAAGCAGTAAACAAGCAAGACAGCTAAGCAGGAATCGAGGTTGATAGGAAGCAAGCAACTGATTGATTGCGCATAGCATAGCCCTTATATAGTATAGGAAAAGCGGGAATGGAAATAATGGAAGAGCGCTATCCTAGTCAAGAAGATGTGAAGGCTTGGCTTAAAGGCGGAGTTAAAGTTACAATCATTTGAGAGACGAGCAAGGACCGTGAACCCGCCTAGCTTGTAGAAGACTATGCCGCCAACCCGTGTGGCCATAACCAGAAGAAGTAGTTTGTTGAATAAGACCTATACTTGATATTAACCTCGAAAGTGCCAGTAAAAGCCTTTTTGAAAGACAGATGGAACTGGAGGAGCACTTGCTGCCTGAAACCGGCTTTCCATAGTAGCTTTAGAGTGCGAAGAAAGTAGGTTCATAATGAGAAAGGGATTTGCTCAGTTTCCATTGCGGGCGGGTCTACTGCTCTTACCGCCGATGCTGCGCCCTTAGCCCCCAAAGGGAGGTGGTAATAAACCTTCCGCTCAACAGCTATTTTGATTTCCGAAAAAGACTTTCTTATGAAAGAAAGAACTTCGAAACGATCATGCCAAAGGGAACAAAGAAAGGCATCACATAAGGAATCGGACAACCTCCCTCTCAAAGCGGGATGCGTCATGTTGCATTAACGATGCATTTCATTGTTTTCGTCAAAACAATACCCGATCCTCGGATACCACAGAATCCCAAACAAGGATCCAGCGGACTTCTTGGCGTCTTCCTGGACTTTACAGAACCTCGAATTAAATTCAAAGCCTCACCCGAAAGAAAGATTTATATCGTTTTCTCGGGTTATCCTTTCGAGGTTAATATGGGTCTCATGTTGGAAGCTTTGGCCTTCCAGGTCGGTCTCCAGCTAATCCCTGATTTAAGGGGAATAGTGGAGATATCAGGGATATACTTCCTAAACAATAGAGGCACTTTATTAAGTATCTCTACTGAGGCCATCGCAACCTTTCTAAGGTCCGATGGAGGGGACAGTATAGATTGGAAGGTCTCCTTCGATTTTTAAAGCTTGGCCATAGTAAATACTATTAAAAAGGTAGATCTTAACAACCACATCCGCCCTATCATCCTGCCTTCAACTAAGTTTTCGGTAGATGATGTCTCTTTTGTCTTCCCACGTCATGGTAAGATTCCTTCCTTATCGTGTTGTTGGATGATGCTTTCACTCTTATCAAGGTATCTCCTGACTTGAGGGTGAGAACGAGAATCGAATCTTCGAAAGATGTTTGAAAGGCAGTCTTAAAGACAGACTAGTTCTTTTAGCAGGCGTGTTCTATTATATAATATTAGCTTAGCCCGTTAAGACCTTGTCCTAGTCTTTTATGCCCTTACTGCTTACTTAGACCGAAAACTCCTTTACGCCCACTAGATTGATCTTACTTTATTAGAATAGCAGAAATGGTTTTGACTTGAATTGTTGATTAATCGTCAGAGATGGCTTTTCCCGGATGAAATGAAAATTGGGACCATTTATTAAGAGGATAAATCTTTCCCATTCCTTAGCCGGAAAGATATGTGGCCATGAAAGAGGGATTAAGTGGTACTATCCCCAAGATAAAGCTTCTGGGTGGTAGAGTCGTGGAAAGACTTCTTTATTGTGTTTAGTCGAAGGCAGGAAAGAAGGAAGCTACTGAGTCTAGCGAAAGTTCCTCGGAGGATAGGAAACTTCCCTGTATGAAGGTTATCCTACGAAAGGGAAAGGATGGGCTGTAGGGTAAAGCTGTCTTATTCACTTTTTTAGCGCCTAAGGGCAAGTTTAAAGGTAAATAAGAAAATCGAAAGAAACTCCGTTTTAGTACGCTCGGATGACCGATCAAAAGCAAGGAAAGCAACGTACTCCCGATATAGGACAGCCCACCAAATAGCTTCCAAGCCAAGGAATGAGGTTGGGGGGACCAGACTCGACGAGGTTATGTACTGGTACCCGAATGAATGTTACTCTTTTTTTCCCTTGTTCTTAGCTTGGTTGTTGATTGATTGAATATCTCATTCATTGCATCCCGAGAGTAGCTTGTGTCTTAATCCGCCTTTAGGGAGTGATGTGAACCGGAGGTGAAAGAATCGGTTTAGAACGTATCTACTCTTTTAGCCATATCCGCCGGCCATATCTCTTTAATATTGCACTGCACTGATCGAAGAGGAATTTGATTTAAGACAGCTTTACCCTACATTTGCACTTAATTCGTATTGGATTCCACTTTTCTAATAGACAGAGGGGGCGTAGCGCTTTTATTTTGAGGATAAGTTTCTATATCCCACTCTGAAAAAGAATAGGTAATTAGCTAAACTCGGTCCTATTCACTTAGGAATTGGACTCACCTCTTGCTTTATGACCTGAACATCTACTTGCTCTTATCTGCCGCAGAACTTTGTACAATATATAGTAATATATATAAAATAAGTTGGATTCCACAATCCGAGATACGTTATATTAATATATATATATAATAAAATACATATAAGATGAGATCAAGTGTGTACCCTATAATATTATTCCTCTTCACTAGCTACTCGTCAGATTCGAACTGACACAGGAGGTTTCCCTGCCCTATATATTCCGTAAAAGAAGTAGCTTTGGTAACGCAGTTCGGTAACCCTACTCTGCGGGCTTATACAGCCAAAGCCCTTAAAGACCCCCATAAACTAGGGCATGTGGTTAGGAAAGTGACTGGTAATCATTTTCCAAGCATGCACCCTTAGTAATAATCATACTTATTGCAAACAACTACAGTACTGTCAATGTCCAAAAAGAGGTCATATTAAGAAAGGGGAGAATGCCGCTGCTGTTAGAACAGAACTCCACTCCAGGGCGAAATATATATATATATAATCTAATCTAAAGATAGATTAGAGTTCCGGACGGCTTCTTTAACGCGTCGATACGGAACGCTTCCCCGTGTCCCCCAATTTTGCATTTGGGGCAGATACGCCGCGTAAGTATTTTCGCTAAGCGCTAAATCATTTGACAATGCCGATCTAATATGTCAATAGTTCAAAAATCAATAGGAAAGTAGCCCCTTGGTCGTAGAGTCGTAGATTGTCGGGTCGGTAACAAGACTCAACAAGTAAGGAAGGGGAAGAGTTTACAAGAGGAAGGCCCATGCTTTTGAATCCCAAGCCAAAACAAAAGCAGCAAAGGTAGAGGTATTTAATAACCTAACAGCCTATACTTGGCCTGCTCGTGAGCAACTTTTCATTCAGATGTTGGGAACAAAAATCGAAGAGCAGGTCTTGAAGCTGGAACAAATGTCCCTGGGTTGCTGTCGCTAGAAGGACCTATCTCTTTCTATTTAATATGATTTTCTTAAGATCTGAATCCACCTTTTGAGATAGCGATTCAAGAAGAGAAGAAGGTTGCGCTAAAGAAGATCTTCTGGAAGCCTCTCCTCTTACGGAGATATGAAGCCCCATCCGACAGGTCTTCCGATATGATATGATAGAATCGAAATCCTGGCCTTCTCTTCACTTCTATGAAGGAAGCCTTATGAAGGTTTGCCAGGGCAGGTTTGCTCGTTTGCCTAACCTGTGAGAGGACCTAGTCTTGTTTTTGACAGGTGAGTCCCCCTTATTTAGATGTTAGTGCCCAGAAACGACCATCAAGTCAATGATCGAGATAAGACGGGAGAGCTAAACGCCCTGTTGCTAGGCCGAGTAGCTAAGACGAAGAGAGAGCATCCAGATCAAGTGCTAGGCGCGCGTAGCTAAAGTCCACAGAAGCTTTTGTACTTTAAATGTGAGTGCCTTGCTACGCCCAGAAACGACCATAAAGCACGCCCTCATATAGAGTCAAAGCCAGGCTCATAAACAAGAGTCGGAGTTAGGCGGAGTAGCTAAAGCAAAGAGAGAACCAACTCCTAGAGGATTCTTTTCCCTGTACGGCACCACCCCACTTAATAGATAAGGTGCTTTTTTAAATAAGATTTCATATCTGAGGACAATCCGTCCCCGTGAATGGGCATTCTTTTTAGGATCTGTTTCCGCGGCAAACGTCGGGTAAAGCCTAACGAGCCTAGACATTTCTGGAGAACGAGGAGTGTTTCCACCTTGAATCGTTTCCGTGTAAACTCAGTCTTTTTTTTTATTAAATTCTTAATAACCTGAGTTTAGGACCAAGATAGTGATTCCATCCTTAGTTCCTTTGATGAGACGTCCCCCTGATTGTAATGACAGGTCTTAGACGGACCACCCGCCAGGCATAGATAAGTAGGGAGAATGTAACGTCAAGTTATCTATTACGTAATTAATTAGCGAGTTAACAACTAACAACAAAAGTAGGAACTAAGTTTCCAAGTCCAAGTCATCTATATACGAACCTATAGAAGAAGAACGATCGGAAAAAACATTAGCTTGTAATATAGCTACAACTACTTCACCAAGAAAGTGCATTTTAGGAATGAATTCTTAGAAACTTGCAGCTATTAGTTAAGGAAAGACGAGTAGAATCAAATGAGAAAGAATCCGTCAGTAAAGAGGACGGGTCCCTCTCGCGTAGGGAATTCTTTCCTTCTGAGATATTCTCAAAAAGTCAACAGAGAAGGGAATAAGAGAAGAAATGTATACTTCCCGCCGGTGTTCTTCCAGAACAAAGTATAGGTAGGAGCTTCTTTACTTTAAAAAAGCGTTATTATAAATGATGATAGAACCCCGACTGGTCAGCAACGAAGAGAGACGGGGTCGTCGAACAAGTGTCCCTGCTCTTGCTCCTCTGGTGAATTGAGAGAGTCAAACCAAAGATTTCTTCACAACGAAATGTGAGATAGAAGCTAGAA